>CM053770.1:281471134-281490891 GCA_028658325.1 Potorous gilbertii | reverse complement strand
GGGATTCCCGTAAGGTCCGCAGCGGGGAGCGGGGCTGGGCTGGGATCCCCGTAGGGTCTGAAGAGTGGGGCTAGGCTGGTCTGGGCAGGACCTCTAGGCTCGACAATGGAGGGCTGCGCGGGTCTCTGGCACAGCCACCTCCCGGGCCGCGCCCGGTCCACTCTCGCCTCAAGAGACACGCTTCCCCTCCCCCACCCCTCCCGGACAAGGGAGGTCCCAGGCCGTGTACAGAGTGGACTTAGCGTGGCCAGGCTTGGGTTCAAATCTCACCCCGGAGTGACCTCGGGCCTTCGTGTCCTCATCCGTAAAGGGAGGGATGGGCTAGTCGGCCTCAGGGGTCCTGGAGCGGGCCGGCGGGCACACAGTAGGTGCCAACTAAAGGCCCCAGGTCCGCTCCCCCGCCCCCAGGGATGGGGGCCTAGGTAGGATGCTCCCACCCCCGTCGCGATCAGGACGAGGTCCCCCCACCCCCGCCTCGGGACCGTCCTGTATGGGTCTGGAAAGGGAAAGTGAGGCCCCCCTCGAGGGAGAGGGACCCTCAGAGGAGAGATTCAAACCCGCGGCCCCTGGCTCCCACTCCATTCTCCCGGTGAGTGACGGCCCCGGCCGCCAGGCGGGCAGCGCACTAAGCCTCCCGGGCAGGCCGGGGCGCCGTAGCAGGGAGGCCGGCCAGCACACAATGGGGAGAGGGCGGGGGGCGCGCAGAAGCCGGGGTGGAGAAGGGAGGGGAGAGGAGGGAGGCGAGCCGAGGCGGGAGGGAGGAGGAATCGGCCCGAGCCCAGCCCAGCCGAGCCGCAGGCCGGCGGGCGCGGCGTGGCGGCGCGGCGTGCGTGCGTACGTCCATACGTGCGTGCGTCCCATGCTGCTGCCGCGGCTGCGGCCGCCGCGGCGGCGGCTACGTACGTGCCTGCGTGCGTGCGTACGGACGGTTTGCGATCAGGCAGCGCGGCGGGCAGCCCCGGCCGCGGGGCGGGGCGGGGGGGGGCAAGTTATATTGCGGGGTCCTTCCTCGCTCGCCCTGGTTCCTCTCGGAGCGGAGACGGCAAATGGCGGACTTCGATACCTACGACGATCGGGCCTACAGCAGCTTCGGCGGCGGCAGAGGGTGAGGCGGCGGCGGCGCCAAAAGAGGAGGAGGCCCCGCGCCCGCCGGGCCCGGGGAGGCGGTCGGGGCCGGGCCCGAGGGGCGAGGGCGGGCCGAACCGCGGCGGGGAGGCTTCCCGCCCCACGGCGGGCGGCGTGTTTGCGGAGGGAGGCCGTGCCCGGCGGGCGGGCGCGGGAGGGGAGGAGGCGGGGGAGGCCGCGACTGGCCCGGCTGGCCCGGCCCGCCCGGCGGTTAGGCCGCAGCCCGGCCCTCCAGGGGCTGCAGCGCGGTCCAGGCAGCGGAGCGCGGGGGGTGGGGGTGGGGAGCGGCCTGGGCGGCGAGCCCAGGCCGGCCCGGCCCCGACCCTCCATTCCGGCGCTCGGGGGCCCCCCCGGGACCCCCCCCCCCCCAGCTCGTGCCTGGCCCATCTCCGGGCCTTCCCTCCTTTTCTTTATTCTCCCTTTCTTCGTTTCTTCTTCTCCTCCCCCTCTCCTTTCTCTCCTGCTTTCTCCTCCCGGAGCCCAGGATTCCTTTTTTCCCCGCCCCCAGGAGAAAGGGGGCTTGTCCCTTACGGACTTGAGGGGATCCCCTGCACTCGGAAGCCTATCCTCGGGCTTGGGTTAGGGGCGAGGACGAGCCTGTACCGGGGAACTGACCCGACCCACCCTCCCACCTCAGTCTATTGGGGTTGCGGTCTCTTAGAAAAAATAGCCCCGTTCCCTGGTCAATAAAAGTGTCACCTATTAACTGGAGGAAACCACTTTGGTTTTGTTGTTGTAATTATTGGTTACTTCATAACTGTTTTTGCAAGTTAGGCTATGGACATTGTTATTTCTTTTCAAGAAATACAGTATTTTTCCCTTTGCTTTTTTCTAAAAGACTTAGTTACTTTGCTAGGGTAATAACAGTAGCTAATCAAGGTATCCAGTTCATTGTTTAATCTGATGAGTTACATTGACACATTGTTTCTGGACCCCCCTCCCTCCCACACACATTCACTTTAAAAAAAAAAAAGTACCTTTGTTGAATGAAAAGTTGTCAGTATTAATGCACTGTCCTTAGAACAGCTCAGAAGGAAAGGATTCTTTTCGTACGTGCACAAACAATACTAATTAACTAGAAATACTTGTGTAATTCTGTAGCACTAGGTCTTGATTGTCGAGTGCGTGGGACACTAATAAAAATTACACTTAGAGTAACATAATAACCGTCTTGCCTTTGGCAGGTTTTTCGGGTAGCAGCTTTTTGTACATCATTCAATATGTATTAGAGTGATAAAATGTAAAATAGCAGATGCTAGCAAGGTTGTTCCTTGCTTACAGCACGTATAGTTGAATTTAGAATAAAGGAGGTCTGTAAAGCCTGTTTGAGTTACTCTGCCAATCCTAAAGTGGAAAGACTTTAGCTTTGGTGGAAGACCTGGGCTCAAATTCCACCTCAGATGCTTCTTGGCTGTGTGACTGTGGGCAAATCACTTACCCTGCCTATGCCTCATTTCCCCATCTGTAAAATGGAGGGGGTTGATCTAGGTGACATCTTAGGTCTCCTTTGGTTCTAGGTTTGTGGTTCTATGAAAGGACTCTTAGGCCCTTTTCCCCCCAAGAATAATATAATTCTTAAGCATCTTGGCTGATTTTATAGTTTGAAAGAGATTAGTTAATTTGTTCAGTGAGCAAAAAAAATTCCTTTACAATGCTATTTTAAATCGATTGTGTTAATTATTTCCATTTCAGATAGGAATCAGGTAGTCAAGTCAAAAGATGCTCTGTTACATAGGTGGAGATGGAAAAAATGAGGGTTGAGAGTGGAGTAGCATATTTCTTCTGTCCCCTTAATTTGGAATCTAGAATACATCTTTTTATTATATCCTCATCTGTTACTACATGTACCCCTATGGAGTTACAAATTGATTTCATAACTAAAGAAAAAGTGAGACTGGATTAATTTCCTAAAATTTCTATAGCCCTGGGCTAGAAGGTAGGGTGGAAAGGAAGATTCAGAGAAAGCCGAATGTGTAATGAACTCATAAAGTATATAATAAAGAAGTAATTTACATTTTTATCCCAAGAGAACTGTAGTCTCTAGCATGACTGAAATTGTTGTAGTCTAGTAATATATAACAACTGTTGGTGATTGGGGAGTATGTGTTACATTGACTTTTTGTGCTGATTCCGCGCTATGTATCGTAAAGGAAGGACTAGGTCAATTTAGAAAATATTATGTACCTACTTTGTTCGAAGCACTCTGCTAGGTGCTGAGATAGAAAGATGAAGCACCAGTTCCCTGACCCCAGTAGAGTTTAGTGTGTGCCCTGAGTGCAAAGGAGAAACCTAGTCTGAGTACTTCATCCAGAGGAATTGGAGACTTATCACCCAGACAGAGTCAGGCTTACTACATTCTTTCTAAGATTTGCCCTGTGTCGAAATCTAATACCAGCTTTCTTCCAAATATTTTTTTTCTTGGAGGGGGGAGAATGGTTGGAGCAACTGAATATGAACTGTTTCACTGAAGTCCTTCCTGTTGCCCATCCCCACCCCCACCCCCCCCCCACACACACACACTTTACTTGAACTGTTGTCAATCTTCTCTTTTGGGTTCAGGGTGTTTTATTTTTTAATTTACTGCCGTATCCCTTTTAAGAGAAATATTAAGAAATTTTGAAAGCACTGAAAAGTGAGCAGCTGCCAGAAAAAGAAGTGAGGGTCCTATTTTTTTTTTTTGCAAGAAATTGATAACCAAATCCTAAATAAATCTACATAAAAATTTTGAGTGCCTGTTTTGTGACTTGGCAAAACTGGTTTTGTTTCTCTCTTTTTTTTTTCCTATAGCGGTGAGGGGAGGATTAATAAAATGCTACATTTATATAAATGAACTGTTATAGAACCAGAGCTCCATGGATATTAGCAAAGCATATTAGCCTTGAAAATAGAAATGGAGTGGAGGACTTTACAGTCATGGGAGCTGGAATGTTAAATGCTAGAAATTACCTGGTAAAACTGCAATAAAAGTGGTACAGGGTTAACTCAGCCAGATTCAGGCTTAGTGCATTTAGAAAAGATCTTTGGATTTGATGGAAGTTAAACTTGGAATAGAAATATGTGGGGTCTTAAGCTTTTAACTCCAAAGAAATAATGACAGGTTATAATTGATGCACAGTATGTCATCTGGTAGAAATAATTGGCATCTCTAATTATAAGTAAAAGCTTAAACCATGATCTGTAGGTGTTGGAGGCTGAAGCCCCCCAGGCTCCCCTTTTAGCAGATCACAATCTTGAGTGAGATGGATTATTGGTATAGTACAGTGCCCTGCTATCCAAAACTTGCTGATTGTTTTCTTTGCGTGACTATAAGAATAGAAGAAGTTGGCATAGGTCCTGAGGTGGTTAGTGGTTCTCTTTGGCCTTTCCCTCACACAACCAAGAAGAGTCTGCTGCTGTATGCCTTGGTGGGTGGGACTTTTTTTGATAGTGAGAAATGAGGGTCTTACAGCTTAACTCGATAAGAAACAAGTGTCATTACAGGGAATACTACTTTTTTTTTTTAATAATCCTTAATATTAAGATTTATACTTAGAATGTATAAACTTATTTGAGATTCACAAAAAAAGTTGTTTTGCTGTTTCCACCTCACTTTAGATTTTCTAAATCCCAAATTTTGTCTTTGGAACTTGTCGTGGATGGAGGGAATAAAGTAGGAAATAAAAAGGACCCCCAAAGATTTAGAAAACTTCAAGATCATTTCAGGTGGGGATGCAACATAAGAAAAGAACCAGTCATCAATTATTCCAATTACTCAATAAGCATTTTAAGCACTCAGTAAGCATGTGCCAGGCACTGGGCTGAACACTTGGGGATACTGAGACAAAAACTGGTCCCTGACTCAAGGAGCTGGGTTTTTATGGGGGAAACAACCTGTCAATAATTAGGTACAAACATAAATACATACAAAGTGGAAAGTGGTTTTGGGGGAGAGGTAGAAGTCCTTCTAGGCCTGGAGTCAGGAGACAAGCATCAGTTTTGAGGAAACAGCAAGGAGAGCAGTCAGACTGAAGGGCCAAGTTGTTAAAGGGTTTACATGCCAGAGAACTTGATATTTGATCATGGAGGAAGTAATAGGGGCCACTGGAGAGTACCATAGGAATTGATGGGGACTGGACAGTCAAGTGTTGTCTATTTATATCTATCAAGGAATTTTTCCAAAGTTTTATCTTAAATTGGAGCGATACAATATTACCTGTACTACAGTTAAGTTAAGGGAAGTTAAATTCATAGTTGCATTGTATTGGAAGGGACTTGAAAGATCTAGTTATTTCAGCCTCTCAATGAACTGGCAAATGAGACTGACAGGCTTATGGTTGAATAGTAGAAAACAGAAGCAAGCCTGGAAATATCAAATGGTGGCTAAGGGTACGCTTCCACACTTATTTCTGTTTAGCTAGTAATTTAAGATGGTATCCCAGGAGAATCCCTTCCTCTTTGTACATTTGGGGGGCGGGGGTGATGTATTTTAGAAACAGCTTGGGCTGTAGAATAGAATTTCGTAGTCTGAGTCTGAAAAATGGTTAAATTGCACTTTAAGGAAAATAGCTTTTTAAGACCTAGAATTTCTGTATAAAATAGCCTTTTTCTCATATTGCTTTTTCTGCTTTCTTGTGTAGTTGATGACTTGGGATCATTTTACTTTGTTAACTTGTGGTAATTTGCCTAGAAATTATCAACATTTTTAAGGAATCTTTTTTTTTTTTTTAAGGGAAAACTTCCCTTAACTTAAACACAGACCTATTAAGGATCCTCCATCATTTACCAGAGGCTTTTATCATACACTTTCTGTGCTTTGCATGTAATGTAAATATTCTTGTTTGTTATCTGGCCACTAAGTTCTCAGTGTGGTATATTTTTCTTTTATTTTTCTTAATATTACTCCAGAAACATTAATCCCCTACTGTGTGCAGTATACTGTTACGGGTTGTAGATCCCATCTTGAGATAATGGATGGTGCCTGCTTTCTGGGAGACCGTGCTGTATGTAGCACACATATAAAACAAAGAAGTGTACATGTAATACAAACTCAAATGTATAAATCTTTCTTTGGATTCTTTTTGGGAGCCAGGAACCTCCTTTCCTAGTCATATTTATACACAGCGCTGTGGACAAGTGAGGGCTAGTCAGATTTTTTAGGTGACGATTCTACCATAAAGGGACTCTACCTAGGTAAAGGGCTCTCAGCTTCTTTTGGGTCATGGATCACTCTGGCACCAGCTGGTAAAGCCTGTGGACCGCTTCTCAGAATCATGTTAAAGGTATAAAACATACAGGATTACAAAGGAAGCCAGTTACATGAAATAGAACTTATCGAAATTTTTGTAACAAAGTTATAAAGTTTTGTTTGGCAATAAAGTTATCAGCATATTTGTGAAGAGTTCAAGTTAAGAACTGCTTTTAGTTTATCATGGTAAGAGGCTTATTTTCTAGAAGAACTACATCAGATTATTGAAGAATGTCACTTATTTGGTTATTTGCATTGTATGTTTTATCACTAAAATCAACATTTTCTTCCATTTGGTGGCTCTTTTATTATGATCTAAATTTGATTAGAAAACTTAATGAGAAATTATTTGTGATTTTTTTAAACATCCATCTCTTCATCATGGGTCTCCCACCTATGAAAACCTGATTCTTAAATATACACTCACAAGTCAAAGACTCCACCCTGTTCTCTTGGAGTGTCCTCCTAATATTATTTCCTGTAATATCCACTAGGGCCCTAGCAAGGTTTAGGCGTTTTCCTCTTCCAGATTTCCTTTCCCCCTAACAAGCATAACAAAAATGTCTGAGATCTGACTTGTTGGACTGCTCTTATACTTACACTTGATGTTTCTTATCAGATAGTTTTCTTTTCTGTTGGCATCTTATGTGATTTGTCTCACTAAGGAGGCTAAAAATTTCCTTGTGGCAGGGGACTGCTCCTAGTACAGGGGCCTTAATAAATGGATTTTTGAATCATGAAGGATCACTAGTTTATTAGGAGTTAACTGGTTTTGGTGTGGCTTCTCAACCTCTGGAAACTGGGAGGTGAATTTATTGTTGACTCTTACTGGTCAACTCCTAGATCTAGATTAGGAAGGGACCTCAGGGCATTTGATCAACGCTCCCCATTTTACAAATTAAGAAAGTGGCGTTTGTTAAAAACATCAACATGTAAGATTTTTGTATGAGGTAAAAGAGCAGGGGAGAGAATGCACTGGTTGTGGGGAAAGTGATCCTCCAGTCATGCCCCCAAATTCTTGCTGTAGAGCATCTAGTTCAGACTGACTACCTGGATCGGGTCTGAACAGTCCAAACTTTTCACTGCACTCACGTGCTGTTTGATTTATTTTGCTCCAAGCACCAGTCATGACCTTCATTAGCAATGTAGTTGTAAGTGTTACTTAGTTATACTTGTAAAAATTTTATTGTTGTTGTTAAATATTCATATAACAGTTCATATTTATAAAATGCTTTTATAGCCATATTTAAATCATTGCCCTTGTTTGGCAGATAAGGAAAACAAGGTAGGGAGAGGACATTTTTCAGATTATTAAAATGATACACATGAAATGCCTTTCCACATCTGTACTCTAGTGCCTTCTTTCCAAAATTACCTTTTTTTTTGTACATATTGATAAGTGTATTGGTTGTGCCCTAGTGGAATATTAATTTCTTGAGGGCAGGGATTATTTTTTTATCCAAAAGAATTAACATGGTACCTGGCGGCACTCAGATGTTTATTGGCTGATCTAGGCAGGGAAGAGTATTGTTTTAATTTATAGTTTTGCTTCTACCATGTAGTGTATCATAATCTTGTGTAGTATGTACATTTATGTTCTGATTTTCTGCTTTGCTTCAGGTTTCACCAGACTTGAGGTTTTGGGGTTTGTTTGTTTTTTAAGCTCTATGAATTCCAGAATACATGGACTACTATGGAATATTTCTAGCTGAGTTTTCAATCATATGCTAATGTAATACCCAGCTAGAATATAAGTATGTGCTATAATCAAACACTGGATTTGGAAGCGGGAGCATCTGGGTTTATGTGTCTATGTTGCTAATTTACTAGTTTAGTCATTTTGGTAAAATCATTTACACGATGTGATTTCCAGTGCCTACAGATTAATGATTATTTGTACTATTGAATATTTTCAGTAGGTATTTACAGTAAAGTGAGCTTAACCTAGCTCACTGACTCCTAAAAACTCCCTTTTTAATGTCAAATTTCTTCAGACCTCTTTTAAAATATATATGGGTATTGTGTTTCTTAAATCACCAGAATTTCTCCCAGTATCTCTCCTCTTTCAAAGAGCCATTCTATATAACATTATCATGATATTTTATATTAGCCATGTAAACAATTATAATCCATTTAACAGATTTTTTAAAAAGGCAAAACAGAAGGTGGGGAGCAGCATACCCAATCAGTATGTCAAAAAAGTTTGAAAATATTCCATCTCTGTGTACACTTTCCACCTCTGCAAAGGTGGCAGGACCTTCTCGACTCGTTTTAGGGGGCCTTGGTTGTTTTTGTAATCTTGTAAAAACAATTTGTTTCTTGGTTCTGCTTATTTCATTCTGCATTAGATGTCATAAACCTTTCCATACATCTCTGTATTTATCATATTAATTTCTTATGGCAATAACTCCCTTGGTGTACAAAGCTGATGCCCCAAGGGAATTACTGATGAAAAGAAAGCCCTCATAAACCAGAATATTTATAGTAGCAGTTTTTGTGGAAATAGAGTAGATAGGGAAATAGCTCTCATCATCAATAGAAAAATGGCTAAACAGATTGTGTTACTCAAATCTAATAGGTCAAAAGGGATTGGACATTTTAGTCACTTTATTTGCATAATTCCAAATTGCTTTCCAGAATGGTTGGCCCTGATTCATACATAGCTTAGCTAACAATGTATTACTGTGCCAATCTTCTCACTACTCCTCCCTCTTAACTTCCCATCTTTTGTCATCTTTGCCAATTTGCAGGGTGTGGGGTGAAACATCTGGGCTGTTTTGATTTGCATATCTCTTATTGGTGATTCAAAGCATTCTTTTATGTGGTTGTCTATAGTCCACTGTTGACTCTTTGTTCTTGGCCTTTGTGCACCTATGTTGGGGAATGGCTCTTAGTTTGTAGACCTGCTTAATAGATGTTCTAGTGTTCTGTAGTTATGTATGAAGTAAGTGACAAAAAACTGTTATGAATTCAGTAAGCTTTTAAATGATTCTTAATCTCCATAACATCTGCAGATGTTTGAAAATAATACTTGATTCCTTTTAGAAAAGGTATGTTTTCTTGCGTTGAATGTTTTGTTAGGACCGAATAAAGATCAAAATGACAATGTTTCATTAGGGGGAGGTAGATTTTAATTCTCCATCGAGGACTGTGCTTGAATGAAATATTCTGAAATGGAAAGTATTAATCCACCTTGCATGACTCTCAGCTGAAGCGTCCATCTTCTCTACAACCTTCTGAACGAAGATGAGAAAGTGGGAAAAGATCTCCAGGGGTCACCATGACGGCCTCTCCGGGTTGTTGTGAGAAGAGAAATAACACATAAAGGGCTGTGCAAAAACTCAGAAGGTCCACACATAAAAATACTCACTGCCATCATTATTCCCCTTAAACATCTAGCAATGCATACTTGGGGAAGGATGTGAGGGGCAGAGGGACCAGAGCAAGAGGCCTGGAGTCAGGAAGAATTGAGTTCACATGTGGCTAGCTGTGTTCACCTCACCATTCTCTGCCTCAGTTCCCTCTTTGAACAATAGGTAAAAACACCTACTTCCCAGGATATTTGTGAGAGTTAGATGAAATAATATTTGTAAAGTGCTCAGCATAGTGCCTTAGCCACATAGCCACATGTACTAGGTGCTTAATAAATGCTCACTCTTTTCCCTTATTTGTGGTGAATTGATAGACTGACATGTCCAATACTTAAATTCAGTAAATGTTTATTAATTAACTACCTGTTCTGCACAAGGAACCATGCTAAGTACAGGGAATAAAAACATTGACAATCCCTGTCTTCCAAGTACTTACCTTAAAGATTCTGGGGGTCCTTTCAGTGAAACTAACCAATACATCAGCTGTACTGGATGGTAAATACAATATCCAGAACCATATTCCCTCCCCTGTCTTCCCCACCATTGCAAATTAGAGGTTGGTGTCTTTTCCTCAATCTCCAGAATTAAGCATAGTCATTGTAAAAACTGGGCATCCAGTTTCAAATTTTTCTGCTTTGCAATTATATTGTAGATATTGTTTTTATAGGTCTGACTTCTGTGCATCAATTCATAGAAATGTTTTCCTGTACTTCTCTGAATTCTTAATAGTCATCATTACTTAGAGAGCACAGTAATATTCCATTATTTTCGTGTACCCCAACTATATTTATGGGACATTTACTTTATTTCTCATTCTTGATTACTTTTGGTGTAGATGGGAGTTTTCTTTGACCTCTTCAGGGTATAACTTAACAGTGGAATTTATGGATCAAAGAGTATGGACACTTTTTTTAAAATTTATTTTTAGTTTTCAACATTCACTTTTATAAGTTCTTTTGTTAGTTCACCACTGTATGGATTCATTTTTTGTTTTTCTTTTTCTTTTTTTTTTTTGTAAATTACTTTGTTTGCTTTTCAGTTTTCAACAATCACTTTCATGAATTTTAAATTTTTTCCCCCTCCCAAAGATGGCAGGCAATCTTATATGGGTTCTACACATACATTCTTATGAAATCACATTTTCACGTTAGTCATGTTGCACAGAAGAATTAAAATGAATGGGAGAAACCATGAGAGGAAAACAAAACGAGAAAATAATTTGCTTCATTCTGCATTCCAGTTCCATAGTTCTTTCTCTGGATGTGAATGGCATTTTGCATCAAGTCCTTTGGGGATGTTTTAGGTCCTTGTCTTGTTGTGAAGGGCTTAAATCTATCAGAAATAGTCCTTGCACATTGTGGCTGCTACTGTGTATAATGTTCTGGTTCTGCTCATTTCACTCAGCATCAGTTCATATAAGTCTTTCCAGGTTTTTCTGAAGTCCTCCTGTTTGTCATTTCTTTTAGCACAGTAGTATTCCATTGCATTCATATACCACAACTTGTTCAGCTGTTCCCCATTTGGTGAACATTCCCTTGATTTCCAGTTCCTGACCACCACAAAAAGAACTGCTATAAATGTTTTTGTGCATGTGGGCCCTTTCCCCATCTTTATGATCTTTTGGGGATATAGCTGTAGAAGCAGTATTGCTGGGTTAAAGAGTAGGCCCATTTTTATAACCCTTGGTTGCTCTTCATAATGGTATAATAGACTTTGAGTTCTAAATTTTCCCTCCTTCACAAGATGGCATACAGTCTGATATAGGCTATATGTGTATAATCATATTAAACATATTTCCACATTAGTCATTTTGTGAAAGAAGAATTAGAGCAAAAGAGAAAAACCATGAAAAAGAAAAAAAGAGAGAAAATAATATGCTTCAATCTGCATTCAGACTCCATAGTTCTTTTTCTGGATGTGGATAGCATTTTCCCTCATGATAGGATTGTCTTAGATCACTGAGTTGCTGAGAAGAGCTAAGTCTATCAAAGTTGGTCAGTGTTGCTGTTACTGTGTACAATGTTTTCCTGGTTCTACTCACTTCACTTAACATCAGTTCATGTAAGTATTTCCACGTTTTTCTGAAATCTGTCTGCTCACCATTTCTTATGGAACAATAGTGTTCCATTACATTAATATACCATAACTTGTTCAGCCCTTCCCCATTGGATGGACATCCTCTCAATTTCCAATTCTTCGACTCCACAAAAAAAAAAAAGCTGCTATAAATATTTTTGTACATATGGGTCCTTTTCCCTTTTTCATAATCCTAAGTCAGGATACTGACTTAGTATTGCTGGATCAAAGAGTGTGCACAGTTTGATTGCCCCTTGGGCATAATTTAGGCAATTTTTAACAATAAAATTCCAAATTGCTTTCCCAAAATGTTTGGGGAAAATCACAGAATCATAGCAGTGTATCAGTGTACTTGTCATCCTACAATGTAAAGTAATTTCATAGTTATCTTTGCCAGTTTTCTGAGTGTGAGTAGGAACCTCAATTGTTTTCAATTTTACTTTCCATCTTTTGATTTTTTAATTAACTTTTTTTATCCAGCAGATTTATTTTTTCTCACTTCTGTCTTTGCCTAACCCCCTCCAAAAAAAAGAAAAACAAAGCTCTTGTGAAAATTTACTTAGTTGAGCAAAACAAATCTCCATATTGTCTGTGTCCCAAAATGTCTCAGTTTTCATATTTTAGTCTGTTGCTTCTATGTCAGGAAGTGGGTGGTAGTCTTCTGGAATCTTGACTGATCATTTCGTTGGTCAGAATTTTTAAGTGTTTTCAGTGTCGTTAATGGTATAAGTTCTTATTGACTTAATAAGTTGATATAAATTCTACTCAGTTATTCTTTCTCAGTTCATAGACATCTTTCCTGGATAGTTCTTATTTTGATATGCAGCAGTTTTTCATGTAGTTTGTAATTCTTTTGAGAACTTTTTCTTAATACCCTCTGACCACTTTTTTATCTAGTGGTCTTATATTTATTTTCCTAGCTACTCTGGAAATGATACCCTTACCAGAGAAATGTGATACAAAGTTTTCCTAGCTGATAGCTCATACCCCAATTGCATTGATTTTGTTTATGGAAATATTTTTAAACTTTGTGGAATAAAATTACCTAGTTTATCTTTCATGATTACCTTTATCCTTTGATTGAGAATCCTCCTGCTCCCCTCAGTCTATAGCCATAAACAGTTCCAGTTCTCCTGATTTTTATGGTCTGGCCTTGTCTCAGACATGTATCATAACCATTTTGAACTTACTAAGGTGTATGGCACAAGATGTTGGCTGCAAACCTGATGTCTGCCAAATTGTTTTTCCGTTTTTCCCAAGCAACTTATATTCTTGGGCTTATTGAAATCTGAGTTCTTGAAGGTGGTGTTTGTTTACTCTTTATACTGATCTGTTTTTCTAGCTTTTAATAAATGCCAGGTAGTCATGATGATTATTCAGAAGGGACCTTGTTGATTTGCATGTTTGCTCTTAGGATTCAGCTGCCCAGTTTCATTCTGAAAATAATAGTGGGCTCCACTTACCATGCTGGAGACTTTCTGTATTTTGTCCAGATATCACCAGGTTATCAATAAAGAACTTGGCCCATTTTCTTAACATCCATCACCACCTTATCAGCCTTTTCCCTAGTAATATTTGAAGTTCCTCAATGGTTATATATTACACCCTGCTCATACCACACCCTGTGCCTCTCTATTGCCTTCTGTTCATTTTCGGTTTTTCAGAATCTTTTGGGTTCCATGTCTCACAGCCATACAGCGGTAGGATATTGATATTAAAAAGATGTCTTTGTTTCTGGGGAAGTTGTTTTTTTGCAGGGGTAGGAGAGGGTTTGTCATTAAAAGGAGTTTTGTAATTTCCTGAAGGAAAGCCCACTGTGCTCCTCTTTAATTATGGATCCAACTTGTCTGTTTTAGCTGTCTATCTCAAATAGGCATATATATATATATATCCAATCTGGTCAATCAACATTTTTCATCTAGTTGGTCTTTTCCTGTGTGAATGATCTGGGCAAGCACTTTTGAGTATTTACAGCTGTCTTTCAGAAGGCTTTACAATATTTCTAGGCTTGTTGCATCCAGAATAGTGTCATCTGAAAACAAGGTAATCTGGGAGACCTCACTATTCACAGGTAATCCTCTCTTCAATGTGAACTCTGCCCTGTGTCTCCACCACTGTGCCAAACACCTTTGGAAATTGCACATCTCCCTATTTATTCCTTGCCCGATATTTGATCAAAGAGTTGGTGAACAGGGTTATTTCTGCCAAGCGAAGAGTGGTCAAAGGCAAAGCAAGCTTAGAATGTACTCAATTGTAAAATTTTATAGAGAAGGAGGATGAGGGATTATCAGTATTGTCACCTAATAAAATACAGAGATGCATTGGAACTTAAAACCAGTCTAAATTAAAGAAAGCTTGGCAAGAGAAGTCATCCCTAGGGCACTTAAGGACAAAGATGGAAGTAGGACAGCAAACAGAAGAAAAATGGAAAATATCTACAAAGATTTTTATAACGAATTGGTTGCCATCAAGGACAGTGGAACCACCACACTTGGACCATAATTGAACAGAGAAGGGGAAAACGCTGGATCTTACTAAGTGCCCTGGGAGATCTATGCCTGCAGCAACACAATGCAAGGGTGTTGAAAGATCAATTCAGAAAGTGGAGGGAAAAGTCATGGGTCCTCTCAGGGGAGACAGCTAAGAACTTCAATCACTGCCCACCCAAATACCTATTTTCTCATCTACACAAAATTTTGAGACTCATTTCTTCACAAACTGAGAACATCCTTGATGAGAGTATTAGGGAAAGAGGCAAAAAGCCATATTCTATAGTGGACCACAGCTTTACTGTCTTTGCCTTTAAATGAAAAATGTAGAAAATCCAAGATTCCAGAGCTTTTCTTGTTTGTTGATTATGAAAAAGTATCTCATTTGATGAAGCAGAAGCTGCCTCTGAGGCTCTGGTTCAGAAAGGTGTTTAACATTTTTTGCATTCTTTGTGAGTAATGCATTTCCTTGAAATTTATAGTGACATTTTTATGATTACTTTATAATATAATTTGAGGTCTACAAATGCTCTTTTATTGCTTCTTTGTCTTTTTTTTTCATACTTGTAAAAATTATTTCCCTTGAGATTCTAGACTTCTTCCTTCAGATAAATATAATCATTTTAGTTCTGTTGAGTACTACCTTTGCTGTTGATATGACATATCTGAGTCTGTAAATTAACTCTGTTGCTGTTGTCAGCCTTATTATGTTGAGCACAGCTTGACATTCTTTTGTCCTTAGGGATAAAGTTAGGGTGGCTAAGAAGAATTAGCAGGTGAAAGGGGGCATGAATCATGGTTGTCTAATAAGGTGGTTGCCATTTGTATAATGGTGTCTGTGGAGTTGGTGCTAATGAACTGGAGCGCCTACGTATCTTTGGAACTTGACCCAGATGTATTGCCTAGTTTAGCTGAAGCTGACCTTCAGCTCCCTTCCTTCCCCTCCTGACTCTTTTCCCTTTGAGCTGACTGGCCTTCTCATCCTGAAGATTCCTCTTCTTTGTGTTGAGTTCCTGCCTGTGATCATGATTTCAGTCTTGTGCTGTTCATGATCACTTCTCTCCCAGGTCCATTCCCAACTCTCTGGACTTCTTGACTTTGCCTACTTGTCCTTCCACCACTCTTCCGTGCTTCTTTTTGTGTGCCATCTTTTCTCGTTAGAATGGAAGTGCCTTAAAAACAAGGACAGATGGATCTTTTTGACTTGTCTATTATCACCACACATACACACACACACACACACACACACACACACCACAACTTGGTATACACTAAGTGTACCACTGTTTATTTGTTATATAAAGCAGGGTATAACTGCTTTATATAATAACAGCAAAACTTGTTTGGAAGCTCCTGACCGGAAAAAGGAAAGGGTCAGTGCTAATCCTAACCATTACTTGTAGGATTGAGGATACATTGGACTGTTCAGAAATTTGGGGGGTTTAGAGAGGATTTCAGCAGGCTGGTAAATCAGTTTACAGTGTTGTAGGGTAACTTTTGGAAAGGACTTACTAGCAGTGAAACAAGTGAACACTTTTAGGACTAAAAAAAATCTTTAATATGTTCTTTTAATACCTTGAAAACTTCAGGTTGAATTCAGTTTTTTCTTAGAAACTCTTGTGTTTGTGTCTTGTGCAGGCATTTTAATTCTGAATGAAATGTGGCTTTGGGGAGAGGAGGGTCCAGTTGGCTTTTTCGAGTTGCTGCTCCCTCACCTGCCATTGAGTACATTGGTTCAAAAGTTTTTCCTTGGTGGTTTCCTGTACCAGCTGGGAAGGCCACTGCAGTTAAAAGTCTCTAAGGCACAATTCAGAGAATATTAAAAATTGTGTTTCTGTTAATTAACAGAAGTGAAGCCAGTGCATCCTTGGAAAGAGTACTGAAGTATTGGGATGACCATGGTGCTGTTAACTGGGACAGCTTATTTGAGGGAGTTTCATGAAACTTGCATTCCTCTTAAAGTTTATGTACACAAACACAGCAACTTTCCTAGAAAACCTGGAGTTAAAATGTGGGGATATTGTTATTTACTTTGAAGCTTATTAACAAATGATGAATTATATATGAGTTTGCAGAAATGATACCTGCCTTAAATTTTGGCTAAATAGACACTCATTATCCTTGAGTTTTGTACAAATTAATAGGGAATTATTAAGCTTTTAGATAAAATGACATGTTTCCTATAAGAAAATTTGTTTATGGGTGTCCCATATAAGTAAATGCAAAGTTTATGAAGCAGAAGGTCTCAAGAATTAGGACATTGCATGGTCCTCATGGAGACATCTTTTTGTCCCTGAGCCTTTTGGTGTTATAATTTAAAAATTTTTAAATCCGTACCATGTTTTCCAACACTTTTTTTGCCCTTTTATTCAAGTCACCAAGAATCAAAGAATATATTTCCTCAGTTTGGAGGTGTTGCCAGGTTCATATGACTTGTCTACTTCATTTTCTGAAAGGAGTGGTGGTATATAGGTTGAGTAATTCATGGTACTCTGTTTATGCTTATCTTGACTACTAAACACTATCATGTTAACTGTACTATGAAGGAATTGTTCTTGGGCACAAGATGAAACCAATTGTTACAATTCCTTTACCTCTGATTTTAGTCTGTGTGTCCCTTGCGCTGGAGTATCCCTGGCTTATTTACATCTTCTGATTTAATTCATAATTTGATTGTCGGTGTGGTTGGAGTTCTGTTCCTCCAGTGGTGTCTCCTGCCCCTTCATTGTTGGACATAGATGACAGATTACAAATATAACTGTTAAACTAGTATTCATGGCTGGATTAAGAACAGCCTCTAAACTCTATTCATAGAGCAGTGGACTTGATTTAAAAGGAAGGGCTCCCTCAGACTAGAAACTACTTTTCCCAGTGAGCACTTGTCCCCCCACATGGGAAAGAGGTTCTGGCCATTGAGGGCATTTAGAGTTGCAAGCTATTTGTGAAATAAGTGAAAGGAGGAGGATGGAAGATAACAGATAAATGAAACCAAATCATGGCATCAGTGCCCATTTCTGATGTACTGAGTGAAGAGGGGAGACGACATCAGAAGCATTCCTGGACCTGTCCAGATGCACAGGGAAAAATCTGCACTTAATTCTCAAAGTGCTTTATTCCTAAGGTATCTCCGAGGCAAAGATTCAAAGGAAAGAAGAACAGTAATTTTATGTGATTCTCCCCCTTAAACATGTGACTCAGAGGACATCAACAACTGCTTTCTCTTCACATACCTAAAATCTGTGACAGAAGTCTATCCACTCATCAGAGAAATTCTTGCTGAGAACAGGAGAGGGAGCACTCAGGCTTTTTCTACATCAGATTACACATTTACATTTATACAATTAGTGATTATAGGGAATAATAACATCCCATCTCTGTGTTGGTTTTTGAGAATGTATTTGACAGAGTGGGACAAAAACAATTATTCTTAAAGGTATCTCCCATGTGTTTCACAATTATACAAAAATATGACATGTGACTGTGATATTACTCCTTGCCATGCAGAGACATAGAAAACAGGGAAATGGACAACAGAAGTTTTCTTACCATAGGCCTTCATTAATGTCCTGAAGGGCAGCCTCTGTAGATTTTTTGTTGAAGAAAGAACAAGTATTAAGCACCTGCTTTGTGCCAAATACTTTGTTAGATGGCAGTACTATCCAGATGTTCTTATTTGTAGATGATATGTAACTAACTACATATTAGCCCTGGAATGAGGCTGTAAACTATCCACATCGAAAACAAACCAGAGCACAAGTCTTTGTTGGCCAGATAATGTGTAACTGGCTGGTACCTGTTGAAATAATCTATGTATGTGACCTGAGGCCACAGAGCCAGAAGTTAACCCTTTTTAAGATCTCTTTATTCAGCCAGTGTTCCACTCCTGTAGTCTCTAAACAATAATTAATGCCTTTTGATGAAAGCATAGATAAATGTGGGGTTTCCTTTCATAAATAGTCATTCATGTAGCTGGGAGTTTGTTTTTCAGAAAATTGTCCTTAATAGAAATCAATAACACTGGGATGCAGCCCTCAGGGGAGTTTCCCATAGCACTGCTCAACTGCCTTTCCAAGCATTGTTTGAAATGTGACCTGTTTTCTTTTTGAGAGGAAAAAAAAAGCCAACTTATTCCTTGGCATGTGAAAACATTTTAAAATGTGGGGTATTTTCCCTTGCACGTGTGCATCTTCACACTGGTAGAAAGATATGGATGAGTTAGCAGAATGAGAAGTTGTGGCATGTTAATGAGTGATATTAATTATGAAGGAAATGCCCAGTCTGCTGGGATTAAGGATTCACCTAAGAATAGAAGCTAAAATATTTTGGGGTTTTGTTGTACGTGTGCTTGCCTTAGCATATCACAAAAGTCTGCTATAGGTAGCAAACTATATAGGTATTTGCAAAGTTTTGGATCAATACTGTCTAGAGTATCTTCTTGTTAAAAACCAGTTGTCGGGGAGGAGCCAAGATGGCGGAGTAGAAAGACTCACATATGCTAGCTCCAGACTCACATATGCTAGCTCCGAACCCACAGCCCATGGATTTCCTATAAAAAGAACTCCCAACAAATTCTGGAACAGTGGAAGCTGCACAGCAACAGAGTGAAGGAGATTTCCGTTCCAGAAAGTCCTGAAAAACTGATCCCAAAGGTCCATCGCGCACCGGACGGGAGCGGAGCCCAGCCCTGCCCTGGCCACGTGGCCCCAAGAGGAACAGATCTGAGCAGGCTTCAGGGACCGAATCTCCAGCTGCCGCAAAGGTCCCTCCACCCACAGATGCACAGGTCAGTGAGAGAGACTTGTGGGCTCGCTGAGAGGGGAGTGGGGGTCTCCATAACTCAGGCCCCTTCCGGAGGCAGAGGCTCCCGGAGTAGGCAGATCCTCAAGTCCATTCCTGAAGGTCTCTGTATAAACCCCCTGAGGGAACTGAACCTGGGAGGAGGCCCTGCCCCCACCTGAGAACCTGATTTAATCTTACCCTGAATAGCAGCCAGGCCTGCCGCCAAAAGCCCTGAGTCTGGGGAGCAGCATTTGAATCTCAGACCCCAAGCGCTAGCTGGGCGGATCTAGGAGGGGGGTGGACAGGAATCTCAGAAGTCAAATAACTGGCTGGGGAAATGCCCAGAAAAGGGAAAAAAAAATAAGACCATAGAAGGTTATTTTCTTGGGGAACAGGTGTTTCCGCCTTTCTTTTCTGATGAGGAAGAACAATGCTTACCATCAGGTAAAGACATAGGAGTCAAGGCCTCTGTATCCCAAACATCTGAAATACATATCCAGTGGGCTCAGGCCATGGAAGAGCTCAAAAAGGATTTTGAAAATCAAGTTAGACAGGTGGAGGAAAAACTGGGAAGAGAAATGAGAGAGATGCAAGAAAAGCATGAGAAACGGGTCAATACCTTGCTAAAGGAGACCCAAAAAATGCTGAAGAAAATAACACTTTGAAAAATAGGCTAACTCAATTGGCAAAAGA
>CM053770.1:281405661-281470634 GCA_028658325.1 Potorous gilbertii | reverse complement strand
GAGGGAAATATAGTTAGTCTTACACAACACGATTATTATGGAAGTCACTTGCAAAGCTACACAGATATGGCCTATATTGAATTGCCTGCCTTCCCATTGGGGATAGGTGGGGAGGGAGGGATGGGGAGAAATTGGAACTCAGAGTTTTAGGAACAACTGTCGAGTATTGTTCTTGCTACTAGGAAATAAGAAATACAGGTAATGGGGAATAGAAAGTTATCTGGCCCTACAGGACAAAAGAGAAGATGGGGACAAGAGAAGGGAGGGATGATAGAAGAGAGGGCAGATTGGTGATGGGGGAAATTAGAATGCTGGGTGTATTGGGGTCGGGGAGGGGACAAATGGGGAGAAAATTTTGAACCCAAAGTTTTGTGAAAATGAATGTAAAAAGTTAAATAAATTTATATTTAAAAAAAAAAGATAAAAACCAGTTGTCATTCACAATAAAGAATGCCTTACTACTTGAAAGAAAATCTCAAGACTTTTGTGGCAGAAATGAATTTGCCACAGACTCTGAAATCATGAAAAGCTCTGTAGCAACCTGCTGTTGGAAATTAATCTGTCCTTGTGTATTAAAGTGGTTTTTTTTTTGTTTATCCCAAATAGGGTTGAGAAATGACATTGGGTTTCTTTGACATTCAGTTGTCATTTATTTGTAATGCTTTTAGTTGAATATTTATTTCAGCTGATTCCATGTCCTGATGCATTGTGCTACTCTGCTACTCACCTGCATTTGGGGAATACTCATTAGAAGTTAGAGGGTTGAGGTTTTGTTTTTTGATAATAGATGCATTTAAAGTAAACTACATACATACATTTCATCTTCTCAAATTTTGAAGCTATATTATTATGTTTGACATCTTACAAGTATAGTTTAGACATTCCAGTTAGTAAATTTGCAATCATTTTAGCATACAGGTTGATGAAAACTATTAAATTTAAACAGATGCCAGCCTTTGGGGCAAGCAAGATAATTTGTAATTTTGATAACTATTTCATTATCTTTGGTTTCCTTTGTAACATGACACAAAAATGGTTAAGAATGCATGCTCTCTAATGTATACAGCTGCTAAACCTAGGCATTTGAGGTCTAGTCAGGAAGATACAACATCTATACCTTGTCTACCTTTAGATCAGGGAAATCAGAAATCCAGGGAGAAGGCACTGAATTCTCCCCCTCTCCTTTATAAAAATGGCAGTACCTTCTGGAGCAGGATAGTATTGACTTATTAAGTCTTCTGTACGGATGAACCCAGTAGTGAGTGAGGAGGCAACCTTACTGATGGGAGCCAACTAAAATCAGGCAGACTTGGTTTGAGGCCCACCTTTGATATGGCCTGACTCAGTGACCCTGTTAGCCTGAGTGCCTCCCAGAGCCCGGAAAGACCAGACAAAATAAAACAAGCTGCACTACTTGCGTGAGGACCTGTGTTCAGTGGCAGCTCCCTAAGCCAGGAATTTCTTTTAAAATTAATTGAAAGGCCCTGTGGTAGAAAGACTGGAATACTGACTGGCTCCAGGAAGCTCTGGGTTTGAATGTTGGCTCAGACATTGAATAATCATGGCATGCCATGGGCCCACAACTCACTGATGTTTCTTTGCCTTGGTTTCCTCCTCAGTTTAAGAGCATAGTATCTCCTTTAATGGATTGTTGTGAGGATCAGATGAGATGATGTGCATTAAAGCATTTTAGGATTCATAAAATTCCAAATACAGAGTGTGGGTGTGTGTCTATCTGTCTTTAAGGTTCCTAAACTACATTAATATGTATTATCTCATCGGATATCTTTGTGACTCTTACTATATCTATATTGTAGAGTATATAAAATCTCCCCATTGGTTGCACTTGATTGAGGTATAAGTGGCTATTAGGCCTTTGAAATAAAAGCTTTATGTTACATCCTAGATGTTTGACTTCCAGTTACACCCACTCAGTGAAGGACTGTGTGTTTCATTTGGGGGGCAGCCCTGGCTAAGTACAGAGTCACAGGTTTGATGCTGAACCCTAATTACCAACACTTGAGAGTTCCCTTTGCTGAGCTGTTTGGGTATTTTTGGCCATTTGGGGTAATGGAAGGGAAGGTGATGAGGGAGCCTGGAAAGAGCAAGTGTAGAAATGGTAGATGGATGGAAGCAGGGCCCAGTTGTTTGTTTTTAATGCCAGCAACTTGGTATGTTAAGTTTATGTTTGTCAGACTTCCTAGGCACCTAATGGGAAGTAGCAGAAGGCTTTTTTATATTCCTCATTTAGTGTGCACTCAGTCACCTGACTTTAAGCTTCTTGATATGCCAAGCTTTGGGTTTCTTTTCTGCTGCTGTGTAAAAAATAGTTACAGAGCTTCAAATTTCTACTCTTTTAAGAGTTTTTTTATCCTATTTTCATCAATACCATTTCAAGATATATCTCTTTTCTGTGTATCAAAGCACCCTTTTTAACAACCTGGAGAAGTGGTCAGGCACTGCTTTCAGTGTGTTGGTGGTGTGTTGAGCTTCTTACTTTGTGCTTTGCCCTTGTTACTGGTTCTGCCCTTCCAGGATCAGACTAAGCTCCATTAGCGTTCTGTAACTCAGTGACCACCAGAATGGGTGAACTCTGGCACTCTGCTGATCCTGCCCATCAAGGCTAAAAACCCCAATATTTTTCAAAGCCTTGAAACACGAGCAAACACTTTTTTTTTTTAATTTTCAGGATTTCTCTATTTTCCCAACAGCAAACCCTTCCCCCCCCCCAAAAAAAACCACACACACAAAAACTGTACAGACTATTAGAGAAGGAAAATAAAATCATTCCTCCAGTCCCTGAGCTTGTGGTTAAACAACAGGGAGACTGAGAGCAGCAGCCCCTGCACTAAACTGCAACCCTTCACCTTTAATTAGTCTTTAGTTACTGGTCTGTGCCAGGGTTTCTTAGTAAAAGCTAATAAGATTGAGGGAGAATACATACTTAGATATGAATTTTATTACAGTAAATTTGGGTGAGAGAGAGAGAGGCATTGAAGCTTTTGTTGGTCAGGTGTTGTGTATTTAATTTGCCCCCAAAACAAGTAAATTTACAGAATGCATTTTGGTCACCCTGTCACAGTAGCAGGAGAAAGGCTAAATGGTAGAATCTTCATTTAAGTCTTTGAGTTCTTTAATGGGGGGGGGCGGGGCAGAGATGCCAGATTAAAAGAAAATTGGTTTCAGGATGGTACCACGCTGGAAGAATGGCCAGAGTAGCAGACTTCAAAAAACTTGAGCCAGTCTCACCTCAGACACTTAGTAGCCATATTATCCTGGGAAAGTCACTTCACTTTGGGGAGGGACCTCTCAGTGAGGAGAGGGGCAGGGTAACCTAACGCCCCTTCCAACTCTGAATCCCTTGGGAGGTTAGCCGGACTGAATAGAAGTCGTCATTCCTGCCCCTTGCTCTGGAGGTCAGAGCAAGGATTTTGTTTACCTTGCGTTTGGTCTTTCTTAGGTCCCGTGGTAGTGCTGGCGGCCATGGTTCCCGGAGTCAGAAGGAGCTGCCAACAGAGCCCCCTTACACGGCCTATGTAGGAAATCTGCCTTTCAATACTGTTCAGGGAGACATAGATGCGATCTTCAAGGATCTCAGCGTGAGGAGCGTACGACTAGTCAGAGATAAAGAAACGGATAAATTTAAAGGTGAGTACCAAGGAGCACCAGTGCAGTCCATTGGGGATGTCTTTATGAAGTGATCCAGAAAGTTTATTTAGGGTCAGCCAGGGTTCTCTAAGCCTGACTGTGTTTTGTTCCTTTGTGGCTGTATGCTTGGATACTATGTAGTTTCATTTGAGGACCTAGAATGAATGCAGCTCTTTAAGTATCTGTGAAAGAAATCATTTGTTGTCATGGTGTTTGACCTGTGTGGCAATCTTAAATCCACACTTTTTAGAGAATGGAACTTTGTAGAAAAATGATGCAGGTAAGACCCTGCTGCTACCAAGGTCTGCCAGTTTTGTTCATCTTAGGCTCCGCCTAAAACTTCAAGGCCTGGGTCTGAGCTCCTTCCCAGCCACTGTTCCAAACCTAGAGGTTGGGGTCTTTGGGACTAGGAAACCAGCACATTAACTGTCGGGCTGGCTTAAGGGAATCCAGAATGAGAAGAGGTAAGGTGAGTGCTGTCCTACATAACCATTTGTGCCCAGATTGAAGGAGAATCTGACAGGTTTTTCTTGAATGAACAGCCATGAAAGCCAGACATTGGAAAGTGATGAGTGTGGTATTCCCCACTGAGAGAGTGTTACCCAAACCAGTATCTGCTCAGAGACCTTTGTAGCAAGCAGCCCTGCAAACATTGGGAGCAGCATGTTTTAGGTTTAGTGCATAAATGTTATGGATTTGGGCAATAGATATATCACAGAACAGAAAGAAATCCAGAAAGATGCTTAGGAAATGGATGGATAAACAGAAGATCTTGATGAGCACATGACGGGCATTTTGTGATTGACATTCCTCTATTTAATTTCAAAACTTCTCACACAACCCTCTGTCCATCCTCTTGAGGCCCTGGATCTTCCCCAGGAGGCCTTTCCTAGACATCTGGCCCTCACTCGCTCATGTCTTTATCCTGAAATTATCTTCCACCTGCTCTTGCTCTATGTGGTTTGTACCTGGCCAGTTATTTGTGTTCTCCTGTTAGTGTGTCACTTTTTGGAGAGCCAGGACCCTCAAGAAATGCTTCTTGATTTGTATCAATGCTTGTAATCAGTGTATGGTGAATCATTATCACGTAGCATTATGTATCAAGTATATCAATATTTATAATCATTTTTAAGTTATATTTAAAATAGTCTGCATAGTTTACACATTTACGTAGGTAAAAAAGTATGGAGTTAGTATCATGGGGCTCAAAAGTCAGCCCTTCCCCAAAGTAGTAATCCTCTTTATATATGCCTCGCCCCATACCCTTTGAGGGGACCTTGATACCGAGGCAGGCCGTTCTGATTATCAGGGAGCTGAGCCTATTTATATTAAGCTAAAATGACTTGAAAATTCTCTCCATCGATGTCCTGCTTTCTGGGGCAGGTGTCTAGATGACTTTTGGAAGCAGGTGATCATTGTCCTTTCAGACTTTTCCAGTGACTTTTTCCCTGAGGTTGACACACAGGTCTAGCCTTGCCCCTCATTCTTTTTCTTTCTTAATATCAACACATTGAGTCTTCTGTCCTGAAGGTGATCTTATCCAACCTTCTTTTCTTTGCTTCTCTGTCTTCACATGCCGTTTTTCACCACCATTTAACACCACCAGAACATCCTCCCCCAGCTGCCACATCAATATTCCTAAAGCACTGTATCACTCCCTTGCTCAAGAAGCTTAAATGACTCCCTGTTGTCTGTAGGATAAAATATTCCTCTGGTATTTAAAGCCTTTCATAATCTGACTACTGTCTGCATTTGCAGATTTATTTCACATACTCAACATTCCAGTCCAACAGAGCATAATTGCTTTTGCTTCTGTGCCATTGGCTCCCCTGTACCCTCCCCCATGCTCAGAATGGTCTCTAGTCATTTACCACACAGAGCTTGCTGCAGGGCTGGACTGAGGGGGCTCCCATCTCCCTGCGATGAGTTTATACTTCGTCTGTGCATGTGCTTTTCCCAGCCTCCACTTCCATAGAATGGAAGCTATTTGAGGGCAGGGATTGTTTCCCTTTTTAAGTTGGCAACTTCAGGCTGATCTTGTACCAGCCCACACTAGGCACAAGACACATACTTATTGAATTGAGCCTCCCTTGTGTGGTGATGCCTCATGCAACAGGGGCCAAGGCAGCAGACTTTGGCCCAGACCTGAGAGGGAACTCAAGTGGTTATCCAGCCTTGGCCAGAAGACTCCCAGCATGGGGAGAGTGGCTCTCATGGTCGGAAATTTTTCCTGACATCAGTCTCCTATGTACATCTCTTCAACTTCCACCTGTGGCTCCTCATTTTCTCCTCAGTTTGTACCCCTTCACATCCTTGAAGAGAACTGTCTGTGCCTTCCTCTGAGCCCTGTATGGTGTGATTTCTTCCCCTAGTCTGGTTGCTTTCCAATTAGTTAGTGTTCCTCTTCAAAGGTGGCCGAGAAGTGAATGATCACAGGTGACAGATGTTTATTATTAGGTCACAAAATCATAAACATCTACTAAGCAGTTGCCATTTGTGGAGATGGAAGACCGTGCTGTTGAAAGTAGGAAAGCCTCATCGTAATAGTAGCAGCTGTCACTAAGAGTGCATTTTAAAGTTTGCAAAGCTTTGTGTCATTTGAACCTGCCAGCATCCCTGGGATGGGGTGGGTACTAACTATGTTGGGGTTTGGTTTGATTGGGTTTTTTAATCATTTGACAGTAAACAATCTGAGGCTTAGTTTGAGTGCTTTCCAGTGGCTATACCACCAGTATATGTCAGAGGCAGAATCTGAATCCAGTATAGCAGCCCTTAGGCCATAATTCAACCGTTATTCTACTATTGGACATGTAGGTTGTTTCTAGTTCTTTGCAATGACAAAAATACTGTCACATTGTGTTCATTTTTGAGATAATATTTTCTGAAAAATTTAAGTCTCCAAGTCATCTAACCATGAAAAAAATTAATCCATTAGAACTTAGGATAATTAGGTATAGAATAAACTAAGTTCATGGAAGTTACCTTGACACTTGGGGAATAGGTCTAGTTATGGGGGGCAGGAATGTTCTTGCTCTGTTTGCGCAGATCTGGAGACAGTTGGATCCCATCTTTACAGATTTATTGAATCAAATTCTTTCAGGCTTCTTCTAGTCTTTGGGTCCTTCCAGTTCCCCTAGTCCCTACCCCTAAGTTTCTGAACATCACAGTCAAGTAAAAGACTGGAAAGTGAGACATTGGCCTTTCTCATGGTGGGGGGGGATCTCATTGCTAAACTCTTTAGCATTTTTCTGTTTTGCCAACCAAGATTTCAGTTTTTACTGGCAAACACATTCTCAGCCTAAAATAAGCTACCCTTTCTGGTCTTCCTCTTAAAGTTGGACTGTTATGTCCCAAATAATTAAGACTAGACATACTAGCGCCTAGAACTGTCAACATGGGAAAATGTAATATATATTTTTTTATCTTTTAAAATATTCTTTTAATTTTTAAAAATTTTAATTTAAAATTTTTTAATCTTTTAAAAAATTTAAGCCATATAAATTTAACAGCCAATATTTTAAAAAATTGAGTTTTGAATTCTCTCCCTCTTTTTCCTCTCCCAGACTTTGAGAAAGTGAGCAGAGTGATAGCAGTTGTTATACATAAATCATACAAAGCATTTCCATGTTAGCCATGTGAAAATGTAAATACTTTGGTGATTTGAAGTGGCCACTCTACTCATGGGACTGGGTTTTAAGCCCTTCTAGGTTGAAAAGAGGAAAACTTAACCTCTCTATTGTTAACCTACAAATACTAGTATGAACTGGGGATTTCTCTTACAGGATTTTGCTATGTAGAATTCGATGAGGTGGATTCCCTTAAGGAAGCTTTGACCTATGATGGTGCGGTAAGTATGTTTTCAGATTAATTTCTACCAACTTAGTTTCCTCGTACTTTTTGTTCTTATGATTACTTGCACTCTTTTTTCTCATGACCAGCTGTTGGGTGATCGGTCACTTCGAGTGGACATTGCCGAAGGTAGAAAACAAGATAAAGGTGGCTTTGGATTCAGGAAAGGTGGACCAGATGACAGAGGTGATTCTTTACAAACTAACTGTAAAAGCTTAACTCATACTGCACTGAGTCAGAACTTTTATAGTCGGTTATTGGGGCATTTTGATGCCTGTTAATGAGCTCTTCTAATGGACAGGCGGGATTGAAGCCTTTTTGCTCAGCTAAGTAAACATTAAGTGCCTACTGTGTGACAGACATTGTAGGGCAACTAGATGGTGCAGAGAATAGAAGGCTTGAGATATTAGTTGTGTGACCCTGGGCATGTCACTTCTCCCTGCTTGCCTCAGTTTCCTGATATGTCAAATGAACTGGAAGAGGAAATGGCAAAGCCCTCCAGTGTCTTTGCCAAGAAAATCCCAGCAAGAGTCATAAAGAATTGAACATTCCTGAAAACCAAACTGCAACACATGTGCCAGGGACTGTGCTGAGTGCTGGCAACAAACCAAAAAAAGGACAATCTTTTCCTACAGAGCACACAATCTTTAGAGGAAGACAGTAGTGGGGAGAGATGTCACCAAGTAGTACAGCCAGTGAGAAGGGAGAGATAACTGAGCTGCCTTCTTTCCTTCAATAGAGGTTTGGCGTTCATGGCCTTATCCTCCAGTCATAGGGGTAGGGTGGTGATTTTATTCTGAAGCACACACAGAGAGAAGTCAGCTCTGCCCCGAGTAGTGCAGCAGGTGAGAGATGCCAAAGATCTTACCCCTTACCTGACCATCCTCTAGGGGTGGAGGCCGTCCAGCAGAGCCTGCCTGCAGGCAGGTTCACCCTAGAAGTCCTTCCAGCCTAGAAAGGCTTTAAGTTTGGGCGCAGCACAACAGACTCTGGAGTCTGAGGACAAGGCTAGCCTAGCCTGGGCAGCTTCTTCATCACTTCCTGTTTCTATTTCTTGGTTTCTGTGCATCACCTTTGTGTCCAGATGTGGGCTACTGCTTGTGGCAGAAAATAAAAGGTAGCATAGCTCAGCAAAATTGATGAGCACATGACCTGAGTCCGTGCTGATGCCCATTGCTCCCAGTCTGCAGAGAAGAACGTCGACTCATTTCCTGGAGTGGGAAGTGGATGATTGAGCTTGGTGCTTGTAGTCACCAGCCAACCAGTGCTCGGGTTTTACTCCTTTCGTTGCTGGTTAGCTCCTCTCCATTTTTAAAGTCATCTAGGTCTTAAAATGAATTCTTGCCCCACTGAGGACAAACAGTGTATAGTTAGCCCTGTTCAATTTTCTCTTTGTCTCTCCTCAGGAATGGGCGGTTCTCGAGAATCTAGAGGTGGATGGGACTCCCGGGATGACTTTAATTCTGGTATTAGATTTGAATTCTTACACTTAACCTGTTGCCTTCATATCCACGGCTCCTACATGTTTTCTTGTCGATCTGTGCTTGTCACCTGTCATTGGTTCCTTGAGTTGAGAGTGGGGAAGATGACATCCCAAGCTGCCAGTACTGTGCAAACAGGACGTAGCCCATGAGAGGCCTTTCTCAAAGCTCATCAGGGTCAAGTGCCTGGCTGGCTCCCTTCTAGTTCTCAGTAGCCATTTCACCAAATTGTTTGGTTTTTAAATAAGTACAGCCATCTCCACTGAGTAGAAGGCTGAATAATTTCAGGGATTAAAACCAACCCTAACCCTTCCCCTCATAATCCCAACTAATCAGAAATGAGCTTCTTTGTAAAAATGCAGTGTAATGTAATAAACCTGAATAAGCTAGTTTCTGACTGAAACATGCCACAAGGCTTTTCTACAAATGCAGCTGCTTGGGAATTATTCAGAGCAGTCGCTTCTTTGATGGAAGCTGCAGCAGAAACACCTTTGTTCTGTTAGCCTGAGTTTTCACATCTGATGGTTTTGGGGTTGCTTTGTTGTCTGATAAGATTTCATTGTTTCCATTCATCAAATATACATGTAGCCCAGAGTCTTCCAAGGTAAGACTTCGGTTATTTTGTTAGGTAGACTTGTAATAAAAAATGATGAAGCTCGAAGCAGCTTCTCAGAATTAAAGTTGAAAACCACTTGAGACACCACCCAAGCTACCCCTGTGAGGGGCCCTCGTGCCCCAGGCCCCACTTCCGTTGGACAGGAAGTCTTCCATTCTGTCTTGGGGTCCAAGCAGCTCGGTTGGAAGCCCTCACCCCATCCATAGGAGAGCCCTCTGTCATACTGTCCCTTTTCCAGGACTGATAGCCCTAGCTCATGGAACATTATTCTTCAACTGTCACCATTCTGGAAATGTTCCATCTTGTGGGTATCTTTGCTAAAATGTGTGCCCTAAAATGAGCAGTATCCCACATTTGGTCTGCCCAGCAGGCCCATCACCTCCCTGTCCCTGGAAATTGCTTCTCCCTGTGTGCAGCATAGGATCGCTTTTACCCTTCTGGCTGCCTTGTGGTCATTCCCACAGTTGTCCCTGCACGGTATCCCAACTTTCTCACCATCCCCTCCACCAACACATGAAGCTTTTTTTGTTATTCTGAGACTTTACATTTAGTTCTATTAAACTCTATCCTTTTAAATTCCACCCCTAATGCCTTGAGTCGATGTTCTGTCACTTTTTGTATTGCCTCGGCAGGCTTTTTAGCTTGGTTTCTTCTGAACATTTATTAAGCATATTATCCCTGCCTTTTCTTGTTATTAATAAAAATGTTAGATGGCATCAGACCGAGCGCAGATTCCTCAGCACTCCACTGCAGACCTTCCAAGTTCCAGAACCATCTGACTGCTCTAGTGATGGCTACACCATAAAATTTTTGTTCCCCAGCGGGGAAAGCATGTCTTTGGGGAATGTTGTGTAGAAAACTGATATCTACTGCAGTCCCCTGATTATCTAGTAAAGTAGAAGCAGGGCAGCAGGATGGGGTGGTGCTGTGGATAGAATGCCAGGCCTAGAATTAGGAAGACCTGAGTTCAGATCTAACCTCTGGGCAAATCACGTAACCCTCATCTGTAAAATGAGCTGGAGAGACAAATAGCAGCTCACTCCAGTATTTCTTCTAAGAAAACCCTAAGTGGGGGGGGGGGGGGGTGTCATGCAGGGATGGGCAGAGGAGTGCATGGAGAGTCAGGCCTGAAACAACTGAACAACAAACTGTCCAAAAGAAAAATATGATGAACTGTTCTTAATTAAGCTGTGTGTGTTTTTTGTAATCACTGGTTCCCTTTCTCGACAAGTGTTCACTTTTAATTGTACCAGAAAGTGAAGGGAAGTTCTCTGGCCTGTAGTTTCTAAAACCTTTTCTTGTGAAGGAGGATCTGCCTCCCTTGAGGTTACTTGCTCTGGGTGCTGTACAGCCAGCTTAGTTGGCTCTGTGGAGCTGTCCATCAGCACTGGATCTATTCTTAGTCCAAAAGATCTTCAGGGGATCATCTTCTCGCTGCAGGGGATACTGTCCTAACTGGCAGACCTGGCTCCTCAGTGTTTAACTCCTGAAGTAGACTCATTTGGCTGTGTGCTGGTGACATTTGTTTAAGAAAATCACCCACTTTAATACCATGTTTCCTAAATTATTTTTGCTAAAAATTAAAGGCATGCCAGCTTCACACAATCTCAAAAATTATTTAAATAACATTTGATCCTTCTGTGTGTTGGTGTTGATTTTGTAACTTGAAGGTTCCAGGAGCATTTTGGAATTCATAGTATGTCTTTCATATAGGAAGCACTTAATGTCTGTCCCACCCAAACCTCAGCTCCTCAAAACTGTTCAGAAAATAAGTTTTCTGAAATGAAGTAAAGGCTGTGATGCAACATCTCAAAATTAGTTTTGTGATTTTCATAACAGAAAGCTTTTTGTAGAGAAAGCATAAGGGGTGTTCCTTTCAATCTACAGAGCAGCTATTTTTAAAAAAAACTAACGAGAAACTTAGAAATGCAGTGCTTTGTGGCAGCAGTTTTCAGTTTTTTTCTACACGTTTCTGATCAAAAGAAAAGGGTTTACCTGATAAACTTAGGCAAAAAATACTCTTCAATAGAGAATGGTTTCCAAGGTTTTGCTGTGTATGGAGAGAACGGCAGTTGAGGGTTTATGGTGAACCTTAAATTTTGCTGTTGACCTTTTCTTTGTTAAGATTTTCTAGATTCCCTTTCTTTTGAGGTTTATCCATCGTGAAACAACATAAGCCCTGCTTGGGACCTCTCCTAACCCCATTCTCCCTTCCATAAGCAGTGGCACCTTTGTCACTTTCCCTTTGCACACAGATGTAAATTAGAAGCTTCAAATTGGTTATTGTACTATAGCAGCTTATAAGTCAAAAAATGCCAAGTCCTATCTTCTGGAGACAGAAATTAGGTGCACTTTCCTAGAGATCTAATATTAGACTGAATTTGGGGCTCATTTTCTTTGGGCTCTAGAGTGCATACTGTGGCCTAGTGGGTAGAGAGCCTACCTCCCACATATCCTTGCTGGCTTTGGGATCCTGATCAAGTAGATTAGCCTCTCCAGAGCTCAGGGCTCTCAGACTGCTAATGAAAATTTAATTGGGAAATGTTTGATGATAAGTAAAAATATAATGCAACATGGATATTGTTCATTTGTGGTTTTCTAAATCAACATGCAACCTGTAGGGATCTGTATTTGAATTTGACCCTGTTGCTCTAGGCATTCACAGGTCACTATAGGAATATGCTGACCTACAGAAGTAGTTTAGTTTCCTTCTCTAGGATTTCTCCAGGCCTTTCACAAGTCCAGTTCTTACCAGGTCCAGTTCTTACCAGCCCCACTTCAGATCCTTAGATGCACTTAGGATATGCTGGACCTGAGCAGTTGTTTGATGTTTCACTTCTCCCTTCTCCAGGCTTCAAGGATGACTTCTTGGGAGGCAGGGGTGGAGGCAGTCGCCCAGGTGACCGGCGAACAGGTGGTCCCCCAATGGGGAGTCGCTTTAGAGATGGACCACCCCTTCGGGGCTCTTCAATGGATTTCAGAGAACCAACAGAAGGTATAATGCTGCTGTGCCATAGATCTGCCAGTGACTGCCATGGCCAAGCCAGTGAGTCTTAAGACCCACAGCTCTTAAAAGAATTGTCGCTCCCTAGTCAGATTTGAGTTTGCCCTTCAATGGGAGAAACACCTGACCATTGGTGCTCTCTTAGGTCTGTAGTTTTTACTGTGAGTGAAGTGATCTGGGCAGGCCATCATTGTGATCATGAATTCTTGACCAGGGAATCATGCTTTATAAATACTGTTGTATTTCTTTTTCCAGAGGAAAGAGCACAGAGGCCCCGACTTCAGCTTAAACCTCGAACAGTTGCTACCCCCCTCAATCAAGTAGCCAATCCCAACTCGGCGATCTTCGGCGGAGCCAGGCCCCGAGAGGAAGTGGTTCACAAAGAGCAAGAATGAGCTTGAGGTTGGGAGGGAACGGGGGGAGAATTACTGAGCAAGACAGCAGCAGAGTTCATTCTCTGGACGTCAACCCTGCAGTCACCATTCCTGCCACCTGACATTTGTCCTCCTCCTTTCTTGAAACTGAAAACACAGAGCTTGTGAATGCATGTCAGCTGTTAACAAGTGGTTTTTAGTACGTTCTTGGCTTTGCTGTATCTAGTGCCTGTTTTGTGCTGTTTTTTTCCCCCCACCGCCTTGGCCCCTTCCCTTCCCCTCCCTTTTTTCCTCTCGTTTTTTGCAGCACGTGGTTTCTTGCGGATGGATGAATGAAGCTACCATCATCAGCAGGGGAGGGAGTTCTGGGGATGAGGTGCTGCTCCATTTTCCTTCTTAGCTTTCTCTGTTTTACTTTAGAAACACTGGTTAGACTTTGTTAAAACTCCAATATTGTTTCCTTTGGGTTTCCCTCACTTCTCTTCTGACCTGCATGTTTGGTTCTGGGTTGCTGTGGCTCCAAAGAAGCAAATAGGAAAAACCTCCCCTACAAGTTGGACCATCTGTTGACCTCCATGGAGAATGGGATGCCTTCTCTAAGGCTGGGGATCAAACACTGGCACAGCCCTTCCAAGCAGTTCACAGAGCATTTCTTTTACCGCTCACTCCCTAATTCCTTCCTGTAAACAGATGTAATATGAGACAGAATAGGATCACATTTAAAAGTATATTATCTCTAGATGTGATGTGGAAAGTGGATATTGCTCTAGAGGATTAATTGGTTTCATTCCCACTGGTCTGTCAATCGTAGTTCTGCCCAAAACCAAATTCTTACTAGGGAAATCCTTTTATTAGGCAGATTAGAGGGTTATGTTTGTTCAACTATTGCAAACCTCAGTCTGCTGTTATATCAGTTGGGATGGGGGCTTTGGGGCTTGCACAGTGGTGTGGATCTGTGCCTATTTGGACATTAAAAAATGCTCATTGAGTCTTTGCTTTTTAAAAAATTCCTTTTTTTTTTTTTTTCGTTTTACATGTTTGGTAAGTAACTTTTAAACGCAGGTTTATACAGATAAAGTTGACTTTATGTTATATTGGAAAGAATGTAAAACTTAACTACCCTTGGGCACATATTTTGCATCTAGCCCCAGTATTTCTTTGTCCCCAAGTGTAAGTAGTCAAAAATGAGATGCTGTACTCCCCATTTTCATTTTTTTTTTAAATGGGTCAGGAGAGCTGACTCTAGGATCTGGCGATATTGTGTCTCATTGAGATTCGTCAAGAACCTTGAAACATCTCATGGGTAGCACTAACGTTGAAGACCTGTACCTCTTAGAACCTGAAGGCTCGTCAGGGAAGAGGTTCCTTTCCACTTGCAAAATATTCAAGAGAATAAAAGGCAAAGCTTTCAGGTTGGGCATATGGTAGCTAGGAGGAAGCCAGCAGCGTCGGGGTTTCAGCCACTTAGCTCAGTTGATTGCTGTGACTCCTGATTCCTGGCTCTACTTACTGTTCTCTCTGTTTCTCAGTTACAGCAATTTCCAGGCCCCTTCCTCCTCTTTCTTGCTTCCTGCTTCCTTCCCTTACTCTTTCTCTCCACCTGTCATACTCTCTGCTCCTAAGATAAGAAACCATTTGTGTAACACCAACACGTAATCTAAGAAAGACATGCATTATGTGGTTGTAATCAAAACGGATGCTTTCAGATGACCTACTTACATCTTCAATGTGGAAAAGATTAACAGCAACAGCAGCAAAAATCCCAACTTCTGGTAAATCCAGTTGCATTTTAAATGTGAGAATGGAATTCCAAACACTTCAGCCATTCTGCTTCATGACAGAAAGTAAATTTATGGATATGGTATTTTGTGAATGATCTTTTAAATAAAAGAAAACCTTAAGTAATATTTTAATGCGGTCTTTATTTATATAGAAGTCTCCCTCAGTTTTTCAGCTGCAAACCATGAATTGTTGCTAAAACTTATGTTAGTTTTTATTTGAAAGAGAAGGTCCAATGTAAATGATTTGTAACATTTGTTGTGACTTTTACTGTGACATTGGAAAATGGCAGAAAACTTAATGAGAAATGAATTAAAAAGCTAGAAATTAAATCGTAGCAAACCTCATTTTGGCTTTTTGTCCACACTATCTCCCTTTTTTCTGAAGTTGGAAAAGAAATTGTTTCTACCAGACAGAAACATAGCCCTCAGGTGTAATCTAGTGATAGCTCTGGGCTGGAAAATGAGGATAGAGTGGCATGGGGAGGAAGTAAAAGAGTTCCTTTTTAAAATGTGAGAAGTTTTCATGATCAGAAAAATTTCAAATCTGACTTACCTCAGGTATTCGAGGTAGAACTTAAGAGTAATTGGCCTGGATTTTTGTAACTTTTGTTGCAAGTTGATGAACCTCCTGGAAGGTCCCCTTCATTATGATTTTTTTTTTTAACCTAGCAGTGACTGAAGAACATTGTTCTGTTATCAATGTCAGGTGACGGAAACCTTGAGAAATAAATTGCCTTCTAGCCAGGGAACCTAGTGGAAAGCAGGTGGAATTGTGTGATGCCCTGAGAAGCTACTGTTCCTACAAAGATACTTGGAAGGACATTAAAAGTTGAGAGGCCCCAGGCTCAGAGCAGGAAGGGACCTGGGACATCACCTGGTATAAGGCACAAGATATCATTTGGTTCACTTCCTACTGTCAAGATTTCCCCCACCATCCTTTTTACCTTCCTGGGAAGGTTAAAGGCTTTTTGTCCCCTTTGAATGACTATACCCTAATGAAAACGAGAAACTGGTAGTGAGAAGTGTTTTATTTTTAATGAGGGGAAGAAAACCCTTGCAACTTGATTGTCTGTTCATTCTTAAGTCAAAAACTTATGGTTTCCTTTAGTTATAAGATGTGTCAGCCTTTTAACCAAGTTCAAGGCTCATAATGAATGTGCCTGATCCAGAAAGAGCTTCTTAGGTTCTGTTTTCTAAAAAGATCATAGACTGAGCTGGAAAGCAGTCTTGGGGGTCATCTGATTTAGCTGCCCCTTGTTTGACAGGTATGGAAAATGAGGCCCAGAGAGGTCAGGAACAGTTAATGCAGTTTAAAGCAGCCCTTTCGCTACTTGATAAGAAATTACCACCCCACCCCACCCCCAGACTCAAGGAAAAGGTTGGTCCCAGGAGTCAAAATGTTCTTACTAGTACTGGAAAACAATTAGCGTTCATCGAAAGATGAAAAACCTCTGTTTAGGAACCCCAGATTCTGATACCCTAAAACCCACATGTATGGTTTACCGTAGTAAATGGGAGAAAGTTTTAGAAAAAAGCTAAAGAATTGTGATGAAGAATTTCTGTAGGACTTTAGAGCTGGAAAGGAGCACTTGGTCACTTAGGCTAAAACCTTCATGTAGCCCAAAGTCTTCCAGGATTCCTTAATGGCTGGGAATGAGTCTGAAGTTTTTCCTCCAGACAGAGGAAAATGACTTCCCTCTGACTTTGTTTTTCTGTGCCTGGGTAGAGGGACTGCATGTGCAAAATTTTAATGAAGTAGTCCTGCAGGTAATTCTTGCTCAGGAAACCCCTTGCTTATCTACTAAAGGATATTAATTGCTACTCAGATCTTTGCATTGAGAAGCGACAGATATTCATAGTGCAGAAATCAAAATCTTGGGGTGAAAATGCCAATTAGGATGTTTCATGCTCTCAACACCATTTCCAGTAATGTGAGTGGATTAAATTATAATTTAGATGCAACTTCATTACAATCTGCTACTCAAGAATGGGAAGCCCCAGCGGTTAATGGTGTGTTGATTGAAGTTCTTTGAATCTTAGAAGTTTTAACACTGGCCCTGTCTGCCCGACCAAAGACCCCGTATCTCCCAAGAGGATAGCCTAATATCATTCTGGGCAATTTGCTTTTGGCCGTATTATTCTAGAGCAATGACAGACTTGAATTCTAGCTTCTAGAAGCTCTTATCCTGACCTATGGCTAAAGAGCACACCTAAAAATGAGTGTTGTCTTCCAAAAGCAGCTTGTCCCTGTGGAAAGTCTGAACTGGTGGGAGGAGCTAGTGTTTGATGCATATGTATGGCAAGGAAACAGAATGAAGAGTTGCAGGTGCTCAGTCTTTAACAGACCAATTGGGCCTCCCAGGGATGGGAAAGGTACAGAAAGTCCCCTGGCAGTTTCTTCCTTGGGACTAATTAAACCTCAAAGCCAATTAACAAGATCTGGAGAGAATTAATAACAATGAAGAGAAAATGAGATTTTTTTTTTAGTTTGTTTTCCCCCCACTTTGATAGCTGCTAAATTTGCAGCATGACAGACTGAATTTTGAACGTAATGTAGTTTCTAATTCTTCAAAGCCCTCCTAATAATTTGGCATTGATACTTCCCTTGAAATTCGATACTTTTTCTTTTTTTTAGTGGTGGTAGTGGGCAAATCTGTACCTGTGATTACATTGTCATAAAAATCCAGTGGGGAAGCTTTACACCTCTGAAAACTGGCATCTGCTCTGGATTTAAGAGAGTTGCCCAGTGGCACCAAAGTTAAAGTACCCACCCATCCACTCCCACCACCACCAGGGTCCCATAGCCCTTTTGTGTCAGAGGAACACTTGAACCCAAGACTATGCCCTGTCTTATGTCCCTTCCCTCCTACTCGCTATTTAACAAATGACTGTTGGGAAAGTTATCTGGGGACCAAAAATTAGACACAGTGCATTCCTCAGGTCTGTAATAGAAACAGATGAGCAAGATCCTCAGGATTCCATTCAGTATATGTTGTTGGTATATTTACATATTCCCACAGCCATTGAGCCTGCCTTCCTTCCTATGCTTCATATGCTAATGCATAGAAATAACCTCTCCAAATGATGGGGTAGATGGGGAAAGGCCATCAGTGGCACCCTAAAGGATCTGATTATTTATCTTTTTTCTTTTCCGAATGGCATTGACCAGTCATAGATTCAGTGCTAGATGGGCCTTAGAGGCTTAGATAGCCAACCAAGTCCAACCTCATCATTTTACAGAATAGGAAATGGACCAAGAGGAAGTGGTTTTTCCCAAGGTCAAAGGTAGCAGATGAGACGCAAACCTAAGTTGTTTGATTGCAAATTTAGTCTTTTGCTGCCACGTGATGTCTCACCCCCTTAGAATTCATAAGACTCTAGGGTGGTTGTCACAGGACATTTGACTTCAGGCCAAACCGAAGACCAGGTTGTGAAGTTTCTGTCTGGTACAGGAGTGGGCATTCTTTGTTTCTCACTATGTGAGGTTGGCAGGCTTTTATGTGTATTCCTAGCTTCTTAGAGTCTTCCTTTTGTGGATACTGGAAATTAATTAAAACACAATAAATAGTACGTACCTCATTCTATATAACCTATTGCTAGTTTCTCTTCTGTAACCAACCTGTATAATTTGTATCACTGTATTAAAAACAATAAAGTATAGTATTCCAACAGGAGAGGGCTCTTGGGTATTTAATTTGGGGAATGGAAAGAAATGGTTCCAATACTAACTACCTCTATTCGAAGGTAAGTTATATTTAAAAGGAAGAAGGTCCACATATCTCTTGTTATTTTGTTTTTTTCTTCAGATAAAGCTTGGCCCTTTTAAGCACTAAGACTTTAATTTTGATGTCTTTTATCTTGTCCTTATTCTAAAAATAATTCTCATACTTTACTGCCCATTGAGGGAAAAATGGCAATAACTTTTACTGGTGGTCCAGGGTTCCATGATGTGATCAGGGTCTACCTAACTGGCAGTAATAGTTTCTGGTGCTTTCAAAGCCTTTGACAATTTGTCCCTACACTAGTGCCTTCCCTTAGGGATTACTATCTGTCTGCTCTGTATAAATCCTGTTATGTACATAGTTATTTACATGCCTCATCCTTCATTAAAATGTGAGCCTCCCTGTGGGCAAGGACCATGTTTTCACCTTTCTTTGTATCACCCAACCCTTAGCTCAGTGACTATCTCATAGTAGGCACTTAATAAAGGCTTACTGACTGACTGACTGACTGACTGACTAACTAACTTCATGTGCCTTGTATCAGGGTTTTGTAGTTTTTCTGGCTTCTACCTATTAGCTGTTCTAATGTTTTCACAATGCGTTAAGCAGTCCTCAGCCTCTTCACTGGAATCATGATTGGAAAGATGGAAACAAACCCAGGGAGATGATGTGTATCTTGGAGAGTATCACACAAGTAGTACCTGAGGTGGGCTTCAAGCCTGGCTCCTCTGATTCAAGAGGTAGTACTAGTCCCAGAAACCAGATGACAGCAATGATGTCCACTAAAACAGCACTTTGCATTTGCAGATAGCTTCCCTATACATCTCCTTGGGTCCTCACATCTAGTGCAATGGGATCTTCATTTTATGGATGAAGCAAGATTCTGAGTATTAAATTTAGGTCTTCTGAGACTGAGGGAGAACCTGAGGACTTTTCCTAATGAGCAATGAGCATCTGGGACTTTTCCTCTTCCCTTAAGGATTCATCCTCACACACCAAATGGATGAGCTCCCTGGAAGGCTTTACTCCAGGTAAGTGCCTTCCTGTCCTCCTGCCATCTTTAAATTCAGAGTGAGAGTCTAGTGATAATCTAATCCAATCCTCTAATCTCTCAAAAAGTATGATAAAAAAGTATGATGCTGTATTTTAAATCACAATTTCCACACCAGAATGTATTACAGTTAGAATGGAGTTGGCTGTTACAGTTTTTTGACTGGCTTTGAAATTTTTTTTATAGGTAAGGTCATGGATTAAGGTGGGGCAGTGGATAGAGTGCCCAACCTGGAGTCAGGAAGACTCATCCTCCTGAGTTCCAGACACTTTCTAGCTGTGTGACCATGGGCAAGTCACTTTACCCTGTTTGCCTCAGTTTCCTCATCTGTCAAATGAACTGGAGAAAAAAACAAAATCATTCTAGTACTTTACCAAGAAAATCCCATATAGAGTCACGGAGTCAGACAACTGAAAAGACGGAACAATATATTTATTGGGCACCTATTATTGCCAGGAGAAGCAGTGAAATAATCCCATGTATGTTTTAATAGGTAAAATAACTAGGATTTATGTAAACAGATAAGGATAGGAGCTAGACCTGTGATACTGAAATAAAAAATGACCTTTATCAAGGCAGTTCTCCATCTCTGGCAATTATAATTGGGGGGGCGGGGCGGGGTAGGATTGGGGTGTTAACCTGTGCTTTAGGAACTTATTTTTTAGAAGGGTTTTGGGGAGCAGCGAGGTGGCTTAGTGGATAGAGCATTGGCCCTGGTGTGAGAAGAACTTGAGTTCAAATGTGATCTCAGTCACTTACTAGATGTGTGAACCTAGAAAAGTCACGACTCTGATTACCTCCCCTCACAAAAAAGTTTATAACTATTTCAATATAATTGCTTTCTATGACTGGATATGGGGTTTGGGAAGAGGGAGAAGAGTCAAAGATGAGGTTCTTGGGAAAACCTGGGGAAGTAGAAGGATGCTTGTCAGAAGAGGGGACCCAATTCCAGCAGAGAAGAAGAAGCATGAAGGGCACTCACTGGGCCATGGACACCTTCTGAAAAGTCCTGCTTCTGGTCATATGCCTTTCTCCCACTGGGCCTGCCGCAATTCCTCCTCTGTAAAATGAGGCATTGCGACCAAAGGATGTCTGTCCTCTGCCTTTAAGGAGGCTTAACTCCTTCCAAGGCTTAGCTCAAGGAGCCCTTTCTACAAGAGGCTTTTCTTGGTTCTTTCAGTTAGTGCTTCCCCTCCCTCTCCCCATCACCTCTCCAAATCTTTTTGTATTTATTTTCTGTTATCTGCTCTGTATACTCTTGTTCTGCCTTTGTAAAATATAAGCTCCTTGAGGGCAGAGACTTTTCATTTTTCGCCTGTGTATCCTCATCACCTGGTATAGTACCTGGCACATTTTGTTTTTGTTTTTTGGTGTAAACCTATGACTTCATCCATAATGGAACCTCCCTGTATGGAAACCCTCTCTACCCATACAGACTGGCAACTACATAGTCTTAGAGAATTGTCCAAGGCACTGAGAAGTTATTTGCCCCGGATGGCACAGCAGAGATCATGGTCTATGAGTATGGAACACTGCATGTAAGAGGGGCATCTTGTACCCCACTTCAGTAAGCACAGAGAGCCAATTGAGTTAGTCAAATTATGAACTAGATGTGAACAAAGCTTGAATCAAGTAATCAAAGGTATTTTAACTGAAGTGAAAAAGTCCTTGATTGATTTAGAAGGAATGAAAGCCATTAGATGAAGCAGCATGATGTCATACAAGAGGTGTGCAAGAATGATGGAAGAAATTCATTCTATTCCATGGGGTTTGTAGAAATTAGTAGCCCAGTTTGGATTCTAGTAACAAGCTAGGAGAGAAGTTGTAGTCAAGCCCTGATGGTAGATCACTTGGGGGGAAGGAGGAGTGGTGGAGAAAATTCTGTTTCCTCTTCCACCCCCTCATCACTTCCCCATGACTAGAGGGTCAGAAGAATTGATGTCCTGGTATAGCTGTGACATTGGGCAGTATCTGCATCCAAAGCCAAGGAAAAACTACAGACTGAGCAAAGACATCTTTATCATCCCAAAGGGGAATAGATTGAGGACTCATTCCATCAAAAAGACTTTAACCTCTTGACCAAAAGTGCTCTGAGCTCAAGTTCACTTTCCCCTGGTCTCTGTATACTTGTGAGGGAGTGTGTCACAGATTGTTAGGAGGGATGTTTTGTACCAACTGTTCTTACTATATACCATGTTAGTAAATAACTCTTTGTAAAAGCTAATTCTGAATAAGTAATTGATAGCACACTGGTGGGCACTCACAAGCTGTAGCACCAGAAATACTATCCTTAATCCCTCAGGAGTACCCCTGGAACCCTGAAGAGTCATAGTAGCTGCACTCTGGAGGTTCAATCTGTAAAGTGAGTGAAGCCTGGGAGAGCATTGATACAGAAATTAACCCTATTTTGTGTTAATTTATTTTGCTGATTTTTTTCTTTCCCTCTTAAAAAAAAAACAGCTCTCTCAGGGAAGGGAATGGGAAAATATAGGGATATATCTGGGTGATACAAAAACAAAAGATAGTCATAAAAATCTATTTAAATATAAATGCTTGTGGTGAGGGATGGAATAGATTTAGTGTTCTATGACTATAGTTCAAAGTTCCAAAACAGAAGCTCATCTTCTGCCTGGTCTTAATGACTTAAAAACCACTGACCACATAGTCAAGCAGAGCAGGATTTGAGCAGTCTCACCTGAGACGGTCCTTGGGAAACGGTCTCCCACATCAATCAATAGTATACAGTACATCTTACTGCCACCAGATGGCAGCAGTAGGAAGTGGGGGGGGGAGGGGGTGGTTCTCTTTTACCGCAATAACATTTGCAGATGTTGAACTGGGGTCCTAAGACTCTCAGATAGTGATGTGATGCATAAAAGGTTCAAAAGATACATTTTCTGGGTAATTAATCATCTTATTAATAATGCTAGCATTTTATCAATACAAAGAATGGTCACTTGGCTGTCTCTCTCTCTTGGACCAAAGCTGAGTCATGGCAATGGGCTCAGTTTATATGCCCTTGGAAGACTGGGCATTCCTGAGGGTGGTGATCAACCCTAATTGGTTAACAGTTGAAGAGAAGAATGAATATTATAATGAGAAGTGGAATCATGCTAATGGAGAGCTGGGGATGTAACTGTCATTTAGTTCTAAATTACCTAGTCTTGGGTAATTTATCTAATTAAGATCTAATTTAATCAAGGAATTTATCTGAGTAGAATACAATGGATAGGTATTTACCTGGATAAGATGGCTTAGGAGAGGTAGATTTTTGGCAGAGGGGTCAGTAAGGTCCTTCTAAATCTGGGCTTTGAACAAGGAAATAGGACAGAGAAAAAACCTGGATCTCCCCGCCCCCATAACTAGTTATTAATAATCATTTCTCTCAGTGAATTGGCAGAGCTGGTTTGAAAGGAGGGAGGGAAAGATGGTGGGAAGGAAGGAAGGCAGGTAGGAAGGGTGGGAGAGAGGGAGGGAGGGAGGATTGTCATGAAGCAGAAATACACAGACGCAAAACCAGTACAAGACTATCCAACAGGGAACATAGGGCAATGTTGTTACTACTATTTTAAATTTAATGTGTACTTTTAAAGACCATATATATCTCAGTTCCATATAAAAATTCTCTTTTCTGTTCTTTGTATATAGAAATGTTCAAGTGTATTGGTGCTTGTTAAGTTCATACTATGAAAAAAAATAGAACTGTGGAAAGTGCCTGCCTTACTTTTGGACCCCTCTCCCCCTTCTCCAGCAGTGATGGTGAGGGTGGCTGCCTTGAGATGCCCACGGCAGGGGCCATGACCTTCGGCTCCTCTCTTTGGCAGGTCTGAGCCTGGTTTCCTGTCCTCTTTCTTCTGCCTTTCTCTCCCCTTTTCTGAGTCCACACCAGTGACCAGCTGTCCTGGGAAATGGACATTCCCCGCTTGCTACCTCTTGTGAGTCTGAGTTTGGAATTTGGGCCACAGTGGTGCAGAGATGAAAGGATTGGAGGAGATGGTGGGATACAGTGGGAGGACTGAGGCTGGATTGACTGAGACAACCTGGAATTCAATCCTGGTTCTTCCTACTTACTACAAGTGTGGCCTTGGGAAGTCACTCCTCCCTGGACCTCATTTCCCTCATCTATTAAATGAAGGACTTTCTGAGGTACCAACGTGATGCAGTGGATAGAATGCTGGTCCTGGAGTCAGGGAGACCTGAGTTTAAATCCAGCCCCAGGCATTTACTTAGCTGTGTGACCTTGGGCAAAATACTTAAGCTCTCTCTGCCCCAGTTTCCCTAATTGTAAAATGGGATAATAGCACCTACTTTTTAGGGTTGTTGTGAGCATCAAATAAGGTAGTTTTTTAAAGCACTTAGCATAGCTATTCCCTGGCTAGATCAGAGGTCTGAATCTCATGAGTAGTCCTATCAAGTTGTCTAGAGTGTCATGGACCAACTGCGAGTCTTGGATTTTCTCTGTGCTTTCACATGGACCCTGGAAGGCCTGGGCGGGGGTGGGGGGGCATGTGCCATTACCATGGTGAGGAAGAAGTCAGCAATCTCTCTGACATCTGTCTTATACCTTTAGCCTGCTTTGAGAGAAGTCTTAGGCAGGAGCTGTGATGCCTCATCAAGGACATAAACATTTCCCCACTCCAGGGTTGGGGTAAGAGCCAGAGAGTGAGAGATCCTGGACACTTTTACAGTCAGGCTCCCTAGAAATAAATCTGAGGTCCTGTGATTCCCAAGCTTCTCAGATTATTGAGGACCCCTGCTACAGAGTACACCATGAACAAATATAAGGAGACTATAAATTCCTTTAAAGATGGGTAAACTGAGGCCCAGGGAGGTTTTTGTGACATTCAAAGTCACACAACCTCTGTCAAAGATAGGATTTGAACCCAGGTCTTCTGACTCCAAGGCCAGTATTTGTTTTCCCTCTTTGTGAAGATCTCATTTTAATTTTCTAATTTCAATCACTTTGGACAATGTTTGCTTGGAAGAGTCACTGATCTGGGTTTAATTCCCATCTCTGCCACTCAACAACCTTCTTGTTAAATTAATCTTCCTAAAGTTCATCAAACCATGTCACCCTCTCCCCAGTTCAATAAACTCCAGGGTTTCCCTAGTACCTCCAGGGCTCTCAGAAGTCTTACTCCCCAGCCTCCTCTTACCCTTCCAGCCATATTTCACCTCACTCCCCTTTACATACTCCAGTAGGATCCTCCTACAAGACCCTCGAGGGTCTCCCAACTCTGGGCACTCTCAAATGCTTAGATACTCTCCCATGCCTAAACTGCTCTCTTGACTTGCCTCCTGATTTACTTGGCTTTCCTCAAGGCCCAGTTAATGCCTTTCCCTCTGCCAGAAGGCATTCCCTACCCCTTCTTAACCTTAGTACTGACTCCCTGATATTGTCTTCAATTTATCCTGTATCCAGCTGGTTTGTCCAGAGCTGTTTGCATGTGGACTCCCCGACTAGACTGGAACAAATTGAAGGCCTTTCTTTGTATTGCTGATGCTTCACACAATGTCAGAAAAAATAATAGGTACTTAATACATGCTTGTGGACTCGATTTGTCAGGAGTTGGATAAGTCACCAGATGTTCCTGGGCCCATTTCCCCAAAGTAAAATGAAAGGTTGGATTAGATGCTTTCTGAGGTCCCTTCTAGAGCTAAACTCTAGGAGCCCAAATGTATTAGGTTCCACTGAGTGCTCTCCAAGCTGAGTCCCACTGGGACTTCTGTACAGATGAAAGTTTTTCTGGATGTAGTCCCTCTGGCATGCTTCTAATGACTTAGGTAGACAGAGCTCTGGAGGGAGTAGATGAAATGAAGGTAGGTAGGAGACCTGGAAGCTTTCTGTAAGGACTCAAGATCATAAATTCTGGAGCTGGAAGGCACCTCAGAGAGGTCTAGTTCCCTCCTGACAGATGAGGAAACTGAGGCTCAGAAGTTTCCTGCCTGAGGTTATACAGATAGTAAATATCAGAGGTGAGATTGAATCCCAGGACCTGTGAGTACCGAGGTAGTGCTGTTTTCTCCTAGGGCTACCCATCATGGTACGTCTCAGAGAACCCTTCTTTGGCAGAGAATGAGCCGAAGGTCCATCAAACTGAAATGATTTCCCCAAGGTTCCATGGCAACATTAACAACTGAGCTGAGACACATTTATTGGAAGCTGTTTCCTAAGGGTCTCTTCCCTAGAGTATTAGGACATTTCCCCCACCCATCACCCAATGGCATTGACCCTATTTATCATAGGATAGACCTAGAGCTGAAGGGACCTCAGAGACCATCTAACCTAACCCCACCCTTTTACATATGAGGAAACATGACTTAGAATCATAGACTCATGCATTTAAAGCTGGTAAAGACCTCAGAGGCCATCTAATCCATCCTTGCCAATTTATAGAAGAGGAAACTGAGGCCCACAGAAGTTCAATGACTTACCCAAGGTCACAAATTCCATATCAGGGGTGGAATTTGAACCCAGAACTTCTGACTTGACAACCATAGTTCTTTCCACTGTATTACTGTGCCCCACTCTTTGGCTATTTTTGGATGGATTAGAGTTACGATTCTCCTGTTGAATGACTGTGTGACCTTGACTACATCACTGCCTTTCTCTGTGATATGAAGGGGTGGGGCCTCTGATGCTCCAGCCCCAGGATCCTAAATCTCTGACTCTTTCCCTGCAAAGGCAAGGGAGCATTTTGGTTTGCTCTAGTGGAAAGGGCTGCAGTGAGGACCAGCCTATTCCCCCCTGAGCTCCTGTACTGTCCTTTCCACATTGAGTCACAAAGGAACTCCCCTCAGTGTCCATTAATGGGGGGGGGGAATGACTGAATAAGCTGTGATCTATGAATGGGATTGTTCCATAAAAAACAATGAGCAGGTGGACTTGAGAAAAACCTGGAAAGATTTATGTGAATTGATGCTGAGTGAAGTGAACAGAACCAGGAGAACACTGTACACAGTAACAGCCACAGTGTGCAAGGACTGACCTTGATGGACTTAGCCCTTCTTAGCAATGAAAGGATCTAAAACAACTCGTGATGGAAAAATGCTACTATCCATATCCAGAAAAAGAACTACAGAGTCTGAAGGCAGATCGAAGCATACTGCTTCCTTTCTTTTTTTATTTGTTTCTTGTTTCTCGAGGTTCCTTCCTTTAGTTCTGATTCTTCTTTACAACATGACTAATGTGAAAATATGTTTAATATGAATGTATATGTAGAGCCTATATCAGATGGCACACTGTCTTAGGAAGGGAAAAGGGGAGGAAAGAGGAGAAGATTTAAAACAAAGTCTTACAGAAGTGAATGTTAAAAACTAAAAATAGTTAATTCTAAAAAAATAAAACAAACAGAAAAAAAGGGGGCTCCCCTCGCTGCCTGGTCAGCCACAGCAGCAGCTGAAGGAATAGATGTGTTCACCCTCTCAAGTCTCTCCCACTTCCTTCCTAGTCATTGTTACTGGGTCATAGATTTAAAACTAGAGGGAAGAGACCTTAGAAATGATCTATTTCTAACACTCTCATTTTCCAGAAGAGGAAACTGAGGGTCAGAGAGGAAAAATAACAGTCACACAAAGCTCAAATTTGAATTCAAGTTCAATTCAACTCAATTCTAAACATTTATTAAACATCCACTATGTGCTAAGCCCTATTCTAGCCACTAAGGTAAAAATGAAACAGTCCAAGCCCTCAAAGAGCTCACTCTGTATTAGAGGAAGCAACATGTACTATATATAAAACAGTCCAACTTGTCTTTTTCTGACTTCTCCCTTCCTGCCTATAAGCCAGCCTCTTGGTGCAGCTAGGTAGCACTATAGTGCATAGAAGCCACACTTAGAGTCAGAAGATCTGAGTTCAAATCCAACCTTAGACACTTACCAGCTGTGTGACCCTGGACAAGTCACTTAACTTCAGTTTGCCTCAGTTTCCTTATTTGCAAAATGGAGATAATAGCAGTACTTACCTCCCAGGGTGGCTGTGTGGATCATATGAGATAAATATTTGTAAAGCCCTTCGTCTAGCTACCAGCACATAGTAGGTACGACATAAATGTTAGCTATTTTTAAACCTTTTATAGAAATAAAAACTCCAGGCATGGCCACAAACTTGCATCCTATTGGTCAAATCTGTAGGCAGGCAGTGAGTGGTCTCTGGAGGGCCCAACGCTCTCAGGAGCAATTGTCCAGGAATAAGAAAGGAGAGGCCTTGGTTGGAGTGGTTTCCACCCAATGTTAGCCATAGCAGCTCTGGGCCATAGGAGCACAAAAGCCAACCATATGGTTTTATTTAGGTCAGGCTCTGAAATCTCATCCTGGAAATTTCTGGTTGACTTTTATGGCCAACTTCTAGATGCCCCATGAAAGATGGCATTCTGGTTTTAAGAAGGGGAGAGGATTGTCCTCCCCAGTGGATTTGGGCTGCCTGTGGGCACAAGTGGTAAAAAACAGGTGTTTTATGAAATAAATGTTTTAAAACAGAGTCTCCAAGAGAACAAATGACCATGATACCAGGGCATGAGTGAAGAGGCTCTGACCTTCCCCTTCACCTGCTCCAGTCTCATTCACAATGAGGGAAGCAATGCCGTGCTGTGGGTTTTTAGTTAAGTGTGATGGCAGGCCAACCTCTCTGGGCCTCACTTCCTGATCTGAAAATACCAGGGATGGGTAAAATGACCTTGAAGGTCCTTTCCATTTCTAGAGCTTAGGATATTCGGATGTTAGGCCCTCCCACAGGGTCTGGCCCCTTCCCCTAATATATACACAAGAGGTTCTTTGTTGAATTTATGTGGTTACCTGCCGGGCAGAGGAGGGCATCTTCCTTTCCCTGCTGGGCAGAAGCAGCAGCTCTGGAGAGGCCCCAGAGAAGGCCCTGAGTTGTAATGGAAAGATCTGGGACCATCCTTGCTGGGTGACCTTGGATGGCTCCTCTCTGGGTGACCTTGGATAGCTCCTCTCTGGGCCTGAGTTTCCTCCTCTGTAAAATAAGTAATAATTGGACTCAATTATTAATGAATGAATAAATGAATAATGAAGCATTCTGCCCACCACCTGACAGAGAGGTGATGGGCTCCAGAACAGGATGGATATTTTTGGATACAGACAAGAGGAGAATTTGTCCTGCCTGACTAAGTATATTTGTCACAAGGGTTTGTTGGTTTTATTTTTTTTCCAATGGGGAAAGGTGAGAAAGAGATGAAATAAATGCTTATTAATTAAAATAATAAAAATAAAGAAATGTCATCTATTAAGCATTTACTACAAGGCAAGCATTTTGCTGAAGACTGGGTGGGCCTTGCTTTCAGACTGGTGAAATTTCAATGGAAGCATTTTGGGAGGAGGGTTGATGGGAAGCTTAAGAAGTCTTCAGAGTCTATCAAAGGGGTAGATGTCAAGGCCAAGGGGTCCTTGGGTTAGAGTCAGTAGGTGAGAAGGCAGGGCCCTCTCCTCCTTCTCCAAAGCTCTAGAGTACTGCCTCCCAGGATCTCTTCTGGACCCTCCCTTCTGAACAATTGACTTGTCCTGTATGATCAGCAATTTGTATCTCTGGACCAGGCCCTTCTTGACAAGATTAAGAGCTTCCTGAGTCCAGACAGGACTAGAACCCAGGCCTCCACAACTGTTCCCACAGAATATTCTGAGCCCAAGGGTCCGATCCTACAAGGAGGCAAAGACCCCACTGTGAGAGCTCATAATGCATCATGAGGCCAGGAATGGAGGAAGATGAAAGACAAGCAAGACAGGACCCTCCAGTGCATCCTGGTCAAAGCAGACTGAAGAGTCCAGAAGTTTCTTCTTCTGTCTCTTCTCCCTCCCTTTGGTCCATCTCTCATCTTTATCTCTATCTCTTTTCTGTTTTTCTGTCTCGGTCTCCCCTGTTTTCGTCCCTCTCTTTTTTTAAACTCTTCCTCTTTCTGTTTACGTTTGCTCCCCCACTTCTCTAGGTCTCTCTCCTCTTCTCTCCCTAGAGACTCTATTTTTGTCTCTGCTTCCCCCCTCTTTTGGGTCTGGTTCACATTTCTTGGCCTCCAAATGTCTCCCCCTTCCGATGTCTCTGTGTCTCTGCTTTCCTTCATCACTCAGCTAGCCTGTCCAGTGGAGGGGGCGGATGTTTGAGGGGAGTGATTCAGAAGGTGACAGGAAGCTAGCCTCCTGCCTGCCATCCTTCTGTATTGGTGGTAGCAGAAAGAACAGAGAGCCAGAAAGCAATGAGCCTCCCGGAGTGAAGGCGGCTGGCAGGCTCCTAGGTAAGTGCTCCCCAGGAGAGAGAGGGGGGCCACCCAAAGAGGCTGGGGGGGCTCACCCCCAGCTTCAGGACTTCTCAGGGCTCCGCATGACTCTATGCTCTTCTCCAGGGGAAGGAGGGAGATGGGTGGCATTAGTGGAGCTGCCAGGAGAAATCCAGACCCCTGCCTCAGCTCTGTATTTTAAAGATCCCACACTTGTTGGAAACAGCAGCCAAAGCAGCTCCTTTCTAGGGGTGGCAGACAGGAATGGCAGAGCCTGTTTGAGCACCATACTGTTCTATGGCAGATCAGCCCTGCTACAGGGGCAAAAGCAGGGGATGGCCCTGCATGGGAGCTTCAGACCCCACTCTTTCTGGGTAACTTACCCAGATAGACCTCAGTCTCATCATCTATAAAAGGAATTGGGTTTGTATCCATTGGTGCTCAAGACCAGTCAAAGCTCTGAAGTGCTATGCTTCTACCTGGGGGTACAAAGATAAAAATAATGTAAGTCCTGACCTCGTGGGCTTACATCCTGTCAGGAGAGACAGCTTACATATAGCTCAGGGTAGGGACTGGATCTGGAATTATGCTAGCGTGTCTCATGCATTTTCTCTACAATTTAAGGGCTTAGAAAGGTACCTGATGTGACCTAAGGTCACAGTCAGATTGGAAAAAGCCTAATGTAAGACATCATGTTTCTTCTAACTGAACTCTGAAGGAAATGAAAGATTCTAAGAGGCAGAGATGAGACGGGAGTATGGTAGGGCCGGTGTAGAGATAGGAGTATGACAGCCCATGCAAAGACCCAGAGGAAGGAGATGAGAGGCATGGGTGAGGCTAGCTGGGCTGGACCACAGAGCGTAGAAAGGGTACTCAAGTCTGGACAAGTAGGCTAGAGCCAGATTGTAAATGACCTTAAATGCTTGATCCCATAGGTAATAGGGAGCCACTGGAGTCTGTTGAGTTGGGCAGTGACATGGTCAGATTTAAACTTTAAGAAAGTCATTTTAGTAGCTGTGAAGAGAAAGTCACCAGTTAGGAGGTACTGAAAGATACAGTCAGAATATGCTGGAGGCAGCTTAAACTAGCTAGCAAGAGTCAGCAAGTGCTACAGATGAGGGCATGCTTTACTGTTTTGTTGATTCTGTATCTAGACTTAAGGAAGTGATAGAGAAAATGGGGATAACACAGGTTATACTTTAAAGTGTATTGTGGATACAGTTTTTTTTCTCTTGAGTACTGGTAGTTAAATGTTTACCAGGGACGCAGTTAAATACAGGCTCTCTTACCCCTATTGTCTTATGGGGCACCATAGAGTGGGTGCGAACCCAGATAAGCAGTTCGATGTGCTCTATCTAGTCAAAGACCCAGTCCCCCCAGGGTGCAGGCTTAGAGTTTCCAGACTAAGGGCCTACTATGGCAGCTCTCATGTCACCAATGGGGTCAGGAAGTCTCTAAAAAATGTGGGAAGGTCTCTAAAAATGAACTTAGGATAAGGAACATGAAATTGTAAGTAGGCTCCACTGGCAAACTCGCTAGAGAGTCTGACCCAATCAACCAAATTTGGGATCTGATAGAGTTCTGAGAAGCGAGAAAACCTTCCATACCATAGTGAGGAGGCAAGGAGGGAGACATCAAATGCAGACAGGGGTCTGAAATGAGCCAAAAAGTTTAGAATTCGAGCAGCAGTCACATCTAACCAGAACCGTGAGCAGGGGGAGCTTTGGGTGAGCCAGAGTTGAGTAACAGAGACAGTCATTGGACAGTGGGGCCAAAGCGTCCTTGGGCTCTTTCGGTTTCGGTAGGTTAGGGGATATTTTTGAGCCTTCCTGAAGGCCAGGCCATAACCACTGAGTGAATTTGCTGGGGAAATTAGTTAAACCACCATGTGTCTGAAAATGATTTAAGTAATTAGCACTCATCAACGGGAACGGTTCTGGTGAAAAAAAACAGATGAGGGGGACAGGGTCCAGAGCTCCAATTCTTAACGCACTGGTTTAGTAAAGAAAAGAGAGAGAGAGAGAGAGAGAGAGAGAGAGAGAGAGAGGGAGGGAGGGAAGGAGAGAGGGAGAGGGAGAGAGAGAGAGAGAGAGAGAGACGATCCTATCTCATGTTTTCATTCAGCCATGTCTGACTCTTTGTGACCCCTCCAACCATAGCACACAAGGGTCTTCTAGCCTCCATTATCATAGGACCCAGTGGTTAATAAAGTCTGTCTTCCCCACAGCCCTGAGGAAGGGGGTAGGATGAGTAGTATTACCCTCATTGTGTAGATGAAGAAACTGAAACTCTTAGAGACAAAGATCCAGTCACGTAGTCAGGGTCTTGTCTCAGTGAGATCATGCTCCTTTTTTTTTTTTGCTTCTCTTTGAAGGCCCAGCACCTGAGTGTACACAGTAAGAACTTAATAAATGCTTGTAGACTTGCCAAAATCTATGATCTGCCAACAGCTTTAGCAAACAGGGTAGAGAGGGAGTGCCTGTTAGACATACAAAACCATCCTATAATTTAAAGGTGGAGGGACCTCAGAGGCCATATCTCCAACCCCTTGAGTTTTCAAAGTGACTAGGAGGGGCACAAAGTGACTTAGTGACAGGTACTGAGTGGTACAATGCGAACTTTCGAACCCATGTTATATGTCTGATAACATTCAACATCTCCTCCCTCCATCTGTCTCCTCACCATGACATGGGGGGGTTTCTGGGTTCTCAAAGCAGAGCAGGAGCCCTATCAGATCCCACTAAGTTTAGAATTCAGGCTTGGACAGCAGAGGTTCAGCCCAGATAGACACCAAGATGCCTGCAGAAGCCACAGTAACTCTGATGCGCCATCTTAGCTGTACAAGAGAAGGCAATCGACTTCTCTAAAGGGAGTCAATGCTCACGCTGATGAAGGTGTAGATGCCTAAATCACCAAAGCAGTGAAAACTACATAAATGTATGACATGATGCCATAATGCCTGGTCTGAATCAGAAACTCAATGAACATGTATTAAGCTCCTGCTGTGTGCCGGGCACTCTGCTAAGTGCAGAGACTACAAAAGAGACAAAAGACAGTCCCTACCCTCAAGAAACTTACAGCCTAATGGGGAGAAAACATGCAAGCAAATACACAGCTCTCTGTAGGATTGAAGAAAAAAAATCTCTGTGTCAAAGAAAGCACACAGGATTAAAGAGGAGATAAGAAAGAAGACTTTTTTTTAAGCATTAAAATGGTTGAAGCAGGTTTCCTGTAGAAGGTGGGATTTTAGTTGGGACTAAAAGGGGGGAGTCAGTAGGCAGATGGAAGGAAGGAGAACATTTCAAGCAGTGGGGGACAGACAGAAAAAAATACCACCAGCCAAGAGAAGGATCTTTTTTTGTGGAACAGCCAAGAGGTCAGAGTCACTGGATCCAAGAATGTGTATCAGAATAAGAAGACTAGAAGGGTAGGAGGGAGCTGGGTTATGAAGGGCTTTGGAAAAGGCCAATCCATGACTCTCTCACTATAAAGGTAGATGGTGAGTCTTCACTCATTCTCACATCTACCTTTCTTGCTCCAATCTCTCTGCTAAACTCCCACCTTTCGTCTCCGGACACGGGGACCTAGATGTCCAGTAGATATTTTAAACTCACCATGTCCGAAATAGATCTCATGATCTTTCCCCCCAAACCTTCCTGCCTCCAGCCTCTCCTATTACTGAAGAAAGCAACAGCAACCTCCTGGTCCCCAGGCTAATAACCTCGGAGTCAGCCTGGACTCTTTACTACCTCTCACCCCCCACATTCTAGCTGTGGCTAATGTCTGGTTACTTCCCCTTCATAGTATGTCCCCAGTGCATCACCTCATGCCTGGACTAGGGCAACAGAAGTTGTGGAGGGCTGCCTGCCTCGGTCTCACCCACTCTGTTCTGTCCGCCCTCCAGCCACTAATGTAATTTTCCAACCATGTCAGCCCCCCATTCACTAAACTCCGGTGACTTCTTATTATCTCCAGGATCAAACACAAGCTTTCTGGTTTGACCTTCAAAGTCCTTCAGGACCCAGCCCCATCCTACCTTTCCAGTCTTCTCCATTTTACTCTCTGCTCCAGGGGCTCTATCCTTCTGACGGCTCCATTAACAAGACCCTCTATTCCTTGGCTCCTGGCCTTGTCTCTGACTTTCCCTCATGCCTGGAATGTTCTTCCTCTACCTCCTGGCTTCCTTTAGGTACCAAATCTCATCTTCTAGAAGCCCTTCCCACCCCATTCTCTTTCCAGGGCCTTCCTTCTGCTAATTACTTTCTATTTACCTTGTATATAGCTGGATTGTATATATTTGTTTGTTATATCCCCTATTACATTGTAAGCTCCTTGAAGTCAGGCACCGTCTTTTGCCCTTTTTGTATTCCCAGTGCTTAGCATAGTGCCTGGCACACAGTAGGCACCTAATTAATGTTTATTGATTGACTGAGTGTCTCAATTGGGGTGATAGGATGGTGTGGAGGCTCCAAAGAGGGTGCCCCAACTTTCTCTGTCTTGGAAGAAGTCCTGCTTCCGATGTGAGGATAAAGATTGGTGGGGAGTACTGCCTTGGCTTCCCGGGCCCCATTTAATACAGCTACTGTCACCCACCATTTTATGTTTGGCTGTGTTTGGACTGAGGGATCTGCTGGGTTGAATGCACCATTTCAGGCTAAACCACACAGACCCAATGGAGTGCAGGGATTCTTCACTCTGGGGGCACTGCGGACCCCTTCTCAGAATCATGTTCTTTAAAATGCATAAAATATATAGGATAACAAAGGAAACCAATATATATTGAAATAAAGTTATCAAAATGTTAGGAGGGAAGCAAGTTTATGGTTACCAGGCCTTGGACCAGTGGGACTGTCCATGAGACCATGGGAGGGGAGACTGCCATACCCATTTTTAAGCCTAGTGGGTAGAATCACTATTTTGGAAGCTTTCTCCAGGACCCATAAATTAGGTATATGACTTTATTTTAAGGTCATACTATTTAAGAGAAACAAGTAATATAACCCAGTAGAAAAATTATTTTATTATAACCTCAGTTCTGACTCCCTGCATGATCTTAGATAAGTCACTTTCCTTATCTGGTCCTCAGTTTCTCTCTCTGTAATATGAAGCATTTGAAGTAGATGAAAGACCTTCCTGCTCTGACACACAAAGCCAGCCTTGAGTGGCTCACGTGACTCCAGAAGGTCAGGCTGAGGCAAGTATTGGCTGATACCATCCCCACAGTCCCTCCCCAAGCTGTGGGCTGAGACCTGCCCTGCCTCCAGTCTACTCCTCCCAGGGCTTTCTTGTTCTCTCTGTTAATTTAGTTCATACAATAACTGCCCACTTCCCTCTCTGCTATTTTGGCTCCTTAGGGGAACTGACAAAGCAAGGCCCGCCTGCTCGCTACGCCTGGCATCTTCTGTGGGCCTTTTCTCCCTACCCCCACCCTCCTTGGGATGGGCATCCTCTGGGTGCAGGATTTGCAGGGATGTGAGATTCCAGATTCCTTCCTCCTCGTAATTCAGACAAAACATCTTCCCTCTGTCTAAGCCAGGCCCCCTCCTCTACAACACTCAAGGAGACAAGGTTTGGTCTCCACCCCTGTCTCCTCTCTTCTGGATGCTTTCTGTTTTGCATATGTCCCCTTCTCTAGAGAATTTGTAAATCCCCAAATTCACTCCATGAGGTATTTCACACAGAGACTTCATTACTGCTTGCATGGCACCCTGCAGCTGAGGGCTCTCTTTGCATGAGTTCCTACACTGGGTGGCCAACGCCTCTCCAAATGAGTGATTATTGGGCAACATGAGGGATTATTGGGTAACAATCTTGCCACAGGGAGAAGAAAAAAGAGGAAGTCTATGCCAAGGACTAAAGAGCCTAAAGGAGATTTCTGTATAGTCAACTAAGGCCTTGGATGGGCTAAAGGCAAGAATGAGTGACAGGAGAATGTGGAGGCGCCAAAGCCAAGTTCCAGCTTGTCCAGGAATTCATCTTCCTGTGGACCAGGCACTGGGGATACAAAGAAAGACAAAAAGGCAGGTCCTGCCCTCCAGAAGGGATGATGGCATGTAAATAACCAGATCAATGAGTAGGCAGAAGGCAAAGGAGCTGTGGGGGATAGGAAAGACCCTCTTCAGAAACTGAGTGTTGAAGGAAGGTGGAGAAATAAAGAGGTAGGAATGCAGGCAGAGCATTCCAGGCATGGGGGATGGCCAATGCAAAGGCATGGAGATAGGAGATGAGTGTTGCCTTAGAGGATCAGTTTATCAAGATTTCAGGGGTGGGGAATCAACGGTCTCAAGGTCACATGTGGCCCCCTAGATCTTCAAGAGCAACCCTTTGAGTTAGAAGGCTGCACTTGAGGATTTAGAAGGCCACACATATGGCCTCAAGATCTCAGGTTCCCTACCTTTGAACCAGATTTTCGAGTACATAGAGACTAGAAAGATAGGAGGGGACAAAGGTTTGAAGAGTTTTACATTTCAAACTGATTCTAGTAGGGGGCCATGGAGGTTCATTGAGCTGGGGGTGGTCCAGGCACATCAGTGTTTTAGAACAACCACCATGGCAGCCAAATGGAAGATGGATTGCAGTGAGGAGAGATTTGAGATAGGATGACCAATGAGAAGTTTATTCCAGTAGTCCAAGCAAGAGGTGAAGAAGGCCTAAGATAGAGTTGTAGTTAGATGAGTCAAGAGAAAGGGGTGTAGAAGAGCTGTTATGAGGGTAGAAACAAGAGATTTGGCAACAGATTGGATTCTTGGGGGAGGATAGGGAAACACTAGAAATAGGAAGTTTGGGAGGGAGGAAGGATTAGGGGGAAGGGCAAAAATAAGTTCTGTTATGGACATCTTGAATTTGCAAGGCATATGTGACATCTTGTTTAAGCAGTCCCAAAATCAAACGATTGTGTCGTTCAGCAGAGAGAATGTTCAGATCTAGAAACTGTTGCACAGAGGTAATAATTGAACAAGACAGATTTCTAATTTCCAAGAGACATAATAATTGATCACCAAGCAAAAGAGTGTGGAGAAAAACACCAAGAAAAGAGGGCCCAGGACAGAGTCTTGGGGGACTCTCACATCTAATAGGACGGAGAGAGGTAAAGAAAGAGCAAAATGGACAGAGAAAGCTCAGTCAGACACGTAAGGGGAAAACCAGGAAAGAGCACTGTCACCCAAGCCCAGTGAGGAGACAGTGCCCAGAAGGATCTACACTGGCAAATTCTGAAGAGACAGCCAGGAGGATGAGGGTGGAGAAAAAGCCACTAGAGTCAGCAATGACAGGTCAATGGGTACTTTGGAGAGGCCACTTTCACTTGAGTAATGAGATTGGAAGCCAGTTTCTGAAAGGGGGAATGTCTTCATTTTTAATACAGTTATGTACAAATGTCTACACACAGATTTTCTAGCAAGTCTGTTACAATCCCCAGGGAAGAAGGTCGGGGTTGGCTAGGAAATTCTAAGAAGCAAACAGGCTTGTACACATCATAAGAAAGACCACAAACCAGAATCTCTGAGAATCAAGAAAGTCATAGTTTAAGGGGCCCTAACAAGCCACATTTGGAAGGGGCAGAGCAGAAAGAGCCAACTTTTGTGAATGCCCGTGTGGCAATGGAGTTTCTTTGTTCACCAGCCACACGGGTGTCATCAAGGTAATGGCTGCCCTGTGTCTGTGTAATGCTGCCTGAGGGAAGACCCAAGTTAGACCTGAAAAAGTAGAAAAATTCAGGCTGCCTTCCCTGGGTGTTCTACAAATGCAACAAATTTTCATTACATATATATATACATATAATTTATTTATCCCATCTATTATATTTTATTTATTATTTATATAATATATTAAATAATATCGTTATTAACTATCACTTATAATATTACTTATAGCAGCAAGTCATTTCTATATCATTTAAAGTACTTCTGTACATTATCTCATTCAATCCTTACAACTTTGTGAAATAGGTATTATTTATATCTCCATTTAGCAGATGAAGAAACTAAGACCTGAGTAAAATTCAATGATGTACAAGGGTTTCAAGGATCAAGTGACAACTTAGGAAGAATAGTCAGCCAAGGTGGGCTAACTATTCTATTGACCCAGTGGTGAGAGGGCAGAGAGATGCAAGATGGTAACATGATGAAATTGTAGAGTGAACAGTTTTCCAAGGATAGGGCAGACCCGAGCATGTTTGTAGGCAGAGGAGATGGGACCAAGAAACATATAGGGAAAAAATAACTGATAATAAGAAAAACACAATTTAAAGCAACTCTGAGGTTCTACTTCACCCCTGTCAGATTGATAAATATGACAAAAAAGAAAATGACAGTTGCTGGAGAGGCTGTGAGCAAACAGGTCTTGGAATGCAGTCATGCTCCCTGTTTCAAATCCACCTAATTGTACTGTTGTCACTTCATCCTCCATGAAGTGGAGACATCCATGTCTCCATCTTTTCGACCAGGCTAGAAAGACTTGATCAAATGCTTTGCTAAAATGTAGGTAGTCTCTACCTGCAGTTTCTTCCATGACTTCTAGGTGAGGTTAATCTGGCGTGACTAATACATGACCTACTGAAGAGGAAGCCAGGCTTTTAAGCATCGCTTCTTTTTCCAATTATTTGTGCCTCAGTCTTTTTGTAATAAGGTCTAGATTTAAGGGTGGTCAACATTGCCTTGTGGAAATGGTTTGGAAGAGAGAAAGAAAAGACAGGGTTGGGAAAATGAGCTAAGAGAAGAAAGAGGACAGATGTAGAAAATGCCCTGGAAATCTATCACCTCCCCATTATGTTGGCACCAGCATCACTTTAGATCTTCCTGATGGGGTCAAGGGAGATGTGTTTTCTGAGAGTTGTGTGACCCTGCAGAGAAAAACAAGGCAGTCGTGGGTGCTGCATCAGCAGATAGGAGGCTTGGGTTCAGTCTTGATTGTACTACTAATTTGGCATGTAACTTTGGACAAGATGTTTTTCTGGGGTTTTGTTTCTTCCTCCAAGGAGGGGTATAGAGGAGAGAGCTGGAGGCAGTAATGGAGAAAGAGAGAGAGAGAGAGAGAGAGAGAGAGAGAGAGAGAGAGAGAGAGAGAGAAGAGAGAAGAGAGAGTGAGAAAGAAAAAGGAAGGGAGGGAGAGAGGGGAGGAGAGGAGAAGAGAGAGGAGAAGTGAGGGAAGGGAGAGAGAGGAGAGGGAGAAAAAGGAGGAGTGAGGAGAGGAGAGAAAACAGACACAAGATGATTCAGCATGATAAATATGAAACATCTAGGAGAGGGAACAAGGCATAGTGTTGATCAATAGATTTGGGATCAGGAGACATGGGTTCAAATTGCTGACTTTTTACCTATATAACCTTGGACAAGTCCATAGGCCTCAGTTTCCTCCTCTGCCAAAGGACAGGCTCAGATGAGATGGCATATGAGCTCCCTTCCAACATTGTAGGTCTACAATCTTGGGTTATTACAATCTCAACAAGCCTTCCCTCCTCCTCCGCCTTGCCTTCAAAGTGCTAGAAAAATCTATTCCACCTCCCATGACATCTATTCATTACTGACCAAACAGTTATTAAGCTCCTTCTGTGGAAGACACAAAAGTGAGTAAAAGGGCAGACAGTATAACAAAAACTATTTTTTTAAAGCCTAAATTTAGCTTGGAAAAAATATACAGGCTGAGTTTAACGTTCTTCCATGAGTTACTCAGTCCTCCCAAATGTCATGCTCCTTGGAAAAGACTGTGCATCCTGGAATGCCACCTTGTGACTCACTCACCTCTTGCAAGGGGACCAGGAGAAGAGAAGACAGAAAGCCTTTCGATGCCGTTCTGGGGCTAAACCAGTGCTAGCTGAGGAAGAAGGGAACAGGTTTTTTCTCAGCTAGAAGGATAGGAGGCCACCTGTATATTTAAATGAAGTGGAACAGGGAAACGTTGCTTAGGTACCTACTAGGCGCCACATAGTGTACCTAGCACTGAGAATCCAAATAATAAAACCAGAAAGGAAGGCTCCCTTTCCCATAAAACTCTCCCTCCCTGGTGCCTGCATTCTCACCACTAGCCTATTCCTCTGGGTTGATGAGATCTAGAAAAAAAAGGGGCTTGGTCATCTTGAAGATGATGCCTGGAATGTAAAATTGAGCTGCCCTCAAGATGTTCAACTCAAAATCTCAGATGAACATTCAATATATGAAAAGAAGAAACAAGAACTTTAAAAATGCCCCTACTATGTGCCAGGTACTGTGTTCACTAAATACTTTGTGAATATTACCTCATTTGGTCCTCAAAACAACCCTGGGAAGCAGGTGCTAATATCCCCATTTTACAGTTGAGGAAAGCAAGGTAGACAGAAGTCAAGTGACTTGCCCAGAGTCACACAGCTATTAAGTGTCTGAGGTCACATTTGAACTCAGCTCTTTCTGACTGTAGGCCCAGTGCTCGGTTTACTGTGTCACCAGCTGCTTCTGACTGGTAAATCTACAGCCTTGCCCTGGTCTCTAATAGAATCATAAGGTTTAGACCTGGAAGGATCCTTAAGGACCATCAAGTCCAATCCTTTTATTTTACAGAAAAATTAACTGAGGCCCAGGAAGGGGAGGTTCTTTGATCAAGGCCACATAGCTAGTGATGTATTGAAAAATTCACTCCATTTGGAGTCAGAGAGCCTGAATTTGAAGCCCCAGCTCTACTGCTTCCTGGGTCGGTTCCCCTTGGGCAATATGAGTCCCTAACTATCCTTTCTTTGAAGCCTTGGTGCTAGATCCAAATCTGGAAGGTGTGTTGGGTTGTTCTTGGCCCTATCTCCTCAGTCATGAGTCATTGTGGAGTGGTTGTTTGTCTTCTCATTTCTACTAGAGAACTCAGCAGATCAGTAAATAGACCTCTGGTCTTGGGGTCAACAAGACTTGAGTTCAAATTCAACCTCAGGTACGTCCTAGCTGTATGACCCTGGACAAGTCACTTTGCCCCTATTTGTCTTCATTCCTTCAGCTGTAAAGTGGGATCATAACCCACCTATCTCCCAGGGTTGTTGTGAAGATAAAGCTCTTAGCACAGTATCTGGCACACAGCAGGTGTTTAATAAGCACTTATTCCTTTCCCTCCTTCAGTAACAAACTTTTTCACTAGTCAGTCATCTCCAGAGTTGGGTTTTCCTTCTGTCCGTTGTTCTCCTTTTTGGAGAATGAAATGATCATTTAAGGGAATCACAAATTTATCAACTGCTCTGCCAGCAGATATCCAGAGAGTTTAAACCACCCCTATTGCTACAAGATCTTCCTCTACCAGGTTTATGATCCGTTTGCTAAACTCCTCATCTAATATCTCCTTCTGCTCAAGTGATCTGTAGTTTCCCTTGCTAAAAAAAACGTGACACCCACCAGAAAGGGCGAGGGTACAGGCTTAGATCCATGGAAAGTACCCCAGTCCAGGAGATCAGGGGGTTCCCTTAGTTACCCTCAATATACAAACTGAATCAGTACCATTCCCTGGATTCCAGTCTAGGTACGCAAATTTGTGAGGGATCTGATTCATCAGTGTAAAGCACTCCCAGTGTGGAAATGTGCTCTGTTAACTCAAGGTATAAAGAAGTTAGATTTCTTTTTCAGGTGTCAGAGCTGGGATGTGAGCCTGTGCCTTCCTATCTCCTGGTTTAGCATTCTAAATGATAGACCAGGAAGCCTCCATTTTCAGTCTAGTAACCCTCTCCAAAAAGGAAGTGTGATTAGTCTTGTGTGCCCTGTCCTTGATAATGCAATACTGATTTTGATGATTGCTACTTCCTTTTCTAAGTGCTCACATCCCTTTTAAAATGTCTGAGGATTTTTTTTTCTGGTATCAATGTTACGTTTACGAGCTTATAGCCTGTAGTTTCTGCTATCTTCCCCTCTAAAAATTGGAGCACTGACTCTTCTCTAGTCATGTGGTCCTTAGTTCAGTCATCAGTCGTCATCAAGTTTAACCAGCTTTGCCTCAGTTTCCTCATCTATAAGATGAGGTGGAGAAAAAATGGCAAATCACTCTAGTAGTTATATGTCTTTTGACCTATTTTTTCTGTCTCGAGGCACTTGAATTCACTCTTTAAGTTAGAGAGTAGAAATTCCTTTCAACTCCTTTTTGCTCCCATCATATCAGTTGTGGTCCATACAAATCAGTCTGAAGGCTTTACTTTAAAAGACTGAAAGGGGCTGGGTGAGCTTGTGAACTTTGTCTGCTTTCCCTTGGCTTCTGATTTTGGATATGTGTGACCTTGAGTAAGTCACTTCTGTGAAAAGATTTATGAGACTTGAGGCCCTGGCTCCCATGAAGGAATGTGGTATGTGGATGAGAAAAGGCTTCAAGCAAATTAAGTGAGTGATTGTTTTGGTTTGGTTTGGTTTATGTTGGCCTCATCGATTCAACCCATGAATTGCCCTCCAAAGAGAGGTATCTGCCACTAACTACTCCCAGTCAGAGGAGATTTTATCAATCAGCAGGTGTCCACCCATTTTAAGATGGCCCTTTTCCAAATTGTTGAGAGAGGGCTAGTCTGTGAGCTGGAGGTTCTTGGGTTGTGATGGGGAAAGAAAAAGGAGATTCTTTGACTCCCCTGGAAAAGTGATTCTTGGGCTCACTAGAATTCCAATTGAAAGCACCCTGAGACAAGACCAGCAATCAATAAAAAGCTTATGTGAGAAGCTTTTTCTGCATCTTGAAGTGACTGAAGCTAGCCTCCAGGTGGGGTGGAGTTGCAGGGAGTCAAGAGACAAGACAAAAACACCTAGGGAAGTGTCATTTAATCAGTCTAATTTCCTGATATTAAAGGAGTTTGAGAGTAGGAGGTAATTTTGAAATGCTGGATCATTAACATGGGAGGCAGAAGGAATGCAAGTTAGGGAGCAAGGGGTTCTGGGTTCCAATTCTGACTCTGTCCCCTAGCACTTGTATGTCCCAGGTCACTTACCTCTTCCATAAAAGGAGGAGTTTGGATTAGTCCTGGGACTGTTTCTCCTATCCTAGGTGGGCCTCTTTGGCAGCAGTCTAGCGAAGTTATAGCCTTCTTCTCAGAATAAGGATCTTAAATTCATAAAATACATGGCATTACAAAGAAAGTCAATTATATTGAGTTATTCAAATTTTTAAAAACTCAGCTGGCAATGAAGTTCACAGCACCCCTGAAATCTACTCCCAGATGCCTTTGGGATCCTTCAGTCCCTAGCCAAGAACCACTGGATTGTGTCTGGAGGCCTTTTGCCTCTGGATTCTACAAAACCTGCCTGAGATAAGATTACAAATGAGGAATTTGGGCAACCAGCAGGGTTTCTGGGGCAATGAGGGCCGGGGGTTATCAGAAACAGAAGACTTCTGAGTGTAGGAGGGGCCATAGAGGCTGGCGTAAAAAGAGAAGGTCCCAAGGAGAGACTTCACGATTTTGCCTAAGGCTGCCTGACTCCCACTGCCATCCCCCAGCAGCTCCAAAGCCGGCAGTGAGGCCATTCCACCCACAGAAGGTGTAAGGGACATGGCAGCATCTTGTGGTTCTTCAGGTGGGCCGGCTTATGGCAAATGAGGGAAAGGAGGATGACTGGGCAGAAGAAACATCTAATCAGTTCAAAATCATAGAACTCAGAATGTCTGAGCTGGAAGACAACATAGAGATCACCGAATCCAATCCCTTTCTTTTACAAAAGGGGAAGCTGGTGGCCAGAGAGGGGTCATATCTTGTCTGGGGTCACACAGCCATTTGTTGACTGCAACAAGTTGCTGCCCTGAGTTTCCTGGTTCTCATGCTTTCATGTGGTTACAGATTAAGGGACACTCAATCAACGAATCAATCAGTCAACAAGCATGTATTAATCACCTACTGTGTGCCAGGCACTGTGCTAGATGCTAGATATACACAAAGAGAAAAGTGAGCTAGTTCCCTACCCTTAAAGAGCTTACACTCTACTGAAGTGTAAACACATGTATGTGTGTATGCATATGTATCTATATCATACATTGTGTATATATGTATGCATAAAAACATGGTATATTTTATATATATGCATGTGCATATGTGTATAGATGTGCATATATAGAACATAAACATTGTATATGTGTATATATATTTAAATATAGTATGTATATTACACATGCACACACACACACACACACACACACCACAACAACAGCTAGGTGTCCCAAGGACAAATGCTGCCTTAGATACTTCCTAGCCATGTGATCCAGAGCAAATCATTGAATCTATCTCTGCCTTGCAGTTTCTTTATCAGTAAAATACAGACAATGATCACTATGAGGGCCAAATGAGATAGCATATGTACAGGGTTTTGTGAACTTTAAAAGTGTTATTTAAGTTAATGTTATCATCACTATATATACTATACATACTGTTGCTGGGGGTGGAAGCGGGGTGCTGTGGGTGGAGTCAAGAGCCTCAGCAATTAGAAATACAAAAATAGGGAAGTTAGGAAGAAGGGTGGTCTTCAGGAAAAAGGGAATATTATGCAGTCTTTTGGACATGTGTTGAAAATGCCTATGCAACATCCAGGGGAAATGTCCAGTAGTCAGTTGGGGTTGTGGGACTAGAGTCCCAGGTATAGATGGGAAATTTTATCTGTATGAAGTCTGTGATCATCACTGGTCTACTCTTAAGGTCAACTTCACCAAAAATGACCCGGGTTCAAAATAATCCTGAAATCAATTTTTAAAGATAAATTTAGTTAGGTGTGAAGGTAGGCCAAGGAAGGACAGACCCTGAGACTCAGCTAGGATCCTCCCTCAGGGAGAGAGGGGGAGACATCATTGGAATGCTGCATGTGAGCTTCTGGAGGACAAGGATTCCTTCTCTTCTTTACTCCTTGGAATCCCAATGCCTGTCACAGATCGTTTCATACAGTAGGTGATTAATAAATGTTGAATTGAACTGAATCACACAAAATGAAAAGTAAGAAATTGGAGATTGGTTCAACAGGAAGTACTGTTTCCTTCATATCATACCTACCAAGTGGTCAAGTAGAGTCTTGGGCTCGCTCTAATGAAGAGATAAGAATCATTTATAATTAGTAGATGGGGCTTATGTGTGCAGGAAATGGTGCTAAAGTAGCTTGAAGACTTTTTAGTGGCAGGTTATCTTTTTTTTTTAAGTAAGGTAAATAATCCCCCTGCAATCTCGTTAACCTGTTTAATTAGCAATTGTTAATCAATCAGCCAATTAAAGGATTTACATGTCAGTCCTGTCTGCTATGATGATCACAAATGTCAAATTGATAAGGTCTGAATCAGGAAGGTTTTACCGTGTTTTTATGGTGCCCTCTCTAAAAGCATAGAACTTGACTCTATAACTAAGTAGCCTTGCTGCATGGAACAAGTCACCTTCCTTCTCTAAGATTCCACCTCTGTGTAATGAAGAGAGTGGCCCCTTTCCAACTCTGAAATCCTAATCATGCCATGAATGTAAATAGCTAAGATCCCTGCGTATGATGTGGGGGGATGGAGATACAGGAATTATCATTTGTCTTGACTCCTTGCCACTTTCATTATTGCTTCTCTCTCTCCCACTACCCAGTCACCCAGGGTCCTCCTACTGCCCTCTTTGACCTTCCCCTTAGAGTATTCCCAAATTACCCCTCTCATTCCCATCCCCTCAGTATGGCTGATCTAATTTTAAAAGTTCACACTAAAGTGTGAATGACTGATAAGTGAAGGATATTGAGAAGGCAGAACCTAGTAGGACTTAGATATATTTTCAAGAATTTTTAAAAATCCAAAATGTGACTTTTGAATTTTATTTTATTTTTCAGTGAATGAATATTGATTTTTTTCTTTCTCCCACTTCTTCTCCTCCAGTGGAAAAAGAAAAAAAGCCTCTGTATCAAATATGCAGTCGAGTCAAGCCAAACAAACCCACCTCATGAGTTATGTCCAAAAAGAGTTTGCCATTTTCTGTGCGCACTGGAGTCCATCCCTTCTCTGTCTGGGGTGGGCAGCAAGCTGCTGCATTAAGGTGTTAGATCTTAAAAGAGCAATTTTTACTTGTCCAAATCTTTTGCTGATTTGGTAGAATATGAGGAGGTGGGATTTCTGAGTGTTTCCCTGAGCCTTCTCTGTTCCCCTTGCCCACCTTAGACAAGCCTTCTTTACCCTCTCACCCCCAATGTGCTCAAAGAATACATTTCTTGATCATCTGCTTGTGACAAGTAGATAAATCTTTCCAAACTCCTTAATCAGGCATTCAAAGCTCCTCACAAATTGATCCAACCTACCTCTCTAGACTCAGTTATTATCACTAGAAATGGAGGAGTCTATCCCATTTTTGATACTTACTGCCTGTGTGATGTTGAGCAAGTCTATTCATCTCCCTGGGCCTCCGTTTTCCCATCTGTAAAATGAAGAGGTTAGACTTGGACAGCCCCTGAGGTCCCTCCCTTCCATCTCTGGACGTTTTACATGCCTCCCCGCTTCCCCACCTCAATACTCCAAGTCAAACGCACTGCTACACTTTACTACCTGGGCTCTTCCTAATGCTTCTCTCCAATCCTAGAATGCTCCTAGCCCCATCTCTTCACGTGGGAATCCTAACTATGTTTCAAGGCCCTACTTAGATGCTCACATAGCTCGGAGAGGTTTTTCAGTTCCATTCAACCTAGTAGATAATGTACCAAATCCCTGAACTTAGGGGGAGGTGCCACAGGGAGTGAAAACTTAATCCTTAAATCCTTACCTTCAAACAGCTTCCAGTCTACTAAAGATCTCTCTCTCTCTCTCTCTCTCTCTCTCTCTCTCTCTCTCTCTCTCTCTCTCTCTCTCTCTTTCTCTCTCTCCCCCCTCTCTCTGCTTTTCCTTCTTTTTCTCTGTCTCTCACACACATACACACACATATACACACAAATTAACTATAATATAAAATAATACATGGAAGAGACAGAAAAGTAAATTCTGATTGTTGGAAATATCTCTTTCTACCTGTAAGAAGGAGTTGTTCTTACTGGGGGTTATCATGGAAAACTGCCTGGAGGAGGTAGCTTCTGAATTAGGGTTTAAAGGATGGATGAGAATTCACCATACCAAAGGGTTGGACTCAAATTGGCATTTGAGTCACAGGTGCTATTAAACTCAAGGGCTAAAGGGAGTAAAGTATGGTATGTGGCCAGGAGAGGATGAGAAGTCTACTCTGACTGGAGCATAGAGTGTATGGGAGGGAACTGTATGAAAAGAGCAATGACAGATGGTGGGAGGCTTTGATTGCAGGCTGGAGTTTGACCTGGACTTAGGAGACAAGAAAACTTGCCTAAGAGGTTTTGAAGGAAAAGGCAATGGATAGGAAACTGACTGGCAAGAAATCAGATCAGAGGCAAGGAGAGAGCCAAGGGCCACCAACCAATCATGTAATCCTCTTACATATTATACATGCCTATATATTAATTTATGTACATATTGTCACTCCTGTTAGAATGTAAACTTTCTGAGGGCAAGAACTATTTCATTTTTCTTTGTATATAAAAGGTTTCTGCAGGAGTCTGGGGGTGGGGTGGGAAGGTGTAATAAAGGCCATCAGCAAGGTGGTGGAGAGAGAATACAGAAGGAAAGATGGGACAGTGGAAGCTGTAGACTCATTTACACTTGTCAGCTGATGATTTGTGAGAGAAGAGGGATGGGGAAGAGCCAGAGAGAACCTCACGGTTTTGAATATGAGAGACAAATCAGTAAGTCAGTCAATTAATAAGCATTTATTAAGCCTGGTACTATGATAGATGCTCAAGATACAAAAACGAAACAGTTTCTGCTCTCAGCTTAAATTCTAACAGAGACAACAGTGCATATATAAATAATATATATATAGGCTTATATAATATATAACAGAAATGCATGGAGAAAGTATTAGAGATGGGGAAGGCATTAACAAAAGGCTTCCTGGAGAAAGTGTTGTGGGAGCATGGCTTCAAAGGAAACAAAAGTCTCTAAGAAGTGGATGTGATGAGGAAGTGCCTTCCAGTCTCAGAGGAAGGCCAATGCAAAGACATGGAGGTGGGAAACGGAACTGCAAGAAAGCCAGTTTGACTAGGCTACAGGAGAAGGGGAGTAACATGATAAAATGTAACAAAAACAGAGAAGGCAGGAAGAGGGGCAAGTTTGGGGAAGAAAAGTGGTAAAATTGGTTTGGGATGTAACTTACGAGTATACAGTAGATAGCCAGGCAGAGATATCCTGTGATCATTTGACATTTAGAGTCAATTAATCAGTAAACATTGACTAAGCACCTACTGTGTGCCAGGCACTGAGCTAATAGATGAAAATACAAAGAAAGGCAAAAGACAGTTCCTGCCCTCAAGGAGCTTACAGTCTAATAAGAAAGGCAACATGCAAACAGCTATGTACAAACTAGCTATCGACAGGAGAAATTGGAGATAATTAGCAGAGGGGAGAAGGTGAGATCTTAAATGATACTTGAAGGAAGCCAGGAGATAAAGATGAGGAAGGAGAGACTTCCAGGGATGGAGGACAGCCAAAGAAAATGTAGAGTTGAGAGATGGAGGGTCTTGTCTGAGAACCAACCAGGAGGCCAGTGTCATTAGATTGAAAAGTATGAATGGGATATAAGAGGCAAGATGATTGGAAAAGCATGATTTTTATATTTGATCCTAGAAGTGATAGGGAACCACTGGAATTTATTGAGTATGTGGCATGTTTGGACATGTGATTTGGTGGGATTAATTTGGCAGCTGAATGGAGAATAATGAGAGATTTGAGACAAGCAGACCCATCCACACACATACACCAGTAGCAGCTATTGCAGTAATCTAGGCATGAGGAGAAGAGAGCCTGGACCAGGATGGGGGCAGTGTCAGAGGAGAGAAGGGGGCATATTGGAGAAATGCTGCAGAAGAGAAATAGACAAAAGATACTAGAGAGGTGAAATGGACCAGAGACACTATACAGTTGAAATGGACAAGATGCTGCAGAAGTGAAATTGACAAGTGATAGTGTAGAGGTGAAACTGACAAGAGGTCTGCCAGAGGTGAAATGGACAAGAGATGCTACAGAGGTGAAATTGACAGGTCTTGGCAATAAATGGATACAGGAGGGTGAAAGATAGTGAGGAATCCAGGTTGACAACCTATGTTGGGAGCCTAAGGAACTATGAAGTTGGTAGTACCTTTGAACGTAATAGGGAAATTAGGAAGGAAGAGGGTTTTGAGAAGACAGATAATGAGTTCATCTTGGGGTATGTTGAGTTCAAGATATCTATGGACATCCAGTTACAGATGGTATCAAATAAAAGGCAGTTGAAAATTCAACAACAAGGTCAGCAGAGAGATTTACAATGATCCTCATAACAATAGGTACTATTAGTATCTTCATTTTATAATTAAACAGAGGTACAGAGAAGTTAAATGATTTGACCTGGGTCAGCTAGTAAGGGTCTAAGGCAGGATTTGAACCCAGGTCTCCATTGCTCCAGAGAGACAGCTGTCTATCTACACCATGCTGCCATTTAATTATTGGGGCCTGGAAGTCAAGAGAAAAAACATGGCTAGGAATGTTGGTTTGTTCATTGTTGGTGAACGGGTGACAGTAACTATAACAGAACATATGTATTATATATATGAATATGTATATGTACATGAATATAGTTGGCAAAGGAGTGAGCAGAGAGAGAGAGAACAGGAGAAACTGGAGGAAACAGGAGAAGAGGTGCTTAGGTCCTTGCCTTGCAGGCTCTCTTTGGGGGGGATACACCTCTGACTGAAACCATTATAAGAGAAAAAAAAATTTTTTTTATTTGTTTGGTCCAAACTTATGATTTCTTTGGAGTAGGGAACTCCCTGCAAAGAAACTTCATCTACCAATGCAGATCAGCATCTTGTTAAATTGGAGGCTTACTTAACCTGGATCTCAGTCTCTTCATCTGTAGAATGAGGGGAGTTGTGTAGAAAACCTCTGAAGGCTCTTCCTTCAGAGCCTATGCATGAGCCTATGATCCTGACATGTCTCTGTTTCCTCAACTGTAATATGAGGAAGATGACCCCTTTCAACTCTCAACCTGTGGCTCCCGGAGCCCTGCAATTTAGAACATCAGAATTGCGTGGTTTAGTGTGAGGTTCAGTGATTGCCTGGGGTGATAGAGCCAGGCTGTATCTGTAGCAGGACGAACCTGGATCTTCCTTACAGAAATATTAATCTGTGATAGATAGTGAGGTACAGTCTGGAATGCCAGAGAACCAGAGGACTGACTACCTGTGGTGTTTTGGAGATCCCACGTAGGAGAAGGCTTCCTAGAGAAGTGGGAGTCTTGAAGGCCTGCCCAGCTCCAGGAAGGGAGCAGGGGAGCTTCTTCCCCTCCTCAGGTCACTGAGCTTTCTGGATTTATATTGCAGGCAGAAGATTCCCAGAGACATGGACCATGCCGAGCTGCTTGGGGCCGGAGCCACCCTTCTGCTACTCGGGGCTGTGGCAGGCATGTGCGTGTGGTGCCCCCGCCTAGGTAAGGTATTCAAGTTCCCCAGGCTCTCCTCACTCAGGTCCTATCTCTATGTCCCTGCCCTTTGGCCCCTGAACAAACCTGCTCTGCTACTGTGCCCTCAAAGGAAATGAGGACATTTCTCCCTAGTCCCCTAGTCCTCCCCAATGGAGCGATGGACTTCTGCAAGGGATTATAGTTATTATATATACATATACATACATATATATATATATATACATATATATATATGTATATATATATATATAATCTCATTATATCTTCATAACCCTGGCAGGTAGATGCTATCATTATCCCCATTTTACAGATGAGGAAACTGAGGCAAACAGAGGCTAAATGACTTGCCCAGGGTCACACAGCTACTAAATATTTGAGGCTGGAATTGAACTCAGGTTTTCCTGACTCCACTCCAGCACTCTATCCACTGCACTCCAAAACTGCCTCTAAGATCCCTTCCAGTTCAAAGGCTTTTCTTCAAGCAGAGTCTGAATGACCACATGGTATATTATGGTAGGGATTCCTTTTGGGATATGAATTGAATTGGGTGGCTGCTGAGATCCCTTCCAACTCTCAAATTCTGGGATCTTTAATATTCCTCGCTATCTGCCTGGGCCTCAGCTTTCTCTCCTATAGAATGATAGAGTGAGCCAGTAAAGCAATTATTAAGAGCTTCCTGAGACTTTGACTACAATGTTCTGATCATTTCCAAAGAATGGAAAGTAGGAAGGAACTTTAGAGAGCACCCAATCCAACCCCTTCATTTAATAAAGTAGGAAACTGAGGTCCAGAGAAATGAAAGGACCTGGAATAAGTTTCTACATCAAATTTTGAACCCAGGTCCCTTGATTCTAAATTCTCTCCACTCAGTACCTTTAGGATACACACTCTGAGGACCACCTTTCTACCTCACATGTCCCATCTGGGTGCCTCTTTGACCATTGTCCTACCCTGGAGCCTGGCCCTGGGATCTCAGCGTTGAGGCCTTTCTCTATGAGCCTGCTCATTTGAAGCAGCTCCCCTGGGCCAGGCCTCCCTTTTCCACCAGACCCCGGAGGTGTCTTCTCATCTCCTAATGTGAAATTTGTTCTTTCAGGTACAAGAAGGTCCAAGCAGATCTTTTATGAGCAGAGGTATCTGTAAGTCCACTTCCCGCTTGCTAACCCTACCCTAAGCTCCTGCTGGAACCGTGTCATGACACATGCTTTCAGCTCACACATCCTTTCCCTGCAAGTTTCTGTGTGTATAAGTGACTATATATTCTTCATGTATTGTATCCTCATTCTACCACTTACAACCTGGGTGACCATGAATGAGTCCTTTAATAACTAACATCTCAATAACATCTTATGGTCTGCTATATAAGCAATACATAGATGTGTGTGTGTCTGTGATTCTCACAAAAAAGTAGGTACTATTATTTACCCTCATTTTCTTGGTATTGTTTTGTGGTCATTTCAGTCATGTTTGTTTCTTCATGGGCCCATTTGGAGTTGTCTTTGCAGAGATATGTTATTTGACAGATGAGGAAACTGAGACAAACAGGGTGAAGTGACTTGCCCAGGGTCACACAGCTAGTAAACATCTGAGACCAGCTTTGAACTCAGGAAGAGGAGTCTTCCTGACTCCAGGTCTGGCGCTCTATCCACTGCACCTCATGGCTACGCTATCCCCATTTTACAAGGGAGGAGACTAAGGATCAGAGGAGATGGAATGACTTGCCCAGGGCCTCATAGCTAGTAAGTGTCTGAGACAGCAGTCAAACTCAGATCTTTTTGACTCCATGTCTAGAGTTCTAACCACTATGAAACCCTGCTTCTCGACTCTTCCCTAACTTCTCTGGGCCTCAGTTTCCTCATCTGCCAAATGAGAGGGTTACATGTGATGACCTCTGAAATCCCTTCCCACTCCACTGCATGCTTGTATTTATCTAGACCCACTGTGCATCTGTATGCATTGTGGGCATGTCTACACTAATATTCTTACTGACACCTGGGAGGTATCGCCCTACTGCTTCTCTCATCCTCTGTTGGTCCTCTTCTAGCTGAAGAAAGATACTTCTAGACTTAATCTTGAGCATCCTAGATAGGTGACCCCCACACATCACACTCCTCCCCATCTCACTGACTCTGCAGAGCCTTTCATACATGGTGCCACCATCTTTAGCACCCGCTCCAAGCCCCAAAGCCTGCAGTCAGCATCATTAGTGGGCCACAAACCTGAACAAGCAGCAGGCCATAGGGTCACAGGAGCTGAGACAGACCTCCGAGACCCTTTCATCTTCCAGAGAGGGAAACTAAGACCCATGGGGGTAAAGGGATTTGCCCAGGTTCACAATTTAGGGTCACAGTGCTGGTACTGGAAGGGAACTTAGAAGTCATCGAATCCAATATCCTCATTTTACAGATGAGGAAACTGAGGAACAGAGAAATTTCACGGCCTGCTTATTTCCATACAGCTGGGATCATGGAGTCGAAAAGGACTTAGGGTCATAGGCCTAGAATCCCAGAGCTGTAAGAGACCTCAAAGGACATCTAGCACAACCTTCTTACTTTACAGAGGAGGAAACTTACTCAGAGAGGTCCAGTAAATTATTCAAAGTCACACATGGAGTAAGCAACAGAGCAAGGATTTGAACCCAGATCCAGGCCAGGGTGAATCTTCTCCCCCCACCCTGCAAGATGCCCACTTCTTTCCCAGAAAGGAAATCCATTGAAGATGGCCTATGATGCTTCTGCTACAGTTATCAATCCATCAGCAAACATTCATTAAGTACCTATTATGCTAGGCACTGATTTAGGTGCTGAAACATAAAGAAAATGAATTCCCACCCTCAAATAGTTTATATTCTAATAATGATATTACTAAAATAACACGCTGGGTCTGGGCTAGCGGCCGTGGCCATTCTGGGCTTTGGGTGACAGAATGTACCGAGCATCTGCAGGGGCCCCATCCTCAGAACTTATTATGTCTTTGACCCTAAGGCAGGGATGAGGGGTCAAAGGGGGCATCTATTGAGGTGGTGATAGTCTTCCTTACTCCACTAGTTCATTCTTTCCCCTCAATCCATCCAGGAGCTCATTCTCCTCCACAATCTACCTAAGTAAACTTACCTTGAATTAATAATAGCTCAAATGTATATATCACTTTGAGGTTTGCAAAGCACTTTACAGATATTATCTCATGTTAGCCTCATAATAATCTTGGAAGGTAAGTGCTACTGTTATCCACATTTTACAAATGAGGAACTCGAGGCAAACAGAGGTTAAGTGATTCGACCAAGGATACACAGTAGTGTCTGTACCTGATTTGAACTCAGACCTTCCTTTCTCCAGGTGTACTACTCTATCCACTGAGCCTACCATATGCTTACTATTTTGGGGTGGTCTCCTCCACTGCCTTGCAAATTAAAAGGGAAACTTTCTACTGTCCAACAATCTAATGGTCAAACCTGACCAAAGAAAGAAAGGAAGGAAGAAGGAAAGAAAGGAGGGAAGGAAAGAGGAAGAAAGAAAAACAGAGAGAAAAGAGAAAAAGAGAGAGAAAGAAAAAGGGAGGGAGGGAGGAAGGGAAGAAAAGAGAAAAGAAAGAAGAAAGGTAAATGAAAGTATTTATTAAGCTTTTCTAAATTAAGACATAGATGTTGAATCCTATCAAATGAGACACTGCTTTGCAAAAGTTAAATCACTATATAAATTCTACTCATCATCATGATGATGATGTCTCTTCCAACATAGGAGTCCTTGAGCAGACCACCACTGACATCCAAAGAACCTCTTCAAGTTTGGCTGTACATTCACAACCTCTCACCTAGCTGGCCACCATTAAAGGAAGGATAGGGATTTAGGGCTCTTTCTTTCTTTTTCTTCCTTCCTTCCTTCCTTCCGTTTGTTTTCTCTTCTTTCCCATCACACTAATTGTCAACCCTGTGGCCTTCTAAGCAGAACTCTCTGCCTCAATGCCAATAGACCCTGTGTTCCACTGGTCACTGCTCTCTGCTCGGAAGACTCTCAGTAACAAATACTTGACTCCCTGGGGTGTTGCAGACAGTGCCTAGTCCCCTGAGAAGGCTGTGGACCCAAGGAATATATTGAGACTTCAAACTCCCCACGTCAGAGTTAGTGAATTCCTGCCATCATGGTCATACACACAAAAGCCTTGTCCCTGGCAATCAGAATGACTCCCTAGAAGGAAGAATGGGTTACAGAATCTCAGAGCTAGAAATGATTTCAGAGACCACCCAGTCCAGCTTGTGCCTGTCTAAGAATTCTCTCTTGTTATCACTGCCAGCACCATGTGGGAGATGTAGGCTTGGAATGCAGATTCCAAGCATCTTTCCTTGGTGTCTGCACGCTCCACAGAGTGCCATACTCTGCCCTAGTCTGATCACACTTTAGGAGCATAGATCTGGAGACAGAAGGAACCTCAGTAGCCATCTAGTCCAAGCTTCTCATCTTACAAAAAAAGGAAACTGAGGCTAAGGGAGTAGTGACTTGCCCAAGGTCATACAGACAGTAAATATCTGAGACTGGTCTTATAAACATTCAATAAATGTTTATTGAATTAATAAGAAAGGGTAGAGATCAGAGGTCTAAATATGGAGTCATAGAGTTGTGTAGTCTAATCCCTCTATTTTACAAATGAGAAAACTGTGGCTTTAAGGGTGACTTGCCCAATCCATTGACTCCCATCAATGATCTTTCTGCTGGTGTCTCTGAAGCCACTGAACCTGCACCTGGGCTCATAATTGCTTCTCTGGATCTTATCTCCAACCCCTCAACTTGTACCATCAGTCAGAGTTCTTGGTAACGCCTTTGTTGTTTTCCTGGGTTCTTAGTACTTTTCCTGAGTTCCCCACCAAATTTGTAAAGGCAGGATCAGATCTGAACTCTTAGTTCCTTGACCTGCCCTCCTGTCCCATCAAGGCAAGACCTCCTGAACTACAACATTCAGGGTCAACATTTATGTTCAGTAGCCAGGGCCATGGGGGTAGACTAGATTGGTTGTGTGCTGACCCCATGGCATTCCATTCCCACCACCCCCTATTTCTTTCTTTTAAGGGAGTGGGGGTGGAGGGAGGCAATTGAGATTAAGTGATTCACCTAGGCTCACACATCTAATAAAGTGCCAAATGTGTGAGGCTGAATTTGAACTCAGGACCTCCTGACTCCAGAGCTGGTGCTCTATCCACAGCACCATCTCATCCAGCTGCCCCTCCCTCATTTCTTTTCAACAAAATCCCTGAGATGAACTTCTTTTTCTTGCCTTTTGCCTCTGACCAGGGTAGAAGAAAACTGCTAACTAAATTCTGGAAAATTCACTCTCTGCTCTAATGACCTGAAATCTACACCCTGACCCCACAAAAAAAAAAAAACAACCTGAAACCAAAAACAAAAACAAAACCCCACTGTGTTCATAAACACCATCTAACAGTAAAAGATTAAATTGAAACCCTAATGCAGGCTAGGAGACTATAGGGAAATGAAGTTTGAAATGCTGATATGGAAACCAGGGAAGCTGAGTTTGAATTCTGCTTCCGCCACTTACTACCTGTGTGATCTTAAGCCATCATTAAACCTCTCTGGGTCTTACTTTCCCCATCTGGAAAATGGGAGGGTTGGACTGGATCAGGGGCTCTGAAGCCCTTTTGTGCCATGGACCCCCTCTGGCAGCAAATATACTTTACTGAAACACAGCAACAATAAAAAATGTTCACAGAGCTCAGGTTAAGAACTCTGGATCAGGAGACCTTTCACATCCTTTCCAGTGTGAGATCTCTGACCCTCTGGGCCTAAGACACAGCAGTAAGGGAAATAACAAATCCCATCGGATCCACTGTCCATGCAGTGACCGTCTTCACATGAGAAAGTCTGTATGACTGTGTGTGTGAGCCTTGAACTGCTTTGGGAGGCAGTGTCCATGCACATCTGGCCGCCCTCCCTCACCCTCTCTCATTTCCTTCTGCAACTGAAAAACCACAATTAGATGTCAAGATAAAGGAAGCCCCACCCCCACCCCAGATGAGGTCTGCAGATGCTTGTATGGCCTGGTTCTAAGAATCCCCGTGGAAAGAAGAAGCAGAGAATGTGCTGGGAGGTGGGCAGAGAGCTGATGCAGAAGAGAGAGGAACAGAGAACTGGAAAGAAGAGAGGAGGAGAGAGGAATGAGGAAATAGAGGAGAGGAATGGAGCAGGGCTTGGCATAGGGAGCTCCCAGGTGGGGAAACTCCCTCTACCAAAGCAGGTTCTGCAGCTTAGAGTCTTAGTCATCTAAAGCATTGAGAAGCAAAGTGATTTGCTCAGACACACAGTCACTATGTCTGAGGTTGGACTTGAATCCAGGTCTTCCTGGAGCTAAGGATGGCTCTCTATCCATACTACATATCTAGATGTAGGTATATATGATATAGATTTGGGTGATATAGTTATAGCCAAAAGGGAAAAGGAGAATGGGGAGAGAAAGAAGGAGGGAGAGGAAAAGAAGGGAGGGGAGGAGGGGAAGGGCAGAGAAGGGAAGGAAGAAGAGGGGTGAGAGGGGAGAAGAAACTGATGGGGAGAGAAGGAGAGGAAAAAAATAATTAATATTGACATTCTGGACCACTAGGAAAAAGTGAGAATCTCAATGCCTCAGAATGACTATTACCGTCAGGAGATGATGTGCCTTCCTCTATCTGTTCAAAGATAGGGGGCACTTGGTAAAGGAACATTTGGAATCTGGACAGTCATTTCCTGTCTTGTGGGTGGTTTGGACCCAAGCAGTGACTCACTCTAAACCTTGCCCGGTTGTCTGGATCTTCAGTTCTGGTACTTTTTGTTGTATCATAAAAAACCCTGAGGTGCCCTTAGATATAACAAATAAAATGTGAGACCATGATAACAAGCAGTGAAATCTGTGGGCTGCGGCTGATATAAGGAAATGGAAGTCCACTTATCACGGAAAGGTCCAGATACAGATCACTAATTTGGAATAACTAGGTGGGGGTGATGAGGTCATATTCAGTAATAATTATTAAATCAGAGAATATTTATAAGGAAGTGCTAGATAGGTTCTAGAGATGCAGCAATGTGCAACATTCACTGCTGATAAAATGCAAATTTCTAGAGTCTTTTTGGAGAGCATTCTGGAGTTAAACAGGGAAACTGACAAAAAGTCTGCATTCTGACCATTCATTCCATTACTGGAAATGCCATCTAAAGTTGTTAAAAAGCAAATGAGCAAAGGAAGCTAGCTCTAGCTACCTGCTCAGAGATTCCCATGGGGCATTGGGCGTGACTCTAAAAGTCGGGGAAATGACCTAGGTGGCCAACACTGGGGGGTGCTTAAATAAATGGAGATACGTGACTGTAAGGGAATACTCGAATGCCGTTAAGACTGCCAAATATGAGGAAGCTAAGAAAATGTAGAAAGACTTTTGTTCATTAATTAATGACCTTTAATTAATGCAAATTGAGAAAAGCAGAATCACGACTAGGGAACTCGGAAACATCCATCCATAAAAAAGGAAAAGTGCTCGGAAATGAAAGGACAAAGAACCCTGATGGAGATGTGGGGGTGGGGTGGGGCACTGAAAAGTTGTATATTTGATGCAGTCAATCACAAGGCTTTTGTTGAGCCCCTTCTGTGTGCCAGGCATCTGTGCTGGGGATTCAGAAGCGGAAGTGAAACAATCTATGCCGCCAAGAAGCTTACATGTTTTCTTTTTTATTTATTTCCCCTTCTATCCTTTTTCCACTTACCCTTCCTCCTTGTTCATCCCCCCAATTCATCCCTCTTTTCTGTCTCTGCTCTCTGTCCTTCCTGTCCATCATCCATCCATCCATCCATCCATTCCTCCATCCATTCATCTTCCCTATCCTTCTTCTCCCATTCCCCTCTTTCCTTCTTTTCCATCCACCTCCCCTCTCTGTCTCTCATATCTGACCTTCCTCTCCATTTATCTGTTCTTTCTCTCCTTTCTCTCCCTCTTCCATGTCCTTTCTCTCCATCAAGTTCTCCTCTGCTCCCAGACCCTCTTCCCAGATCTTTCCCTCCCTCTAACTCTTGACTTCATCCCTGTTTCTGGCCTCATCCTTCCCTGCCCTTTCCTTCATCCCTGCTCATCAAATTCTCCCATGTGTTTATCAGGGATGAAGGACGACAAAGTTTTGCCGTTGCCCGAGCCTTTTCCAGTAAGTACACAGAGGAAGGAGCCTGACTGATTGCAGGAGGTTGGGGGTGGAAGGTGGCTCAAGGTGTTGGGTTATGGGGTAAGGGGGAGGGGAACGGTGGTTGAAAGAAGGGGAGAGTCAGCTTGAACGTGGGTTCTGTGACTCGTCTTGTTTGGTGAAACCACTGGGGTCACCATGGGAGGGAGAAGCTGGAGATGACCCCATGTTTCTGGTGTGGCTTTAGCCATCCTGCTTTCCAAAGATCTGGAGAGGTGACATGGACAAAGAGCCCTGGGTTTACATTTCACCTTAGATACTCCATGACTGTGATATTCTGAGGGTCATGTAAGAAGGGTGTGACAATATAATGAACTTTGTAGTGTAGTTGTAAGAGATTTGGTTTGAAAAGGCCAGAGCACAAATTATTATTCTGGGTGGACACCTTTGTGGTTCTCAGAGAGGGTTGGTCTGAGAATGGCAAAACTCAGCAGAACAACATGGCAGAATGGGCAGGGGCTCCCATCCGGTCTTCTGAGAAGGACCTGGGCTGAGGTCAATAGCGGCTGCCCCATGACTCGCTTACTAACCTCAGCCTCTCTTGTTCCACCCTTTCAAACAGTAGCAGGCATGGTCCCAGAGCCGGCTGAATATTCCACAGTTCAGTGCCCTGAGATAAGGTAGGACAGAGGCAGCCTGTGGCTTCCTGTGCCTTTAGTGTTGCTCTTAAAAAAGTCCTGGCTTCGATGTCCACTACTTGGGGTTTTCCTTGGTTCCCCTGCTGGAGGGCCTCTCTCTCTTCTGCCTAGAGTCCTTGGTGAAGACCCCTCCCTCTGCCTTGTACTAATTACAGTTAATGTCTAATTGTTTTCTTTGAAAGGAACATGAGATCAATGCATCATAGACAAAGTTGGAATAGACTTCAGAGGCCATGGAGTCTAATCTGCTCACTGTACAGAGGGGCATACTGAGGTTAAGTGACTTGCTCAAAGTTATATAGGAATAAGTGGAAGAGGCAATATTTGAACCCAGGTCCTCTGACTCCAAATCTAAATGAGATGGATGTACTGAGCTTTGCATACCTTAAAGAGCTATATAAATGTCATTAGTTGTTGTCATTAATTAATGACTTGCTAGTACTTTCCCTATTAGACTGGATCTTCCCCCGTCCCACGCTATCAGCACCTAGAACAGTATTTTGCATTTAGTAAAGAGCTTAGGAAATGTTTAACAGAATAATCAATGGTCTCCATCAATTATTAATTCTATTAATGGAGTCTGTGAATGAATGAATGAATGAATTCAGGAACGAGTGAATTGTCCTAGTACCTCTTAGATCATGCTTGACCCTGAATCATTGAGCAGAAATGACCCCCAGAGTTCATCTAGCCAACCTCTTCATTACAGAGAAGGAAACTGAGTCTCAGAGAGATTTAGACTTGATCAGGTCACCCAGTTAATAAGTAGATCTTGTTCCTCCAAGCAAAGGCATGACTCAGTGAAGGATCACTTCTCCTCTTTCCATCACTCCACGGGCCATGTACCTGTTAACCACTTTGTGCTGTTGCATTTAAAAACGTTCTCAGTGTTCATAGCTGGTGTTCCTGCTTTGGATCCCTCTTTCATGTCTCCTAGTGTCTATCCAGGGTCTAGCCATCAATGAGGCTTCACTTTGTCTGCCACCCAAAGTGGCCTCTTTCACAAACCTTGATGTTGCAGAGTTGTGAGCTGGCATGTTCTTGTTTTCAGGAAGGACAAATGGCTGTATTCCACGGCCGGTGCCGGTGCCAGTGCCGAAGGTAAGTGGGTGAATTCCCTTCCCTTCCCCAGACCTCCAGTGTGCCTAAGGTCAACCCCAAAGGATGGGCAGCCCAGAGTCATTCTCAGAGAGTGGGAGACCTGGAGAGGTCAGAAGAGAAAGGAGAGCCTGGAGCCATGTTGGGGGATGAGGTGTCTGTTTCAGGAAGTCAGAGCCTAGATCCCACCCAGAAGTACTCCTTAGTAAAGATGAGGTTCAGAACATACAGCTGTGACAAATCACATAACCTATCTGGGCCTCAGTTTCCTCATCTGTGAAATGAGAAAATTGGACTAGACTAACCTTGAAGGTTGCTTTCAAATTTTCCACTTTGATCAGTGCCTGGCACATCGTAAGTGATTAATAAATTCTTATTAACCGACTGCCCTCTCTGGGCCTTAGTTTTGCCATCTGTAAAATGAAAGGTTTGAATGGGATACCACTAAAGTCCCTTCCAATTTCCTGAGCCTCAGTTCTTTCCTTCCTTCCTTCCTTCCTTCCCTCAGTCAGGGTTAAGTGACTTACACAAGGTCACACAGATGGTGTCTGAAGTCAAATTTGAACTCAAGTCCTCCTGATTCCAGGGCCAGTGCTCTATCCACTGTGCCACTTAGCTGCCCCCCTCAGGTTCTTCATCTGTAAAATGAGAAGGTTGGCCTTAAAGGTTCTTTCCAGCTCTAAATTTTACAGTAATAACAATGATACTAGAGGGCTAGACAGACAGTTGACAGACAGACAGATGGGTAGAGCATTTATGAAGCTCTACCATGTGCCAGGTGCCAGGCATCTTTAAGAGCAAAGGACAAAATGAGACTACCACCACAAGCCAGTGGTGTTACTAAGCAAATACAAACACAAGTTTGCAGGCTGGTCCCCTGCCCTCAGAGAGCTTCTATTCAAATAGACAGGTGACAGTTTAGGAAGAAAGGGCAGCTGAAATGTGGGTGGGGCCTCCAGATTGAGTTAGAAGATCAGGAATTAAGGTGGAGACCTGGATCTGGGTTAGATAAAGTGGAATCTTATCTGTTAGAGCCCTCATAGTTCCAGGGAACCAAGTCAGAGCATTTTCAAAAGGTGAAAGTAGGGATCCTCAGCCTGACAGTAGACAGGCATGATTTGGAGGTGTCTGGGAAGTGTAAAAAATGGTTGAGAGTGTGGAAGACCTGCCCTGGGGTCCTTCCTTTGGATCTCACTAACTGTATGACCATGGGCAAGTCACTTAACCTCCGTCTGCCTGTGAAATGGGGACACTAATATCTACCTCTCCTGGTTGCTATATAAATCAAATCAAATGAGATAATATAATATGAAATAAAGCGCTTTGAAAACATTTAAGCTTAATCCTATCATCCCTGGAGAGCAGGAATTGATAGATGGGTCCAGAGCTCTGAGTTGGTTCCATTTGAACTGAGCTGAAGGAACCAGGGTTATTTAGACTAAAGAAAAGAGAAATGTACTCATGAGAATACAAAGTCTGTGTTTAAGAATTTGAAGAGAAGTCTGGGAAATAGAGCAATTGGACTTTTTCCATTTGGCCCCAGGGGGAAGAAAAAAGTTTGTTGTCTTGAAAATCTTGCTCTGAGAGCTGTGCTAAAGGGAGTGAGCTGGAGGGGGCAAGAGGATTGTGGGGGAGACATTGAAGAGGGCTTTCTTGTGCAGGAGGGAGTGGTTGGCTTCTGAGATTCTTGATAGCAATCTGAGTTCAACCTGGACCAGCGGACTAGGAGAGGTATGTCCTCCTCCCTCCATCACAGGGACCTGAACTCAAGCTCAGCCCAGGGCCCTCCCATAGGGGATTTTGTCAGGGCGTCACCTCCACCCAAGAGACAGCTATGCTCAGATCACTCTACTCCTTCATCTACCATCTAGAGAGTTTTGTCATTTTTATCATATTGACTTGGTCTACTTACAATAAATGTTTATTTCTCCAATTATTTAGATCTGTCTTTATGTAGAGTGTTAAATAATTGTGTTTACATAGTTTCTGTGTGTGTTGACAGGTAGGCTCCCAAGTATTTTTTCCTGTCTGTAGTTATTTTAAATAGATTTTTCTCTATCTCTTCCTGCTGGGTTTTGTTGGTAGTATATAGAAATGTTGATGATTTTTGTGAATTTATTTTATATCTTGCAACTTTGATGAGGTAATGATGTCAATTATATTTTTAGTTGATTGTCTAGAGGTGTCTTAATAAACTGTCACATCTCCTGCAAAAAGTGATAATTTTGTTTTTTCATTGACTATGATTATTCCTTCCATTTCTTTTTCTTGTCTTATTGCTATCGATAGCATTTCTAGCATAATATTAAATAATAATGGTGACCGTGGACATCCTTGCTTGACCTCTGATCTTGTTAGAAAGGCTGATAGCTTATCCCCATTACAGATAATTGTTGATCTTGATTTTAGAGAAAAACTACCTATCATTTTAAGGAAAGCTCTGTTTATTTCTATATCTTCCAGCACTTTTTCCTAAAACAGTATTGAGGGTCTTATATTTTGTCAAAAGCTTTTTCTGCACTTATTAAAGCCATCATATGATTTTGTTAGTTTCGTTATTAATATGGCAAATTATGCTTATAGTTTTCCTAATGTTGAATAGTATATGATCTTTGTGATATATGGCTGTAATCTCCTTGCTAGTGTTTGCTTAAGATTTTTGCATCAATATTCACTAGAGCTATTGGTCTGTAGTTTTCTTTTTCTGTTTTGACTCTCCCTGGTTTGGGTATCAAAGTCGTATTTGTGTCATAGAAGGAATTTGGCAGGATACCTTCTTTACCTAATTTTTTTCAAACTATATTTTTAGGCAGCATTGAAATGAATTGTTCTTTAAATGTTTGGTGGAATTCACTTGTAACTCTATCTGTTCTTGGGTTTGGTTTTGTTTTTTCTTAGGAGAGTTTATTTATTCTGCCAGCCAGTGGGGCATTGTGGTACAGTGGAAAGATCACTGGGTCAGGAGTTAAAGGGTCTAAATTCAGATCTTGACTCTGTTACTTATTTCCCATCTGACCTTGGGAAGATTACTTCACACACCCCTCCCCTTTATAAATGAGGGGGTTGGACTAGATGGCCTCTGACATCCCTTCTAGCTCTAGAACTATAATGGTATAATAAGGACCTGTGTGTGATTGATGGGCACCTCCCCATGCCCCCATCAAATTATCCCACTCTGGTTTAGAATTGGAAGCTTGGAAAGGGCCCTAGAGATTATACAGTACTGCTTCCTCTGAGAGCCAGGGAGGGATCATTCATCAAGGTCACAAACTAGGTAGTCAAAGGACATCGGAGATTAGAGACCAGCTCTCTTAACTCTCATAGCTCACTGTTCTTTCTAACACATCATGCCTCTTCATTCTCTTGAGGCTCTTTGTCCTGCCCTCCTACATCGCAGACTTGCAGGGGCCAAGGGAATGGCTGGAATGAATGGTGGAATTTTAGGCTCAGTAGCAGACCAAGGAAGGAGAAATCTGAGGGTGGGGGGGTGGGAGAGTTGGGAGGAAACAACTTTCTAAGAGCAGATGTAGGTGGCATATTGTGAATGAGGTAGGTCCTAGCAACAAAGCTTCCTCTTCTCCTCTTTGTAACTTTGACAACTTTCTAGAGTGAGGGCCTGAAACTCTGACCTGGGTGTGATCCTGCAGTGGCCACAGCTAACCTGGAGATTGTCTCTTCTTCCACAAGTAAGGGTGTGAAGTGAAGTCATTAGAGAAAATCAGAGAGAGATGAGACAGGGCCCCCCAAGACTTCTGCTCACCACCCCTACCCTGGCTGCTCCCCTAAGTCTATTGGGGGGGATGCAGAATGAGAGAGAGAGGGACTGTCACAAGAAATAATAATAGCAAATACTTATATAGTGCCTACTGTGTGCTAAGTTCTTTACAAATATTATTTCATTTGAACTTCATGACAACTCTGGGAGGTAAGAGTTATTATGAGTGTCTCATTTTACAGATGAGGGTTAGGGTTAAATTTAGACAGAGGTTATGTGACTTGCCCAGATGTTAGATAGCTAGTAGGGTCTGAGGTAGGATTTGAATTCAAGTCTTTCCAATGCCAGGCTCTGAACTCTATCCACTGTGTCATCTTACTGCCTCAGACTAGACTGAGGATCCCTAAGGACCCCATAAGGAAGTCAAAACTAGGACCTACCCAGAGACTCCAACTTGGTTAGAACAGAGCATCTCCAAACTTGCCAGCCCAGAAACCTTTGCATAGGGACAAAGACCCCTCTTTACCCAGCTTGTATTCCCAACTTCCTGCCCCTCTCCTCCATTCCCTCCTCAGGACAGATAATCTGCTGGGTCCTTGGCAGAAACATCTGTCTCTTGGTCATGAGTGCGTGATGAATTTTTGCTCGTTCCACTGTGAATATTGACATGTGTCTCTTTCTCAAACTATCCCACCTCCCACTCATCTCACCAAACATTGTTTTGTAAAACTGTGAAGCCTTGAAGACCCCAACCTCTGACTTTCCTATCCTTTTCCTCCCCCTGGTGGCTGATCGCTCCTTTCCCCCAATACTCATTCCCACACTTTTAAAAGTAGGGTTCCTAAACCTTTTTTTGGAATGCTTGGTTCTCCTGATGCCTTCCCAGAATGTTTTTAAACTCCTAAAACAAAATACATAGAATTATAAAGGAAACCAATTATGTTGAAATAGTTATCAAAATATATATATTTTTAAAAATAATTTTGTGGACCCTTAGCTTAAGAATTTCTATTTTTAAGAATTATAGACATTCAGAAGTAGAAGGGACCTCAGAGATTACAGGATCATAGATTTAGAGCTGGCAGGGACCTCTGAGTCTTAATTTTACAGATGAGGAAACTGAGGCACAGAGAGGTTAGGTGATTTGTCC
>CM053770.1:281363004-281405161 GCA_028658325.1 Potorous gilbertii | reverse complement strand
TGCTCTGGAAAAAGGCTCTGATATCCCCCCCTTCTATTGATTTCAGTGTGAGTCAGGCTCACTCTCTCAGGAGAGCCAGTATTCCAAGCATAAGCCCTCCCTGGTGAGGACAAAATTCTGTCACAGGGATGTTAGGTGGGAGGAGAGATTTGGAAAGGCAGGGAGATCCTTACTGGGTACCTGAAATCACAGGCACCTGTGAGCTCAGAAAGGAATTCAGGGCAGCTACACTCCAGGGCAAGAAGGAGGAGGACCCCAGCTTTTGAGATTGATGGGGCTCTGACTCAGTTGACCTCTCCAAGTGTGGTTGAGGTTGGCCCTGACTGGGGATTTTAGTTCATGCTTTACCCACAAATTATGCCCCTGAAGATAACTCAGAATGAATTGGCCAAGGTCCCCTAAGCAATTCCCCTTAGAAGGCCAGGGCCTGGAATGCCCATTGAAGATAAGGGCCCACAAGCCTAGGACTAGACAGTATCAGATTCCATATCAATACCTTCTGGTTTCTTTCAGATCCTGACACCCCTAGGTATCAGAACCTCAGAAAAGGTAAGTCAGCCTGCCAGAAAGTCTGCTTTGAGAAAGAAGCCCCTTCCTCTGTGGTCTACTACAAACAGCACTGAATTCAGGGTCAGGGGACTTGGATTCAAATCCAGATTGTGCTGATTACACACAACTGGGCCTCAGTTTCCTCAATTGTAAAATGACATTCCAGCTGTAAATACTGGATCTTAGGATCTTTTATCTCCTCTCCTCCCAGAGGTGGGGGACTATGGGTATGTAACATTGCATAAATAGACTATCGGATTGTGTCGGTGCAGTTTTACTGAATTGTAGCTAGGTAGTGGTAGAGTGCTACCTGGAGTCCGGAAGACCCGAGTTATAATCCAACCCAACACCAGCTGGGTGACCATAGGCAAGTCTGTTTGCCTCAGTTTCCTTATCTGTAAAATGGGGTAACGGTAGCACCTAACTCAGCCTTATTCTGAGGTTCAAGTGAGAAAATATTTGTAAAGTTTTGCAAACCTTAAAACGATATATAAATGCTACCTATCATTATTTTAAAACACTCTGCTGTGGCACAGTTGATTGGGGAGAGGAGAGGGAAAGCTGTATTTAGAAACAAAGGAGTGAGAAACACTCAGGCACTATGTCTGCGATTTTGATGGTGCAGTTGAGGAAGCTCCTTCCTCCCTCTGCAGGTTGGCACCACCTCTAAAACCAATTGCCCGAGGAAGTTGTGGAGAAGCCTGAGAGACTTGCCCAGGGTCACACAGTTAACACGTCAGAGACAGGACTTGAACTCAACTTTTCCTGGTTTCGAGACTGGCTTTCTAGCCACCACAGAGACAAAGGAAATCAATAAATATTAGAAGGGGGAATTGGGGGGGGGATTAGTGCTAATTTTCTAATCAAATTCTTGTCTTTGCAGGAAGTAGAAAAGAATCTGAACCAGCCTATGTGTAAGTTGACTTTTCCCCGTCATGGTTTCTCTTTTATGTTGACTTTCTTCCTCATAAAATACAAGAGTGGAAAAATGGGGAGGGGGTGAGGACAGAGGGTCCCATCTCAGAAAAAGGTGGGGAAGTCAATCAGATGGAAAGAGTCCAACTCTAAACCCTCTCTGAATGAAGGAGCATTTATATCACAGGCTCCTGCCTGTCATTTGGTTCCCACCTGCCTTCCAAGGTCACCAGAGGCCCAACACTTCTGATCTAATTAGGGGTGGGGAGTGGGGAATAAAACAGGTAGATAAGCAAGTGCAGAGTATATTGAATTTCACAGGAAGGGAGGAATTCCTGGCAGTGGACACCAGAGGACCAAGCCCAGGCTGGGTTCTGGGGAGCAAAGAGGCAATGGAAGATCCCTGTTATAATGGGGGTGGGGGTGGGGGAAGAAACACAATCACCCTCAGGGAGTTGCTAGTCCAGAGATTTTTTCACACCATTTTGATGTTCCTGATTCCTTAGGAAGGTCTGGTGAAATGCATGGACTTCTCAGAATCCCAGCTGTAAATGCATAAAATAAAATTCATAAGATAAAAAGCAATATTGAAATAGTTATACCTCTTTATCCATCCATCCATCCCTCTCTCTCTCTCTCTCTCTATCTATCTATCTGTCAATCTGTCTATTTATCCCCCTCCCATCTATTGGAACAAAAAAAATTTTTTTTAGAAAAAGGGGGAAAAAACTCAGTAAAACCAAGTGACACATGGAAGGAACCTGACAGCATCTGCAATGTTCCACACATACGCACCCACCGGCAATCTCTCCACCCCGCTTGGGGCCAACCTTGTTCTCTATAACTTCACAATATTCATTATGATGGTGATGTGGTTGCTTTTTCCATTTGCACGGTTATAATCTCTGTGTGTATTGTCTCCCCTGAGTCTCCTTCCTTCATGGACATCTGTCCGTCTTTCCTTTCTTCTCTATCTTCCTCTCTCTTCCCTCCCAGGGTTCCTTCCATCTCTGACATCTGATGATTTTTCAATCTAAACTGGAGACTGTTGTCCAAGGTAGCTCGCTGAATCCATGTCCTCAGGTAGTGAGCTAGGAGAGAACAGCCCTGTTTTCATGAACTGTGGTTAGACGTTGTAGACAAAAAATAAACTAAAAGTTGCCCTTTTGAGCTGATGGAAATTATTGACATCATATACACTGTGGGAGGGCTGAGGGGGTGGGAGGCAAGATAAACAACCCTGAATAGCAATAGCATCTAAACAAAAACAACTTGGAAGGGGGGAGGGGGGACTAAGAAGGCTGACCGTGACCTCCTGCCAGTCTCACACCTCAGCAGAAAGGACAGCTCCCAGAATGACTGATTGCTCATGGAAGGCAGCATCTTTTACATGGGTCTTTGTGTTTATTTTTGCTTTTGCTTTCTCCTTCAGAGATCCCATTGCAACAGACTATTGCAACTTTGGGCAGTTCCAGAGGCAACTGAAAGGTAGGGAGGACTCCAGATGTTGGCATGAGCTAAGGAATTGGGAAGGGAATCACTGGACTGGGGACTTTTCAGCTAGACCTTGAAGGATGTGGGGATTTCAAAAGGCAACAGAGATGGGGAAGGAAATTTGAACAGGAAGGTAGGATGAGTCAGGTGTGAGTGAGGAGGAAGAGGAGCAGGTCAGCCTAGCTAGAACTGGATTAACCAATTAATCAACAAGTATTTATTAAGTAACTACTATATGCCAGACTGCCAGGTTCTGGAGATGTAAGCACAAAGAACAGGATAACTTTCTAGAAAAAAGTTTTTATCCTAATGAGAGATACAATGAATATGTACAAAAATGTACATGAAGGTAATTAATACAGGTATCTACAAAATAGTTAAATACAAGATCAGGAGAGATCAAGAGAAGTCTGGTGCAGAAGATGCTTGTGACTGCAGAAGAGGTCCTGAAGGTCTCTCCACTGATAACAAGCAATTTGTATTTCTGTAGTGCCTAAAGTCTACAAGATACTTTTCTCATGGCTACCTTGCAAGGGAGATAGTGCAACCAAGCAGCATTTATTAGTCACTTACTGTTTACTGGACATTTTGGGGCAGCTACATGGTACAGTGGATAGAGCACCAGTGCAGGAGTCAGGAGGACCTGAGTTCAAATCTCACCTCAGACACTTGACACTCAATAGCTATGTGACCTTGGGAAAGTCACTTAACCCCAATTGCCTCATCCTGGGTCATCTCCAGTCATCCTGATGAATATCTGGTCACTCGATTCAGATGGCTCTGGAGGAGAAGTGAGGCTGGTGACCTGCATAGCCCTCCCTTACTCAAAACAAAGTCAAGTGCAAGTCATGTCTTTATCTCTCTGATGGCATGGTCTTCTTTGGCAACGAAGGACGAACACACACCAGACTCTTTGGTAAGGGCTGGGGATATAAAGAGAAAAGTAAATGAATCCCTGCCCTCCAGGAATTTATACTTTAAAGAGAGACTGCCTTCCAAGTATGGGTATATTTGTGATTCTATATTTAAAGTAAATATTCTGTTGTAAAAGCCTAAAAAAAAGTAATATGGATTTGGTAGTAGTGAAAAGGAATGACTAGAGTTGGGGAGAGTCTGGAAGCAGGGAGCACAAGAGAGATGATGAGGGTCTGAAATAGGGTGATAGCCATGTAAGGAGAGCAGAGGGCAAGGAGATGACATCACAAGACTTGGTATAAGGTTGGAAATAGTATCAAGGGTGAGAAAGGTGTCAAAGGTGACTGGGAGGATGGTTGTGCCCTTGATGGAAATGGGAAGCTTGGAGAAGGGATGGATGGTGGTGGTGGTGGTGGGAAATGTAATGAATTCCAGACGGCAAGGTGGTGAAGAGAACCTGACCCTGGAGTGAGGAGGACCAGAGTTCAATCTAACCTCAGATGCTTAGCTATGTGACCCTGGACAAGTCATTTAACCCTTATTGACTCCAAAATTAAAAAAAGTAATGAATTCTATTTTGGACAGGTCCATTGGACTTCCAGGTGGATGTCTTCCAGGCGACAACCTCTCACATACTTGCACCTAATGACTGTGCCCTCCCTAGTTCTCTGCTAATCATCCTCAGTTCCTTCAACTCATTCTTTTATAACCTGGTTTTGCTATATGATCTGGCTTCCAGATGCTTCCCTGTTCTAGTCATTCCCCTTCTCAGCATGCTCCAGTTTATGAGATTCTCTTTGCAGTGCTTTGCCTGCAAGACACCATCTCCCATCTGTGGGCCTTTGCACTGGCTGGGTCCCATACCTAGAATGCACGCTTTCCTCACCTTGCCTCTGGGAATCTCTGATTTCCTTCAAGGTTCATCTACACCTTCTGTAGGAATACTTCCTGATCTCATCCTCCTCTCCTTTTCTCCCTTCCAAAATTATCTTGTTTTCTTTTTGTGTATATTCAGGCTTTGCCTACAGTTACCTGTCTCTCCCAATAGAATTTATATAAAGTCCTGGAGGAGGTGGGCTTTGAGAAAGGGAAATGAAACATGAGAGAAGGCAGCAGTGACACCGCCCTCTTTAAAAGGCACTCAATGATCACTGTCTTTGCTCTGTCCTCTTGCAGAAGATGATGAAGATTCTATTTCCTATGAGAATATCCTGATCTGCAAACCTATGGAGGAAGGTAAAGGAAAGAAGCCCCAGGCAAGGCTGATAGTGAGATTTCAAGCTGGGTGGGGGACATAAGGGTGGCTTCCCTTTTCTAAACACCTTTAAAGTTGGCTTGAAGATTTATTTGTGAGGTCAGCAGGGCAAGGATTGCTTTTCCTGACTCATACATAGATCTAGAGTGGGGAGAGACCTCACAGGCCACCTAGAACATACCCCTCATTTTACAGATGAGGAGACTGTGGCCCAGGAAAGTTAAATGAAATAATACATGTCAAGGGCTTTGAAAACCTTAAAGCACTGAGTAAATGTGAGCAGTCTGTGCTTCCGCCACTTTATCAATGCAGCAGAATTAAAGCTGTAGTCTCTGCTTGAGCTGGTTCTTCTCATTCACCTCCTGAGGATGAGTCTCTCTGAATTTATCTAGGCTGGTCCTCCAACAGAGGGAGAGTGGGGGCCATGGAAGCTCAGCTTGGGGAAAGGGCTGTAACTGGCTTCCTCCAGCTCTCTCTCTCTGCTTTGTCCTTCAGTTGTGGAAGAATCTGAAGATTATCAGAACTCGGCATCCATCGAGCAGTGGAGACAATCGATAAAGGCAGAAAGTAAGTGTCCTGGACTTGGTGTTTGGGGTTCAGAGCAAGAGGTGCCCAGTGATGGGCTATGGCCCTGCTCCCTTCCCCCCACCCCCAGGGAATAAGCTTTACAGGCCTTAACCTGGGGCAGCTGGTGGTGCAGTGGATAATGTGCCAGGCCCTGGACTCAGGAGAATCTGAGTTCAAATGTAGCCTCAGGACTCTTACTAGCTGTGTGACCCTGGGCAAGTCACTTGACTCTGTTTGTATCAGTTTCCTGATCTGTAAAATGAGCTGGAGAAGGAAATGGCAAACCACTCCAACTGAACAGTCAAATCAAAATCAGGACTCCAAAATACCCTGTATCTTCACCTGATTCCTACTTCAGCTAAATACTTTCAACTGGCACGAGTTGTTGAAAACCAGCAACAAAGGGTTAATTTCTCACAAGGTGTGGTCTGTGTGGGGAGAGGACCCAAGTCAATGGAGAGCAAGCTGGACTCTCAATCAATCAGTGCAGATTTATCATTCCCCAAATATGTGCCAGGCACTGGGCCTGCGCTAAGCTACATTCCAGTCAAGGAATTATACACATATAAGTATAGAGGAAACAAATTTGGGAGGAGAAAGGCATTATTGGCTAGAAGGAATGAAGGCTTGCTGAAGCTGACCTGGATCCTAAGGGGCCTTGGTGGGGCCACCTCGCCTCCTCCTTCCCATCTCCAGTCAATATAATTCAATTGAATTCAATGAGCATCTATTAGACACCTATTGTGTGGCAGGCTTTGGGAGGTACAAAGACAAAACCAAAGCCCTCAAAGATCTCACAGTCTATTAGGGAGGGACATAGGCCATGTGAGAAGGTGATCTGAGGAGGGATCAGGAAAGGCTTTCAGAAGGTAGTAGGTCCTAAATTAAAGGAAGCCCCAGTTTTTAAGAGTGGGAGGGAAGGGAGGTGCACACTCTGTGCATGGAGGACCACGGTACACGCACATGGATACCGCATTGGCAATGGGGGAATGAGCGAAGTGGAAGGTTTACCAAACTGTGTAAAAAGTGGCAGGCAGCCTCCACCTTGCAGGAAGTTTGTGAGGAGGGGGATTATTTTTATCCGACAAGTAATAAAGAGCATGGAGAAGCCCCCTCTAGCTTTTTACCCACCTTAGGGACCAGAATCTCCAGTGACACCCCTGAAGGACCTTGCCATCTCATCTCCAGGCTGTTGTTATTCAGTTGTGTCTGACTCTTCATGACCCCATTGGAGGCTTCCTTGGCAAAGATACTGGAGTGGTTTGCCATTTCCTTCTCCAGCTTATTTTACAGATCAGGAAACTGAGGCAAACAAAGTTAAATGACTGGCCCAGGGTCACACAGCTAGCAAGAGTCTGAGGCTAGATTTGAACTTAGGAAGATTGCACCACCAAAGTGTCCCATCTCAAGGCTAGATGGGATTACCATCCAGAGTAAGGAACTGCAAGGTCTCCGACTTGGACCTATCCTCTCCTACAGGAATCCCAGAGGATGACTCCAGTGATCCTGATTATGTGAATGGAGAAGTGGGCCTCGTGCAGTAAGAAGGTAAAAGGAGGGCTGATGGGTCATAATCATTGCCCATATCCCCATGGCCTGGATGGTTTCTAATGTGCTTATCTCTCATCAGCCTGGGGAGTCAGATGTGGGGAGAGGGAAGTATACTTGTGATAGCACTGGTGTGGACCCCCCAGAATGGAAACTCCCTCTACTTGCCTCAATTAGACCATTTAATTTACACAGTTGTAAGAATGCCATACCATTCCATTGGTCATGCTCTCTTTACGCCACATGTAAAGAAAGAGCTCTGCAAAGTGTTATAAAATGCCACATATCTTAAGTGCTATATATGCTTAGTGTTACATGAAAGCTAGATATTATCAGCATCTTATCTTCCCATATTTCTTTGTATCCTTTATGTTTGTCATATATTGACTGTGTGACCTTGGACTATAAACTTCCATCCTCAGTGCCCCCAGGCAATGCACCAGGACTGTAAGTTACAGGTCAGGGGCTGCAGTGGCAGAGGGAGTTCCCTCAGTGGGAGTTCCACTGCCAATGACATCGCAGGTTTAGTCCAGAAAAAATAGTCTTTAGATTATCATTTGACTAGCTCCATCATTCCTTCATCATAGGTTTTTGTTTTTTTGGTAACAAACTGTGCTTCTGGGATGGTTTTTGCCCAGATAGGTATTTTATTCTCGTCCTGTTAACTCCTTAGCATATCATCCTGGGTGGAGACTGCTCTGTAATTCTAATGGGGATTCCTGCCATTTCACCTGTTTTCTCAAGGAATGAATGTCTCTTCCTCTTGGTTGAAGGTAGCCAGACTGAGGAGCAGAAGGAAGCTATGACCCACCTGACCTACTGATCCCATCCAAGTCGCCTCCCAGAGGAAGGATTTTCCTCAAAAATTCAACCACGGGCCGCTATCTTTCCCCTCCCTCTTCTTGGAGTGGCTCCAGTTGGTCAAAGTGAAACCTAACACTTGGCCCCTGAGATTGGCATATGGTGGCACCAAGATACTTGGACCTATGGCCCAATCCTCCAGGAAATCTGACCTCAATGAGTTGGGGAGGCTCCTAGAGTGAAGGACCATGAATGCCTGGCATCCCCCCATCTAGGGCCTAAGGACTGCTTTCTCCCTGTCCATGGTTCTGTCTTGCTTTCTACCTGTCAGAAAGAAGCTCTATTCATAGCACAGGATAGTGGAAGGAGCCCTAGATTTGTAGTCAAAGGGCCTGGGTTCTAACCCCACCCCGTTTCTTACTTGTGTGCCTTTAGGCAGGTGTCTCAAACTCCCTGGATCTCAGTTTTCTCTTCTGTAACATAGGGGTTTGGACTGACTGGCCTCTGAGATCCTTTCTAGCTCTGAATTTATGATTCGATGATAAACATCCATCACTAACAGAAGCAGAAGGCAGATTCTTCTTCGGCCCTTGGCATCTGTGTCCGGAGCGTGGAGTTTCTTCTTGACACTGTCGTTATTTATGTGGGTGGGTCTGTACTTTATATTGCAATGACCTGGAGGCTTTACCTCTTATAAAGTATTACATCCATATAATTTCTAATATATTTACTATGATCAAAGTATTGGCAGGGTGATTCACTACGGAGCTGTGGGACTTTTGGAAATCAGTAAACATTTACTGAGGCTGTTGGGAATGCCAGGAACTGCACCAGGCCCTTGGGGCACTGTGGTTTCTTGGTGGGGCAGGTGGTCACAGATCATCAGAGGTCCTACACCTCTGAGGTCCAGGGAGAAGGCTGGCACCAGAGCCTGGGCCTTTGGACTGCTGGTCCACTGCACTTTCTAACACTCCCCCATGGCTCCTTTGGGGACTGGACAAAAGTTCTTGAGTTAATTTCGAGGCGTCTTTCAGACTAGGGACTGGGCATAGGCCCTGTCGCTTCTTGGAGGAACCAAGAAATGAAACTAGAAAAGGTGTCCTTTGCCTCTCCTTTTCTTTGGCAGGAGGGGATCGGGGGCACCTGGAGTGGACTGGGCTGTGAGGGAGAATCCCCTTCTTCTCAGGTTGGACTCAGAGTGGGGTGAAGTTGGCTAGGCAGAAATGGTCAGCAGAACGTGCAGGCCACTGGACAAATCACAGGAACAAAAACTGGAATTGGAAGGTACCTTTTTAAAGGAGGCAAACAGTCTGATCCATTCATTTTATAGAAGGGGAAACTGAGGCACAGTGGGAAGGGTTTGAATTAGAAAAGCCACAACCAGGGACAAAAGATGCTGTGCCTTCATGCCCCCTCCTCCAAACTCAACTCTTACAATAAATGGTTTGGGTGCTAAGTAATAACTTCCTTTGTTTCACTGGGCACAAGTCAGGCCTTCACCCTATTCATAAACAGATCTGTTACTCTAAGAATCCAGGATTCTGTGGGTGTGGGACCATCCCCTCCACTGATAGAGATCACTACCCTCTCCAGGCCCCAGTGCTCAGTGGCCAGCCCTCGGGGCATGATCTTCCCCATACATGGCTGGGCAGATCCTTGGACCATGGACCCAATGTCCATGGCTCTTCCAGACAGATTGTTCTGCTGCCAGAGCCCTCAGGAACCAGGGACTCCTCCACCCCCTAGGGAGGCTTTGGGGGACTTCAGAGGAGGGGTGTAGGAGGGGAAGCGAGCTTATGTGTCAATGGATCCACAAGCCAGTGCTTGTATGTAAAATACGTAAATAAAAAATTGCACACATCTATACAGTAGGCAGTAGTAAAAATACCCCTATTTTACGAGTAAGCAAACTGAGGCTCAAAAAGATTGAATCATTCCCCTTCCTGGGTCAGACAGATGGTAAATTAAAGGTAGTACTGAAGCCCAGGCCCAACGCCCTTCCCCACCCATAGACGGTACCCAGCCTGAAACACCAGGAAGCCTGGCCCGGGGCTCCTGCCCATCCAAGAGAAGACTGACACTTTTTAGTTCCAGTCTTATTTCTCACAACTTCCCCTCACTGTCTTGTCAAAGGTGGATTAAGTAGCCCACACCAATCACCCCAAATTCACTTGTGCTGGATGCCCAGGGGAGGTTCACCCATCGGGTGGCACTGGGCCATGTGGGAACTAACTCTCCCAGGAGAAGCTGGATCACCACTTGTCCCGGATGCCATGGTGAAGGCCCCTTTTGTGCAGAGGTTGGACCACAGGCCCAGGGCTACTTTGAGCTCTGACCTGCCATCACTCAGATGGGTAAGTAGAGGTGCTCGATCATCTTCTGGTCCGTTTTCTGGACTGAGCCCTGACCCTCTCAGGTGGGGAGGTGCCCTATAGTGTCCATCTGAAGTATGAAATAGCCACACATTCTGATGGGGGACAAAATGCTGAGGGAGGGGACATGGGAGAGGCTGAGTTTGAGAGGAGATGCCCCCAAATCCCCCACAATTTTCAGCTGTGCTTGTGGCCGGGGAGCATGGACACACCTCCAGCATTCTTCCTCTGGTAACAAAGCTGAGGTCATCAGTCAGGATTAACCTCACACAGCAAGACACACCTAAGTAGGTCAGTGAGAACAGATGCTAATGAGCAATCTGACTTTTCTTTACACTAAACAAGGCTGAACCTGAAGGTTTTCTGCCCATCGTGTGATTACTTTTAGGTCATCAAAATCACAGAAAATGTCAATAATGGAAGGGACCTTTGAGAACAAATTCAATCCTGCATTTTATAGAGAAGGGCAGGGACTGATCCAGGGTTACACAGTAGGGTGGGGAGGGCTGGGATCCCTGGGACTCAAATCTCAACCCCATCATCTTGTCCTTGCTTCCAAACTCAATTTAACAGGAAATATTTCTAAGCACCTCCAAGGCAGTGATGCTTAGATCTTTACACAACAGAGCTTGAACTCACTATTCTCTGGGGTCTGGCATTCCCCTGGATGGAGGAGTCTCTAGCAGTCCCTCCGCTGAAGACTGGTACTGCTTTCTTACTGAGAAGAACAAACATTTCAGGCCAATGCCCTTGTGGAAGGGCCCAGTACTCAAAAAAGAAGCTGTATTGGCATTCAGACTTGGTTACAGGTGAAAAAAACATAGCATATGAAAAGCAAATGCTTTCTATGAAAGTATAGAAAAAGAAACTATTTTCAAGTCAGAAGACTTGGGTTTGGGGTGATGCTCTGTGCCTAAGCACTGTGTGGCCCTAGCTAGGCTCCTTAGCCTCTCTGGGCCTTGAGAATGAGGAGTAAGTTGGATATTCTCTCCAGACCCCCTCCAGCTCCCACATGCAGGACCTGTTAGGCTGGCCTGGTACCTTACACTGCACCAGTCCCTCTGGGCTTTCTGAGGAACTGAGGTGGAGAAGGGGAGGAACATCACTGGTCGTGGTCTGTGGTTTGTGGAAGCAGACAAGGGTGTGCAGAAGGAAGGTCTCTCTTTAAGGAAAGCATTTCTAATGACAAGATACTCCAAATTCTGGTATTTTATTTCCAACATTCTAACACAAGCAGGAGGAGGCCATGTGCTGGTCCAAATTCAAGGTCCATATCCCTTTGGTGCAAACACTGTGACTCGTCTCCTGAACCATGTGCATGACTTAGGTCCTAAGCTACTTCTTCCCAATCACAGCCAGGGAGGACATGAGCCACCAAGATGCCAGAGCCAAGGCAGTGTTGGCTACACGTGGATTTCCAGGCTCGCTCTCTAGCTGGCTGCAGGCGCCAGGGTCTTGTGGCAGAGCTTGGCGAGGAGGCCTGCCATCTGCAGTAGTGAGTTCACGCCATCCGCTATTTTCATATGTGTGTACCCAATCTCCTGAAAGACCCATCCCATTCCCATCTGGTCAGCAGCAGCTCTCACTGCTTCTTTCTCCTAAAAGCAGTTGGGGGCTGAGCCCCTCCAAGCATGGCAGGCTACACTTGGCAGAGTTCAGCCTTGTTCCTAACATGATCCTGGCAGATCCACAGAAGCCCAGTCAAGAGACCCCAGTCAGAACGGGGGTTCTAGAAGAGGAAGGGGCCCCCCACACCCCAACCTCAAGTTCAGAGCTCCAGTCCAGGCCCTGGGTCACACAGAATCAGGGGAAGGTATCACAGGCTGTGGCAACCCCCAAACTGAATTCCTTAACGATGAGACCAGTTATGGATACTAAGGATGGAAAAGGAAGTGAAACCACAGTCTAAATCTGTGTGGCTATGTCTTGCTTCTCCTCTCTGCCTTGCCCAGAGAACTGTCCCTTACAACAAAGAACAAAAAGTAGGGGAAAGTTTGGCAAAAATAACCAAGATGGTGCACAAACTTTACAAAAGCAAGGCCCCTCCCCATATGCACCCCCCTACCCCCCCGACACACATTGTAGGAGAACAGAAGGAGGAACAGCTGCTTCTCCGCCCCCCCCTCTGCCAGGGTGGGGGTTTAGGGTCCCAGCAATTTCATTCTTAGGTTCCTTTAACATCTCTACAATGAGACAGACACCGTGGATTTTGCTAGATTCCCACTGACCTTGATGAACTCCAGCTTCAGATACTCAGGCATCTGGAAGGTTTTACACACACGGAAAATGTTGCCAATGACATCTTCTGGGGAATAACCAAGACGCCAGAGGTGGGCAAGGATCTGAGCAAAGAAGAGACATAGGCCGCTGGGGGATTCTGGGAGGCGCCTGTGGCCCTGTCGGCAGAAGAAGCCAAGCTGGGCAGTAGCCAGGCTGGATCATGGCAGCAGCTTCTGGGAGGTGTCTGTGCCCCTCTGGGTAGAGGGAGCCAAGCTGGGCTGTGGCCAGGCCATGGAAGCCGAGTGCACCAGATAGGCAATGACACAGAGTTCATCCCCCTCCAGACAATCCCAACACTTTCTAGCCAAGGCCTTCTGGGCTCCCATCAATCACCTGCCCAAGTGCGGCCCTCAGCTAGCCAAATCCTCTGGGATGTCCCTCATCACCCTCAGCCAAAACTGATTTCCAGCCCCAGCCCCAGTGGATGTTTCTGGGGAGGGGGAAGCTAAGTGGAAATAAGGAGGGGGCCAAACCTTGTAGGCCTCATCGATGTTGGAGTTCACACAATGCTGCAGCATCTCCTTCACCAGGAGAGGGTGGGGCTCGTCACAAACCTGCACCAGAAAGAAGCAGAGCAGGCCTGGGGGTTTCAGACACACCCCAGGCTGGGCTGGGCCCTGTGCTAGCTCCCCAGGGGTCACCAAGGCACCCATTTCTGCTTCCCTTTTCATCTAATCCAGAGGCAAATACGGTCACTAGTAAATGGCCATAAACACCAAGTGTTAACAGGCATCACCGAAAGAAGGGAGAAAGAGCTCATTAAACATAATTGAGCATTTCTTGACCATAAGGAAGTCATAGGCTTGGGGCTCACAGCTCTAGAGCTAGAAGGACCCTCAGGGGTTGACTAGAGTCATCCGCCCCATGTTACAGATGAGGAAACAGGCCCAGAGAGGTTCACTGACTTGCCCAAGGCCACACAGGTATGAAGCATGGGTGTGGGTCCTGACAACCACCTTGTGGGGTGGGTGCCATCAATATCCCCATCTCAGAGATTGGGACACTGAGGCCCACAGATGTTATCTTTGCGCCCCAAGGTCACACGGGGGCAAACACCACAAGCAGGACTGAATCAAGATAATCTCAGCACATTTACACATCATTGTAAGTCTGTTTTCTTGTCTGATCCCCACAACTACCCTGTGATGTATTACTATTCCCATCTTACAGGTAAAGAAACTGAGGCAAACAGAGGTTAAGTGACTTGCTCAGGATCTCTTAATTAGTATCTGTGGCAAGATTTGAACCCAGGGCCTCTGCCTCCAAAGCAAGCGTATGCTTCGCATTGGACCACACCACTGCTACATCTTGAGCACAGGAACCCCTAGATTAAGACAAAATGTGCTAAGAGAGATGCTAAGGGAGTGCCTACAGCACTAACAAGAGGGGCACCTATCCTGGCTCAGGGCAGGACTCAAAGGGCAGCTGTGGGGGATGACAGTGCTCCTGGGGACACGGAGGGGCAGAGTATGACCCAGGGCCTGGTATGGACAGTGGCAAGTGAGCAGAGTGACCCCCAGGAAAGCATTCGGGGTGATCAGCCCCTGGACAAGGGAGGCCTAGACTGGGCAAAACTGAGCTGGCCACTGGACGTGGAGCTGAGTTGGTTGGTGAGAACAGAGTGACTTACTGGACCAGAGGCATCCCCCGGTGCAGCCCAGAGCCCCCAAGTCAGGCCCTGGCCAACCTCCAAGGGAGGAGGAGCTGCCTCATTGCCCTGGGACCCTTACTTAGCCCACCCTCTATGTGCAGAGTGAGAAGAGTCCTGGCTGTAGGACTAGAGAGCCAGGCCTCTGACCAACGGCTATACCTTCCTGGGCCTCAGTTTCCTCACCTGTGAAATAAAGGAGTCAGACTCGATAGGGTCTCAAGCTCCCTTCTGGTTCTGCTCCAGAAGCTTAAGGCTGAGGGCTGACCTAGCTTCACTTCCCCTGTGCCCTTGGGTCTGAAAAGAAGTAGCCCCAGAGCAGCCCTCATCCCTGCAAACTGGCAGGACAACATGGCTCGGTGAGAATCTCTGCCCCCTCCAAACTCCCCAGAGGATGCTCGTGCAGGACTCCTCAGCCTGACCAGGGCAGCCATCTGTCTGTCTCTCAGGCCTCCTAACAGACAGGGGGTCTACTCCTGGCCCTACAGGAAAGACCCCAGATCCAGCCCACAAGCTATGAATGGTTTTTCAAGATTCAGTTTGAAACACAATACAGGTTTATTTAAAATATAAAACTCATTCTTAGTTGGGGCCAGTCTGGCCTCTCATCTAGGGCAGTGTCCTCAGTTTTCAGGAGGAAGCTGATCTCCCTGAATGATAGCTTTCCCAGCCCCCAAGTCTGCAAGAGTCAAAGGGGAGAGGAGAAGAGAATGGGTGGAAATGGGGCAAATTCTCCACACTTTCCTCATTCCGGAAGGGAAATGTGAGTGTGCTATTGGAATCTCCCACAGGACATTTTCTGTGAAAGGCCCTGAGGAATGCGAGTGGAGCCAGGGGAAGAATCTGTCTTACCTTGAATACGTTCTCACTGTTAATGAAGCCAAAGCCAGAACAGGTGGACTGTAAGTTGTTCAGTGCCTGTGGGGGAAGGGAGAGGACCCCACTGAGCTCATCTGAGGTCAGTGCTCTCCATCAGGACCCTTCTCAAATTCAGAGCTCAGATGTGCCTCTGGGCCTGCTGCCAAATCCACCTGCAGGACCCCTCCCCCAGCCCAGCATCATCTCCCTCCTACCTGCCGCATGTCTCCCTGGGCTGTGAAGATGATGGCCTCCAGCCCATCATCAGTATACTCCACCTTCTCCTTCTCAATGACAGTCATCAACCTGGCCAGCACCTGGGCATCGGTCAGCTTTGTGTACCGAAGGACAGCGCATCGGGACTGAATCGGCTCTAAAAGCGAGGGGAGGTGGGCAGGGCGTTAGTGGGGGGCCGTGGCTCTGCCCCTTCCCCTGTCCCTCCTGGGGCCCCAGTCCGGCAGCCCCAGCTCATCAGCCCTTGGGCAATGTCTGTGGAATGAAGAAATGAATGAACCAAGAAGGCCACTTCACAAATGCTGACCAATGGGAAAGGTCTACCCCAAAACAAATCTGGTTTCCCTTGGAAAAGGAAAAAAGAATGTGCTGGTCAAACTGAAATGTCTAAAAACTGAGCCCTCAGCTGATGGGCTGGACATGCCCATGACCTCACTCTGGATTCCTGTTAGACTCAGCCATCCCTTCCCGTGTCCCCAAGTCCACCCTATACATTAGGGGTCTCTCCCAAACACCCTGCTTTGCAGGGCAGTGATTCTACTGCTGGAGGCCTACTCCTGAGTCCCCTCCCAGCTCCCCCACAGGATCTCCCTCTACTTTGCTCACAGGGGATGGCGGCTGGAAGGACTCTTTCAGAGGCCTCCAGTCGCAGTAGTCATTTGATTCTCACAACAACCCTGGGAAGTAGATACATTATCCCTATTTCACAGATGAGGAAACTGAAGCAGACAGAGGTGAAGTGATTTGCCCAGGGTCACACAGCTAGTGACTGTCTGAGGCAGAGGATCCCAAAGTGGTGATACCCCCTGCGGGGTGCAGGGTGCTGGAAGGATCCAGGAGGCAGGAGTAGACTTGGGTGAAATTGGGGGGCATTGAATAAAAATAAGGGGATGGTAGAAACATAAGGAAAGAAAATTTTGAAAAACCATTCCTACAGTTTCACCTGTTGTATAACAGTTAAAGTTGTAGTGATGATGTTATTTTCCAAAGAAACACACAAAATACAAGTTATAACCAACCAATCAGTGGTCAAGTCCCCTGACTTGATAAGCAAGTGTTGGCAGGTAAGCATGTCACGCACTGTCAGGAAGTCCAGCATGCATCATCAGGAATATGTGCATAAAATCACTTGTTAACAATAGTATATACTATATGGCCACATGACGCAATATTGCTTCATCAAAATTTCAATGCAGGAAAAACCCCCACAAATTTACAATAAATTATTAAATTTAAGATGTCATCTTTTTTTTAATTTACATTTTTTTTTGAAATGACACAAATTTCAAAAAACCGTTAGAGTTAAAGAAAGTACATTTCTAGAAGGGGCTCTGGGTAATTTCTTTTTGAAAGGGAGTGGTGGGCCAAATAAGTTTGGGAACCTCTGCTCTGAGGCCACATTTGAACACAGGTCTTCTCGACTCCAGCCAAGCTGCCAGATGCTCTGTGCACTATGGCACCCCTAGCGGTCTTCTCTGAGTCTATCACCTCTGGCAGGAGGTGGGCAGCATGGCTGGTCACGATACCCAATCTTTCAAAGTTTCTGTATTTCTAACATTGTTGTTATTGTCTAAAATTCTCCCGGTTCTGTTCCCTTCACTCCTCATCGGTTCATCCAAGTCTGCCCAGGTTTCTCTGAAACTACCCCCTTCATCACTTCTTACAGCACAATAATATCCCATTGCAATCATATACAACTTGTTCAGCCATTCCCCAACTGATGGGCATCCCCTCAGTTTCCAGTTCTTTGCCTCAACAAAAAGAGCTGCTATATTTTTGTACAAATAGGTCTTTTCCACCCTTTTTTTTTTAACTCTTTGGGGTACTGAGCCAGTAATGATATTGCTGGGTCAAAGCGCATGCTCAGTTGTATAACCCTTTGGGCACAGTTCAATTGTTCTCCAGAATGGTTGGATCAGTTCACAACTCCACCAACATCCTCCAACATTTGTCATTTTCCTTTTCTGTCCTATCAGCCAATATGATGGGTAGGAAGGGGTAGCTCAGTTGTTTCAATGTGCATTTTTCTAATTAGTGATTCAGATCATGTTTTCATACAGCAAAGGACAGCTTAGATTTCTTCCTTTGAAAATGCCTGTTCATATCTTTTCACCCTTTATCATCTGGGAAATGGCTTTTTTCTTATAAATCTAAATCAATTCCCTATATCTCAGAAATGGGACCTTATCAGAGAAACTTACTGTGAAGATTTTTCCCCCTCAGTTACCCGCTTCTCTTCTTGTTTTAGCTGAACTGGTTTTGTTTGTATAAAAAGATTTTTAAAACTTTTATGTATACAATTTTATTTTTATTTGCTTTTTAATTTTTATGTATATAAAATTATTCATTTTATCTCCTGTGAATCTATCTTCCATTTGGTCATGAATTCTGATCTGACAGGTAACTTCTTTCATGATCTTCTAATTTGTTTATAATCTTTCGCTAAATGTCTAAATCATGTAGCCATTCAGAGCTTCTCTTGGTATACGGTATGAGATGTCAGTCTAGTTTCCGTCAGACTGACACTTTGTAGTTTTCCCCACAGTTTTTGTGACTAAAAAGTTCTCCAACAGATGAGAACTTTGGGTTTAACAAACAGTAGGCCATGGTGCTTGGTTTGCTTTTGTATATTGTACTTAATCGGTTTCCCTAATCAGCCTCTCTAGCTCTGAGTCATCACCAAATAGTTTTGATGACCATTGGGCAGGCTAGTTTAAGATCTGATATTGCTAGATCCCCTTCTTTCCCACTTTTTTCCCCCATGATTTCCTTTGAGATTCTTAGCTTTTTCTGCCTCCATATACACTTGTTTTCTAGGTCTTTGGTAGTTTGATTAATGTGACATTGATTACATAAATTAAGGAGCACTGTCATTTTCCTTCAAAGATTTGACCTATGCTCATGCAAGTATTATTTCTCCAATTATTTCTCTCTATTTACTTGCGAAAAAGGAGTCGTCCAGCCTATTCATACAGTTCCTTATGTGTGTCTTGGAAAACAGATTCTCAAGTAATTTATACTTTCTATAATTATTTTAAATAGAATCTTTCCATTTCTTCCTGTTGGTTACCATTAGTAACATAGAAATGCTAGTCATTTATGTGATTTCATTTTCTATCCTGCAACTCTGATGAGGTGGCTCATGATTTCAATTATATTTTTAGTTGACTTTCTAGGGTTCTCTAATTAAATCATTACACCATCTGCAAAAAGTGGTCACTTTCGATTCTTCCTTGTCTAGGCTTATTCTCTCATTTTTTGGTTTTATCATTAGAATTTCTAACACTAGTATTTTATTATGTATTATTATTGTACATAAAATTACTAACAGAATAATAACGGTGGAGATAGTGATAAGGGACATCCTTGATTTATCCCTGATCTTACAGGGAAGGCTGATAGTTTACTCACATTACAGATAATGCTAGCTCTTGGTTTTAGATAAATACTACTTACATTAAGGAAGGATCCATTTCTTTTTAAGCTTTCTGGTGTTTTTAACTTTCGAGTAAAATAGGAATAGGTGTTTTATCATGTCAAAAGCTTTTTCTCTATCTATTGATATAATCACACATATTTTGTCTTCTTGTTATTAATACAGTCAATTATGTTTATAGCTTTCCTATTAATAACGCAAGGAAACTAGGTGGTACAATGGATAGAGAGCCAGGCCTGTAGTCAGGAAGATGAGCTTTCCTGAGTTCAAATAGGATTTCAGACATTTAACTAGCTGTGTGATCCTGGATAAGTCACTTAACCCTGTTTGCCTCAGTTTTCTCATCTATCAAATGAGCTGGAGAAGGAAATGGCAAACCCCTCTAGTGTCTCTGCAGAGAAAACCCCAAATGGGGTCATGGAGAGTTGGACATATGAACAACAACCGTAATGAACCAACCCTGCTTTCTTGATATAAATCCAACCTGGTCACAGAGTATAATCTTTGTGATACATTGCTACAATTTTCTTGCTAATATTTTATTTCAAATATTTGCACTAATATTCATCAAGTAGTCTATAGTTTTCTTTTTCTTTTTTGACTCTCCTTGGTTTAGACATTAAGACTATATTTGTGTCACAGAAGAAATCTGATAGGATCTCTTCCTATTTTTTCAAACAGCTTTTGTAGTACTGGAATTAAGAGTTCTTTAAATATTTGATAAAATTCATTTATAAATCCATCCAGTCTTGAAGTTTTTTCTTGGGGAGCTCATGAAGGGCTTGTTCAACTTCTGAGACAGGGTCTTCCCAGGTTTCTCTATTCCTCATTCTATTAGTATGGCCATTTTACCCCTGTGAATCTATCTTCCCATACATATTTACATGTTGTCTCCCCTAAGAGAATGTAAGAATGAGGAGAAATAGGAGAAAGAGAAATAAAAATTAAGGGAATAAATGGCCGACTACATGACAGGCAGCAGAAACCGCTAAGAAGCCAGGCAAGAGATGACAATCCTGGCTTGGAAACATCATGAAGGCCCAAAGAAGAACACAATTACCTAAGCATCTGGAGAAGTTCTCTCTTTGCCAAAAGTAAAACAGCTGATAATTTTTTTTTACTTGCTTTGATTATAATTTCATCCCTTAAAAGAGAAAAAGAAATGATACGCTGTCCTTTCTCCCAGATGGTGCCAAAGATGAAGAAGGAAGCTGTCATTCTCCATAAGGAGAAGCCAAGTCCTAGGCCTTCAAGGAAAATAAGACACAAAAAAGAAGAAAATTCAAATGCAAAGCACCCCAATACCATCGGAGAGGTACTTCCTAAGAGGAAAAGGCTTGATTTCCATGTCACCATTATACTCCTGCCAAATACTGATGCTGCTATGGAGAAAACCAGTGACAACAACACCCTGGTTTTCATGGAAGATGTCAAGGCCAATAAACATCAGATTAAACAGGCTATAAGCAAGCTATACAATGCTGATGTGGCTGAAGTCACCCCATTGAAGCAGCCTGACAGAAAGACTTCCCATGTCTGCCTTATTCCAGGCTTTGGACACTGTCCACAGAATTGGAATCACCTGAGCTGTAGCCCACTACCCTGTTTCAACATTACACAATAACATTCTCCACTGAAAAAAAGGGGTGAGGAACTGGTTGTTGAGGAGCTACAATGAACATTTTAAGGAGAGTACCATGCCACCTAGAATTTGTCATAGAAAAGCAGTCAGGTGGGCTTAATGGGCAATCTAAATTTGGGAAGTCAATTTCCAAAGAAATTCTAGAGGGGAAGGGAGCCTGAGAAGGAAATTGGAGGTTGCCAACAGTGAGGAAGTTCCTTCCAGCGAGGAAGGAAAAGGGGGTGTCTGAAAATGTGGAAGGTGCTCACGCTGACCTGGCTCACATTTTTAAAAATCAGGCATAAAAGTCTGAAGCATGGAAAGGTAATGGAGGATGAGCACAAGATAAGAATGTCTGCAAAGATACTGACCCAAGTACTGAGCTCAGGATGATCCAAATTTAGCAAATGATGCTAAGAAAAAACAAAAAGCGTTTTTGATGACTGTTGGGAGAAAGAAAAGAACAAGGATGAATGTTCAGGAGAAAAAGATGATGGTAATGGAGGGAAGTGCAACAACATTCCTCTCTCATGTGTTTTCTCAGCTACGAATGATCTCTAAGAACAGACAGAACAAAATCAGCTCACAAGGAGCTAATGCCCCAGAGGCACAAAGAGAAGGTCAGCAGTGTCGAGCCTTCATGAGCTCAAGGGACCAGACAGAGGCAAATGATAGAGGATGGGAAAAATCAGTGGTTACATCCCAAAGAGGTCACAGTCTGGGAAAGATTCATAGCAGCAGTTTTTGTTGTAGCAAAAAATTGGGGAAAGGGAAGGCTGCCCATCAATTGGTGAGAGCAATTATCTGAATGGGCTGAAATACTATGGCCCCATAGTAATGATGAGAGAAACCCAGAAAGACCTGTATGCAGAATGAAGGGTGTAGGACCAGAAGAACCACGCATACAATAATGTGAAGGAAAATACCTCCCAAAGAAAGGATACAACCAATGCAATGAATCTTCACAACTCCAAGAGACAGATGATGAAGTACACTTCCCACCTCCTGACAGAGGGGAGGAGGACTGCCAAGAGCCCGAAGAGATACACATCTTCAGATATGGCCAGTGGGTGAATCTGAAACTATTAAAAGAGAGACAGCCACATGGAGAGGAAGAACTTCCTGGTCCAAGAGTCCCCATATCAATGAAATCACAGGTCTGGTTCCTACTGCTACCTGTGTTATGGTTTATATTTGTCAAGTTTACAATTAAAGTAAAAAGGTAAATATTTTTTAAAAAAGAAAAAAGCAGGGGGAATATTCACTAAGCCAATATCGGTGACCTTGGAAGATAGCAGAGAATCCCAGACATACAGCAGAACTTGAAATGGGCAGATTTCATTATGGTTTAAAAAACAAAAAGGAAGAGTGGGATTTGCCCACATTAGACCAGAGTGTGACTTTGATTCCTGGAGAACTTCTAGGCTGCCTTCATCAAGGGCTGATTTGTGAGAAACGAGTGAAGGTTGAGCCACAGCAGGTCACAGACTCAAAAAGCTGACCCACCAAGGCTTTCAGGCCATCCTTGTGAACAAGATGAAGAGACACAGTTCAGTGAAAATGGCTTGTTGGGGGCCAAGAGCTAGCTGGCTTCAAGTACCTGGCTTATGAGTGGCTCTGCTCAGCCTGGAGGGTGGCCCAAGGACCTGTGGAAGAAAGCTGCAAGAGGCAGATTTCATCTCAATTTAAGGAAAACCCAACAACCAGAACTCTGGGGTGCCATGAAAGGTGATGAGTTCTCCTTCACTTCAAATCTTCAAGCCCATGGTGAAGAACCACTTGCTGGGTAGGAAGGTAGGGGGAAACTTTCAAGTTCAGGTTGGACTAGACATCTCTGAAGTCTCTTCCAAGTCTGGAATTCTGTAGTCCCTTCTTTAATAAAGCTTTTCCCCATCACACCAGTCCCATCACTCCCCTCTGATCTCCTAGAGCAATTATTGCCTAAACCATTGACCCAGATTTCGATTTTCTGCTTGCTTGAGCCTATAGTACTCATGGGAATTACAATCATCTGCCTTTCCCTCCCCCTCCCCTAATTTCCATAAATCAAATCAATGTTGTCACTATCATTGGAGTGAGTAGGTCAATCTATTCCCCTCCAGCCTTTTAACTTTCCAAACATCATTCTCTGGCCACTGGTCCCCCTACATGTACTGTCTCCTCCTATTACAGGAGGTACAAGAGGCTGGTCAAGTGGGTATGGGAACTGTATGATAAATAACTATACTGTCCTATTGAAATATTCTGAAAGTAGTAATATTAGTTTTTTTCTTTAGATGGTATATTACAATGCCCAAAGGGCTACTAAAATATGCATACCCTCTGGCCCAGCAATATCACTTCTAGGACTGTATCCCCAAGAGATCATAAAAATGGGAAAGGGTCCCACATGTACAAAAATATTTATAGCAGCCCTCTTTGTGGTGGCCAAAAACTGGAAATCAAGGGGATGCCCATCAATTGGGGAATAGCTAAATAAATTATGGTATAGGAATGTAACGAATACTATTGCACTATAAGAAATGATGAACAGGAAGATTTCACAGAGGCCTGGAAAGACTTATATGATCTGATGCTGAGTGAAAGGAGCAGAACCGGGAGAACTTTGTGCATAGCAACAACCACAGTGTGCTAAAGTTTTTTCTGGTAGACTTGGAACTTCACTGAAATGCAAGGACTTAAAAAAATTCCCAATGGTCTTTTAAGGCAAAATGCCTTCCACATCCAGAGAAAGAACTATGGAATTCAATTGCAGAATGCAGCAGATCATTTTCTTTTGTATTACATTTTGGTTTGTTATATGATTTCTCCCATTCATTTTAATTCTTCTACACAACATGACTACAGTGAAAATGTATTTAATTGGAATGAATGTGTAGAACCTATGTAAAACTGTATACTGTTTTGGGGAGGGAGGGGGAAGGAAGGGGGAAAATAATCTAAGTTATATGGTAATGATTGTAGAACACTGAAAATAAATAAAATTAACTAAAAAAATAGTGCATTGGAGAGAAAATTGTGAGGAAGGAAAGGGTGAGAAAAAGATGGAGTGTTCTAACTCATCTGAAAAACTTTCAAGAGAACACTGAAGGAATAATTCCTATTGTTCAAAGCCAAATGAACAACAACACAAAAGGACATAAAATCCTTTGCATTTGAGCTCAAAAAAAAGTCAAGGCCAGCAAACCAGTGAAAGACAAGCTCTCCACATTAATCAGAAACTCCAACCTGATTTCCTATGCATCAAGCTACAGAGTCCCTCAGAAGCATATCCCAATCCTCCTAAACTGGCTTCCAAGGAGATGATTCCTTTCATGACAATCTACGTCAACGGATCAGGATTCTCCTAGCCAGAAACAAACCAGATGTAGAGCAGAACACTGGGCATCTCTTGAAAATTATCCCAGGAATGACATGGGACATAACCAAACATCTCAATAACATATTTGGCAGCATTGTACTAAACATTTAACTGTTTGAGACTAAAAAAAGGTTATATACTAAATCCAGTTTTCTTTATGAAAAACTAATTCACCTTCTTATGTGCACAGTAAATTCTAGCACATGCCCAAGGGGAAGAGAGCTCCACTCTACTGAAATGTGCACTGCTTGGTTGTGGGCCCACATGTCTCTGATGAAGTGCTTTCCTTCAGGCCTCCTTAGTCAATCAATCAATTAATGAACATTTATTACCTGCTGGGGCACTATGCTAAACACTGCATTGTAAAAAGAGATAAAAGATAGTCCCTGCCTTCCAGGAACTTACAATTAAATATAGCAGCCTACATGTATACATTATGTGTGTGTATCACATTACACACAGGATAAAGAGAAAATCATTAATCAAGGGAAAGTACTAAAAGTAAGAGGGGCTGGGAAGGCTTCCTGGAGAAGGGGGAATTTTAGGTGGGATTTAAAGGAAGCCAGGGAGGTCAATGGTCAGAGCAGAAGAGGGAAAGTGTTCCTGGTATGGCAGACAGCCTGAGAGAATGTCCAAAACTGAGAAATGAAGGCTCTTGTCTGTGGGATGGCCAGGGTCACTGGAACAAAGTGTACATGTTGGGGAAGAAGATGGAAGAAGACTGGAAAGGCAGCAGGGGGCTAGAGCTGCAAATGAGGACAGGTGGGGGGCTCTGACCGCCAAACAACAAAAAATTCTTCAATTTATTCATTCACTCATTAGTCTACATAGTTATTTCTGTTCACAAGGGCCTGCTCCCCCAATTATTTATCCTCTGGGAATAAAAGTCACAAAGTGTAATAGAATCTGCCTTGCTGGCTTTTGAGCAACCCACAGTCCCAGACTGAGCTCCCTGGTGTAGGGGTCAGGGAACTGGGCTTGAAATTAGGAAGGTCTGGGTTAGGCTCCTGCCTCAGACATTAACTAGCTGTGTAACTGTGGATGAGTCACTTTACCCTCTCTCAATCTCGGTTTAGCTCGTGTGTAAATGGGGATGCCTACAGTGCCTACTTGCCAGGAAGCGGTGAAGGCTCAACAGGATGACCCGTGGAAAGCATTTCGCCAACACTAAGCACTTACTATTACTACTGTTGCAAGGCACGTGCCCCAGCTGGATGTGTCTGCTTCTCTCCCTGGCTAGATGGCCAGCCTGTACCTTTCCATCTGGGTCTCACCACCCACCCCGAGCACGATGCCTGGCACACGACAGACACTGAATGAGCATTTGTTGGACAAAATCATGAAGGCGTGAAGTCACCAACAGCACGGTGCTGCTGACACCAAGCGTGTTTCTGTGCTCACAACTGGCAGCAGCAATGGGAAGAAGACTCAGTGAGCCTCTGAACCCAGAGGCCGTCTGAAGTGTACAAGGAGATCTCTGCATGGGCCAAGTATAATGCAGCGACTTTATGTTCTAAACTCAAGGGACCCAAGGATTTCCACCAAGTGGCCCTAGCGTGGCAGTCACAGCTAATGCACAGACTAAAATGACTGTTTTAGAAACGATGTCTGTAGCAATCTGGTGGTGAAACCATCCCAATAAAACCTCAAATTTCCTCAAACCTCTGCACTTAATTATACTCTTTTAGAGAGCAAGATACACAGCACCAGCATAATGCCAGGCTACTGGAAAGCCTGATATTTTTGGCAAAGTCAAATCTTTTGTGTTAGTTTCTACAGTTTCAAAAAATCAATGAGTAGCTACTGCACCACCATGAGGCACTGTATCTGGCGGGGTTGGAGGGAGGGCACAAGCACACGGCAGGCTTCCCACAAGGGAGGCTTCCCGTCCAGCAAGGGCCCTACATGTACACACACATACCATGCTAACAAGAGGAGGTGAATACATGAAATGCCAAATGCGGGTGGCATATGCCAGAGAAGCTGGGGAGGTGGGGAGATGCCTGTGGCGGAGGTGGGATTAAAGGTTCACAGACAGGAGTGGAAGGAGATGGGAATGAGACAGGGGGCAAGAAGGATGAAGGCATTGTAAGGAGGAAGGAACAAAGGGGCAAAGCTACAAAAGCACAAATGGGCTGAGAGAGAGGAGGACCCTAAGAAAGAGAGGATCTCCAGGAGGACAGAGAGGAAATGGAGTACAGTGGATAAAAAGCCCTGGGCTGAGGAGTCAGGAAAACTTGGATTCAAATCCTACTTCAGACCTTTACTAGCCATGTGACCCTTCATTCCTCTGGGGCTCAGTTTCCTCATGTATTAGTGGTAGGTGTGGGATGGAAGCAGGTGCGATTCTCAGCACCAGTCAGCCCCTCCAGCGCTCCACCTGAGACCCGAGGCAGCAGTGGGCAGAAGCAGGAAGCAGGGCACCACAGCCTGTCCTTACCTATAATTTTGTCTGAGGCATTACACGCAAGGGCAAAGCGAGTTGTCTTGGAGTAGATTTCCATTGTCCTCCTCAGAGCTTGCTGGGCTCCATCAGTCATGCTAGGAGAAAGAAAATGCTCAGTGGGTCCTCCAGCACTGGGAAAAAAGGGGCAATGCTTCCTGCACCCCTTCCCAAGCTGGGGCTGTGCCTCCTTCTAGGGGGCCACATGACCCCAAGCAGAGGACTTGAGGTCTGGGGCAAACACAAGGCCCATCATGCCCCACCCCCAACCCAGTTTCCTCATCTGTACATTGTAGGAGCTGGACTTGATAATCTCCAAAGTCGTTCTAGCATTAAATCTGTGACTTACGGCCCTGAATCCCTTCCCATCCCTTCCCTCAGCTTGTTTCCTCATCCATTCATTGCAGGGGCTGGATGATATGCCTCCCCTGTAGCTCTGAGTCAGAGGAATAAGCCCACCTCCCCAGACACTGAAACAATGTTACATGGGAAGAGAACAAGGAAGGCTGGGCCTCCTTGGAAACAGTCTGGTGAAGCCCTCAGACCCCTTTTCAGAAGGATGTTTGCTGCCTACACCAGTTACTGAAAGAAATGCTAAATTTCCATTGCAGGTTAATAAAGATACCATGTTTTTCCTCATCCAAGTTCCAGGATCCTCACCCCCAGACCCCTGGCTCAGAAGCTCTGGTCTAAAGCTTTCTAGAACAACCCCATGAGGAGCACTCCCACATGACCAATTATGTCAGGTGTCATTTACGTTCCCGGCCATTCCTTAGTCCTTCCTGGCTCCTCCAAGAAATACAACCCCAGAGGCTGTCTACCAGAGGCCTGGCTGTGCAATGGGGGTTGCCCACTGTTCCCACGAAAACTTGGGGTCATTCAGCAGGTAGCCAATGCACTCACTCACGAGCTGGCACTTCCACGTAAAGCCTCACTCAAATTTCATCAACCAAGGAGGCTGGCACACTCACACACAAACCCACAAAAGTATTCATGAGTCATCTAACAAATGATTGCTCCATCAACCAAAAACAAGGGTGAAGGCCCAAGTTATGTTAAATAGATTTCCAAAGACATGGGAAACAAATCTCCCCAAGAGGGCACAGGCTGGCTTCCTATCCCTACCCCCCATTTTAATGACACCATGAAAGTTGCAGCAACTGAGGCCAAACACCATCCCATGTATGGCTTCTGGCAGGAAACCCAACCATCTCACCTGTCTGCCTCGTCAAGGATAATGATCTTGTGCCGGCCTTTGGGGAGGGTGACCTTCTGCTGGGCAAACATCTTGATCTTATTCCTCACAACATCAATGCCCCTGAAATGACAAAGCCAAACCGTCCACTCCTTCCTGAGGCAAACAGATCGACGGCGGGCAAGCCTCGAACCCATCAGGAGCAGCAATGAAGGACCTGCCAGGAAAACCCCTCACGAAGTGCTCCCTCTGCTGAAACTCCCAAGATTGGTCTGATGTACATGTTCAGGCTGAGGATGGGCAGCAGCAAGGCTAGCACATTTGACCCAGGGCCTCCAAAGCCCACATTCTCGTCATGACAGCCCCTCCTTCAGCAGCCAAAAGGAGGTTCTCCATAACCAACAAAGGACCTACAAGCAAAGGATTTCATTCGGGTACTTTCTATAAAGGGGCCATTTTCATCTGTGATACCAAATAATAAGGACTTGCTTCAAATCCAAATTCTGAGAGAAGGCAGGACCCCCTTCCAGTTAGTGACAAAGAGGCCCTTCTCTCTACAGGCCTGTTTCCTCATCAGTAAAGTAAGGGAGCAGCGGTTGGATACACTGGGGGTTCTTAAGAAGGCCTCCAGGAACTTGTTTTTATAATTTTTTTGACCACTATTTCAATATAATTGGTTTCCTTTGTAATCCTATGGATTTGATGCATTTAAAACCATGACTGAGAAGGGGTCCTCAGATTTTAGCAGACATTGCCAAAGAGGGTCAGGACTCCCTGTCCTGGGTGACCACTGGGTCTGTCTAGCTCCAAATGCTATGATTACTCATGAAAGAACTTATGAAACATGTATACTGTGTAGAGTGTGCATACTGACTTTGTGCAGGAGGGGATGAGGGGGAGCTACTGGAGGGATGGGAGGGTGAGGGGAAAAACAGGTAACAAGGATAGGGTAAAAAAAGGCTGAGAAAGAAAACAGAAAGTAAAAGTAAGATGGGAGGGAAATCCACAAATACTAATAACAACTTTGAATGTGAATGGGAAGTTTATAGCAGCTCTTACAGCAAAGAACTGAAAATCACAGGGATCCCCATCAACTGAGGTATGGTTGAATGAATGGTGATGGAATTCTACAGCTCTGTAAAATGAGCCCAACACTCAGAAAAATATGGAAAGACTTACACGAAAAGAAGAGGGAAGTGAGCAAAACACTGTATACAGTAATAACAATGTCATTAGAAGAATGACTCCAAAAGAATATGTCATCTCGACTAGTATAAATACCTAAATTTAAAATAAAGGACATACGAAAAGAGACACTGTCTACACCCAAGAAAGAACTGATAGAGAAAAGCATGTATAGAATGATTTTACATATATACACCCATCTGTGTCTAATAGCAGCTATCTCCAGGGCAGGAGAGGGGGAGGACAGAAGAAAAAAAGGAAAAAAGAACAAGAAATGAATATGATAATTTTGCAAATTTGGAAGAAAAGCAAGTTGAATACAGTAGATTTGCAGTTTCACATGCAATTATCTTTTCTATTGTACTGTGTTAGGGAAATACTTATTTTGTTCTGTGAACTGCAAACAAAAGAAATTTGTAATAAAAAAATAGATAGTCTGGGTTCCATAGGCCCCCATTTTATAGTTCCTTACTTTTACTAATTCCTACAAACTAGAGGGCAGTCACAAAAAGGGGGGAGGCCAAATAAGTGATGTTTTTGTATCTAAGGAACAAAGCCACGTATGCACCAGGGCCAGCTCTTGGGTCCACTGAGGAACCAGGACTCACCTGTCATTGGAGGCATTCAGCTCCAGAACAGCGTCTTTCAGGGAGGGGCCCAGCAAGGCCCTTGCCAAGCACAGAATGCTGGTCGTTTTGCCTGTTCCTGGGGGACCCTAGAAACAGACTCTCCTGTAAATGCTTCAAGGCATCAGAAGGGATCCCATCCTTCCCTCCCAAAGGTCGCTTACATGCCCGCTGAACATTCCAGGTCATGACCCATTGAGGAGACTCACAGGTAACCACAGGTAGGAAGTACTGCAGGGTATCCCCATCCCATTTTCCAGATAAAGAAACTGAGGTTCAGGGCAATGACATGCTTCACCCCATTCTGCCCCTGTCCCTGAGTGGTCAGGTAAGAGTGAGAACCCAGGGGCTTTTTCCACTCTCCCTCCCTTCTGGCTTCCTTCCAGGCTCAGCTCCTATCCCACTTTCTGCCAGAATCTCCCAGAATCCCCACCCCTCAGCTGCCAGAGCTCCTCTCAGGGATCACATGCTCTCCATAGTTACCTCCACCATGTTATCTCACCACCAGACCCTAAATCCCCTAAAGACAACCCCAAAATATGTCTTCTTTGTATCCCAGGGCTTAGCCAGTACACAGCAAATGTTTAATAAATGCCCAAGGACTAACATGGGGATTTCTTGGCTTCATTTAAAGGAAAATGAAGGGGCACAAGAGTAAGTACTTACAGAAATGATAATATTGGGCACATTCCCTTCTCTTGCAAAGACCTATAAGGAAAATACAGAAATAACCTGGTTAGGACACAGACTCCCAAAGATCAGGGCCTGAGTCCCTTTTACCCACCCTACCTGCCCCAGGACCATGTCAGCACCAAGTAGGTGGTTTAATAAATGCTCAGAGGTAGAGGGAGACTCATTCCCCACCAAACAGCAACAGAAGTAAGAAAAAAGCATGAAATCTAGAAAAATTCAAAGAAAAGGAGAATTTTCTAAAAAAATGCCTTCAGTACCAAAGGCAGAGGAACATCAGTGCACTCTGGACCAGATACCAAACAAGGGGTAGAGGCAGTCACAGACCAGAAGAGAGATCTCTTTAATTACAAGAAACTGAAAAGCTTCTGCATAGACAACATCAATGCACCTAAGATAAAAAGGGAAGCAGGGGATTGGGAAAAAATCTTATAGAAGATAAATCAACAATTATTTATGCATACATATTAAAAAAATAAAATCTCTTCGGAAAAATCTATTATTTTTAAATAATATCTATTATTTTAAGCATAAAAATCCATTAGTAAAAATAAATGTTGACTTGATCTGACTGTATCTATGCATCCCCAGCACCTAAGTACAGTACTTGGCACTGTAAAGTTCCTGTGGCAAAGAATTGGAAATCAAGGGGATGCCCATCAACTGGGGAATGGCTGAACAAGTTGTGGTATACCATTATGATGGGATACAACTGTGCTACAAGAAATGATGAGCAGGAGGATTTCAGAAAAACCTGGAAAAACTTACATGAATTGATGAAAGGGCAAGTGAGAAGAACCAGGAGAACATTGTATACAGTAACAACAACATTGTATCAATGGTGAATGACTTAGCTGTTCTCAGCAAAGCAATGATCCAAGACAATTCTGAAGGACTCATGATAAAAAGTGCTATCCACTTCCAGAGAAAGAACTGAATGAAAACTGAAGCAATGTTTTCTTTACTTTTCTTTTTTTTTTGTCTATGTTTTCTTTTACAACATGGATAACATGCAAATAGGCTTCACATGATTGTACATGTATAACCTATTAATTAATCTCCTTCTCAATGAGGGGTGGAAGGGAAAGAGGGAGGGTGAGAATTGTGAACTTAAAATTTTTTTTTTTAATGAATGTTAAAAATTGTACATGTAATTGAGAAAAAAATAAAATATTAAATTAAAAATATGCCCTTGGATTGGCTGATTGATGATGGCAATGGTGTTTTTAAAGAGAATGTGAAGAGTGCAAAGGGATCCCAGAGCTTATCTTGTCCCATTCTCTTTAAGGAATCTCCTCAAAGGAGTTCGGTGGGTCTGAATGCCCACATGTGCGGGGGACCCCAGACATTCTGAGGCTGCGGCTTTGTGACTTCTGCCCAGGTAACCCTCTTATAACAAGTTTGGCCAACACTTGAGGACTACCAATTTCCCTTGCCCACCCCTTGGCCCCCCCAGGAGGTCAAGGTCTGCCAGCCTCATGTGCCTCACCTCCAGGCGGCTCACAGTATCTTCATTACCCACAATTTCATTCAGTTTCATCGGCCGGTATTTTTCAACCCTGTTCAAAAGTTTAAAAAAAAGACCCATTTAAAATCATTGCACGTTGTCATGTTCCCATCATGGACTCATATGTCTGGAGACAGAAGGAACGTACCCCAAGGTCATCTGTTCAACTCCCCCATTTTACACATGAAGAAACTGAAGTCCAAAGCACAGTTTGTTGGAATAGAATTTGAAGTCTGACATCTTTACCTGTAACATGGGGGTAGTAACAGAACCTCAGGCACTTCCTAGCTGTGGGAGCCAGGCCAAGTCACTTCACCTTTGGCTCAGTTTCCTCATTTGTAAAATGGAGATAATAGTCCCTACCCCCCACTATCATTGTGAGAATATAATTGTAAAGTGCTTATTACAGTTCCTGGCACATAGTAGGCATTAACTATTAATAACTATTATATATAATAAGAATTATTAATAAGTATTAACATTAGGTGTTAACTATGAATAAGCATTTATTAAATGGCTATTATGTGCTAGGTACTGTGCTAAGCTTTGTGGATACAAAAACAGGCAGAAGACAGTCACTGCCCTTAAGGAGTTCACAATCCAATGCAGAAACACCATGCAAACAGATGCATACAAAGTTATATGCAGCATAAATAGAACGTGAAGTTTTAGGGGGCAAACAGATCCATCTTTACTGGCTGGAAAACCTTGGCAAGTCTCTTTCTCTCTGGGCCTCAATTTCCTCCCCTGTAAAAAGGTCTGGATGGCCTCTGAAGTCCTTCTAGCTCTAGTAGCTCTAAGGGCAGCCTGAGGCCATATGCCCCCTCACCCCTACTCCTGCCCTTGACGCTTCCCCGAACACTCCCTGCCTCCCATCCACCTTGGTCCTTCCCACAGAGCTGCATCCAGGGCCCTGCATTTCCCATCTCCAAGTCTTTGCCTAGGCCGCGCCCCCTGCCTGGAATGCTGTCCTCCTCACCCCACCCGCAGAATCCACACGTTGCTCCAGGGCTACGTCCCACAAGAAGTCTTTCGTGACTGCCCCTCGCTTTTTCTTGTCTTCTTGAACATTCTGTACAAGAGCACCGGGTTCAGGGTGAGCCCCCCGGGGGCGGGGGTTGCTGCACCCCAGCTGTGCAAGCAGCAGGCGCTTAATCAATGCGTGTTTGCTGACTGATGGATGTTCGCCCCCTCTCCCCTGACCCATCCCCACCTCCACCCCACCCCCACCCCCGGCCCCGGCCCCGGCCCAGGCTTCCGCTCACCAGGGCAGCTCGTAGTGAGTCCCAGGGGCCTTGCCAGGAGCCGGGCTCGGGGCCGGGGCAGCTCCATTCTCCTCCACCTCCATCATCATCACTGAGGCCCCTTCCCGCCACCAACAGGCCGACGTGGTGACGCCACCAGACGGGGCCCGCCCCCTCAGAAGCCGGAGCGCGCGCCCAAGGTGCAGGCCACGCCCCCTCCTGCGCCTGCGCACTGAGAACAGAGGAAGAAGGGGCGGGGGCAGGAAGTGGAAGGAAAAGAAGGGAGGGGGAAGGGAAAGGAGGGGAGAGGGAGGGAATTGAGAAGGATTGTGCTAAGGGAGACGTGTGTGTGTGTGTGTGTGTGTGTGTGTGTGTGTGTGTGTGTGTGTGTGTGTGTGTGTGTGTGTGTGTGTGTGTGTGTGTGTGTGTGTGTGTGTGTGTGTGTGTGTGTCTGTGTGTGTCTGTGTGTGTCTGTGTCTGTGTGTCTGTGTGTGTGTGTGTGCGCGCGCCTCTGTCTATGACACTGTGTGCCAGTGTGTTTGCTTGTCTGTGTGTCTGTAAAACACGAGTCCACCCAGTGAATTACGTGCTGCCCCTGTCTGGACTATGGGTATTTTTAGGGATGCCTCTCTGGGGTTTCAGTGACATAGATATCAATGGAGAGACATTAAGATGATATAAAAACAAAAAAATTTAAATCGTGTTTTTTTAAGTTTCTGTTTATTTTTAGATACCCCCACAACCACATACATTTGCAGAACAGAGAGAGCCTACCCTGCAGCCTGTGTGTCTTTTAGTCTGTCGGGATTTCTGTGTATCTATCTACCTTCCTATGTGTCCATCAGCTTCTCTTCTGCCTGTCTGCTGCCTTTCCATCAATCAACAAGCTTTTTTTTTGCTTTTTTTTTTTTTGCTTTTTTTTGATGCTTGCTCCACGCCTGGTAGGGTGCTGAGTGCTGGGCATACAAAGAAATTAAAAAACAAACAAAATAATCCCTGCTGTGGGAGAGTTCACAGTCTAAAGGGGCAGACTACACACAGGCAGCTAAGTACATTGAAGGAGTCATCAGTGTGAATGGGAAGCCATCTCAGGGGGAAGGAAAGCCCTGCCTGCCTGCTTTTCTCTCTTCCTGTCCGCCTCTGGGAGCGGGCAGCCCAGAGAGTTCATGCTTTATTTGTCCTGAAGCAGGCCTGCAGCATTGCCCCCTCCTTTTCAGGCAGAGTCTGACCAGGGTCATCCTCCTCTGGGAGAGTGAGAGGTCCTCTAGGACCAATATGAACCCAAATAAATGAAAGAAGGAACTTTAGAAAAGATTTACTCCAACCTACTTATTTTATAGATGAGGAATTTGAGGTACAGAGAGAGGAATTAACCTTCCTAAAGTCACACCAGCAATAACTAGTGAAGTCAAGATACAAACTCAGGTCCTTTGACTGAATCTGATTGAACAAAACACTAGAAGTCAGTCAAATCCTGAACTCTTCAGCTCTGGTTTAACCCTGCTGTGATGTTACAAACTGGGTTTTTTATATCCATTGGCTTCCCAAAGGTTCTTAGAAATGCTCTTGGAAATCTTAGCTTCCTTCAGGACTCCACATATGTACCACTGCCTATGGGAATTCTTACCTGCTCCCTGCCCCCCCCACCCCCACAGTTATTGGGACTATTTCCCTTCTCAAATATCTTTTATTGACTTATTGAGAAGGAGTGTGCTTTGATGGATAGAGTGCTGGACCTGGAGTCAGAAAGACTCAAGCTCACATCTCACTTCCCACAGCTAATGACTTTATGATCTGGCAAGTCATATATAAGATCTGACAACTTATGACTGGCAAGTCATATAACTTCTCAAATCCTCAGGCAGCTCTACACTCATCCTTCCATCCATCCATTCATTCACTGGACTAGTGCTATTTTTCCCTCCCTCATGCTACTACTGATTCATTGCTTAGGTGGGATACAGAATAGCAATATTCTTCCTCAGCTCTAAGAAGTTATATCAAATGATCTATAATTTTATAATTACATCAAATGATATATAATTCTCTCTTTTAACTCTAAGCCCCTAGTCAGAGAAAGAGTGCTGGCAATAACATTTCAGTGTTAGATCTCTGTCTGTCTGTCTCTTGTTTTCTGTCTCTCTGTATCTCTCTGTGTGGGTCTCTCTGTCTCTCTCCCTTGGAGGATTCTCTGTTAGATCTCTCCCTCTCCCCTCAATTGCTCCTTCCCTACCACATTTCATTGGTCTTCTTTGAAAATGAAGGACAAACAGCAATCACATTCCTAATAAATAGACCCAGACTAGCTTGTGGTGAATATTTTATTTATAAAAATAAATTCTTGTGTCCTGAGGGAAAGGTTTCAGTCTTCCAAGAGGGAGTTCTAGGGGAGCAAGGCAATGCAGAATTATCTCCTTAAGGTCTGTAAGGGGAGGTGACAGAAACACACAGCATCTATCCTGTTTCATACTTGGTAAGTCCAAACAGCACTGCTGGATGGATCCTGACCCTACATTTTATGGCAGCTGCCTAGGCTTCTGAATTTCCCAGCTTCACATGGCTTCTTAAGACCTCCCCTTCTCCAGATGACCTATGGGTCTTCATCACATCTCATGAGGAGCTGCATTCCTCTGTGACTCTAGAGGCTTCAATGGGCAGCTGGAATCTCCACCATCTTTAGCTTTAGGTTCTGCTGAAATCCTTGGCTGGGGAGTTGCTGAATTCTTTCAGCAAGAGTGGGGATCTAAGGCTTGTCACCTCCAAGGCTAGAGCCCTTTAGACACAGTCTTTCCTTCTGATACCTCTTTGTGAAACAGGGCTATGGAGGCTGCCAATGCGTTTCTCACCTCTTCATCTCTGAAGGCTAAGTCATAACTAGGCAATAGCTATTTACCCATAGTCCCTAAATGACTCTGGAGTTCAGGGTTCTCATTTTTCACACTCTGAGTGTCTCTTGTTTGTCAATGCAAATGAGTGGGAAAGGGAAAGGCTAAGGGAGCAATCTCTGCTCTTCAGGCAAATTCAAGCCAAGTCTGGGGGTTCATCAGATTTCTTGTCTTTGTTATATGCAAATGAGCTACTCCTAGTTCATATCCTTTACAAAATACAAAAGAGCACATTCAACGTCTTACCCAAGATACCACTCAAAACTACAAGGGGCAAATGAAGACCTGCTTCTTCAAAATCCTATCTTTTACAGGAAGCCTTTCCCAATCCTTTCTGTCTCAGTTGTCTACTGTTTATAGCTTGCTTGGTATATATTTGTCTGCGTACTATCTTCTCTGCTATGCAGGTAGGTGGCCAAGTGTATAGAGTGCCTGACCTGGAGTCAGGAAGACTTCTCTTCCTGAGTTCAAATCTGGCCTCAGACACTTTCTAGCTGTGTGACCCTGAGCAAGCCACTTAACCCTATTTACCTCAGTTTCCTCGTCCATAGAATAAGTTGGAGAAGGAAATGGCAAGTCAGTCCAGTATCTTTGCCAAGAAAACCCCAAATGGGGTCATGAAGAGTCAGACATGACTGCAATGATTTAATTTAACAATAAATTAACAATAAATTAAGAGGGGAATTTAAATTTAAAACCAATGCTTACTTATAGGTCTCAACATCCAGAAAGGTTACCATTATTCAACTTCCACTTCTTTGGCTGTAAAATAAGAAAGCATGGCTGACTGGAGCTATTGAAATACAATTGTCAAAATATTTTTTAAAATCACAAGGTCACAGACCCAGGCGAAGGGGATCTAGAGGCAGCAAAGCCAGTATGGAGGTTCTTGCCATAGGTTAGATGAGAAGGACTGAGGGTCTGAACAAGGGGAGGTTGTAGAGATTTGAGAAAGGCAGATTCAAATGTGGGAGACTTTGTTGTCAAAGCACAACTAGGACTGAGATGTTTCCCATCTGATTAACTGGAGAAAATAAGCTGTGTTTGCCCCAAGGCACAGGGCTGGTAATGGTTGGGCTGCTCCCTAGGTGAGGTGGGGAGGAAGGCCATAGGGAATGAAGGAGACTCCAGAGGGCATGGCATGGTTCCTCTGTGTGTGTGTGTGTGTGTGTGTGTGTGTGCGCGCATGCCAGCGCCATCAGCTTGCAGTAGGGAGATGGCATCAAAGACTAGAGGACTGGCATCACACTTACCCGAGCCTAGACTGAGAAACTGAGACACTGAGTGGCAGTGCTAGAGAGCCTTCTGAAAATATAGCAAAGAGTAGGGGGAAAGGAAGAGAAGGAGAGAGGAGGCAAGACTAAGGGAGGAAGAGGAAGGGAGAAAGGGAGGAAAAAGGAGAGGAAAGAGAGAGGAAAGAAGGGAGAAAGAGAAAAAAGGGAGGGAAAGAGAGAAGAGAAATTAAAGAAGAGAGAGAAGAAAGAAAAGAGAAAAGAGAAAGAAACGAGAACCTCCTACTGCCGTACTATTCATACTCATTTAAACCAATTCACCCACAAGTTGCTATCAGTGCAATAGGCACTGGTCCTCTTCAAAAACAAAGGACAGACAACAGCTAGGGACTCAAGTGCACAAGAGGCCCTCGAGATTTCCCCCTCATCTTTGGGATCAATTCTTCCTCATTCAGAGACTTCTATGTTCTCCATCACTTTCTTATTTTCTCCTGTCTTTTTGTGTGTGGATTGTGGGCTTGGCCATGTGAGGTGCTGATCTCAGAGCATCAGGCAGTGACCACATTGGATTTCCAGAGTGAGGGCAACAAGCAGAGACTAAAATTTCCCCCCAGATATAAGGCTCGTGGAGGCATCTGCAGGATCATAGGCTTCCAGGTCATTTTTGCAAATGATGAAACCAAGGCCCAGGGAGATGCCATGATTCCTCAGCAGGCGTCAGAGACAGGCTTCACCCTGGGTCTTTGACTTGAGAACCAGCATGCCCCTTCCTCTGATCCATGTGGATTTGACAAGTGATGGAATGGCTTCCCATGAGGAAGAGGAAAAGGTCAGGTAATTCTGACATTTGAGCTGAAAGGTATTACCTTCGATAAATTGAGACGTTCAAAAGAGGGTTGGGTACGGGGAAAGCACTGGAATCCTGCCTCATGCCCACCAAATGTGTGACTCCAAGTGAGTCACTAAACCTCTCTGTGCCTCAGTTTGTGTAAAATGCCCAAGGGTATTGAGCTCAGTAATCTATGTCTATGTCTATGATGCGGTGAGTTCCAAATCTGAATGGATCAGCCCTTCCAGGGTGTGGTCTCTGGAGGATCTGTGCCTCAGAGGGTAAAGAGGTGGCAAAGTGAACAGCTGGATAATCCCATTGGTTCCATTAGGGGAGACAAGACCTGTCTGGATCATATTCTCATACAAGGCAAAATGAACTGAATGGAAGCCAGAAGAGAAGAAATTGAATGGGGAGTAGTATATGAGGATGAAAAGGAGCTGATGAACAGCTCCAGGTATTTGTCCCAGGAGGGAAGGGAAGGGATGGGATGCTAGCCTGAGCAGGCAGGGGGCATCAGAGATAGCAAGATGGGGGCTTGGAGGTGCTGGAGACTTGACTTTAGCCTCTCTCCTACTCTAGCCCCAGGGTCTGGCCATGGGATTCTTTGCTGAACCTCAGGGACTCTCTATTACCTTTAAGGCAACATGTGACTTCCTCTGCTTGTCCTCTCATGCCCCACACCATCTGGCTCCAATCTTCTCAGGCTACTCATATATTACTCTCCACCCTGCATTCCGGATTCCATGCAAACTGGCTGCCTTTCTCCCAGCACACGTTCCATGCTCTCATTTTGTATCTGCGCACAAGGTGTCTCCCATGCTGGAAATGCTCTCCCTCATCACCTCCACGTGCTGAATCCCTTAGCTACTTTTAAGGCTTAACATAGGTACCATCTCCTGCAAGTGACACCCATTCACTGCTCTGCCCCCTGCTCCATCCTTTGCTTGGTATTGACTTTGCATACCTAGTATAGTGGATAGAGAGATGCCCCAAGTAAAAAAAAAACTGGGTTCAGGTCTCTTCTCTTCTGCATATTGGTCTTCTGACCTTGGACAAGTTACTTTATCTCTGAGTATACCAAAGTGGGGATTTGAACTCAGGTCCTCAGACTCATTGCTCCCTGATTCACTGCTGTTTCCATGATGCCCTTCTAGGAATAAGGTTTTTATTGTGGAAAATCCTGTTGATCTTCCACATATTTATATACACATGCATACAAATATATACATATGTCTGTATATACATACATATATGTGTATGCTGTTGTTGAGTCATTTTCTGGGGTTCATTATCTGGGGTTTCCTTGGCAGAGATACTTAGGTGTTTCACTATTTCCTTCTTCAGCTCATTCTACAGATGAGGAAACTGAGACAAACAGGGTTAGGAAACTTGCCCAGGGTTACACAACTGGTAAGTGTATGAGGTTAGATTTGAACTTGGGTCTTCCTGACTCCAAGTCCAGGGTTCTATCCACTAAGCCACCTAACTGCCCTTTGAAGTATATGAGTATGTGTGTGTGTGTGTGTGTGTGTGTGTGTGTGTGTGTGTGTGTGTATGTGTATGTGTGTAAATACACATGGCAGCAGGGTGGTTTACCGGATAGAGCACTGGACTCATCTTCCTGAGTTTAAATCTAGCCTCAGATACTCCCTAGTTATGTGACCCTGGACAAGTCACTTAACCTTATTTGCCTCAGTTTCCTCATCTATCAAATGAGCTGGAGAAGGAAATGGCAGCCCATTTATGGATCTTTGTCAAGATCTTTGCCAAGAAAACCCCAAATGGAGTCACAAGTCAAACACAATAACAATTACATATGTATATATACAAAATTTTTATTGGTGTCTTTTGTTTTTATACAACATTAATTTCTAACTATTCTGTGCCCCTTCCCCAACTCTCCCAGGGAGGCTTCCCTTAGAATATTGGAAAAAGAGTTAAACAAATCCACTAGACTCCATTCCTTTATTTACATATTTTTGAAGAAACTATTCTGAACCAAGCCAACACCAAATAAAATGTGCATTTCTATATACAAAGTAGAATGGAAAAAGAGGATTGTATTGAAAGAGTGAATCTCTATTATACACATCTTGCTTTTCCTTCTAAGTATATAATAAATTCAACTACCATTTAGCACATCCTGGCATACAGTAAGCATTTAATAAATGCTTGTTGACTCGACAAGGCTTTCAAAGCTGATTGTTTCAATTTGGCCTTCTGCTCTCTCCTCGGCATTCTTTTAAAAATGCTTCAGAGCCTTTTTTCTCTTTTTTTCCTTTTCTTCCTTTTTTGGGGAGGTGGAACAGGGACCCTTATTTCTGGCTTCTCGCCTATGCTACCTCCCTCCACTGCAAATTGAAAATAAAGACCCAAGTTCCTATAACAAATATGTATAGTCAAGTCAAACTATTTCCCTACCTGCTATGTCTGAAAACCTAGATCTCATTCTGCACCTTAAGATGGCAAGGTAATAAGGGAAGCAGTATGGTTAGCACATTGGCTCTGGCCCTGTAAGGAGATACTCTGAGTTCAAATCCCTCTGATGGGACTTGAATGTTATACATTGTTATTGGTTGTTTCGAGTTGTGTCTAGTTATTGAGTTACTCAGAGTTCTTGAAATTTTCACAGGTATTTTTCTTTACAGTATTGTTGTTACTGTAGAAATAATTCTACTGGAGCCCAGCTCAGGCACCGAGCTGAGCACAGCTCAGCGCTGTGGCAAGGCACCATACCACCGGCAGCATCTGTGGAAATGCCAAAGACAGCTTCAGGGGTAGGTAAGAGGGCTCTTTCACTTGGGTGAGAGGGGAACTCAGTGATCTAACCCTGGCCCCAGGCAATAACAGCTTCCATTGTTGAAACCCTGACCTGGAGTCCCTGGGGGGATTGAGCAGCTGATCTGGATTTAGCCCTGAGGGGCTGCTCAGGGGTAGAGAGGAGTGCTGGCATGGTGGAGCTGGTGGGGGTTTTGGAGAGGGAATCCTGCTCACAGACCAGAGTTCAGGCCAGGAGAGTAATAAACTCCTCTCCCTTGATTCAGCCACCTTGGAGGAACTGAGGACTTACAGGTCCCCAGAGTATACCCTCCCCTTGAAAAGAACTCAAAAGTCAAGTAACTGACTGAGACAATGACCAAAAAAGGGGAAAAGAATAAGACAATAGAAAGTTACTTTCTTGGTAAGCAGGTATTTTCTTCCATCCTTTTGGATGAGGAGAAACAATTTAGGTCTTCAGTGGAAGACCTAAAAGTCAAGACTTCTGCATGCAAAACCTCCAAAATAAATATTCAATGGTCTCAGGCCATGGAAGAGCTCAAAAAGGATTTTGAAAGTCAAATAAGAAAGGTGGAGGAAAAATTGAGAAGAGAAATGAGAGTGATGCAAGAAAATCATGAAAAGCGAGTCAACATCTTGCTAAAGGAGACCCCCAAAAAATGCTGAAGAAAATAACACCTTTAACAATAGGCTAACTCAACTGGCAAAAGAGGTCCAAAAAGTCAATGAAGAGAAGAATGCTTTAAAAAACAGAATTAGCCAAATGGAAAAGGACGTTCAAAAGCTCACTGAAGAAAATAGTTCTTTAAAAATTAGAATGGAGCAGATGGAAGCTAATGAATTTATGAGAAACCAAGAAATTACAAAACAAAACCAAAAGAAGAAAAAATAGAAGACAATGTGAAATATCTCATTGGAAAAACAACTGACCTGGAAAATAGATCCAGGAGAGGCAATTTAAAAATTATGGGACTACCTGAAAGCCATAATAAAAAAAAGAGCCTAGATATCATCTTTCATGAAATCATCAAGGAAAACTGCCCTGATATTCTGGAACCAGAGGGTAAAATAAATATTGGAAGATTTCACTGATCACCTCCTGAAAGAGACCTGAAAAGAAAAACTCCTAGGAATATTGTAGCCAAATTCAAAGTTCCCAGGTCAAGGAGAAAATATTGCAAGCAGCCAGAAAGAAACAATTTGAATATTGTGAAAATATAATCAGGATAACACAGGATATAGAAGTTTCTACATGAAGAGATCTAAGGGCTTGGAATATGATATTCCAGAAATCAAAGGAACTAGGACTAAAACCAAGAATCACCTACCAAGCAAAACTGAATATGATATTTCCAGGGAAAAAATGATCATTCAATGGAATAGAGGACTTTCAAGCATTCTTGACAAAAAGACCAGAGCTGAATAGAAAATTTGATTTTCAAACACAAGAATCAAGAGAAGCATGAAAAGGTAAACAGGAAAGAGAAATCATAAGGGACTTACTGAAGCCGAACTGTTTACTTTCCTACATGGAAAGATAATATTTGTAACTCTTGAAATTTTTCTCAGTATTTGGGTAGTTGGAGGGATTAGACACACACCCATCCACCCCACCCCCACCCCCTCCCACACACACATATAGACAGAGGGCACAGGGTGAGTTGAATAGGAAGGGATGATATCTAA
>CM053770.1:281350255-281362904 GCA_028658325.1 Potorous gilbertii | reverse complement strand
GGGAAAAGTGAAGCTTACTCTCATCACATTTGGCTTAAGGAGTGAATACCATGCACACTCAATTTGGTGTGAAAATCTGTCTTACACTACAGGAAAGTAGAGGAGAAAGAGATAAATAATGTGTGTGGGGGATGATAGAAGGGAGGTCAAATGAGAGGAGGGGGTTAATTAGAAGTAAACACTTTTGGAGAGGGATAAGGCCAAAAGAATAATTGGGGGAGCAGGATAGGATGGAGGGAAATATAGGTAGTCTTTCACAACATGACTATTATGGAAGTCTTCAGCAAAACTACACATATATGGAGGAAGGGAGAGAAGCTGGAACTTTAGGAATGAATGTTGAGAATTGTTTTTGCATGTAACTGAGAAATAAGAAATACAGGTAATGGGGTATGAAAGTCTATCTTGCCCTACAAGAAAAGAGAGAAGATGGGGATAGGGAATGGGGGGTGTGATAGAAGGGAGGGTAGATTGGGGAAAGGGGTAATCAGAATGCATGATATTTTGGGGTGAGGGGAGGGAAGAGATGGGGAAAAAATTTGGAACTCAAAATTTTGTGGAAATGAATGTTGCAAACTAAAAATAAATAAATAAATTGGGGAAGAAAAGAAAAAAATTATTCTCCTGGTTCTGTTCTTTGCATCAGTTCATAAAGGTCTTCCTAGGTTTTTCTGTCTCTTTTGGCTCTAAATCTTAGACCCTGCATGTCAACCTTAATCCTTCCTTCTGCCTCCATCCCCACATTCAATCTGTTGCCAAGTCTTACTCACTTAAATGTCTCGTCCCTTCTGACATGGTCATCATCCTTGTTGGGGCCTTCTTCACTCCTTACCCCTTAGCTGGCCTCTCTACCTCCAGCCTCTCCCTTCTGTTCCATCCTTCACTACAGCTGCCAAAATCACATTCCTATATCAAGGTCTGAGCACAGCACTTTCTTTCCTGAAAATGTTTGAGGGAAGACTCTAAAGTAGCACACCAGACCCTTTACCTTCTCAGGACCATAGGTCCAGAGCCAGAAGAAACTTCAGAACCTCGCCTCTTATTTTACAGATGAGGAAAATGAGGAGCAGGGAGTGATTGGCTCAACTAGGGTCACAGAGTAGTATCATAGGGTCACAGACCTGAACCCAGGAGAGGTCATTGACCTCTACAAGGATGAAGATAGGGAGGTAGTAAGAGGAAGGAAGGTTTCATGGAGGTGGAATTTACTGGGCTCGACCTCAAAGGAAGGGAGAGACAGAGATTCTTCCAGATAAGGAGGTTCCCATTACAGGGGATGGCCCCATAAGAAGAGGGGACAGAGAGTCATCAATTTGGCTGTATGACAGCACATGAAAGGCGCAGTGAGGGATACATCTAAGAAGGGTTTGATCATGAAGTGCCTTAAATGATGGGATGAACCAGGACTTGAGACTTCCTTTGATAGACAAGCAAAAAACTTTTGAATTAGGAAAGTTATTTGTTTACCGAGTTAAATAGGAAAAACTCCTTTCTCTCATAGAGCAGTGCAAATCTTGCCTCCGATACTTCCCGGTTAATCGTGCCCACCCCACAGGTTATGAGTATCAAATGAGATAATATATGTAAAGTGCCCTTGCAAACCTCAGGCTGTATAAATATTAGCCAACAATGAATGGAAAGCATTTATATAGTTCTAAGTGGCAGATGACAGTGGATAGAGACTGGGCCTGGAGTAGGCAAGGCTCATTTTCCTGAGTTCAAATCTGGCCTCAGACACTTACTAACTGTGTGACCTTGGGCAAGTCACTTCACCCTGTTTGCCTCAGTTTCCTCATCTGTAAAATGAGCTGTAGAAGGAAATGGCAAACCACTCCACCATCTCTGCCAAGAAAATTCTAAATAGGGTCACAAAGAGTCAGACATGACTCAAGAAGCCTAGCAATAACAAAGAAAGCAAGAAGTAGGACAATGGGGGAGGGGGCAGGTGATGGGTACCATTCCAGACGGGCAGTGGAAAAGATATGGAGACTGGCAAGAGATCCCAGACTCCTTGAGACTTCACTTACTCACTCATCAATCAGGAGAACCCACCCATAAGTATGATGACTTTGCAATCAGAGGCTCTGGGTTCAAATCCAACTTTTGCTACTTACTACCTTTATGACTCAAGCCTCTCTAGGCCTCAGTTTCTCTTCTTAAAATGAGAGAGTTAGGCTCAACTAAGGTCCCCTGCAGCTCTAAATCTATGCTCCTATGAGTTCCAAATCTAAGTGGAATCATTTGCCTCAGGCCATGATGGTCTTTGGCAGTTCTGTGGTTCAGAGGGAGCTGTGGTAGGGCAGATGGTAAGGGGACCATGTCATACAAGCTAGTAAGAGAGATATGACCTATTTATAAAACATGTGGCCAAATGCCCTGGCCCCACCCCTTGTTCTCCAGATTGCTCCATCCGCTTTCTACCATCCTTTCCACCCTGGAGAGACCTTTCCCCTAAAACCCCTTCTTATTAGTGAGTCTCTATTAAATAAGAGTAATGGTGGTAAAGACCCCCATTCAAAGAGTCATCCAGGCAATGTTCACCTTCCTCCTAGCTACAGTCTTCACTCTCTGGACTTGTCCACCTCCTCACTGGTGGCTGAACCCTACACTCCCCCTTTTCAGATCTGTTAGGTATTGTTTTCCTATATTAAGAATGTAAGTTCTTTGAGAATGGAGACCGAGTCTATTTGCTTGACTTTGCATCCCCAGAGCTTAGTCATTAGTATAGTGCATGATACAGAGAAAGCACTTCACAAATATTTCATCTTTCTTTCCTTCCTTCCTTCCTTCTTTCTTGCTTTCCTTTTCTTTTTTCTTTCTTGCTCTTCTTCCTTCCTTCTTTCCTTTCTTTTTCTCTTTCTTTCTTTCTTTCTTTCTTCTTTCTTACTTGTCCACCCTCTATTATCTTTCTATCATCTATCATTTTGCTTATGTGCCCTCCATTATCTATCTTTTTTCTTTCTTTCTTCCTTCCTTCCTTATACCTTCCTACTTAGCTACACTCTATCCATCTGTCTAATCTGTCATCTATCCATTTATCTATCAATCATACCTGCCCATTATCTATCCACCCATTCATCTGGGTGGGGCTAGCTGTCTTATCTATGGCAAAAACAAAATAAGTAGTTGCATAAGAGAGAGCAGACAAGGTGTAAAGGAGATGAGGGGAGGGAGAAATCACTTTTGTGCAGGGAGATGGGGCTCGTGGAGGGCACTGCAACAGGTGGAGAGAGAGTCAGGATAGCAAGAAAAAACAGTCCCCTAAATCTTAGAGATTTGTTGTAAAATGCAAAATAAGAGTTTGAAGGCAGTTAAGGGATACTTGAACATGAAACTAGTGTCCTCTGGCACATTGTAAGTTCACACTTGCACCCTGGTGTCTGCCTTCTGGCAGCCCCCCATCCCAGCATCCTCTTCTTATAAAAGAGCTAGAGAGGGGTAGGACTCTTTTCTTCAGTTCCCCAGTTTATAACCTACTTCTCATCAAACATTCCTCTCCCTCCCCCCCCAAATATTTACTTCCAGTTTGTGCGGAGGCCTCCCAGGGCCTCAATTTTCATGAATTAAATATGAACTTCTCTATTGGAGCCAGGAAGGGAGGAAACCCTTGGTCGCCTGTAGGGACAACGAACGATTTAGTGCTTTGGTTGCTGTTCCCTCCTGGCTGATATTTCAAAGGCACCAAGGCTGGACCTATAAGGGAGAGGGTCTGACTATGTGCTCCCTTGTCTTTCTGAGCTGGAAGCCTAAAGGATAGGAGATAGGAGCCTCAGGCATCAATTTCCACTTTAGATATTGGTGTCAGAGTCTAATGACAGGAGACTGTCTTCACTGATCCCATCTCTCGCTTGGACCCGAGACATTCAGAGGATGTCAGCTCATGAAAACGTCCGGAATAATGAGGTTGAGGGGGATGTTAACATGATGCATGGACAGCGCATTGGCTCTGAAGTCAGAGAATCTGTTTTCAAATCCTGTCTCTAACACATACAGCTTCTGTCTCCTTGAGCAAGTATTAAAAATTGCTAGCATTTATAAAATACTTGACAAATATTATCTCATTTGATCCCCACAGTAACTTTGTAAGGTAGGTGCTCTTATGATCTCCATTTTACAGATGAGGAAACTGAGGCAAACAGGGTGAAATGACTTGCCCAGGGTCACCCAGCTAGTAAGAATCTGAGGCTGAATTTGAATTCTGATTCTAGGACCCATCCTCTATTCACTGTCACCTAGCTGCTTCCAAAGTCACCTAACCTCCTCTGGCCTCGGTTTTCTCATCTGTGAAATGATTGGGATGGGCTAGAATGCTTTTGAAGACCTTGCCACCTTTAGATTTATGCCTCTGTAGTTTATAGAAGGTTCCAAAACATTCTACACTGGATTGATTATCTCATTTGCTTTTCGCAGCAGCCCCATGAGGAAGATGTGATGATAAGGGTTCAGATTTGGGATTTCACCAGTGTGGAAATGCCCTTCATGAATATAGATTTTCTGTAATTTGTAGTTTTAGGAGACTTCCTGGCACTCAATGAGTCTTGGGTTAGAGTGACTTGCCCAGGGTCACACAGCCAGCACATACAATGGTATGTGATCCATGAATCTTCTTGACACCCAGGGCAGTTCCCTGCCCATTATGTCATACTACCTCTCATGTATGCATATGTATGTATTTCTGTGTAGATATGTATTTGTATGTATAAATATGTATTTCTGTAATATAATTGTCTTTGTTCAATCATTTTAGACTTCATAACCCCATTTAGGGTTTTCTTGGCAAAGACACTGTAGTGATTTATATTGCCTTCTCCAGCTCATTTAACAGATGAAGAAACTGAGGCAAACAGGGTAAAGTGACTTACCCTGGTCACATAGCCAGTAAGTGTCTGAGGTTAGATTTGAACTCACGTCCTATTGATTCCAAGTCCATTGCTTTATTCACGGTGCCACCTAACGCTTGATGACTTGAAGTCAGTAGGTATCTACTCAATACTTAAGGTCCAGAAGGGCTATGTAAGTCACCTGAGGTCATTCAGCTTTATCCTCGATGCTTTATGTCAGGGACAAAGTCAGTCATCAGTAGGCAGTCTCCTGATTCCAAATCCAGTCCCTGTCCACTTTGCTCTAGTAGAAGAGAGGAATTCTTAGGGAGAAAATCTTGAGCATTCAGAGCTAGTGCCAGAGAACAAGAAAGTCTGGGGCTTGTAAATAAGTTTACACTTTTGGTTTGTTTCCATGTATTTAACTCCCTTTGGAAGTGTGTGAACTGTTCGAAGGATGCTGAATATTGAGCTAATAGAAGGAGCCTTTGGGGGAGGGGGCAGTCTGAGCTTTCTTCTGTGGACACCCCCTATAGGGATGCCCATCAGCAATTCAGTGGTAATAGGATCATAGGGAGTTCCCCAGAGGTTTCTGGGTTACAAACCTGGAACTGTGGCCACTCTACTCCTCCCCATACACACAACAAGTGTTTCCTACGTGATTAACCATGTTATAGAAATAGACATATTTTATATAGAGGGAGAGGCAGTGCAGAACAGGGGAAGGAGAGCTGCCCTCAGAGCAGAAGTAGGTTCAAATTCTGTCATGGCATCCCCCAATTGTTCACTTAATATCTCAGTGGTTAGGGAACCCAAAAAGATTGAGAGCTGCAGAGTAGAGGGAGAGAGACAGACAGAGACAGAGACAGAGAGATACAGAGAGAGATAAAGAGAGAGACACACAAGGAAACAGAGACAGAAAGAGAGAAGGGAGAGAGACAGAGATACAGAGAGAGAGAGAGAGAGAGAGAGAGAGAGAGAGAGATCTTTACCAGGAGTTTCCTACCCTGCTGAAATCACAGACCTGGGGAAAAAATTAAAATAAAAATTTGATGTATATATGTGTGGGAATATACCCACATTCAGTAATTAAATAAATGCACCAATATGTCTATAAACTGTATAGGCACAGATACATAGATACTTGGGGCAGCTAGGTGGTGCAGTAGATAGAGTCCTGACCTGGAGTCAGGAAGAATCATCTTCCTAAGTTCAAATCTGGCCTCAGCTACCTACTAGCTATGTGACCCAGGGCAAATTATTTCACCCTGTTTGCCTCAGTTTCCTCATCCGTCAAATGAGCTGGAGAAGGAAATGACAAACCACTCCAGCATCTTTGCCAAGAAAGCTCCATATGGGGCCACAAAGAGTCAGACATGACTGAAAAATTACTGAACAACAGAATTTGAATGGGGCTGGGAGTGGGGGGACAGACACTAGCAACTAGAGGGATCAGAAAAGGTTTCATGGAGAGAGTGATACTTGAACTGAATCATGAAGAAAATTAAGTTTTCTAAGAGGAAGAGAGAAGTAGGCAGGACATTCTAGGCTCAGCGGCAGCCTGTACAAAGGCATGGAGACAGGAGATGGAAAATGGTTGAAGCTGTCCCCATCACCTTTCTCCCAATACCTCTGTGAGGTGAGAGGTACAAGGATTATTACCCATATTTACAGATGAAGAAACTGAGGCAATAGATGATGCCAGGATTCCAAATGTGTCCTTTTGTCCCCCCAAAAGCCCAGATTCAGGGCTCTTTCTGCTCTGCCCAACATTCTTAATGGCTGTGGTCATCCTTTTTATAGATCCTTGGTTCTATCTTGTTCTAGCTGGCTCATAAGTGAAACTTGGTCTCCTGCTGTACTGGATGGAGGGAAAAGGACTGAAGAGTTCAAATAGGGAAGTTGAAGATCCAAGAGGGCCTGAGACTTCTGCTCTGTCCCCCAGCACATTCAGAGCAGAGCTTGGCCAAACTCCCAAATCGGGTGTCCTGGGTCAGCATCCTCTCGACTAGCTCTCTATTTATATCCCACTCAAACAAAGATGTATACATTTTCTCAGGGATGACATTCCAAGACGGGATCATGGCATCACTCTCCTGAAAGGCAGATGTTTTCCTGGGAAAGAATGTTCTTGGTTGGAAATCTGTTAGACACAGAGCGAGTCGGAGCTTTCTTCTTTTTGACAGACCATCTGGGGATAAAGGAGACTGGGTCTAGCCGGGTGGTATGGGTGGAATTGCTACAGTAGAATTCTGCTGGTGATTTGGAGAGGGGAGAAATGGGAGTACATTAGATGCCAAACCTCTGATGCAGTGTTGAAGGGGCTTTGGACCTAGATTGTCTTCCTGTCGTGAGAAAGAAGGTGGCTAGGGTGAAGTGACCAACATCTGTGATGAATTACTGCTCAGGGTAGAGTCAGCAACAAAACAGAGAGGGGGCCCTGGCCGCTTCCCAGATGAAGAGTATAGGGTAGTGGTGGGGGTAGACAGTCAATGCAAGAGGAAACAGGAAACAGGGGCCAGAGTCTTCACAAGGGGCCAAGTATTAACTCTTGCTGGGTAAGTGCCCCCAGCTTGGAGGAATAAAGATCATGTCAGGACAGGGCCTCAACTCCTTGGGCAACAAGCCTTGTCATGAGCTCTGACGTTCCTTTGCAAGCCTTGCCTTCATTGACATGTCTCAGGGATATAAATCTGTCAGGAATTCCAGCTCTAAAAGACATCCCAGCACCAGTCTTTCCCCAGTTATAGCAATTTTTGGCTTGTTTTTTAAAATACACCTTGTTTCTTATACCGTAATGACTTTCCAATAATTCTCCTCACTTCCATAGTACCTTTCCTTATGATGATAACCTCCAATGAAAACAAAAGGTCTGATATGGTGTCTATGACTGAAAAGAGTAAGTACATGTCTGTCCCTGTGGCCCACCACCTATCCCAAGAAATAAGAAGTGGGTTCCAACGTCTGCAATCAACCATAATCATTGCATCTAGTCTGTGTTTTATTTGCATTTCATCTTTGTCTTTATTTGTTTGATTGTAGTTAATGTGGATCGTGTCTCCCTTGGGCTGTTTTTCTCTACTCTGTCAGTTCATAAAATATTAGCTAACATTTATAGGTTACTTCATATAAGAATAGTTAGTACTTTCAATTTTGAAAAACTCTCCCTTTTCTTTCCTCCTTATCTTTCTTTTTTTCTCTGCTCTCTTGCTTTCCTTTTCTCTTCTCTTCTCTTTCTCCATATATATGGATATAGATATATAAAATCTCATTTGTTTTTCACAATAACACTGTGAAATAGGTGCTGTTATTTTCCCCATTTTACAAATGAGAAAGCCAAGGCTGGATGAGGTAAAGTGACTTGCCCAGGATCACAGAGCTCAGAAGTGTCTGTGTTTGGATTTCAACACATTTCTTCAGGTCTCCAACCTCAGCCCTCTGTCCACATACAAGTCTTCTCACAGATCTCAGGATCACAGACAGCTCCAGATGAGACCTTACAGGCCATCCATTGCAAATCCCCTATTTTACAAATGAGGAAAGTGAAACCCAAGGAGATTTAGTGATTCATCCAAGGTCACAGTCAGGAACTGGTAGAGCCAGGACTTGAACTCAGGTTTTTTGCTCCAAACCCAGGGCTTTTCTCACTGGGTCAAGCACTTGCTGCTCCTTTTTCTCCCACTTCTCTGGATCCCTCAGCTTGTCATTTCAGACAGTGTTGTCGTGTTCCTTCCCATTCGTAGAGCATAGTCTGTTCAGTCATTTCCCTAGTTCATACTTCTCTAGTTTGCTCAATATGGAAACTTTCTTACCTTGATTTACCTTACTGTAAAACAGAGATGCCCCTTTAGGGGTCCTGTGGTCTCAGATGATTCTAGGCTAGTGGTTTCTGGCAGGCAGTTCTCTCCTCTTGTTCTTCTGACCTTTACAGAGCTCAGAGAAAATGAAAGGTAATAAGGAACCATCACTGAATATGACCTAGAGCACGCTCTTGACCTCAAAGCTCCCTCAACCCCCCTGGAAAATTGAGTTTAAAAGAATAAGCCAGAGCTGGAATGTCATTAAGGAACAGATGCTGCCTCCAACATGGAGTTTTCCTGGGGAAAATCTGCCACAGGAACCTGTGAGTGCTGTTCTACTCCAGCCCCAGGGATGTGCTCGGGTGGAGCACCGATAGACGTTCAGCTTGAGCTGCTGCCCAGCATCCTCAGCCGCTGCCTAGTATCCTCAACAACTGCCTGTTAGAAACTCGCCTGAGCCGGATGGATGCCCGGGCAGACCGATCACTAACTGGCAAGTCTGACTTTTAGAAACTGACGAAATAACAAGTGTCAGGGAGTGGGACCTTAGTCTCTCTTTCTGCAGGAGGCTGCTTGTTACCCATTGACTTCTTGGGGTGGTAGAAGTTCTGTGAAAGGAAAGACTGACATGCAAGTAAAACTCTGGCAGTCTGGGACAGCCCTCAAACAGATTGAGCAGGGCCTGAGGAGGTTCAGGCCGGGGGAGTGTTTCAGGAAGACTCAGGGCACTTTCGTTTCCACCTCTTTCCAGTGGTGGACTTTCCTCTCATCTACAGATAGAAAATTGACTCATTCCCCGCAGTGAAGGATGCCTATCCCTGACAGAATACCATTTAACTTTGCTAGGTTCATGAAGCTAGAGCTGAAAGGGACATCAGAGGGTCCAACTTCTTCATTTTACAGATGGAGAAACTGAAACTCAGAAGTGAAGTCATCCATCCAAGGAGCCATAATAGTGTATAATCCTGAAAGGGCCCAAGGTCACAGTGGAGATAACTGGCAGAGCTGACATTTGAATCCAGAAGCTTTGACTCCAGAACCAATGAATTATGAACTATTGAGAAGATTTTGAATCTCTCCTATGAATTTTTATACGAGATGGGTGCTAGTATGGAGGATGGTTGGATTTATCTTTTAAGGGCCCTTCCACCTGTACACTTATGATCCTATAATCTAGAAAAGATGTGGTCTATCCCCTTCAAAGTCTACTCTTAACTTCCTTGGGGATGGGAAGAAGGTAATCCCTGGAAAAGGGTCCCATGGTGAAGGGGTGTGTCCCAGACTTGGGTGAATCAAATGGTGGTGCAAACAGTAGAAAGTTGCTAAACAAAATCTATGGACAATGGAAACTGTGGGGGAGCCCCCATCCCAGAAAAGAAAAGTCTCCCATCCTTGCTCCCAGATGTAGGCACCCCAGTACAAAACCCTGTTTGCCTTAGGCTAGGTACACCTAGGCCACCATGAATTCAAGTTTTTCCTTTGCATCTCTTATGTGTCCAGGTCTTTGAGGGCCACAGCTGGGATTGCTAAAAGAGGAGATGCATTCAGATTTTGCTCTGAAAATCTTCTGGTCTAGTAAGGGAGATGAGCACATGTAAAACAATCTATGAATAATACACGACAGGTTATAGCTGTCCCCTGAGACATTCATGATTCCTTCCATCTCTCCTTATACAAATCTTCCCTCATCCAGGCGTGCTCATACATTCTTTTGCTCACAGTGGAAAGAGCACTGGCTTCTAAGTCAGAGAACCAGGGTTTGACTTTTCCTCTGGCCCTTATTTCCTCTGTGACTTGGGGGCAAGTCATTGTATTTCTCTGGGTCTCAGTTTCCTCATCTGTAAAATAAGGCAATTGAGATAGATGGCCCTTGTGGTCCTTTCAGCTGGAGAAGGAAATGGCAAACCACTCCAGTATCTTTGCCAAGAAAACCCTAAATGGGGTCATGAAGAGTCAGCCATGACTGAATAACAAATGATCCCTTCAAGAACTCAATTGTTAAGTTTTGAATCTGAAATCAGGTCCTCTGCCTCAAGAGCCACCGAGTCAGGAGAAACGACCCTCTTCCTCCTTAGGTTCCTAAGATGTCATGACTGAAAGGGTGCTTGGGCATCTGCCACCTTCCTTTACAGAGGAGGTCAATGAACCTCAGAGTGGGTAGTGATCTACTCAATGTCATCCAGCTTGTAGGCAGACTCATTCCAGTATTCTCTCTATCCCATCTCTCTCTCTGTTTCCTTCATCCAGAGAGTTTGGTTCAACTTGGGCTACTCCATTTTCAGGCTAGTCAAGATACCTAACCAAGGAGAGGCTGTTGTGAAGTCAGAGGATCTGCACTCAAATGCTGCCTCTGTGATTTCTACTTGTGTGTGTGTTCATCCTTCATTGCCGAAGAAGACCATGCCGTCAGAGAAATAATGACATGCCTTGCACTTCACTTTATTTTCAGTGAGGGAGGGCTGTCCTACTTGTGTATTCTTTGGTAAATCACCAAACTTCTCTGGGTCTCAGTTTCTTCTTCTGTAAACCATGGGGACAAGAGGACCTCTGAGATCCCTTCTAGCTCTGGTCCTAGGAGCCCATGAACCAATCCTCCCTTGGCCTCAATTCATTCACCTGTAAATGATGGCATTGATTAGAAAGATTCAGAGGTCTTCCCCAGTTCCAGGTTTCTCATACTAGGACTTTCTGTTCTGTCATAAAAAAGAGGAAGAAAAGTGAGGGGGGGGGTCAGAGTTCAACCTATTGAGTGTCTGACTAGAGGTGTGGAGGGGCAGTTGGGAGGATCGCTGTCAGATCAATCAATAGCTGGGTTGGAGGAAAATGGTGACAGAATCAAGCATGTGGAGGAAACACAGTTTAAAACACGTATCCATTTCTTTTCTGGGCCCCAGTCAGGTGGCATCTTGAGGGAGCCTGACCAACTATGGAGCCAGGAGTGGAAGAGGCAATGACATGCTGAAGGCTGGACCCTATCCTCAGGCACTACCTTCCAATGGCTTTGGGAGGCAGGCTGAGAATTAGCGAAGAGGTCATTTTCTCTGCATTAGTAACTGACTTGCATTCGGTCCATTGTAGCTGGCTCCCTGCAGGCCACACCAAAACCCACACAAGGCTATTTGTTCTGATCTGGGAAAGTCTCCCTAGATTTCTTCTAGAAACACTGTGGGTACTTCCCATGATTATTTGACAACCAGAGATCAACACATACTCACTGTTGTGTTACACATGGCCATTCCAACTTGACTGATATTTTGTATGAGACCTCGGGCAAGTCTCTTCCACTGCTGGCCCTCAGTTTCCTTATCTGTAAAATGAGGAAGTTGGACTGTTCGATCTCTGAGATCACTTCTAACTTGAGATCTGGGATCCCACGAAAATCCAATTGTAAATGTTGAGTGTGTAGCCTTTGGGGATAGTTATCCTGCAGATAGATTTGCACATATTGTTGTTCAGTTGTTTCAGTTGTGTCTGACTCTTTGTGACCCCACTTGAAGTTTTCTCAGCAAAGATACTGGAGCAATTTGCCGTTTCCTTCTCTAACTCATTTGACAGATGAGGCAACTGAGCAGAGATAAGTCCAATGACTTGCCCAGGGTCACAACGAGAGTGTTTGAGGCCAAACTGGAATTCAGGTCTTCCTGGTTTCAGGACCAGCTCTAACCACTGCACCACCTAGCTGCCCCTAGATGAGGCATAAAAGGAAAAGTCCTGGATTTTCAGTGAGATCCAATTGTCAAGGGAACAGATTTTGAATCTCTTCTTTGACACTTACTAACTAGACCACTCATTTATCTTAATTCTGTATGGGTCAAATGTGTTCCCTCCTCATTTCCACCTATTAAATTCTCTACTTCCTTCAAGCACTCAAGTAACCATACTTGAAGCCTTTTCTGAACCCAAATTCAGATTTTATATTTCTTTATGAGTGACCAGGTTGTCTCCCTTGGCTAGACTGTAAGTTCCTCAGAGTCGAGTATTGTTTCGTTTTCATTCTTGTATCTCCAGTGCCTGTAGGTGCCTAAGAAA
>CM053770.1:281256362-281350155 GCA_028658325.1 Potorous gilbertii | reverse complement strand
CTACAAAGACAGGCAGAAAGGAGCCCAATGACTAAATCATCAACATCCCAATGATCTATTTCATCCTTAATCCTGATACAGGGTAATATTAAACAGAAGTAGAGAGAACATAGTATAGGTTTTGTTTTTTCTTTTGGAAGCTATTTGTTTTAATGATTGAGAAAGAACAACAAAATGACACTTTTTGACATTTGATACAGTGGATAGAGCCTTGGGTCTGGAGCATGAAAGGCCTGTGTTCAAGTATGGCCTTAGATGCTTCCTAGCTGTGTGACTCTGGGCAAGTCACTTTACCCTGTTTGCCTCAGTTTCCTCATCTGTAAAATAAGCTGGAGAAGGAAATGGCAAACTACTCCAGTATCTCTGCCAAGAAAATCCTAAATGCAGTAACAGAGAGTTGGACATGATTAAACAGAAAGCAATGTTTAAAGGCACTAGCAAACTTTTATTTCTCCCCTTGATTCCCACATAATATATAATTTGAGCACTACATGATAGAATGAATGTTGGACCTGGAGTCAGAAGACCTGGGTTCAAAATATGACTCACCACTCCCTCATTGTGTGACCGTGAGCAAGTCATCTCTCTAACCTCAGTTTGTTCATCCATAAATTGAAGGGAATGGTCTAGATTAAGGATTTTTTAAAATTATTATTTGTTTTAGAAATTATTTGAATTTTTTTTTTATTTCTACATTCTCTCTCTCCTCTTCCCCTCCCTCACCCGTTAAGAAGGCAGGCTATGTGTAGAGATCAAATGTTCTTAACCTGGGTCTATGAACTTCTTTATATATACATATACATATATATATATATATATATGTGCAACCAAATTTTAATATAATTGATTTCTTTTGTAATCTTATATATTTTATCTTATCTTGCCAGGTTTTAGAGATTTTTCTAAAAAATGGTGGTTCCTAAGGTTTTTCTTTCACTCCAAAAAATAAAAAAGAAGTGTGAACCCAGGAGAAAACTAACATTTTTGTTGCTGAGTTCTTTTTCAGTTGTATCTGACTCTCCCTGACCTCATTTAGGTTTTCTTGGCAGAAATACTGGCCTGGTTTGGCTATTTCCTTCTTCAGCTCATTTTATAGATAAGGAAACTGAGGCAAACATGGTGAAGTGACTTACTCAGGGTTACATAGCTAGTAAGTGTCTGAGATCAGATTTGAATTCAAAAAGATGAATCTTCCTGATGCCAGGCCTGGCCCTCTATCCACTGCATCACTTAGTTGCCCTAATTTCATATACTACTCACAATATTCAGTGATTATTTATTGCTTAAGGTGCCATTAAAGAATTTTTAGGGCGACCTCATCCCTCCCCTCACTTAGACATTTCTGTGAGTCCCCGTTGAGAACCACTCCATGGCATGAGCTTCAAGATTCATTCCAGTTCTCTCTCTATGATCCCAAAGATCCTCAAAATTGTTACCCAAAACACTGTAACAGAGTGATTGTAACCGATTGTAACTGATGGAACTTTGCACGTTACTGTAGCACAGCATCCCTGTTCTCTTGTGTTTCATCCGAGTTGACTTTATTTACCTTGCTGTAGTCATTGTTTCCTGTTCTTTCTTCCTTCTATCCCATTTCATACCTCTCTTCCCACATTAGTTGGAATTCTTGTCTCTGATGGTGGCAAAGTAATATTTCCTTACCACAGTTTGTACCAACTGTTGCACACAGAGTTGATTTCTAACACTTTAGTATTATCCATAATGTTACATGGTTGTTTCTAGACAAATCAATATTTTGTTATCAGTAACCTTTTTGTATTCTTGATATGCAATGTTAATGTAGGGGTTAGAGCAGAGGTTCCCAAACTTATTTGGTTTAACTGCCACCCCTGGAAATCTACTTTAACCTTTAATGATATTTTAAAAATTTGTGTCATTTCAAAAAAATAGATTTTTTTAAAAAATGGCTCATCAAATTTAATAATTTATTGTAAACTTGTGTTTTTTCTTGCACTGAAATTTTGATGATGCAAAATTGCCTCATGTAACCATATAATATCGTATTATAACGTACATATTTCTGCTGATGCATGCTGGACTACCCAACAGCTTGTGACACTCTTGCCTGCCAACACTTGCTTGTTAAGACCTATAAGAGGACTTGATCACTGATCTTTTATAACTTGCATTTTGTGTTTTTTATTTGGAAAATAATGTAATCACTATGACTTCAATTCTGTTACACAACAGATGAAACATGTATAAAAGATTTTTCAAAATTTTCTTCTCTTTTCTTTCCTTGTCCTTCCACCATCCCCTTATTTTTATTTAATATCTCCCAGTTGTATCCAAGACTACTAGCACCTCCCTGGATCATTCTAATGCCCTCCAGGGGATGGTATCACCCACTTGGGGAACCTATGAGACAGACAGTCAGGTAACCTTCTTACCCTTGTTACCTATCTGGTATGGAGCCTGGGCAAATTACTTAATCTCTCAATGCCTCCCTCAGCCCAGGCACCCCACAGCTCTCTAGTTGCAGAGCTGCCTGTCTACCTTGGTTGAGAAAATTCATGGGCTTATAACTCTAGAGCTGGAAGGGATCTTAGAAGTTATCCTGCTAGCTCAATCCCTTCAATTTGATAGATAAGGAAACTGAGGCACAGTTATGTGACTTGCTCAGGTCACACATAAATTTAGATCTAGAAAAGATTTTAGAGGACATCTAGTTTGACACTTCATTTTACAGACAAGGAAACTGAGGAATTGTCCAATATCATGGATCTTTACTGGGAGCTCCCAATCCCAATAGAATAAAAGTGATTTACTCTTTATGGACCAAATTCAAAAGTGAAATGATTGGAATAACTGGGTTTATAATTTTTCTTGTATTCTGCAATGGCTGGGCCTTTGCACTGCTCACTGAGTGTATCAATGTGTCTTCCCATGATGTCATTACTGATGATTTTTTTCATCTTTTCCCCTTCTTTGACAATTTGATGGGTGTGAGATGATACTGCAGAGTTGTTTCAATTTGCATTTTCCCAACCATAAGTGATTTTGAGCATTTTTCCAGATGGTTGTCGATAATGTCATTAGCAGCAACTTAAAAATAAAACAAGCAGTATTTAGGAAAGGAAAGGAAGAAATATGATAAACCATTCAGTTTTAATAGGGTCAGGAAGTTCCCATTTTGACTTTAAAACTGGACCTTGTACCAAACCATATTTAATCCTCAAACTTTAAAAATGTTGATCTTCTTAGTGTGGGTACTCACTCTGCTGGGACTGAGTAGACAGTCTTTATTTAAGCCTTGTCATGGCTGAACAACTCTTCACCCTGTGGATAATCTGGTGATGAGCCGTTCTGCACTTAACTAGGCCAGGCCTTGGTCAACAGACCTCTGTCACTGGGCCCATATGCTAAGCCTTTCTGGACTTCCTAGTGTTTGCACTCCATTGGTTTTGCCTTCAAGAACCCAGACAGACTTCCATGAAAGGAGGAGGCCTCAGAGGAGGATTTGATCGGAGATGGAGGGGGAAGAAAATCAAAATACTTTGGTTAAAATTGATTTTTTTCCATCCTCTGACTTCTTAATCTTTCCATATAGTCTGTTGGAATCACTCTGGCTCTACCCAAATGGCCATGAATGAAATGTGTGGTATTTCCTTGAAGGATTTTTCAGGTAGCTTTGTGATACAGAACGTGGACATAGTAGGTGGTTTAACAAATTGACTAATTTTCCCTCTCTTGCCCTATGTCTACCTCCTTTTGCAGCCTGGATCATTGGTCTCTTCTCTTGTGTTATCCCAGTTTCCCATCTTATATTTATGAACTTAATGTATCAGAGCTAGATGGAACCTCATTGACACAAGGACAAGGACACTGGCTGTAGAGGCAGGGGACCTGGTTCAAATTTTTCCTCTGACATGTGACATCACCATCCTGTAAAATGAGGGGACTGGAATAGATGGCCTTTTTTTGACCCCAAAACTATGATCTGGGGTCCTAGGTTACTCCACTTTAATGGACCTGAGTTTCTTAATCTGTAAAGTGAGAGTGTGTTCAATTGGGTAGCCTATGAGGTCCAGATGCTGGATCTCACGATCTTTGCCAAAATCTTAAGAAAATGATGCTTAGGGAGAGGGAGGGGTTAGTTTAAACTCCCAAGGTTGGAAGGAGATGTGAGGCCCCACCTCAGGTCTTCTGATTTCCAGACTTGTTCCCTTCCTCTTGTTGATGGGTCCTGTTTATTTCTCCTTCAATGCCTTTGAGATCATAAGGATGATGGTGTGAGCCCAACAATGACAACATGGCCCCGTGTTTACATAGCGCCATTTCAGAAGGAGATGAAAGCACATGGCTTCTATTTGCAGTCATCCTCTCCTATTCCCACATGGTAGGGATTATTCTTTCACTCTCACAGAAAAAGAGATGATAGAAGTTGGAGAAAGAGCTGTGCTGAAGGGGACATTGGATCGTTCTTCCCTGAGTCTTGCCAGATTCCCTTGGAGGATGACAGAGCATGTATCCAGAGCCTTGTGGGGAAAGGAGGGAAGGTGACAATCTCCATTTTTTGCCTCTTTCCAAAGGAGACCTGGGAGCAACTATGGCCTGAGCCCCTGACAACGAATCAGAGAGACTGACCTAGCCTTCAACAAGGTCATCTGGACAATCCCTAAGGGTAAGTCATTGGCTCTCTGCAAATCACAGTCTAAGATTATCACTATTCCTCCAAGACTTATCTTTTGTAAAGTATAGAAGATGACCCTTCCCCCCACCTATTTCAGTACTGGGGGGAGATCTGCCCTTAGATACATTGGAGATTGGCATCATATCAAACAATCTTACTCCAGCCTCAACTGTCTAGGTTAATGAAGATCAGGCACAGCCTCAGAAAGTGATACCCTCAGAACATTCCCTATTCCCCCAGCCTCCACCAGCCAAGTCTCCCTATGACCCAGATTTGGTCTAATATCCCACAATTCTTTTTCCAGGGTTAACCAAAAGTGACTAACTTCAATCCCTCTGCTGCCTCACCAAAAAGCTGTCCCAGTCAACAAGTTTTGAAAGAAGAAATCATGACTTGGATATTCCACAGACGGGGACACGTTCATCCAAAGGACCACAGAATCTCAGAGTGAGAGCCAAAGGGACCCGAGACGTTTCTGATTCCAAACCCCTCATCAAATAATTTTTAAAGAGTTTTATCAGTACCATTTATATTTTTGTCACAGTTATTTCTGGGGCAGGATAGTGTGGGTGGGCCTCTTCTTTTTAGATCACAAATTCAGAACCTGATATCAACAGACCTCTCCCTCCTTATAGATTTCAGGGCATCTATGACCTTACATAGGAATAAAAATGACACCTTAATTTTCACTGACCTCCAAATGTAATTGAGCATTTCTTTCCATTATGAACATGGACAACAAATCATATTATGAGAAAGACTTCACCAGACAACCAAAGAGGTCCATGACAGAAAGAAAGTGAGGAAGGCTTCGTTTGGATTCTACACTCGCCCCACCTCCATCCCTGACGAAAAGAAAATGTTAAGCAAATACACTCAGTATGGAACTTCTATCTGACATGGGTCATCCTCTACAACATTCTGTCCTATACAATATCAGATACAGTCTCTGAACTGGACTTAATTTTTTTTCTTTGTCACAAGGGTGGGTTTCATCTGGAGCAGGGTGGGAAATAACCACAATGTGAACAATAATATGATATATTATATGATTAATAATATAAAATTGTATAATATTATATAATTATATGAAATATTATAACTATAATATGATGCCTTTGCATCAAAATGTTTTTTTAAAATAGGGATTTCATAAGATTCTAAATTTAGAACTGGAAAGAACTTTAGACATCATTGGCTTATATATCTAGGTCTGGAAAGCCCATCTGGTCCAACACCCACATTTTACAGATGAGAAAACTGAATCTAGAGACGTTAAGTGACTTGCCCAAGGTCACAATCATAAGATGCTAGAGGGAGAAGTGGGATGGACCTCAGAAACCATCCTCATTCTACAGATGAGGAAACTGAGGTACAGGGACTTGCCCAAACTACACAGTAAGTTACAAAACCAGGATTCAAACTCAGATCTTCTGACTCAAGTTGCTTTTTGCACTGTGTTCAGTCACATTGACTCTTCTGACCTCATTTGGGGCTTTCCTGGCAAAGACATTGTGAGTAGTTTGTGATTTCCTTCTCCAGCTTGTTTTACAGATGGGGAAGTTGAAATAAACAGGGTTAAGTGACTTTTTAAGAGTCACACAGCTAGTAAGTATCTGAGGCTGAATTTGAACTCAGGTTTTCCTGACTTTAGCCCAGCTCTGTATCCATAGCAGCACCACCTAATCGTACTCCTCTGACTTTCATCACCATAACCCTGTAGGATAAATAGCTCAAGGATTATTCTCCCCATTTTCCAGATGAGGATATTGAGAGATAAAATTATTTGCTCAAGGGTCAGAGCTAGGATTTGAACCCAGGCCCCAGTTGACTCCAAGTCCACACTCTTCTTACTCCAGCCAAAAGCCCTGAGCAATCCAAATTTGCCAAATTCAGATTTTCTTCAGCTTTCCAGCTAAGGATGTTGGCCTGAAAATTACAGGAAGATCTTGTCACAGAAACACAGTCACTGGGTTCAGTGTTTCTCATTCAATTTCACATGGAAAATTTGGTTTTTCACAGCAGAGCTGTGGGCTTAGGAAAAAACAAACCCAAGTACGTCATTGTCACAGGCTTAGCTTGGCTGGGATAATTAATGCCTTGGCTGCTGGGAGCTTCTTTAGGCACACTGAACGGTTTTTTCTCCTATTCAGGTTTGGTATGCTTTATTTGCTCTCAGTTGTCAGCTAGTCCTTTTAGCCAATCTCCCAAAGGGGTCAAATGCCTTGACCCAGGGAGTGTGACAGCAGGGCGCTGGATTCTTTGGACAGGGAGTCAGCCCCTGGACTGGGCACCTCAACATCCAAAAGACCTCTCTCTTCTCCCCAGAGCATTGGAGATGATTTCTGGGGTGGGTAGACATGGTAGAGGTATGTGGGAAGGAAGATAGGGACTCAAGTACAACCCCTGACATATCCTGGTTGCATGACCCTGGACAAGTCACTTCCCTTTCCAGAATTTCAGGCAATTTTCTAAGTAAGTTGGAAAGTAGGTGCCAACCTACACTGGTAGAAGAATTTCCTCACCTGCTAAGTTCCTAAGGAAATCCCAGATCCAATTCCTGTTTCTGTCCCTATTCAGACTCCCTTAAAAATCCTGGACTTTCCACATCTGGAACAGAGGGGCACAGTTTATTCAAACAGCATTTGTTAAACATTTACTGCAAGTCCAGCAACATCTAAGGAAGGGAGCTCTGGGCTTGGACCCAAAAGACAGAACGTGGCTTTGAACCATTTAATTGACTAGAATTTATTAAGTGCCAACTGTGTGCTGGGCTCTGGGTGAGACACAAAGATAAAAGTCAGATAATTGCTGTCCTGAAGAAGACTAGATTCTATGGGAGAAACAACATGTGTATGTATATATATATATATATATATATATATATATATATATATATATACACACACATATATATATACATATATATATGTATATATATATATACACACACATATATATATACATATATATATGTATATATATATATATATATCAGTATATGCAATATATACACACACATATGTGTGTATATCTCTGTCTCTTGATCTATCCATCCATCTATCCATCTATCTATTCATCTACCTATCTATTCATCCATTTATCTATCTTTCCATCTATTTATCCATGTATTTATCTATTAACCCATCTATCTATTCATCTATCTATACATCTATCTATACATCCATCTAGCCATCATCTATCTATTCATCCATCTATCCATCATCATCTATTTATCTATTTCTCCATCCATCTATTAATCCATCCATCTATCTATCTATATATCTATCTCTCTACCTATCATAATTTCAGTGGGACACACTAGCAGCTGGAAACAATGAGAGGTCTCAGGTGAGAAGTCATTCTTGAGCTCAGCCTTGAAGGAGGCTACGGATTCTAGAGATCACAGAATCATGAAGTTTTTAAGAGTCAGAAAGAATCTTGGGGGTCACCTGGTCCAATCCATATTCTAAAGGAATTCCCACTATAATCAATCAACTAGCAAGCATTTATTAAACACCTGCTGTATTCCAGGAACTGTACTAGGCACTGGGAATTCCTAACTCTCAATGAGCTTTGCTTAAAGACCTTTGGAGTGGGGTGAGAGTATTCCAGGCTTGGGGAATAATGTTATATGTCAGCAACTGGAGAAAGGATGATTTTGTCAAATGATAGGTAGAGCTTGAAAAGAGGAATGATGAGGTAACCCAAGTCCCAAAGTCCACTAGTGTAGGACTCTCCTCTCTGGTGGAGACCAATGCCTTGCACCTCTGTGAGTGCTTGGGTGGAGTTACTTAGACTGGGAAAGAGGAGAGGATCACTCTCTTTCAGCTCAAGAATCTTTTCGGGAATTCAGGCCTCAGGCACTGCTGAGACTCAGTTTCAAGAGAGAAGATAGATGATGGCAACCCCATTTCAGTTTGCTGAAGAAAAAGTCTCTGGGGAAAAGCCAAAGAAGAAGGCGGGCCAGTAGTCTCCCTTATATCCATATCACCAACTTACTAGGAACTAGGAATTTTTGCTTGAATGAGATCTAAGATCTTCTTTTGGCTGAGCTGAATTACCTTGTCTCCAATGAGAGGGCGCCTTCCTTCTGTATGGTATGGCACATATTTTAGTACATATTATAGGGTATGTATTTTCCCGTGTACACTTCCTCTGATTTTTGTTTTGCTATAATTTAGATAAATGGGTTTCTTGGCTACCTACTAGGAATGTTCATTGTAGAACTGATACTTGATGGGAAAGGAGTCAATGCTTGGATATAAATCAAGGCTCTTCCTGCTTTTCCCTGTAATTCATCATCTGTCAGAAGTTAGCTTGAACCTGAAACCTACATCTCCCATTCTAACAATAGGTAATGGAACAGATAGATATGATGCTAGTCCAGGATCCCTCCCTCTGAGGAGGTCTCTGGCCTCAAACCCTGTCTCCATTCCTGGAAAGAATTAAAGTCTCCCTTAAGGGGAAAGTGGGGAGAAGAGGCCAGAGATGTCAACTCTACTTCCCTTTTAGTCACATAATGATGCGCTGCATTAAATACAAGGGATAGTCCTCATTACAAGTATAATAGGCCTGGAAAGGTAGGTTGGAGGCAGGCTGTGAAGAGTTTTAAATGCCAGTTAGAAGGGACTACTACATGGCAAAGTAGATAGAGCACTAGCCCTGGAGTCCGGAGGATCTGAGTCCATAACTGACCTCAGACACCCTGGGCAAGTCATTTAACTCCAATTTCTTAGAAAAAAAATGCCAGACAGAGTAGTTTGGACGTGATTTTTAGAGGCACTAAGGAGTCACACTTGGTTTTGCCACTTATTACCTATGTGTCCCTTCACCTCTCTGGGCCCCAGCTTCCTCATCTCTGAAATGAGGGCATTGGACTGGCATCTTTCCAGCTCTATATCTCTGGCATTGTTCCCTGGCCTTTTGAACAAGGAGTATTGCCAGACCAAAAGACAAAAAATGAAAACTCCCGTTTTAATGGGGGGAGAGGGAGAGACAACCCCCCTCCATTCTACAAATCCACCTGTGGGCATCTAGCTTGGCTAAAGCATTAAGGTATCTGGGGGGAGAGATGGGAGGCAGCTCATGCCAGGCAAGTTAAACCTGGATCAACATTTCTCCTCAGACCATGACGGAGATTGCCAAAGATGCTGAATCCAAGAACCTTGGGAATAGCAGGGATCCCCAGATCTCTCGCCCTGCTTCCAGCCAGGGCCCCACAGCCATCAATGAGGAGAATGATCCTGGTGAAGGAGGCACCCTACCCCTTCCTAAATGTTACCAATATCAACTGCACACCAACTGCTACCTGGGCACTTACAGTGGCAGTGCCTGGCAGAATTTCATCATCTCAAGAAGCAATTGTTACGGAAATGTGGCCTGAGAACCACATCTATATGGTGCTTTAGCCACAGCTATTGAAGTTTAGAGAAGAAAGTTCTCCCATCAAAATATCTGATCAAATTAAATGGTTCAACATCAGAAACTACTCTCCCAACCCATGCTCAAACTGGCAGACTGGATCACCAGAACATGACTGCTGCATCTTTCTTCAGGGGATCTAAGTCTAGTTCTGAAGAGCTGGAGACTGATATCACCCCCACCCTGTAGCTCATGAGCCCCCACCAGCGTATTCCCCCATCTCATGATTATCTGTTGATATCAATTAATTAGACAGACTCAACTAACTTTTAGAAAAGGGGATTTACTAGGGTCATATGATAAGAATAATTGGTATAAAACATCTTCCTAAAATCAGTGACACACACTCTGTCTCTGTCTCTGTCTGTCTCTATCTCTGTCTCTGTCTCTTTCTCTGTTTCTTTCTCTTTATATGTATACATACATACATACACTACATATATATGGTATGTATATAAAAATATAATATACATACATATATATCCATACACACATATATTTATATATATTAGATTAGGATGTATTAGATATATACATTTCATCCTTAGAGAGTCTTCCCCATGATTCTTGAAGACTCCTGAGGAGAGGCTCTGACTATAGTGCAGCCACACCTTGAACCTTTACCTGTCTGAGTCATAAGAAAGAAGGATTAACGATGGGCTGAGCCAGGCCCAAGAAGAGCTTGAAATAGGCCCTGGGGGCAGGAGTAGAACTGGCTGAGGGTTATGGGTGCAGAAAAGGGAGGAAGGAAAGATTTCTGCCCTTCCTTGTAGTGCCAAAGGATTGGCACAGAATAGGAAAAAGTTGAGGCTAGTAACCTCATGGTGATAACCATTGACATTTACCCAATAAAAGTGACTTTCCCACCCCATTATCTCAGTCAGTCCTCCTAATAACTGCTAAGGTTTCAATGTAGTGAGGTTCCTCCCCAGGCCTCTTGCTGCCCCTTTCTGTTTGTTAACAGTTGAAGATGCAGGTCCACAGGCTCAAGGACCACAGCAGTAGTTCCGGAAGGAACTTTAAACATCACCTAGTCTAACCCCCTTTACAGATGTGGAAACTGAGTACAGATTGGTTAAATGACTTACTCAAAGTGTCATTGTATGTAGAAGAGCCTATATTTGGACCCAGGTTCTCCAGTTCCAAATCCAGCACCTTTTCTATCCCACACCTCCTCAGAATGATTTGTCCAAGTTTACACACCTCATAAGAGGAAGAAAGGGAGAGTATGAACCCAGCACTTCTGACTCCAAATCAAACTCACTGGACCATAGCTGGAATTGACTTCAGGTGAGTTTTTCACTTTCTGTTATTGTTGTTACAAGGGAAAGGTAACTTGGAGCAGAGAGCTGGGTAAGACATACTAGGAAATGACAAAAACAAAATGAAAGAGAGTAAGGAAGAAAAAAGAAATTTACCCGATAATTTTGTTGCTTATTTGAAAGAAACAGCAAGTTGTGCCTTGTAGATTTGTAGTTTCATGGGCAATCATCTTTTTTTATTATACTGTGTTACAGGAATGTTTGTTTTATTCCATAGGTTAAAAATAAAATAAATTTTAAAAAAATGAAAAGTAGCATCAGATCGTCTAGAGCAACTGGTAGAGAGCTTGGACTTGGAACTCAGGAAACAGGAGTTTGAATCCTGCCTCAGGCATTTCTAACAGTGTGGTGTTGGACAAGTCATTAACTGTCTTTGCCTCAGTTTCCTCATCAGAGGGCATTGTACTTGATGGTCTCCAAGGTCCTTTCAACTCCAAACCTGTGACCCTAAAAAAAGGAAGTGGGATAGGATAAAACATTTCCCATGTGGATCTCCTTAACCACATCCACATCCCCTCCTTCCCCTCCTATACACAATTATTGTTGTTCAGTCATATCTGACTGAAAAAAACCATTTGGGTTTTTTTAGAGATACTAGAGTGGGTTGCCATTTTCTTCTCCAGCTCATTTGACAGATGAGGAAACTGAGGCAGGGTGAAGTGACTTGCCCAGAGTCACACAGCTAGGAGGTGTTGAAGGACAGATTTGAACTCAGGTCTTCCTGACTCCAGGCCTGGTGCTCTATACACTGCACCACCAAGCTGCCCCAAGATATACACATACCCGCACATATAGGACAGGCATACCTGTATAATATGAAAGTGAAATAATAAATCTTGGTGATTGGCTTCGAAATAATCATAGATATTGGTAAATCCACTTGGTCAGTGGCCTGCCCTTTACTTTGTCTTGGGAGGGTCAAGATTATTAATCTAAGCAGGGGTGGGGAACCTGTGACCTCAAGGTCACACATGGCTTTCTAGGTTCTTAGGTGCAGCCTTTTGATTAAGTCCAAGTTTTACAGAAAAAATCCTTTTATTAAGGGACTGTACCTGTGAATTTATGAGTATAGGAAAGTCCTAAGTGAGTAAATTCCCTGTACTAACGGTCAGCACCATCTCAGCAGTCTAAGATCTTAAAGCATTGCCTAAAGCAGACACAAGGCATATTGGTCTCTGATACTGCTGCCTGAACCAGATCAAAATGTCACTGCGAAATATTTAGCAAAAGAAATAAAAACACAGTAGAACACAGATAATATTAACATGTTATTTTCTAAGTCAATATCCAGTCACATGGATCCTCATGTAGTTTAATGGCCCCCATTTCCATTTGAGTTTGACACCATTGACCTAAGGTTAAGTGACTTGCCCAAAATCACACTGCCATTATGTGTCAGAGGCAAGACTTGACCCCAAATCTTTCTAATGCCCATGCCAGCTCTCTATTATGCCACTGGCTGCATGTAGGTGTTCATGAACACAGGAAGGATCTTTGAGTTCATCATTGTCTGGAACTCCCAGTGTGGGAACTCCCTCCACCCATACAAATAGCCACTAGTCTACTACTCAATAGTTATACTCTAGGGAATTTTGTAAGACTCAGAGAGATTGACTTGTCCTACACAACCAGGTATTGTCTGAGGCAGAATTTGAACTCAACTTTTTTTCTGACCCTAAACCACTCTATGTACTATACCACACAACTCTCCTTTATAGATAAATATAGATATAGTTATATAGTCGGAATTAGGATTAAGGTTAGAGTCACACGCATAAATACATATACGTACAGATAGATGTACATACAGGGTACAATATAAGTGGTTGTCACAGGATTCTTGCATTTATTAAATGCCTACTGTATGTCAGGTCCTGTACTAAATGCTGGGGATACAAAGGAAGGCAAAAAACAGAGCCCAGCTCTGCCTTCAAGGAGCCCCTACAGTACGCGGGAGACTACTTGGAAAGAACAGTATAAGCGTCCGTTTCCGCCCTCCCGGGCGCTTTTCAGGATGCTCGGCGACCTGGGAACCATAAGAATGCTTCATGCAAACAGCTGGACGGCCCCTCCCTCCCCTCGGTCGGCTCCTTCCCCTTTTGTTCCAGGCGCGAGCATCCGCTGCAGCCGCAGCTGGCCGAGGATCTGGCCGGAGCCTGCAGAGCCCCACGGGCCGGGCAGGGCCGGGCAGGGCCGGGCAGGGCAGCCTCCCTGCGCCCGCCCGCGCGCCCGCCGCACATCCAGAGGCTCGGGGCTGCCAGCCGCCCCTGGGCCGGGCGGGGAGGAGGGGCCAGAGCGGGGCCGGGGCGGGGCGGGGGGGCGGGATCCTCGGCTGCCCGCCCAGCCTCCTGCCCAGCCGCCAGCCTGTGCCCGCCCGCCTCTGGCTGCCTCCCACCCTAGCCATCTCCCAGGGCAGCGCAGCACAGCGCAGCGCCGACTCTGGGCTGGCCAGCCTGCTCTCGCGGCTGGGGCAGCTGCGGCGGCGGCATCCTGCTCCTCCTGCTCATCCTCCTCTTCGTCCTCCCCCTCCTCCTCCTCCCCCCCACTCCCCAGAACCCCAGGGAGGGAGGGGCAGGGAGGCGGGGAGGCCAGCGCTTGGCGAGGCCGGCCGGCCAGGCGGGCTAGGAGAGAGGACAGCGCCCAGCCCCGGCCCCAGCGCCAGCCCTGGCCCGGGCACCGGCCACCTTGCCATCTGGATGCAGAGGATCAACCCAGGCAGGAAGAAGGTAGGCAGGCCGTTGGGCCGGGGGCAGGATTGGGGCCGGGGCTACCCGCAGCGTGGAAACCCCGGCCCCTGCTGGCAACAAAGGAGGGGATGGGGAGGAGGGATGGCCGGGGGAGACGCCGGTGGGAGTCAGGAGGGGCTCGGAGGAGACTGGGCATCTTGGTAGCGGACGGGGGAGAAAGCATTGTCCTTGAGCTGGATCTGTATGCGTGTCAGGGGGCTGGGGGTGGGGTGGGGTGACCGGACAGGAAAACGACCACCGAGACTGGCCTGGGTGGGTGTGTGCAGGAGCCATGCGAGGATGCCAAATGCCCCCTTTGGCTCTGCCAGGGGCTGGGAGCCTGCCCACGTCGAGGACAGCTCTTTGTTAAGTGGGTCTGTGGGGTTTGCAGCCAACGCAGCTTCCCCTGCCCCCCATACAAACTCCAGGAGCAGGATTAGGGTGACTGATTCTCTCAGAATAGAGAGAGCCGGGCACATCAGCATCCTTTCGTGGGGACCAGGGAGGGAGAGAGTGGCTGGGGTCAGACTGATTGCTCCGGCTTGGGGGCAGAGACTTTTTGCCCCTTGTTCAACGTGGTCACAAATGGAGCTGATGGCTTGGCCCCCTCTTCCTGCCCCCTCCCCCTTTCTCAGATGCCTGCAGCTCAGGCTGGGTGGATGGTCCCTGTGGGCTCCAGGATACCATGAGACAGCAGAATTTACTACCCTTGCAGGGGGTGGGGGCCTGGATCCTGGGGAAGAGATGCTTGCCAACAGCAGGCTGGTCAGGCAGGAGTGGTGACGGGACCCTGGGGCCCTGAGTTCCTCCCTGGTTGCTGGGTGGGTTCACAGGAGTCCTGAGCACACTTGTGGGAGGGAGGATTCATTGGTGTCTTTCCGACCAGGCCCAGGGTGTTTCAGGTCTCCCAGAAATGATGGTGAACCAGTGAGAAAAAAACTGATTGGCAACATGAGCCTGGTTCTATACTATAGATTTCTCTCTCTGAGTATCCTTGGACCTCAGTTTCCCCTCCGTACTAAATATGATTCAATAACAAACATTACCACCAAGCTTAGGAGTCACACCATTGTGGAAAGGGGTGGTGGAAAGTAGAAGTTTTTATTTTTACTTTGGGTTTTTTATCGATGATCCTTGTAGACATCAACCTTGAATATAGAGCCACTACTACTGAACCACCTAACCCAGACTCCTGTGAAGTATTAAGGGGTGATGCTTTGACTAGGGCTCTCCACATTGAGAAATCTTAGCTGCCCAAGAAGGAGAGAATGAAGGTGAGGGAAAGTCTGGGGCGGGGGGAGGGGACAGGAACTGGATACCAAAGGGGCCACTCCTTTGGAACCTAGAACCCACTAGCATTTCTTTATAATCCCATCCCCCTCCCACCATCCTCTCTCTATGAGGTGGTCTCATGGGCAAAGCTGGGAAAAGAAAAAATTACAATTCTTTCCCCTACCCTTAAACTTTGAGATAGAGAAGGGGAAGCAGTGTATAGCAAGAGTCAGAAGACCTGAGTTCAAAATTTGCCTCTGATCCTTGTTACCAGTGTGAATTTGGGCAAGTCACAACCCTCAGCAGCCTCATCTGTGAAATGGACAGATTCAACTAGACAATCTCAAGGTTCCTTCTAAATCTAGCTCTGTGATGCTAACACTGGAGAAATATTGGGGCAGAAGGAAGGGCCAGGATTCAGCCCACATCTTCTGACTCCAAATTCTGAATGTTTATTGTGGTTTGTCCTTCTGTGTACCCATCCTGATTTGTCCACTGGATTGTGAGCTCCTAGAGGTTAGTGCACTTGTGTGCTCCTCAGTGTGTGACCCTACGCAAGTTACTTAACGTCCTCACACCTATAAAAAGAGGAGGTGGCTCTAGATTACCTCAGGAGTCCCTATCAGTTCTACAATAATGAGTTGAAGTCATAGCACCTGGCTGGGCCTTAGTTTCCTCCTCTAAAATGAAAGTGTTGGACTACCTGGCCCCTGAGGTGTCTTCCTGTTCTAGATAACCTGCTCCCATGAGACTCTCCTCTCTCCTCTGGAGTGCTGATTGGCTTGAGCTGGGGCTGGAGCCATGAGGATCTCTGGAGGGGAGGGGATGAGATGGGAGGGGAGGGGGTGGGCTGAGTAGAGGAAGCAAAGGGTGCTGGGGATGAAGAGAAACTGCGGTTTGATTCTTTCTAGTTTGGAATTTTGGCTGGATGAACCTTTGGCCTCCTGCCCAGCACTTCTTGGGTAACATTCACCCATTGTGCATCTGCCCCCAGGAATGGGAATTTGCTGCTTTGTTCATTCAACAAGCCTCTATGGACTGTTGTGTGCCCGGCTCTGCTGGAGGTGCCACAGAATTCTGATGGCGGGCAGTGCTCCCTGTGCATGGCCACCAAATGAATTTCCCCTAAAATACGACTTTGGACATGCCACTCTGCTACTCTGTGGCTCCCCGTACCCTTGAGGGTAAAGTTTGAAGTCCTCAGCCTGGCATTCAAGACTCTCTACAGTCTGAAGCTATCATACCTTTCCAGCCTGATCTAATGGTCTCCAACACAAACTGGCCTTTTCTGCCTGAGGGAGTGCAGCCCAGGGGGAAGCAGTCACCCTGCAGTCAGAGGACCTGGGTTTGGGTCCAAGCAATGCCTCTTGTCACCTTCATGACAATCAAGTCACTTTTTACCTTCTCTCAGCCTCAGTTTTTTCATCTGTAAAATGAAATTTTTGGAATAGGTGACCTCTGAGGTGCCTTCCAACTCTACATCTACAATTCTTATCGTCCCCAAATGTGACGTTCACTTGGAGTGCCTTCTACCTGTGCACATGTGTGCTCTCTCTCTGTCTCTTTCTGTCTCTCTGTCTCTCTCTCTCTGTTTCTCACTTCCTTCTCTCTGTCTGTCTCTGTCTCTGTCTGTCTCTCTCTCTCTGTCTGTCTCTCTCTCTGTCTCTGTCTCTCTCTTTCCTCTCTCTGTTTCTCACTTCCTTCTCTCTCTCTGTCTCTGTCTGTCTCTCTCCTCTCTCTGTTTCTCACTTCCTTCTCTCTCTCTGTCTCTGTCTCTCTCTATCTGTCTCTCTCTCTCTTCTCCCTGTCTCTCTTCTTTTCTGTGACCTACCCATTCTCCAGAGCCAAGCTAAATCTCACCTCCTCCATGCTGTCATCCCTGACTATCCTAGGCTAATGATATTCGTCTCTTCTCTGAATTCCTATGGAACTTCCTGTCCATATAGAGAAAAAAAGGAAGATTTAGAGAAAAGGGTCCTTAGCTCAAATCTTGACTCTGCTACTTACTACCCATGTGACCTTGAATAAAATGTTTTCTTTTGGGCCTCAGTTTCCTCATCTGCAAAATGAAGGGGCTGGACTGGTTGATCTCTGTGTCTCCTTCCTGACTTTAAAACCTATGATCTATGATAAAGTATTTTTATTGGGCTATTTGTTGGATATTTGTCAAATTCTGTCTTACAATCCTTTTATAATTACGCCACATGTGGTATTTTGGTGACACCAGCTCTGGATTCAGGACTGATCCTCGTAAAGGGATCATTGATTTAAAAAGTAAAAATTTTTTAAAAAATCATCCTGATTGTAGCTAGATTAGGTATGGGGAACCTGTGGCCCCAAGGACACATATGGCTCTCTAAGGTCCTCGGATGTGGCCTTTTGAGATGTTTGGATTTAGTCAAAGGGCTGCACTTGAGAACTTAGTGGACTCAAGGTCACAGGTTCCCCACTCCTGAACTAGATTTTACATTCCCTGAGAGTAGAGAAAAAGTAGAAAACTAGGCTTGCTGAAGCTGTGTTAAGAAGAAGAGTAAATTCATTCCTAAAATTATAGATTGCAAGTTGGAAAGCTGTCTAATCCAACCTCCTCACTTTACAGACAGGGAAACTGAGGCCCAGAGAGGTCACATGACACAGGATCCTAGGACCATTGATCTAGAACTGGAAGGGTCCTCAGAGGTCATTTGACTTCCTCATTTTACAGAAGGGCAGTTAAGTGACTTGACCAATGGTCAAGGTTACATAGATGATATTAAAGGTAAGATTTGAACTCAAATTCTCCGACTTCAAAGATTGTGTTCTTTGCACACCACCTGCCCTGACGTTCTGAGGTGGGTCTGTCAGGCACTGGAAGTGAGAAATACCAGGCAAACAGATATATGGCCTCCATTTTTCATTGGTTCCCTGTGTCATGTCAAGAGAGGAGAGCCCAGCTCATTCGGTAGACTCCCACGAAAGAGTTATGGGAGAATGTGCATTCAGGGGTGTGAGAAATTGTGGGTGAGCAGTAATTTGCATCTTTGGAATGAGCTCCCACATCAGTGAGATGACAAACCCATGAGAATAGATCTGGTTCTCATCATAGGTCTCTCTGTTGAGGAAAGGGATTGAACCTCATAGCGTTTCTCTTTGCAGGGCCCTCTTCTTGGCCCCATTCAGGTTCTTGGCTATGCTCTAGATAAAAATGATAGAAACTAATATTTAAATAATGCTTTATAGTTCACAAAGCACTGTACCTGTTCTTTCTCACTCAGTCTCTACAACAACCCTAGGAGGTAGATGCTATTATTGAGCTTATTTTACAGATGAGGACACTGAGGCAGTCAGAGGTTAAATGATTTGCCCAGGGTCACACAGCTAGTGTATATCTGAGCCAGAAATTGAACTCAAGGCGTTGTGACTCAAATCTGGTCTCCTATTCATCAGGTTATCCAGTTCTCTAATAGGTGAAATAACAGGATAAGTAGACCTGTCCCCCTCACCCCTCAACTTTCCCTGGAAATTGATGGTGTTATGATCCCAGGCATGGGAGTTAGGGTAGGGAGAAAACAAAGAAGAGACCACTCAGGGTGGGATTTTGGGAGGTAGATCATGAGTCAGGTGTCAAAGAAAGGAAAAGACCAGGTTTTAGCAGAGAGGTCAGGGTGGACATTCTACAGAGGACTCTGGCATGAGCAAAGACCTGGAGGTGGTAAGAATCGAATGTATTAGCAGGAGATGACAAGGAGAGCTATTTATCTAGAATATGTTCAAGTATTTTTGAGTTGTGTCTGACTCTCCATGACTCCACCTGGGGTTTTCTCAGCAGAGATACTGGAGGGGTTTGGTTATTTCCTTCTTCAACTCATTCAACAGATGAGGAAACTGAGGCAAACATGGTGAAGTGACTTGTCCAGGGTCACACAGCTAGAACATGTCTCAGACCAGATCAGAACTCATGAAGATGAGTCTTCTTGACTCCAGGTGTGGCTTTCTATCCATTACTCTACCTTACTGAAAATTCTATATATATATAGAAAATATATATATATACATATATTTATATATAAAATTGTATGTATGTGTATATATATTTGTGTTATATATCTATATCTATATCTATATATATCTATATATATATATATATATGGAGAGAGAGAGAGAGAGAGAGAGAGAGAGAACTGAGACCTATAACCAGGGATCAGGAGGTGAAGCTGGGCAGCTAAAAGTTCAATACATGCCTTTGACCCCCAGCACCTTGCCTGGTGCCTGGCATAGGAGATGCTTAATCACTACTTGGTGGCTGGTTGGTAAGGTTGGTGAATTTGAGGCAGTCAAGCAAGCTAAAAAGTCACCAAGCCCAAAGCACAGAACTTTGACAAGGAAATAGCTAACACTTCACAGAGTGCCTTTGGGAACTCATTGTCTTCAGGCAGCGTTGTATAAATGTTATTTCCATTCTAACAAATACAGTATTTAACCTGCGGCCTGATAGGCCCTGGGTCACTCCCTCCTAATTCTTGGCCACTTCCTGCAGTTTAGGAATACTATATTAGTCTCCTTACTGGTGCTCCAGCCTCAGAGGGTCAGGGCTGTAGAACTGCACATTTGACTAATGACTTACCCAGGGTCACACTGCTAGGAATGACTGGATCCTGGATCTTGAGCTAGAAGTGATCTCAGAGGTCATCTAGTCCAACCCTCCTGCAACCCTTCTACAGAGAAGGAGAAGGAAGCCCAGGGAGCTGAATCGATTTGTAGGTTTCAGGAGTAAGCATCTGAGCTGGAATTTGAATTTGGACCCTCTGATTTGAGAGGCCAGGCTCTTTTCAGGGCTTCCACTCCAAAAGGTCTCCTTGGGAAATCTTCCTTTCCCTGACGTTCACCATGGGTCACATGAGGGAAAAGAGTGATGGTGGGAAAATGGGTTTCAAAGCTGCCCCAAGAAGACCCTCTGCCCCCTCCACGAGCTTCCTCTCCACTGGGGCCCTTCTCTATCCTTCCCCTACCCCTCTATAACCACCGGGTCAGGGGTTGTCATGAAACTCGGGTTTTCAGAGAAAATGCTAAACAATGTTAATGAAACGTTTCCTTTCTAGGCAGAAAGTCATTTTTTGTTTTCTTTTAATGCTCATCCCAGGTTGTTTTTATTAACAAGGCTTACATTTGGGGCCCAAACAACTTACCAACTTCCTCTTTAACTCTAAACAGCCCCTGAGTGCCAGGCCTTCCGTCCCTGGAAATCTCATCCTCCTCTTTCAGCTGTAGCCTAGAATAGACCCAGGACTCTCTCTTTCTCTCTCTCTTTCTTGATTTCCGTTATTTTCCCCCTGGCCTTTTTTAAAATGGGAAGACAGAATTCCACTGTTTAAAAACAAACACAGAAAACGTTTGTTTGTCCCATTGCAGAACTGAGGGGGACACCAGGGCTCCTGCCTCTTGCTATTGCCAGCCCGCAGCCAGAACCAGGGACAGATTAGGTCTGTGGGTCAGGGCAATGCTGCACAGATCAGATGGAGGTCAGGGGCTCCAGCCCCATGGGGCCTGGCTAGCTCTGCTCCCTTGGCCTCCTGGCCACAGACTGTCTGTCACACTCAGGCTCTACAGGGAAGATAATCCCCCTGTGTTGGGAAGGAGGGTAGAGGGTGCCTTGGGAACCATCTCCACTGAATGCATTCAGTAGACATTTATGGGATCCCTGTTATGTGTAAAATGGGGCAGCTGAGTGGCACAGTGCCAAGCCTAGAGTCAGGAAGACCTGAGTTTAAATCTGGCCTCAGACACTTACTAGCTGTGTGACCCTGGGCAAGTCACTCGCCCTGTTTGCCTCAGTTTCCTCATCTGTCAAATGATTTGGAGAAGGAAATGATAAACCACTCTAGTGTCTCTACCTAGAAAACCCAGATGGGGGTCACAGAGGGTTGGATGTGACTGAAAAAATAATGAACAACCACTTTAGTTCTTAAAGTAAGGAGAGAGAATTTCTGACCACGATGATACAGGAAGACTTCCTAGAGGAAGCAGGATCTGAGGAAGGTGTCAAAGGCCCATGAAAGAGAAACATAACCGTCTGCTCATCTCCTGTTTTGGGTTATTGCCCCTTTACAATGCTTCATTGGGGGAACCATGGAGTGTTGGGGTGGGGTTATGTCTTCAAGGTGCTACAGGAGAAACTGAGGCAGCGGAGACTCAGCTTGGGTCATTTGAAGGGGACAGGGCTGAGATCAGCCTTACCCATGGAAATGAGTCATCCAAACGCTCCCCATTCAAGGTTGACTTTAGAAACCCAGTGCCGGGGGCCACTCTGGGGCTGTGTAGACACCCCATGTGGTGTGAGGAGACTTTTAATGAAGGAGACATTTGAAACCTGCTCTCTCCAGCCAAGGGCCCCCTGCCTTTCGCTAGTGGCTCACTGGCCTTGCCCACATTCTTTCTGAACAGCCTCTTTGTACCCTATTTTCAGTGACTCATGGGGTGGGGGCTGGGGACAGTGTTGCCTGGGCATACTGGCCTGACTTGGCATAACCATCCCAACTTCCCCTAGACTGAGATACCAGTTCTTTGGGGCTGCCAGCCCTGTTGACTCAAAGTCCACAATGTCTGTCTCTAGCTTTTTAAATATGATACTCCCCACTTCCACCAACCAAGGTCCTGATAAGAGGCAGGACCCAGAATTCAAATCCTACCTTCGCCACTTACTATACATAAGTGACTGTAGGAAAGTCACTTCATGTTCCTGAGCCTCAAGTTTCTTCATTTGGGAGATTAAGAGGTGACTTCTGAGATCCCTTTCAGCTCTACATCTATGGTTCTATCATTTAATCTCCCTGGGCCTCAGTTTCCCCATTTGTAAGATGAAGAGATTGAACCAGATGGTGTCTGAGGTTCCTTCCAGCACTGGGTCTAGGATCCTAGGTTTTCCTCTCTCCCTGACATCTGTGAGCACTGGTTTGCAAACCAATTTTTAAACTTGAATTTCTGAGTTTTGTTTTTTTTTTAGCAACTAAAATTTATTTTTTCCCCTCTTTTTACTCCTCTATGAATTAATATTTTGGTAAATTCATAGAATCTTAGAGCTGAAAGGGATCTTACAGATTTTGTATTCTGAGCACCCACCTGGTACAAGCTGGTGCTATCACCAGCAAACCAGACACGTGGTCATTTAGGCTCTCTTGGATACTTCCAGTGACAGGGAGCTCACTATCTCAATAAGCAGGCATCATCGGACAGCTATAATCCTTTAAACAAATGAGTGTTATGTAGTCATTTCAATCAGATCCAACTCTTTGTGTCCTCATATGGGGTTTTCTTGGCAAAGGTCCTGGAGTGGTTTGCCGTTTCCTTCTGCAGCTTATTTTACAGATGAGGAAATGGAGGTAAGCAGGGTTAAGTGACTTGCCCAGAGTCACACAGCTAGTAAGTGTTGGAGGCTAGATTTGAAGTCAGAAAGATGAATCTTCCTGACTCCAGATCTGGAACTCTGTTCTCTGTGTCACCTAGCTGCCCCAGTAAACTAATACCTAAATATAATTATTAATCAAATGATATAGATTTTTTAAGTATACCTTAATTTTGAAAGGTATCCCTCCCTTCTCACTGACCTAGAGGGCCATCTTATATAATAAAGAATTTATTAAAAAGAGAGAGAAAAGCGGGGGGAAAGCAATTTAATTAACTGCCCAAAATATCAACCAGATATGACATTATATACAATATTTCATATCAATAGCTCCCCACCTCTGCAAATAAGGGAGGGAGGAACATTTTTTCATTTCTTCTTCAGGGCTGAGCTTTGTCCTTAGAATTATCCAGTGTTTGATTGGCTTAATTTGGGTCTTTCCAATTGCATTATTGTAGGAACTTTGTGTCCCTGGTTCTGCTCACGCAACTTTGCTTCCATCTTCCCATGATGCTCTCTCTTTGTCCTCATCATTTCCTACAACTCAGTCATACTCCATCACGTTGAGGTTGCCCAAGAAGGGCATCTGCTTTACTTTCCATCCACCAATAAAAGCACTAACAGGTCTAATTCTTAGGGAGTTTTATTCTTTTTTTCAAGCTCAAATCTGTCTTCAACTCATTAGTTATCCTTAATGCCAACACCAACAGACAGGGATTGGTCCCCTGTTACTCAGGGAGTGTTGTCCGGGGTGGAAACAGGAAGAGCAACTGAGACACTATGTTGGCTCCCATGGAGTTCATGGGCCTAGGAGGGAGATAACTCAGACATATGTGGGTCACTTAGTGTTGTATTTTCTAGAGGGCTGGGTCTGAGCAAGGAAGTCCTGAGTTTGAATTCTACCTTAGATACTTAACTGGCTCTGTGACTCTGAGCAAGTCACTTACTTGTTTGAAGCCTCAGTTTCCTTTTCTGTAAATAGGTGCTACTAATAGTACTTCTTGTTATAATAGCACAAGGTTATTATGAGGACAAAGATACATATGTATGTATATATCTATACACAAACTTACATAAATGTATAGTGTGTATGTATTACATAATATATCTATATTTATTCATATGTGTATATATAACATGCATACATAATATACTCATATGTAGACATAATATACACATGCATATTACACACGATATTGTATATTTTATACAATATACACAGGTGTATGCGTGCATATACTGTTTGTATATAACATATACAATATGTATATATAGCATACTTATAATTTATTTGTATATAATGCATATGATGTGCATATATTAGGCATGTTATGTGTATATGTAATATATTTAAAAATATGTATATGTACTCTTTTTCTTCTTCAGTCATTTTTCAGTTATGTTTAACTCTTTGTGATTCCATTTGGGGTTTTCTTAGCAAAGATCTTGAAGTGCTTTGCCATTTCCTTCTCTGGTTCATTTGGCAGATGAGGAAACTGAGGCAAATAGGATGAAGTGACGTGCCCAAAGTCACACAGCTAGGAAAGGGGGGAATGTCAATTCCAGTCATCAGAAACAGCCCAAGCCAAGCCTTGGAGGCAGGGCAGTGTAGACCCTTGTGAGAAACAGTGACTTGTGCCAAGAGGTAAGTGACTGAGCCAGAGAGACACTAGTGGCGGGTGCCAGAGGTGGAATGATGAGCCCAGGCTGTCCTCCTTCCAAGATCATCTCCCTCTCTCTCTCTCTGTCTCCCTCTCTGTCTGTCTCTGTCTGTCTCTGTCTATCTCTCCCTCTGTCTCTCTCTTTCTCTCCCTCTCTGTCTCCATCTCCCTCTCTGCCTCTCTCTCTCTGTTTCCCTCTCTGTCTCTCTCTATCTCTCTGCCTCTCTCTCTCTCTCTCTCTGTGTCTTTGTCTCTTCTGTTTTTCTCTCTGTCTCTCTGTTTCCCTTTCTGTCTCTCTCTGTCTATCTCTGTGTCTCTGTCTCTGTCTTTCTGTCTCTTTCTCTATCTCTGTCTCTCTCTTCTCTGTCAGCCAAATCACCTTATTAGTTTTAGTGACTGAGGTAAAGAAAAGCCATCATCTTTTTAAAAAAAAAATTAGAATCTAAGTGATATTGATAAAAGTCTATTTTTAAGAAATCTGGAAGACCATGTTCTTTTTAGTAGGAGGGATGTGAGTGAACAGGGGTCGTTGGCTATGCAGTTGCTGCTGTGACGTCCTCAGAGGACAAGGCCTGGCTCAGCTGTAGAATGGAAAATGAGATGAAAATAGGCTAGAGGACAGTCCATCATGATCACTCGTCTGCTGGTCATCTGGCCAACTTGTTTGACCCTAAAGTGGCCTTGCCCGGCTCATCTGAGCAGCCCCTTAGGAGACAGACTGGACTAGCTGTCTCTCCCTGGGCTGCTGCCAGGCTGACCGGAGCTCTCCATCTGATCAGTCACTTCCCTTATTCTTCCAGGGATACAGCACTGAGAAAGAGGTGGGGCAGGTCACCCATCCCTAACCCTTACATGACCTTTTGAGATGAAGAGTGAATACAGCTTAGCAGCATGCTGGAGCTGTGTCACAGTACTGGCCTTTCATGTTTGGTTCGGCTGCTTTTTAGCTGTGTGACCCTGGACAAGCTTTTTCCCCTCCCTGGGCCTCAGTTTCCTCCTCTATAAAATGGAAGCATTGGACTAGATAGTCTCTGAGGGCACTTTTGTTCCTAGGTACCATAGTCCCCTTACCAAAGGTTCACTTTACAAGGAAACCAGTGGAACTGTAGTTCAGCCTGGCTGGTCATTCCTGCTTCCTAGAAACTCCTCCCTCCTCCTTTACCCCAGTTCTGAGCTTATGACCCATATGACCTTGGGCAAATCTCTTTACTTTTCTGCCTCCATCTGAGGGGCCTCTGCTAAAGGAGGGGCTTGAATTAGATGACCTCCCAGGTCCGTTCTGGCTCTAAATCCATTAAACTCTATGGAGTTCTGAAAAAGAACCTGGACCTTAGACTTTGCTGTCGAGCCATTTCAGTGGTGTCTGACTTTCTGTGACCTCAACAGGGATTTTCTTGGCAAAGATATTGGAGTGATTTTCCATTTCCTTCTCCAACTCATTTTACAGATGAGGAAAGTGAGGCAAACAGGGTGAAGGGACTTGCCCAGGGTCACATATCCAGTATGTCTCTGAGGTCACATTTACACTCAGGTCTTCCTGACTCAAGATTTGGTGCTCTATCCACTGAGCTACCCAGCTGCCCTCAGTACCCTGGACAGGAATGAGGAAATCTGGAAAGTGGAGTGGGTTTAGGAGAAAAGATAAAAGTTCAATTTTGGACATGTTGAGTTTGTGCCTCCAATACATTTGGTTGTGTTGTGTCCAACACATTTCAACAGCTGAAAACTTCCAGCTATCTGGTCTCTTCCATGAGAATTATGGGGGAGACAATTCCCCCATTAGAGATCCTTGGAATCTCCTTGTTTCACTTTTTTATTTGTATCGTCAGCACTGAGTATAGTGCTTTGTACACAGTAAATGCTTAAGCAATGCATTTTCCCATTCATTCATTTGATGTTGCAGGACTGAAGCTCGGGAGAGAGACTGAGGCTGGATATGCAGAGAATCATAAAATGTAGGAGTTGGCAAGGCCCTTAATGACCACGTGGTCCAACATGTACGTGAAAGGAATCCCTGCTGTAATAAACCCCCAGAGTAATCAGTTCCAAGTGATCACTGAACCCACAGCAGCTGCTGAGGTCACTCGAGAAAGTGTATAGAGAGAGAAAAGAGAGGGGAACCCAGCAATCAGCAAAGGTATTAACAAGAAGGAAAAACATTGTCACAAAAACCCAGAGAGGACAGAGGATCTTGGAGGAAAGGGCTGGTCAGCAGAATCAAAGAAAGGCTTCAGAGAAGCCAAGAAAGGTGGGGTCATTGGATCATGGCAGCAAAGAGACCATTAGGGACTTTGGAGAGGGAGTTTTAATTGAGTGATGAGGCCAGAAGCCATCAAGGAGAGTGGTGGAGGTGAGTTTAGCCATAAGCCGCTGCCCCAGGGAGGGCTTTGGAGGGATAGGCAGACCTGAGAGCGTTTTAGACAGCAGGGCAGGAGTCCATCAGGAGAGAGTGAAAATTAGAGATGGCTCAGTGTGGGGAAAAGTACAAGAGGAAGGAGGGAGTGGAGGCAGGCGTGGGAGGTGGGGAGAAGCATAGCGTGGCATGGCATGGTGGACAGAACATTAGCCTTGGAGTCTGGGGGACCTGGATTTGAGTCCTGTCCCTGCCAAATCTGAGCTGTGTGACCCTCACTTCTCAGGATTCTGGGAGACTCTCTAGGATTTTAGATCATGGAGCAAGTTCTGATTTGCTTTGCTCTAGGGGATTTTACTCACCAGGCACTCCCTATGTGGGTGAAATCTCAGATCCACCAATCATGATGTGGATCTGCACTCACAGACTTGCAATTTCCTAGGCCTGTTCCCCACCCCCACTTAAACAATGGTGTTGAAAAGAGAAGAAAACAGGGGGGATGGTGCCAACGTCCATGAAACCCTGCTGATTTATGCCCCAACAGTGTCCCATTGATAGTGAGTCTCTGGGCCCCCAGCTGCAGCCACAGAAAACCCTCTTCCTTTGGGGATTAAGACCACAGAGGCTGCAGCTGCCAGGACCTCCTGGACTCTGTGTTCCTGGACCTTTCCTGCCACCTGTAAACTGCTGTAAACCCAGTCCTCACCACTGAGAGAGTCAGGGGAACCTGGAAGGTGGAGCCCAGTCTGCCTCTGCCAAGGCAAAGGGGTAAGGGAAGAGGAGGGGGAGCTCACAGGTCTCTGCTCTCAGCAGAAGGAGTCAGGGACTTGTCTCTGAAAAATGGCCTCTCAAAATGGTCTTCTGGGAGAACTTTCATGGTGAGCCCCAAATACTTCTGAGCTCTTCTCAATTTGTTAACTTTCTATTAGCAAGCCCTGACCTGGGGCCTGGACTCTGACCTCAGCTCGTCAGTCAACAGGCATTTATCAAGTGTTTACTGGGTTCTGGGCCCTGTGCTAAGAGCTGAGGATTCAAGGAAATGCCTCCCCCGCTCCCCAACCCCATAGTCCCTGCCTTAAGTTGTTCACATTCCGGCAGGAGAGACAACAATAAATATCTAGGAATACACAAGAGTAGATGGAAAGTAATCTGGAAGGGGAAGGGATTAGCAGCTGGGGGCCTGGGAAAGGTCCCTCCTTTATAAAGGCAGGTGGGAAGCAGATGGACCTTGCTGGAGTTCTGGGGTCTGTTCATTTTTGCCTTCGAATTTTCTCAGCATGGTTCAAAATTTCTGTATTGCTGCCCTCTGTTTTTACATTACCTTTCTTTCCAAATACATCCTTTCCACCTCCCCATACCTTGAACCTTGTAACCAAGAAAAAAAAGAGAAAGAGGAAAAAAAGGCAGTTTGGCAAAACCAAAGTGCAGAAGAGCTAAACCGGAGAGTGTACGTGAGATTCCGCACCCAGAGATCCCCACCTCTGCAGAGGAGGGAGGGAGAGGGATTTTCTCAACTGTCACCAGAGCAGCCAGTGAGAATATTTTACATCTGCTCTTCTACATCTTCCATGCTCTTCCCTCAGTTCTTTGGGTCAATCATTCCTTCTTATGCCACATTAATATTTAGTGTTCATAGACATAATTTGTTTAGCCATTCTGCTGTCTCATTTGATAAATGAAGATTGTAGCTGTTTGTCCTTCATTCTCAAAGAGGACCATGACATCAGGGAGGTGATTCCATGACTTGCAAGTGAATTGGATTTAAGTGAGGCAAGGCCAGCAGCCTCATTTTCTCCTCTGGAGCCAGTGGCCAGACTTGGACCAGTACAACTGGAAATAGCCCAGGGTGCAGTGGGGGACCTTGGCCTTTTTAAGGTCTTTCCCAGGTTTCAGTTTGACTGAGGCAACATCCATTCAGTGATCAAGGCTAGATAAGAAAAGAGGCAGAGGATAAAGGAAGGAACAGAGACTCAGAGAACAACAGTGACTTTGCCCAGGGTCACACAGTGAGTTAGCAGAGCCAGGTCTCAGTCTGGGGCTTGATTCATTGCAGCACATGTCGAAGTGGGACCTTTCCCTTTTAGATGCATGGTGTGCCCCCATCAGAGCAGAACAGAATCCCAGTAGCTCCAAAGAAATTTGAGATGTGCCAATTTAGAGGCATCTCCACTCCACATGTGGACTTCTTGTGGCCAACCTGTGGCAGAGCATTCTAAAGTCATACTGGTTTGATTAACCACAGTTGGACACACTGTGCTTTGACCTCAGAATAGCGATGTCATTTTGATCCTCCCCTAGCAGGAAGGAAAGCAGCCAACCAACCAGATACATACATGTCATCTACCTCGATGGCTTGTGTCTCCTAAGCTAGACTGGAGGCTTCCAGAGGCTGGGGACTGTTTTCTTCTTCTGTGGACACTACATGGTGGGGGTCATGGTAATACCCCTACTTTTTAGTGCTGCCTGGTTTGGACTAGGATTCCTTCCCTCGGATTCCCTCCTCCATCGACTTCCCATCCCACTCTCTCAGGCCCCAGGATTGACCTCATTAGGAAAGCAGTTGAGAGTAATTGGCCTTGACCAGCAGACCCAGCCTGGAGGATGGCTCCCAGCTTCCCCAGCTGCGGGTGACTTTCTCCCACACACAAGCACGCAAGCCTGCATGTCTCCCTGGTTTCCTGGGGAACTACTCAGGGTTGGGAAGGAGATTCAGGCCAACTAGCTCTGTAAGAATGAGACTTGTGAGGAAATGACCAGATAGAGGGAGGGAGAGGCTTAGGACACTTCCTGTCTCAATCCCCCATCCCTGCTGGCAGGGGGAGATGATACTGGGCAGTCAAGTTAGTAAAAGGGAGTGATGGAAAGATAGTGTCTGATGCAAAGGCTACCCTTTGCTCCCTACAGGGATCCTGGGGGTGTCCAACTCTGATAAACAGTGTTCTCCAATGGCCCAGTATGGAGCCAGGCTGGCCCAGGGAGCAGTTAACTAGCTCCAAGGCAGTGATAGACTTGAATGCAAGCAGAGTCAAGGTTTACTCCAGGGCCCTCCCTTGGAGACCAAGGCCACCCAGTATATCTGGTGTGTCTTGGCCTCATGCTCCCCCTTGTTGACCATTCTGTCTTGTTCTCTTTTCCTTCTTCTTAGCCCTTACCTTCTCCTCTGATTCCACCTCGGACCCTTACCTAGCTGGCCAGTCACCTAACCTTTCTAACCCCTGTAGAATTGTTATGGGGATCCATAAGTGATGCTATATAAAGCGTGTAAGTATGAGCTCACTCCAGCCTTTCTAGGGCAGGGGGAAAGGAGGAAAAAGGGAATAAGCATTTATTAAGTACCTACTAAGTGCCAGATGACCCTGCACAAATTACTTTTTATGAATATTATCTCATTTAGTCCTCACAACAACCCTGGGAAGTAGGTGCTATTATTTCCCCCATTTTACAGTTGAAGAAACCGAGACAAACAGGGTTAAATGACTTGTCCATGGTCATCCAGATAGTCAGCGTCTGAAGTCAGATTTGAACTCGAGTCTTCTGACTCCAGGTCCAGCACTCTGACCACTGTGTGATTTGCTCAGTATTGTTTGAGAAATAAGTGAAAGAGAGAATTTGAACTTATTTTTGGTATGAACAATGATAATGACAGTTTTGATGATAATTCCTCGACCCCTGGGCCCATATTCAGGTTCCTGTTTTGTAGGTTGGAATGATCCATCCTGTCTGGTGGTTTGTGGGATGATGATGAGCCACAGACAGTGACTAATTATGGTGAAACTGCATTGATTCAGGGCCCACTTCTTGGTGTGGGAGAACTTGCACAGGACAAAGAGACCAGTTTGCCTTTCTCCTATCAACTTCACCAGCAATGAGTAGAAAGTAAGATTCTTGAGGGCAGTTCACTTGTTTAGGCGTGTCCAGTTCTTTGTGATTCCATTTGGGGTTTTCTCAGCAAAGATCCTGGAGTGGTTTGTCTTTTCCTTTTCCAGCTGATTTTGCAGATGAGAAAACTGAGGCAGGCAATGTTAAGTGACTTGCCCAGGGTCACACAGCTAGTAAGTGTCCAGGCCCAGTGCTTTGCCTTTTCTTGAGGGCAGATGCTGGTTTTTGTCTACTGAGCTTAGCATAGTGCCCAGTACTTAGAAGGCACTTAATATTTGCTTAATTGAATCGATGACCTTGATAAATAAGCATTTATTAAGCACTTGCTGTATTCAGAGCTCAGTGCTAGGGACCGGGGGGACTCAAAGATAAAATAAAACACTAGATTCCTTCCTCTCTCAGAGCTTACAGCCTGGTTGGGGAGCTTGGTGGAGTGCATAGAACCCTGAGACCTTGGAGATAGGAAAGACCTGGGTTTGAATCCTGCCTCAGACCTTTCCTTATTACTATGTGAGAATGAGCAAGTCGCTTACTTCAATTCACAGTTCATATACTTCAATACTTTATAAATGTTTCCACAAACATTTATGAAACACCTACTATGTTCTAGGTATTGTGCTAGGCACAGTGAGATAGCTCCTTAAGGTCAAAAAGTTTTTCATCTGTGTATCCTGTCTACCTAATCTAGTGATGGAATACAGTAGGTGATTAATGCATGCTTGTTGAATTGAATTATATCAAAAGTATATATAGACAAAGTAAGAGAAATAGAATGTGGGAGTTCAAGTCTAGCCCCTGTCACATCCTGGCTGTGTGACCTTGGGCAAGTCACTATATTTTTCAATATATCTCAATATTTCAGACATCTCTGTAAGACTAGAAATGGCAGAGACGGTGCCGATCTGTGTGAGGAAGGGTCGTTTTCTCACCAGGCATTTCTTGCATGGGTTTAGACCCTACCCCACAAACACCATGGCACTGACCTTGAAGGAGAGGCCAATATAAGGAGGGAGCACATTCCAGGCATGGGGCTTGGCACCTGGAGAGCCGTGGAAGGGGAGATGGGGTGTCAGGTTTGGACCTCCCACAGCTCTGTGTCTTATTCCAATCTTATGATCCTCGGCCTCGGGCTCTCTGACCTGGTGTCTGGTCACTCTATCAGACCGCAGGGTCCCCGAAGGCAGGATCTACACCGTGTCTAAAGTCAGCCTCTTTCCCCGGCATCTAGCATGGGGCCCTGTATGCAGTAACTGTTTCCAGAATGTTTCTTGTTTAATTAAGACTTTGAGGAGCCTTGATAGGGTTGACGGTGGAGACTCACTACAGATTCTTACATTGGGGAGTGACTTTCATGACTAAGGTTTGCTTGAACCCTGGGCTCCTCCCCAAGGTCCTCCTTAGGGTGACTTCCTCATGGGATACAGGGCCTTCCCACTGGTTCCATCTCTGAATCACAGCTTGGACAGAGAAGGGTCTCAGGGTCAGGCTCCAGCAGCATTGCTGGGAGGAGCCGGGCATGTTTAACATTGGAGATGACAAGCCTGAGGATGGGGTCAAATACTTGGCTTCAGGTGTGGTGCAGGGGCAGTAGGTATCTTTTTCTTGACTCCAGAGGGAGTACCTAGGAGTGCTAGGTGGGAGTTTCAAAGAGGCCAATTTCTGTTGAGTACAATTTTCTCATAGGAAGAGCCATCTATCCACAGGTGGAATATGACCTCCCCTGGACAAAGAGTCACAGACTTAGAGCTGAAAGGGACTTGATTTTATGGAGAGGGAAACTGAGGTCCAAAGGGATGATGTAGTTTTCCTAAGGCCACATAGATAATAAGCATCTAATTTGGGATTTGAATCAAGGGCTTTGGGCTACAAAGTTAGTACTCATGCCCCTGTACACACATACTGCCCCCTAGAATGATAGGTAATGAATTCCCCATTAGTGGAGGTCTTCTTAGGGCAGCTAGGTGACCCCACAGTGCATAGAGTGCTGGACCTGGAGTCAGAAAACTCATCTTCCTAAGTTCAAAGCAGACCGTAGACACTTCCTAGCTGTGTGACCCTGGGCAAGTCACATAACCTTCTCTACCTCAGTTTCCTCATCTGTAAAATGGGCTGGAGAAGGAAATGACAAACTACTCCAATATCTCTACCAAGAAAACCTCAAATGGGATCACAGAGTCAGACAAATGAGCTGGAGGGAAATGGCAAAGCATTCCAGCACCTCTGCCAAGAAAACCCCAAATGGGGTCACAGAGTCGGACATGACTGAGAAATGGCTGACCAGCAGGAATAAGGAAGTCTTTTAGCAAAGGGTTTTCTAATGTTGTCTAGGGCCTTCTCGATCACATCTGGCTTGGACAAAGTGGCCTATTTTTGGATGTTCTTGGTCTCTAGTCCGGGAATAAGGCAGGTAATGAAAAATAACTACGTTTACACAACACTTTAAAATCATAAGTTTTTTAAACATTTCTAGCTTTGTATGCCAGAGTCACAAGTCTCATAACAACCTTGTAAGATGTGTACTACAAATATTGTTATTGTCATTGTTGCCATTTTACACAGGATAAAACTAAAATTCATAGTGGTTTAGTGACTGGCCTAGGGTCACCCAGTCAAGCTATAGCAGAAGCAGGAAAAGCAGGCTCACTGGTCACAACATCAGCCTCTCTCTCTCTCTCTCTCTCTAATACCCTTTGCTTTCTTCAGCCCTGTGAAGTCAGCAATGCAAGTACTTGAAGGCCCATTTTACAGTAAAGGAAACTGAGGCTCCTGGAAAATAAGTGACCTTCCCAATATCACACAGAGTAATGATAGATAGAACTGCTTGGCTCTAGGCCTTGTGACTCCCAAGTCCAATGTTTTTTTCACTGGAGGGAAGGAGGATTTGTCTTTAAAAAAAAAAAAGGGAAAACAAGGGAATGGGGGGGCGGAGTTGTAGAAACTTGCCCTACCTTTTTCTGGGCTGACCTTGGAGTACAGGCAGACATTGTATACCAGAGGGTTATAAGAACTGAGACAGAATCTTTGTGGCTTCTTTCCTTAATGGACCTCAAAATGCTGTCTAATTGCTGGTCAGTGAGAGGTCTTTCTAGTTTATGGGAGGGGAAGATGAGCCACAGTCAGGTTAAATAACTCACCTACCTGAGACCACATGGCTGGGGAGTGGGAGTGCAGGAGGCCTGGGGTGGGGTTAGCAAGGAGGGGGTATTGGGCTGGAAGTCCTGGCTCCCATCCCTACAACACCAAGCCCTTCCCTGTCCATGAATTGTGTCAGTCCTGGTCAGTGGGCTTCCCGGTGACCCTTGTGTGCCCCCTCCTAGACCTAGGTAACCCCCAGAGAGAGCACCCAACTAAGTGGAAATTCTTGGACTGTTGTTTTTTTTTCTTTTGCTTTAACTTCAGGCTGTCAGGGGCCAGCTGTAATAGAAACCTTGAAATGCAGCCTCTGGGGTGTGTTTTCCCCAGTCGGATCGACAATGGAAAGCGGGTACAAAGAAAGCCTGTTTCTTTGGGCTCTGGATGCCTGCTTGGGAAATAACACCCTTTAATTACCATCTCTCTCTTCTCTCCCAGGATCCTGAAGATGAGACAGGCTTACATCCTTTACGCCTATGGGAACAAAATGGTGCCCTGTTGTCACTGAACTGGGGGGAGGATGGGAGGGTGTTATGAAGTCATTTCACCTACCCTTCCCTCTGGAGAAGGCTCGTGTCTTAACCATTCCTGATTTTGAAAGGCTCCCCTATAAAAATTCATATATCATCTACTAGGTGCCAGGCAAGGTGCCAAAGACTTTTCACAAATATTATCTTATTTTATCCTCAAAACAACCAACCCTGTGAGGTAGGTGCTGTTGAGGAAATCGAGGCAGGTAGAAATTAAATGACTTGCCCAGGATCACATAGCTACTAAGTGTCAGAGGCTAGACTTCCTGCCTCCGGATCTAGCATCCACTGTGCTACTAGCTGACCCTAAGATCTGTGGGACCATAGAATGTCAGAGGTAGAAGGAACTTTTTGGAGTGGTCTGGATATATTTACAATCTGTGTGATCTTGGGCAGGTCCCTGAGCCTCAGTTTCCTTTCCTGTAAAATGAGAGAGCTGGATCAGATGGCTTCTGAGGTCTTTTCCAGCTCTCGAGCTATGATCTCATATGTAACATTAAAATAAATATGAGATGATTTAGGGGGAAGGTTTGAGCCATGGGAGGTTTGGTAGGGATTGGGGTGGGAAATGAGGATAGGTCTGAGTAGCTGGTAGCAGCAGCTCTCCACCACCTCCCCAACTGCCCCCCTCACCCTCCTGGCCAGTGCACCTACACTGAGTGGGTGCCTCGGCTGAGTGGGGAGAGGGGAACTGCTTTCAGCTCATTCTCACTTTTCTTCTTCTTTCCTCCTCTGCTTTCTAAGTTAGGTTGGTGTGGCTCACCCGAGTTGCCCGGCAGCCTTGGTGATAGGAGGCCAGGCCGCCGCTGGGTCCCGTCAAAGAGGTCTTCCTCATGAATACTCCCTTGGTTCTCTCTCACTGAGCAGCCCTCAGGACCTCCCACACTTCCTTCCCAGCTCAGATTTAATAAGGAAAACTGGTCAATTAGAGTCCTGTGCTCCAGGCCATGGCCATGGGTCTCCCAAACATTATTTCAGAGTGCAGGGAGCAAAGGGTGGGGAAGAAAAATGGTCTTCTTCTGTATACTTGCTTACTCTCCTGCCTTTGTCTTCTCTACAACTAGAGGAGAAAGGTCTGAAAAAAGAGACAAGAAATTTTCTCTAGGCCTTTTGGGTGCCAAACATTTGTTTCTTAGAATAGAATATATAATGTTATGTTATATTATATTATATTGATTGTATTATATAATAATAATTAACAACACTCCTTTGAGTGGGTTTGTTACTCTCTGGTTTTCAGAGAAGTATCATTATATTGTGAATAGAGAGCTGGCCTTGGAGTCAGGAAAGACTGGGTTCCAGTCCCATTTTTGACATAACTTGGCTGTGTGACCCTGGATAAGTCACTTATGCCAGTCACTAAGACTATAAGGTGCTGACCTGCATTGGTAGAGGGAGGCTTCTCACCTGGATTGAAATCACAGATCTAGTCCCTATCTCTTCCTACTAGGGTTTATCATGTACCAGTCTTCAGAGAAATTTCACATTCGTTGCCCCATGTTTTCTTCCATCATTCTCTCCACAGCTAGAGAGGGAATTGATTATCACTCCCATTTTAGAGATGAGGAAACAGTTTGGTAACTTGCTCAGGTTCACAAAGCAGGGTAATGGAGACAGCAGTAGAATCCAGGTGTCTTTGACAACTTGTTCATGGGATCAGTGTGAGGGGATTTCAGACCAGCTAGTCCAATTTCCTCATTTTAATAATATTAATTACACACACACACACACACACACACACACACACACCAAGGAAAATAAAGTGCGAAAAAAAGGTCTGTTTTAATCTTCAAACTCAAAGCTCATCAATTCTCTCTCTTTGGAGGTAGATGTCATTTAAAAAAATCCTGGGTCTTTTGGAACTATCTTGGATTATGGTCTCGATCAGAGCAACTAATTGACTTCAATTCCCGGCAAAATACAACGACATATTATTAAATGGGTGGTTAGAAATAATCTAGAAAAGGAAACAGTGATCACAAATAACCAGTGTGGCTTCAAGAGGCATATATCAGGAAGGGGTCACGCTAGATTCATCTTGTTTCCTTTTGAATAGAGCTCTAAGGGGCTTATACATCAGAGGAAGCCAGTAGCTAGACTTTACCCAGATTCCTGGGATGCATTTGCCAGGGACCAGATGGACCATGATGTCAGACGATTGTCTGGTTAGGGGACTTCAGAGCTGGGTACAGGACCAGACTCAGAGGATAAAAAGTCAGTTGCTGACTTGGGGAAGGTCTCTAGTGGAGTGCCCAGGGAACCTACCTACCCGTGCTTTTGAATTATTTTACATTTTTATCAATGGCTTGGAAAAAGGTATAGATGTTGACAGATGATGTAGAGCTGGGAACAATGACTCACATGTTAGAGGATGGTGTCAGAATCTAAGGCCATATCCATAGGTGAGATCTAATAAGCTGAAATTTAATAGACATAAATGTAAAATCCTACCTTTACATTTTTTAAAAAGCCCAATAAGTTCAAGTGCATGTGAAAAGCCCAGTAACTTCAAGTGCTGAAAGAGTCATTTGACTTGCCTTGAGTCAGATGGGAGACAGCTGAGTTTTAGTGTCTTGGGTCTAGCTATGAGGGTCTTCATGGGCTGCAGACTCAGTAGGTTGATGCAGTGGCCAAAGCAGACTTGTGCAGGTCTGGGCTGCATCAAGGCGGGGTGTGTCCCAGGCTAGGCAGGGACCCTCTCCTTATATTCTATATCCTGGTCAGACCTCTTGTGGAGTCTCATGGTCAGATACCCAGTATCTGGGTAGCAGATATTGATAAGCTGGAGAACAGTCAGGGGAAATCAAGCAGAATGACAAAGGACTTCGAAGTCATGACATATGAGGGACAGTTAAGAAACAGGAGTTGTTTAGCCTAAATAAGAGGAGACTTGGGGGACAGGAGCAGTAATGGTAGAGCAGATAGGGCACTGGATTTGGAGTCAGGAGTCAGGAAGACCCAACCTCGTATACTCCCCAGCTGTGTGACCCTAGGCAAGTCACTTAACCACCTGTGCCTCAGGGATTAGATTCAATGACTTCTGAGGTCTCTTCTAGCTCTGAATCTGTGCTCCTGTGAACAGGGGCTGTCTCATGGAAGAGAGATGGGATCACAAAGAGTCAGATGTGACTGAAAAACTGACCAGTTTGATCACAGAGGGCAGAACTGGAAGCAGCCTCATGTGTGGCCCCTTTAATTGGGAATTTTGTGAATTTGTGATATTTTCTGTAATGATAGTAATAGCTATGCTGTATAAATGTTAGCTGTTATTATTTATTTACACATATTATTTATATAGTAAACACTATATATTACTTATTATTATATAGTACCTCTGTGCTAACATTAAGTACTTTATAAATATTATCTGGTTTGGTCCTCACAACAACTCTGGGAGGTAAATACTACTATTATCCCCATTTCAGATGAGGAAACTGAGGCAGGCAGAGGTTGTGATTTGCCCAGGGTCACACAGTAAGTATCCGAGCCAGGATTTGAACTCAAGCCTTCCTGATTCCATGCCCTGGTGCTCTATCCACTATGCCATCTAGCCTCAGTTTCTCCAGATGTGAGATGGGAACAGGAATTTCTCTATAGTTTTCCATATTTGGATTTCACATGCTTCATTATTTCCTGTTTATACAGTATAGTAGAAAGAACACCGGGTCATGAGTCTGCAGGGAACCTGTGTTCTATTATTCCTTTTTTTATAACAATTTATTTATTTTTAGTTTTTAACATTCAGTTCCATAAGATTTTGAGTTTTGAATTTTCTCCCCCACTGTCCTGATTCTTACCAATAACTTGCTGTGTATTCTTGGTTGCTACCAAGATTCTGAGCCCCGATTTCTTCCTCAGAAAAGCAAGGACCTTAATTTCTAGAGCCTCTTGCAGCTCCAACATTCTGTGATTTTGTAACATGTTTTTCGGGGACGGGTATTTTTTTTTTTTTTTGAAAATGTGATTCATCGTTAAACGAGCATATTTGAGCCAGACTTCTCATTATTCATTTTTTCCGTGTTGATTTCAAAATTAGGCATGTTTGCTCTGTGGTGACGTTATCATCTGTGAGTTATTAAAAGAGACATTTGTCTGGGGAGGATTTTGAAATTTAATGATAGGAGTGATCATCTATATTGGCCAACACCATATAGACATTTCAAAATATTATTGTAATTGTATCACGTTAGTTAGTGGGGAATCATGGAACGTCAGAGTTCAGAGGACCATAGTGTTTGCTATCCTGAGAGATCAAGCATCCTCTCCGGGATGGGAGCTCCTTCCAAGTAGGAGCTAGCTTGTCTTATTTCAATTCCCCCAGTGATTGGCACCTAGGGATAAGGAAGGAATAAGCATTTATTAAATGTCTACTGTATGGCAGGCACTGTTGCAAACATCATCTCATTTGATTTTCACAACAACCAGCTCTGGGAGGGAAGGGCTATTATCATCTCCATTTTACAGTTGTGGAAACTGAGAACATAGAGGTTAAGTGACTTCTCCAGGGTCACACAGTCAGGATGGGACCAAGGTAAAATTTGAAGTTAGGTCTTCCTGTCTCCAAGGCCAGCTCTCTATCCATTAGGCAACATTCCCTAGTGTAAAATCTATCTATCTATCTATCGATCAATTTATATGTGTCTATCTGTGTGTATGGGTGTTTTTGTGTATATGTATATGTAAAACTACATGTATATGTAGTAAAAAACCTACATTTTTACAATGGTGTCATTTTTCCCCCAATATCAAGCTGAAACTGTCCCCCTGTCATTCCTGCTCATCACTCCTAGTTCTGATGTCTGGGGTCATCAGAGAATAAATGCCTGGCACACAGTAGGCTCTCTGATAGGGTTATAACATCTCTGACCAATGACACCAGCTGCCAAATAGGATACATTCTCATGCATTCCTCCCAACAGCCCTCCCTGGTAGGGATTGAGAGATTTGTTATCTGCATTTTGCAATGAAAGAAAGTGAGGCTTAGTGAGAGGTGAAGGGAATTGGCTTCTAGGTGCCTCTGAGGAGAGATAATGCCAGGAAAGCAGTGTCTTTCTTAGAGTGAAAAAGGAGCTCTCTCTCCCAAACCACACGTGGATGGATGTGCTCTTTGTTCCAGGGCCTGGAAGGAGGCCATCAGGAGCTGAGTGTGGGAGGAAGGGAAGGATTCCTAGGGAAATGGTGTGTGTGTGTGTGTGTGTGTGTGTGTGTGTGTGTGTGTGTGTGTGGTGGGGAAAGAGACAAAAAGAGGCAGAGGGAATGAGACAGAGAAAGAGACAGAGAGGGAGGGAAGGAGGGAGGGAGACAGAGAATGAGAAAGAGAGAGAGACAGTTTAGCAAAACTAATCCATGCACCAACCAAGTCTAACGTTATATGTGGATTTGCACACCCATAGTCCCCTACCTCTAAAAAGATGTGTGTGTGTGTGTGGGGGGGGAGTTACTCCTCTTTTCTCTTTCATTTCCATGGCTTCAGTCATTGTCTCCATGTGGGAGACACTCAAATCTTCATCTCTTGCTCAAGCCTCTTCCCAAGGACCCAGGATCAACTTTTCAGCCCACTTTCCCCTAGACCTGAGCCTCCCTTTGGCCTCTCTCACCTTCTTTCTGTCTGTGGCACCATCATTTATCAAGTTTCAATCCTTCAGCTCTTAGATCCTATGGGTTTGACCTGTGCAGTATTTTCATCTGTATATAGTGGATAGAATGTCAGATTCAGATCCAGAAAGTTCTGGGTTCTAATCCTACCTTTGACACTTAATAGGTGTATGACCCTGGGCAAGTTACTTTCTATCTCTGGGCCTCAGTTTCCTCCCCTGTAAAATGAGGAGATTATACCAACTTGCCTCTAACGTTCCCTACAGCTCTAGACCTTTGGTCCCAAGAATATATTCCCATTGCCACTCTAGAACAGGCCCTCCATTCACCTAGACTTCAATAATGACCTCTTTTAAAATGTTATTTTCATTGAAATCGTTTTTCTCACATTATCCACATTTTCTAATGTATACATGCTACCCTTTCCCATCTTTAGCAAATCATCCCTCATAACAAAGATTAAAAGAAATAAAAGCAACTCAACAAGTCAACCTTTGTTGTATGTGCATTATTCTGGACCCTTATCTCTTGCCTCGGGGTATGTTTCCTCAACTCCTCATTTCCAGGTCCAACCAATGATGTCATCACTGCCTCCACTCCTAATCCCTACCCCCTCCATCTATCCTTCATACCACTCCTAGCATAATTTTCCATGTATATTTATATTTACGTTTATATGTATATATGTATGTGTATATACACACAAAGATGATCATAAGGTTATAGAGTTAGAGCTGGAAGAGCCTGAGTCCAACTCTTTCTTGTCATTCATTCATTCATTCATTCATCAGGTTATTTGCTCCTTTGTTTGTTTAAGGCTGGGTTTTCTTATCTTACTCTGTGAGCAGGAAGTACCATGACCATTCATGGGCCCAATACTTCTGTTGATTGTCATGGGACCTTTGACCTGCTCCATTTCTGACCTGAGAAAGACACCTAAGGGGTCTCACCATATTGGTGTAAGATGTCATGAAGACACCTATAGTTTCTGGAGCTCAAGTGATCCACTGTCCGCAGTCTCCTCATTAGCTATCAGTTTACATATGAAGAAAATGAGTCACAGAGGTTAAGTCACTTGCCTGGGGTCACATGAGCTGGTTAAGTGTCTAAGTTGGGATTTTAACCCAAGTGCAATCCAAGTATCTTGTTTATAGCACATTGCCTAATCATGTCAAAACCTCGCAATGACTCCCTAGTACTGCTTTATTTTTCAAAGATGATCAGGGTTAAGTAACTTGCCCAGGGTCTCACAGCTAGTAAGTGTCTAAGGTCTTCCTGACTCCAAGGCCAATGTTCTATCCATTGAGCCACTTAGATACCCCCGTGCCTATTGAATAATGTTCAAAATCCTTGGGTTGGCATTCAGGGCTCACCTACATTTTTAGCCTCATTCCCTACACAATATAATCCTGTTACACTGAGCTATTTCTTCTTACACGTACATGTCCATTGGTTTCTGCCCTGACTTTCCTTAAGCAATTTTCTGTAACTAGTGTGCCTCCTTCCTTGCAAAGTTAGCTCTCTATTCACCAGGCCATACTGTCTTTTCAGAGGATCCTTACTGTCCCTTGAGAACTTGGGGAGATACCAAGTTCCCCGGGATACATTCTCTGACACTTCCTTCCCACCTCTTGAAATGAATTACAGAATTGAGGAGCTCAGAGGATGTCCAGCACAACCTGTGCCTGTGCAAGAGTCATGCCTACCACATACCCAATGGATGGTCATTCAGTATCCAGGGAGGGGAAACCCTCTACTTCCTGAGATAGCCCACTACCTCTTAAGATAGCCCACTATTTCCTGAGATAGCCCATTCATTGTTCTACTTGTGGCCCCCTCCAGCTGTTAGAAAATTTTTCCTTATATGGAGCAGAAATCTGCCTCTGCAGCATTCCCTTGAAGTGTTCCCAGGTCTGCTGCACTGAGCCCAAGTAGAACCCAACAACTCCCTCCTCCTACACCCATGACAACCTTTCAGAGACAGCTTATTCTGTCTTCCTGACCAAGGTTATTTTTCTCCATACCAAACATCCCTTGTTTCTTTCATCCAGTCCTTATATGGAAAGATCTTGAGGCCCAACACTGTCCTGGTTACCCTTCACTGGACCTTCTCCAATATTCTTCCAAAATGGCAGTGCCCACTATGGCACCTAGCACTCTAGTTTTGGCCTGACCAGTGCAAAGAGCCTTTCCTTTTCCTGAATCTGGTCAATGTGCCTCTTGGGTCAGCCCAAGGTCAAAAGAGCTTTGGGGGCCTGTCATACCCCACTGTTTACCTCTAGAAGCTTCTCTAACCGCTTTTCCATCAAATGGCTGTCTAGTCACACCACCCCCACACCATACATTAGGCCAAGAGTAAGATATCACGTTTATCCTGATTAAATGTCTTGTTATTAGAGTCATCCCAACACTGTTCAGATCTTTGTCAAGATCTTCACAGATCCTGCTTCTGCCATCTCACATTAACTGTTGCTTCCATCTTGGTAATGACAGTTCCTCTCTCTGGCCTCCCATATGATACTTGGAACCGCTCATATGTTCCAAGTGGAGTCTGTATTAGACTAGCATTATTGTGTGTAGTGGTGTGTGTGTGTGTGTGTGTGTGTGTGTGTGTGTGTGTACAGAAAAAAGGACAGTGACTTGAATTTAACATAAAAAGAAAAGTGAACTTCATATAAGAGAGGTTCTCTGCTTCATGTACAACTTTCTCTCTGTTCTGTTCTCTATATGGAAGTGTCCTTTTTTAGCTGATATTTTTTAAGTGAACTTGATTTTTTAGATGGGGAAAGATAAGCATATACAGGATAAATATAGGATGGGGAGAAGGACTGGATGTGGGATTTCATTGGTGCAGCGAAGTCATATATGAGCAAAGGTCCTTTACCAATGCAGGTTAGTATCTGCTCTGCCACTTACTGTCTTACAGAGTTGATTGTATGAAAATTGGCCAAGATCAAACGACCAGGATGTATCAGAGGCCATGCTTGGGCTCAAGATTTCCTGACTCTGAGACAAGCTCCCTGCCCATTAGGCTATGCTGGATATATATACACACATGCACATACATATATATATATATATACACATATACATATGCATGCATACATATATACATTTTACACACATATACAAATTATATACATATATACATTATATACACATACATATATACACACATATACATCATACATACACATACATATATATATATATTAAACACACATATACATTATATACACACATACATATACATCTATATTGTCTGTATATAGAAGATGAACTAAGTCTCAGGTAGTTTGGAGGCAGGGCACCGTCAGTTGGGGGAATCCAAAGGAGTTTTAAGTAGATGATGGTGCTTGAGTTGCATCTCGAAGGAAGACTCTATGACCTTGGAATAACAATTACCAACTTCATTAACTTGGGATCCAATTTAGATTACTCTTTTTGAACCTGATCATTTGTTAACTGGTCTTTCTTTTTAAAAATACTTCTGTAAAGGAGGATGTGTTTGGATTGCCAAAATGTAACCAAGTCAGAGGGACTCATCAAAACTCCCACATGATTCCTTTCACAAGAGATGGTGTTATACGACTGGATTCCTGGGATTTGCTACTTGTTCTTTTCTGCTGTGGCTATAAGTCACAACAAACTATATAATACCAGGTGTTTCTAGAAATAGTTATTTGCTAACCCCTCATAAAACCAGCCAGCCCTTGGTTGGCAAATCTGACCATCATTCTCACCATAACCTCTGTCTGTCTCTCTCTTTCTGTCTTCTCATCAGGCAGGTGAGGATGGGAGAGAGGATGCTCCATCCAACAGCCTGACAGGGTGACGTGGGTCACGCCATCCCATAGAAGGCCAGGTACCAACCTGCTGTCTAAGCAACGCAACCATGTTGAAACCCAGTGGGCTAAAGATCCCCAACCGGGGAGGAAAACACTCCAGCCCTGTGGGCCGAACCTCTTCTGGGTCATCCTCGGGAGTGGCCACTACCAACTCTAAGGAAGGTAAGGGCAAATTCAATCATGGCTGAGAACCTGCTTTGGGGATTTGGGAAAAGGGGAGACTGGTAGGCAATGGGACGATGAGATGGAAAATCCCAGGACCGTGGAGCGAGAAGGGCCCAGGGAGAGTGTTCATCCCAGTTTTCTGCCTTTAGGAAAAGTTATATAACACACAGAGAGGATTTCTGGCAGGTTCGGAGCACTGAAAGTTCATCAGACTGAAGTTCCTTATGCTTTAATATAAGCTTATTTCTTGTTTTTATTTATGAATTTTCTTCAGAGGTTTAAAGGTGACCAAGTTATCCCCTAAATTCCTCTTCCCTGACAGTCTAACTTTGCATCTAATAGAATATCAGCTGGGGTGGACCTTGCAGGCTGTGTCCAGTCCCCTTATTTTACAGATGAGGAAACGGAGGCCCAGAGAGGTTGCCAAGGTACCCAGTTAATAAATGCCTGTGGCAGGTTTGGAATCCAAATTTTCCTGATCTTTAGTCCAGTCCCCTAGCTAGCATACAGCTCTATCTCCCTGATTTTACAAAGAAGGGAAACGCCATTGAGGGTGACGTGCGTGATCTCTCTCCTTCTGGGCAAAAATGGACTAGATCTGAGGTCCGTGCAACCTTCTTTCCAGTACCTCATGCTCTTTGTCAGACCCATTTTCTCTCCTTTCAGCTGTTATGGTTTCATTCCTCTGACAATTGTTAATCCATTTAATTAATAATAATTAATAATAACATTTATGTAGGGTTTTAAGGTTTGCAAAGTATTTTAGAAATCTTGTCTCCTTTGAGTCTCATGATAAGCCCTATCAGATTTGAAAATTATGTAGGGATTCTCAGAGAGGGAGGTGAGGAGGGACAAGCGTGGGCAAAGGCTCATAGGTGGGAGATCAAATGTTGCATATGGGAAATGGGGAATAGGCTGATTTGGTAGAGGTCCTGATGAGTGTGATGTGTGAAGGTGGGAAAAGGACTCAGCATTTTGTTAAATAGGAACAGGCTGGCCTGGTAATAGCAGGGCTGGTTTGGTCTTTCTCTGAGGGGGCCTCAGTTTCCTCATTTGTAAAATGAGGAGCTGGCTTCTGGGAATTGTGGCTATGACTCCAAGGTCCCAGAAGCTTCCCAAGATGCAGGGCATCAACCTGTGAGGACAAAAGGGAAGAAAGGCCTGGGACAGACTCCAGGCCATGCTGGGCTGTCTCCTCAGTGCCTGCCCCCAGACTCTTGGGCAGGAGACCCAGAGGCCTGATGCTGCCCATGCCCCCTCTCACCCACTCCACCCCAGGGCTTTGGCCTGGCAAGTGGGTGGCAGGAGACACCAGTCTGGCCCTGCTGAGTCCAAGGTAACCATCTGCCACCTTGGGGACACATGAGCAGGAAGACATCAGATCCTTTATTTGATTTTGCTCCTGATTTTGAGGGCTGCTCCTTTTATTAATTTGAGGAGTCACTAACACTCTGGGCTGAGTTGGAGAGGAGGGAAGAGAACAGCTGGTTAGGCCCAGACTCTTGGGAATTTAAAAGAAAAAGAAAGAAAAAACCCTTTTATGATCCCCCAGCTCATGTGACAGAAGCACTGACCCTCCCTGAAACTAAGGCAGCAGGTGAACCCTTCAAGGGGGAGTGGGGAAGGCAGATGGCTCCTACCTCCCTCGCCCTCTCCTGTTCCTTTCCATCTCCCCCTTTCATTCTTCCTTTCTCTCTCCTGCCTCCTTTAACTTGGGCCCCAGATAAAAGATGTCCCCTTTCTGGTGTTTCTCAGGTTCTCCTGTCTTCAACCTCCCACCCAATGTCTTGTATAGACTCATTCTGCTTGGCTATATTACCTCGCCCAATAGAGGACAAAGTCCATGAGGGCAGGGACTGTTTGGAATGTGTCCTTGTACCTAGTGCTAGTACCATCTAGTACTGTGCCTGCCACATCCCAACCAGGTGCTTGACTGAGCAGTCAGTTACCAAATGGGTGGGAGTGGGGTTAGTGAAAGTTACCCAGAAAGGGGAGCAAATCATGGAGTTATGTTACTAACTCCACTTATGGAGAATTTAACAAATGCTTGTTGAACTGAATGGGTACAAATTCAGAGATGAAGGAGAATGTTCTAGGTCAAGGAAAGAGTATGAGGGAAGGTAGGAAGGCTGTTTGGGCCAGATTGCAGTACGTTTACAGAGGATGTGTGATGGACCAAATGCAGAGAGGTAGCTGAGGGACTGTGCAAGGTGGCTCTGGATTTGGGAAGACCTACCTCTGATGCCTACTGACTGTGTGATCCTGGACAAGTCACATGCTTCTCATTGCCCTTAGGTAATTGCCTTTAATTGAAGGATGGGTGCCAATCAGCACTGGGAGAAGGATTTTCTCAAAGGGAGTTTCTATCTTGATAGAATCTCTGGTCCAGTTCTCCCCAAAGTTAGTCAAAGATAGGAACATCTAACAAGGGAAACTAGAAGAATATGGAAGCCATGGATAGAAACAGTGACATCAGAGGGAAGGACAGATTGGAGGGAGAGAGAAAAAGCCCAGTTTGGGGCGGGTTGAATGGGTGGATGCTCAGGTGGAGGGAGACCACCTGGAGGTGGCTGGAGATGTGGATGTGAGTGTTAGGATTGATGGGAGATTTGGGAGCCAACTTGGGAAAGAAGAGAATTCAAGTCCTGGGAACGTGAGCTCATCAGTGGAAGAGAATGTGGGGAACCCAGGATGGAGCCTTGGGGGAATACCCACAGTAATCATCTGACGAAAGAACAGGGTTCAGAGAGGGGCCTTGTGTTTCACTAGGTCCACCACAGGGCTAGGCACACAGTAGGATTGCAGATTCAGAGCCGGAAGGGACCTCAGAGGTATATCTACTCTGACTACCTCATTTCATTTTACAGGTGAGGAAACAAATCCCAGAAAGAGATTAAGTGACGCACAGTAATTGTCAGGTCTGGGATTTGAATTCAGGTCCATGGACTTCCAATCCAGAACTTTTCACACTCAACTGGGCTACCAGCCTTTGACATAATAAAGACTTATTGATCAACATCACCTAACATCATATTGCTGAGCAAATGAGGCAGGGACCTAGGAGCTTGAACATGATAGCCCCTAAAGGTTTTGTACTGTGAAATTTGGATTCAGTCAAAGGACTGCACTTGAGGACCTAGAGGGCTGCATGTGACCTCGAGACCTCAGGTTCCCCACCCCTCCCCAGATCCAATGAGGAATCACAAAGGAGGCTCATAAAGTCACATTTGGAGAGACCATCTAGCTCAGCACCCTTGTATTACACATGAGGTCATGGGGAATAATCATCAGAGGTGAGATTTGAACCCAGATCCTCTGACTGGCAGCTAGATAGGATAGGCAAGATCTGAGTTCAAATCCAGCCTCAGACAGTTACTGGCTATCTGACCCTTTGTCTGCTTCAATTTCCTCAACTATAAAACAGGGTTGATAATAGCACCAGCTTCCTAAGTGTTGTGAAGATCTGATGAGATTATACTTGTAAAGCCCTTACTTAAGATAGTGTGGCCGGCACATACTAGGTGCTTCCTAAATGCTTATTTCCTTCCTTCCTTCTTCTGATCCCCAAATCAGATCTATAGAGTCCTACATTGGACTTCAGTCTCGAGCAGTACTAGGGACGTGTTCCATCTTTTTCGAAACCCTTTCCCATGTTCTGTTATTATGTATTTAATTGAGAAGTGAGATGAGGTCAACACAGTGAATGAGACCCCCCAAGAGAAGAGAGGCATCTTGGTAGAGTAGATGGAAAGTAGGTCTGGGACTCAGAAAGCTCTGGGTTCAATTTGGGTTTCCAGCCTATATTGGCTACATCACCAAGGGCAAGTCTTTCTAAATAGAAGCTGCAGAGAAAAAGTGCTTTGGTAGAAGGAACTTCCTCATCTGGGAGTTGCCATCGTCAATGAAGTACCAATTGATAATATAATGAAGTGTCCTTAATAAAGTGTTATCTAAAAGATTCACCATATTCAGCATTTATTTATAAAGCACTTTCCCTGTAAAAGTCCTGAGCTGGCACTGCAAAGATTATTATTCCAATTTAAAGATAAGAAAATTGAGACCCAGAGACAATTAAGTGACTTGTCTGTGGTCACACAGCTAGGAAGTAAAAGAGCTGGGATTTGAACCAGGTCTTCCTTTTTTAAACATATTCTAATTTATTTTGTTAAATATTTCCCAATTATAGGTAAAAAGTTTTTAGTATTCATTTAATATTTATTTTAATATTATTAAATTAAATTTAAATTTAATAATATTTAATTTAATATTCATTCCAAATACTCTCCCTCCCCCTCCTTGAGAAGGCAAGCAATTTGATATTGGTTACATATGTGACATCATGCAAAACGTATTTTCGTATTAGTCATGTTGCAACAGAAAACATAGACAAAAAAAGAAAGTTAGGAAAAGTAAAAATAAGTATGTGTCGATCTGCATTCAGACTCCATCAGTTCTTTGGAGGTAGACAGTGTTTTTCATCATGAGTCTTTTGGAATTGTCTTGGATCATTGTATTGCTGAGGAGAGCTAAGTTCACAGTTGATCATGATACAATGTTGCCATCATTATGTACAATGTTCTCCTGGTTCTGCTCACTTCACTTTGCATCAGTTTTAAGTATTTCCAGGTTTTTATGAGAGCATCCTGCTCGTCATTTCTTATAGCACAATAGTATTCCATTACATTCATATACCACAACTTGTTCAACTGTTCCCCAATGGATGGGCATCCCCTCAGTTTCCAATTCTTGGCCACTACATAAAGGAGTGCTGTAAACACTTTTGTGCATAAAAGTCATTTCCCCATTTGTTCACCTTAGGATACAGCCTTAGTAGTGGTTTTGCTGGGTCAAAGGTTTTACACAATTTGATTGCCCTTTGAGTTTAGCTCCAAATTGTTTTCCAGAATGAACCCAAGTTTTTTTATTTCAGTTCTTTCACTGGTGCCATATACCCCTCCCCCCACAACCTCTCCTCTACATATTAACCCATTCCATCCTCACCACTTCCTGAGACAGAGGTAAGGCTGCATACCCATTTGACAGATAATAAAACAAAGGCCCAGAAAATATGACTATTAAAAAGAATACTGCTCTTAGAGGTGGAACTCAGACCTAGCTCCTCCTCATTAGCTGAATGACCCTGAGGAAGTTACCTCATTTTTCTGGGCCTCCTTTCCTTCATCTGAAAAAAGTGGAAGTGCAAGACTTACAATCTGACTGTCAAATCAAGCAAGCATTTATTAAACACCCACTGTATGCAAAGAACTGTGCTAGGCTTCAGGGAACCAAGGTCCAAAGGAAAAAAAACACTCCCTACCTCCTTGGGCCTATGAGGAAAGTTCCTTGTAAATTGTCAAATGTTCTATAAATGAGAGTGACCATATTCTTTATTATTATAAATGACTGAAAGTATCAACAGTAGCTAACTTATTTTTATTTTTGTTTTTATTGTTGTTTATATAGTGTTTTAAGGTTTGCAAAACTCTTTACCAATATTATCTCATTTATCCTCAAAATCACCTTGGATGGTTGGTGCTTTTCATTGCCTCATTTTAAAGAGAAGGAAATTGAGGCCAAAAGAGGTTAAGTGACTTGCCCAAGGTCACATAGCTAATAAATGTCTGAGGCCAGATTTAAACACAAATATTCCTGACTCTAGGTCCTGGGTTCTATCTACTGCACTAACTAGCTGCCTACAATGAAAAAATGACAAAGCATTGATGAAATATTTACCTAGACCCAGAGACTGGGCATGAAAAGACAAGAAATCAAGAGTCCCTGACCTCAAGGAGCTCCCATTTGAATGTAAAATGGGACCTGAAAGGGAGGGGCTTGGCGCTCAGAAGGTTTGGACAACTCACAAGGAAAACCTAGGATGATCCCAGGGTCCTTGCAGGAGGGGCATGAGGAGGATGAGGTGAATGGCCCTTTAAATTGTAAGGTCTTGAAAGACAAGGATTGACTTTTTTCTTATTTGTGTCTCTAGCACTTCGAATGGTGCCTAACACATAGTAGGTGCTTGCTAGATATTCCTTGAATTGGCTGGAGTAGAGCTGACACAGTTTGGGAAATGGACACAACTGACTCTCCCCTAGTTTGAAGGCGTTCAGATAGAAATGGTTCTTTTCTGTTCAGTGTTCTGCAGACTGTTTCACAGTTGGCTAAAAATGACTGCTTTTAGCCATTGAATAAAAATAAACCTCCTGATGACAGTGATGATGTAGCTTGCCCAAAGTTCCACAGCTCACTTAGTGGAGAGCTCAGGCTGCAATGTGGCTTCATGTTCAGGCCCCTCTCTCCAAACAGGGCCAGGCCTCTGCAAAGGGAAGGGAGACTCCCAACCCTGCAGATAACTGTTAGGAGTTCCCCAGCTCTATTCCTCAGCAGCACAATTGTCTCCTCAGGCAATAGAATCAGAACCTGAACCTCACTCTTAGGACAGACGATAGAGCCCTGGGCCTGTAGTCAGGGAACCTGGGTTCAAATGTTGCCTGTGTTGTGGGACTCCTTGCCTGACTTTCCTCATCTGTTCCCTATGAGATAATATTCATAAAAACACTTTGCAAACCTTGAAGTTCAATATAAATGCTAACTATTAATATTTTTCCCTATACCATATGATAGAGGACAGGCCTGGGTGCCAAGAAACACTTTAAAACTCTGAGGTTTTCTACTCCTTTCCTTCTGCCTCCCTCTCTGAACCACATCCTAAACTTTTTAATAACAATCTTGATGAGTAAAGCCAAGTGGAGCTTTTATAGGGCTGGGGGAACAGGGTTGCCTCCTAATGGCTCTATGCTGCCGCCACTGAAAACCCGGCTTTATCGATCCCCTCCGTAAGAGGCACGTTGATGGGAGCTCCTAGCCCGGCCTCTTCAGGAGGGATGTGATGACGGGTGGATGCTCCATGGGTAGCAGGCTCTGCTCCTTCAAGGGTAAAGCTTCCTTCTATCTCCATTGCTTTGTATGTTAGGAGCCGGTGAGGGTAGGGGGGTTTATGAGGGAAGCTGGAATGGAAGAAATATTGTGGAGCTTGAGTTGGGAGGATGGAGGAGAGAGGATACTGGAAGTCCCTTTTCTATGGCCCCCACCCAGCTTTGTGTCTGCATGGATGATGCACTCAGGCTGGGCCCAGAGCATCCCGAGAGGTGGCTGGAACAGGTAGGCTTGATTTTGGATACGTCTTGAGGTAGGGCATGTCCCTTAGGGAGAGGGGGGAAAGTTTGATGGCTGGTGTTGATTCAGCAGTTAATGCTTTCTAATGGAGACTAGTAGCAAAGTGTTTGGAGAGAGTGAGGGTCAGATGGCTAGCTGGAAACTCCTGATTTGTTCTTAAAAGAATGCTCAGGGATGGAAAGAGTCTCTAAATTTGTAATGTCAAGCTAGGGTCCCTGTCCTTCCCTGCTTGGAGACAGCAGCCCACTTTGCAGGATTCCTTCAGTGTTCCGTGGGGCCTCCTGCAGCCTGGGAGTAGGAATGGCGACAGAATCCAGACGTTGCTGATCTGGCCTTAGCTCTGGGATTTCCAGGAAACCTTTCTTGGTGCTGCTGAGCACAGGGTCCTCTAGCAAAGGATAGATCTGTGACCTTAGTGCATCTCTACCCAGTTTCCAGGAGAGCTGAAACTCCCTTCCAGGTGAACGATGAAAGTCAAGGACCTGTACTGAAGGTCAGTGTAACCCTGAGTGATGAGTAAAGAGCCTGGGAGCCTTCCTGGCAAGTGCTACCAGACAGTACCATTAGATCCCTTCTCTATGGAGATGATCTTCCCCTTGTGCTAAGCATGGACTGTCCCCTTGAGAATGTGATGTTTGGAGGGACAAGGTTAAGAGTAAAAGGTTAGGAGGCCTCTTGGGGCTGAGTCTTGTCAGGGAAAAGATCAAGGTCCTTCCTTGTCCTGCCAACCCTTGGGATTTCTCCTCTTCCCCTCCTTGATCTCAATCTGGCAGCCCCAGGGGCCAGGAGAGCCCCACAGCTGCCGGCAGACAAAGCCATCCCTCAGATCAGGTTCCCTGCTCCCCTCCTTTTAAATCTCAGCCCTTGCCTGTGTTCAGCTGATGTTGGGGTTTAAGCTTGACGCCTGCAATAAATCCTTCTCCCTCTTGAAATTCCTCAGGCACATCTGGGGAAAAGCCCATCGTTTCAATGTGTGTACAGATTCCTTTTTTAAGATGTGGTCAATATTCGGATAGTCACAGGTCAGTTTATATGGAAAGAAACCCCCTCCCTACTTCTCCTCTCCCTTGGCCAGCATCCACCCTTTAACTCTTGTCTTGCCTTAAATGCTGTTTAGGGCTAGACTGAGCAAGTGACGCTCAAAGTGGTCAGTTTCCTTTGGGGGAGTTGTGATGAAAAGTCAGTGATAGGTCCCTAGAATGTCAGCTGAAAGGAACTTTAGAACATAGAATTTTGGAATATAGATCATCAGGTGTGGGGGCGGATCTTGGGACATAAAATGTCGGAATGCTGAGAGTCAGAACCAGAAGCCACTGAAGCCTGCAGGATGTTCCAACAGAACCAATTAAGAGGCCTTAAACCTGCAATGTGAATGTTCTATGATAGAATATCAAAGAACTCATGAATGTAGAATCTTGGGAGACAGAGTGATACAATGGAAAGAATCTGTGGAGAGAGTATTCAGATGTTGGGTCTGACACTAGCTCTGTGGTGTCAACTTCTCTGAGCCTCAGTTTCCTAATTTGTAAATTGGTGATAATAGTAGTTGCGATATCTACCTGACAGACTTGCTGAAATATGCTGGGGAATGGAACAGATGGAGGGAGGTTGTGAGAAAAGCAATTTTTAAATCTTAACTGCTATAGAAGTGTGAGTTCATAATAATTCTTGGATTATAGCTCTGGAGCTGAAAGGGATCTTGGGGTTATTTAACTCTCCCATGTTGCAGATGAGGAAAGTGAGGTCCAGCAAGGTTGCTATGATTTGCCCAAAGGTGGAATTTGAACCCATGCCCTCTGACTCAATCCAATGCCTTTCCCACTGCACTGAGCTCTAGGAATAACGGAATATCAGTTAGGAGAGGCCTTGGCATAGTTTGTCAGAGCTAGGGGTACCCTCAGAGTTCATCTAATCTAAGCTCCTGATTTTACCGGGGAGGAAACAGAGACCCAGGGAAGGTGAAATTACTCAAGGTCAAATGACCAGTTATTGATGGCTAAAATACTAGGTGCAGTTAATCTTCCCAGCTAGATCCTTACTGTTCAGTGAGTTCACCTATTGTGGGATTGTGCTTGCCTTCATTAATAAGAAACTGGCGGGAGCAGGAGGGAAGGGGAACCTCTGCAAAGACTAGAGCCATGTCAAGTTGAACTCCTCAAGGGCTGGTGCTTTTCTCAGAGTGACCTTGACATAGCAGCTGTTGAAACAACTGGCCCATGTTCTTGGATATCATATTATCTAGGGGTGGGGGCAGCCGGGGAAGGGGAAAGCAGGGGGAAAGATTACCTGGAGACCCAGCCTCACTGAAATGAGCTGGGGATGGAACAGATGGAGGGAGGAACAGCTGAGACCATCCAGGGCCTCACCGACACTGGGGTTTCCCTGCTTCCTTCCAGGGACTCTTTCTCTTTGTTTCTAATCTGGACCGGGAACAGGTAGGAAAGAAGGGAGCTTTCCCAGGGTGCAGGGGTTGGAAAGAGGAAGGATAACAGTCAGTGTGGGAACAGGAGAAGCTGAATGACCATTTGACCAGGGCCACCGCCCCTGGAGCGGCTCCAGATCTGGCCCAGCTGGAGATGGTGGAGCTAGAGCTGGGAAGACAGGGGCTGGAGGCAGACAGGAGCTGCTGAGGGAGACAAAACAGAAAGATTTTTATTTGCTGCTACTACCGTGTCCTCTACCTGCTCGGGAACATCCAAGTTGTCAGTTTGCTTTGGCAGGTTGTGATGAAAAGTCAGAGTGATAGGTCCCTAGAATGTCAGCTGAAAGGAACTTTAGAACATAGAATCTTGGTATATAGATCATCGGGTGTGGGAGCAGATCTTGGGACATAAAATGTCAGAATGTTGAAAGTCGGAACCAGGACTTCCTCAGGAGAGGAAGCCTAGACTCTCCTGCCTGGGACTTGAAGCCCTCCATAATTGGGTCCCAACCTGTCTTTCCAGTCTTATGTAATGATATTAATAATTTACATTACACTTTGGGTTCTCAGAGTTTTACCTGTGTTACCTCATTTGCTACTCACAAAAACCCTGGGAAGTGCTATTATCATTCTTTTAACACCATTTTACAGATGGTGAGACTAAGGCTAGATAAGTGACTTGCCCAAGGTAACATAGCCAGGAGGATTCTGAGACAGGATTTGAACTCAGATCTTCCTAAGGCCAGTTATTTACTTCTGGTTTCTCAGTTATATTCCTCAACCTGCCCTCTGCTCCAGTGAAGCTATGTAGCTTGTTCTTCCTACATGCCATACTCTTTTCCCATTTCCACACCTTTGCTCATGCTGTTCCCTTGCCTGGAATGCCCTCCCTTCTCTCCCTTTTCTCTAAACCCAGAGATCCTTCAGGGCTCAGCCGAATCCTCCTTCTTCCAGGAAGCCTTCTTAGGTCACTGCAGTTGAATTATTGATGTATCAACTGAGTTTTCAGCGTCTGTAACTGTCCTTTGTCACAATGTAACAGCATGTGATCAACACTGTCTCTTGTCTTGCTCCCTTCCCTGACTTAATATTGTTTCCCTAGGGAAGAGCTTGTCTCCTCACCTAGACTGGGAGGTCCCTGAGGGCCAGGCCTCCTGGCCTTTTTGTACCTAGTCCCTAGTCTGTTTCATGGCCAAGGCCCAAGATCTAAGTAGAAAGCCTCTGAGTGCTTGGGGTCAAGCTCAGACTGCTGCTTACTACCTGTCTTGGGCAAGACTAACCTTGAGCAAGGCAGTTTTTCTCTCAGGTCCTCAGTTTCTTTCTGTGTAGCACGAGGGAGTTGGACCAGATATCCCTAAGACCTGCCGTCTTGTAACTCTGTGACCCTGTGGACTTGTCTGATGGGACACCAGAGGGCTGTATGACTTCTCAGGGATCTGCCTGAAGCTGGGTCTCTCCTAGAGGCAGCAGTGCTAAGAATCACTAACAATTATACAGCACCGGGTCAGGATCAGGGGTTTAACCTAGGATTCAGCTATCAAGAGGTCTATGAACTTGAAAAAAATTCCATCTTTATGTTAGTGAAATTGTTTCCCTTTGTAGTTCCATGTATTTTATTGTTAAAAACCTTATTCTAAGAAGGGGTCCCTAGGCTTCCAGACTGACAGGGGGTCCAGGACATAAAAAAGCTTAAGAGCCTCCAATTCAGTGCTTTAAGGTTTCCATATGATCTCATTTTCTTCTCACATCAACTCTGTGATCATCCTATTTTGCAGAGAAGGAAACCAAGGCAGAAAGGATTAAATGACTTTCCCAGAGTCACCCAGCTAGTGTTCAAGCCAAGCTGTGAGCCTGTGTCTTCCAGACTCCAAGTCTGGCATTCTGTCTACTAGAAGCCATCTAGCTGGCCAAACCCAAACTGAAAGTGACCTAATCTCCTGAGGCCAGGGGAAGTCTTCCATTTCCAAGTGCATCCGCAAGGCCCTGCTGGCCTCAATGATATCCAAGTACACAGCCCCACTGGTGTGACTGGGGCATGGGAAGATACTACATGTCCATCAGTCCATGACCACAACATCCTATCAGAGCAAAACAAGCAGCCCACATGATCACTGGGAGAGGCAGAAGCTTCTAGATCAGTGCCCCAAGAGGCATTGCTTTTTAAAAAATGTGTTCATCTTTTTTGTTTTTGCATCACCTAAATTTTCCCTTTAATTCCCCTCTTCCTCCTTCCTCCCAAATGAGATGGCATTGTAAAGTGCTTAGCACAGGGCTTGGCACATAGTCGGCACTGCATAAATTCTCATTTTTTCTCCCTCCCTCCTTCCTTCCAATCTTGTTTCTTTCTTTTCTCTCTCCCTCTCTCCCTTCTTTCCTTCTTTCTTTCCTTCCTCCCTTATAACAAAAATGAGAAAAAAATCAATAAAAATATTGAAAAGTATAGCAATATATGCAAAGTTCACTCCATAGAGTCATAGCCACCCCAACCCTGCAAACAAGTAGAGAGGAGGGGAAAGTGTCTTCCTCTGTTTTTTCAATTATTCCTCTTGGGAATGAGTTTCCTGATTTCTGTTCCTACCTATCCATCTTTAAATCTCTGCTTCAGCCTCCCCTTCAACCTCACTGAATGGACTTGAACTCCAGGCCCTGAGCCCACCTGACTTCCAGTGTTCATTCCCTCTCCAGGACCTCCTTCCCTAGGACTGGATTTCCTCTTAGACCCAGAGCAGCCATCATGAGTCAGGACTTTTCCCCCTCCTTCATCTCTGATCCCACAGGATCCTCAAGGTGGTGGGTTGGAAGGATTTGGCAAGTGGCCACTTATAGTTAAATTCTATTTGGCGTTGGGTCATTTGTGGTTTTTTGGTAGGAGAGGAAAGAGCCCTGCCTCTGGAGTTAGATGATCTGAGTTCACATTCCTAATGCATATTGCCTCTGTGACCTTGGACAAATCACTAAACTTCCCAGGCCTCAGTTTGAAAAATGAGAGGTTAGACTAGATGTCCTTGGGGATCCTCTTTGACTCTAGGCCCAGTGTCCTATTAAATGGTAAATACTATTGAGTTCATTAGCAGGGATATGCTGCACTTTCCCTATACTTTGAGAATATCTGCTATAAGAGATCTGGTTGGAAAAGGAGCTGATCCTGGACAAAAATGTGAAATTGTCACTATTTTGATTGACCCTCCAATAATCTCCTTGAGGGCAAGGTCTATCTTTCACCTCTCTTTGTATCCTCTATGTTTAGTCTGGTACCTGGTACATAGTAGACACTTAATAAATAGTCACTGATCTATTGATGAGTCAATCAGTGAGAAAGGTGGAAAATCCTAGCTTCTCAAAACTGGGTCCTGGGTGACATGCAAGAGGATCATGGTATTGGTCACAGACCAGATTTCTCATTTATTTGGCCTTTTTCATTTTGCCTCCAAGGAGGGAATTTTGGAAGGCTCTCTCCCTGACTAGAGAAGGCAATAGCTTTCAGAATTGTTCTCTTAGAATGGAGCTGATAATGTTGGGAGCTTTTTCTGAGGTCCTGATTTTTTCTCCCAGAAGGCTTACTCATAGGCCCCAGGGGACCTGGGGGTGGGGGTTGGGGGGGTGGGCTGGAAGCATAGACAGCTCTCCCCAGGAGCAGGTAGGTGGCATTTTTCTAGTCCCGGGCAGCTTGGTGATTCAGTGCATGGGCCCTTTGTACAAATGCCTGGAATGTGATTGGGCCCTGTCTAAAGGTCAGCATGTGACAGTGGGATTGGGGGGTGAGAGGGTGGAGAGGAGTTTCCCCAGTTCAGTTACTGGGTCTAAATGGAGCTGAAAAAAAAATACCCATCATTTTCCCAGAAGCCAACTCAGAGGGAAAAAACAAACAAACCCCAAACAAAAGCAAGGTGTGTGGGAGATTTCCCACCTTATACTTATCCTTTCTAAAATGAAACTGCAAATTTAAAAAAAATCAAAACTAGAGTTTTTGGATTCTTATTGACTTTCAGAGATGGAAGGGATTTTAGAGATCCTCTCAGTCTAACCTCTTTGTTTTTTAGGTGAGGAAACTGAGGCCCAGAAAGGGGATAGGATTGTTCCAAGGTCATCCAGATAGAAAGCAGAACTGGAATATGAATTATGAATTAGAATTATAGATTTTATCGTATATAAAATTATTAGATATTATTATTAGATATTAGAATGTTATTAGTATGTATTATTTAGATTCATTATAAACTAGAATAAGATCACAGATTTAGAGTTGGGACTGTGGAAACCACAGACTCCCATCTCTTTATTTCATAGATGGGGAAACTGAGAACGAGAGAAGTTAGGTGATTAGCCCAGGAAGTGTTTGAGGCAAGATTCGAACTCAAATCTTCATAACTCCTTATCCTTGAGCTCAAAATTTAGTGGATTTAAAGAAAAAATATAACAGAAACTGTCAGCAAAAACAAATGTTTTCAATGAAAACTAACCCCTCAAAATAATACATAGGAACTCTGATCCAGAGCGGGAAGCAACCTTAGAAGGTTACTTATTTATTTTTAATTTCATTTGTCCCAAGTGCTTGGGGGTGTGCTTCCTTTCTTAGAAATCTTAATGGATGTTTTTATATAACACTCCTTTCTGTATTTATTCCTCCCTACTATACTGAAAACTTAAAACGAAAGCAGTTAGGTAAAACTAACCACTTTATCAGCCATCTTTGATAGTAACCTTGAGTTCCACACCTGTAGTCCACCACCTCTCCAGTAACAGGAGGAATGTTCATGTTCTCATCCATTTTCCAGGGTTGAGATTGATTGATTATAAGGATGCTGTGCCCTGTGCTTCTTCAGGTTCCAGTCACCTGCTGTTTCCTCAGCCCTGTGCTGAGTGAGTTATGTGTAGGATACAGAAAAGGATAGGATGGAGTCCTTGCATACATAGTTGTGGCGGTGGGGTGGGGGGGTGGGGGGGTCATTAACATACTCTAGCTTTGCTGCTTACTAATTGTTTGATATAGGCAACTTAACTCTTCTGGGTCTCTGTTTCACCCACTGTAAAAGAGAGGGTTCAAGGAGATATCTCTAAGGTATCTCCTACCTCTAAATCTATGATCTTAGAATTGAGGTCTTCTCTTGTTTCCCAGGTCTAAGTAAGGGGAATCATGGAGATCCAATCCTTTAGCTTCTCAAAGAAAGGAAGCACTAATGGTGGAATGTTAGGCATGGGTGGTCAGCAGAGGGCTGTTGCTGAGGTTGGAGGAGGGAAGCCAGGCAAATTGATGCCAGAAAGAATTCCACAATGGGGTCTAATAGGCACTTATCAGCTGCTCAGGGCCCCATAGAAAAGGGAAAGGGGGGACATTGTGGAGAAGACATTTCAACTTTAGGGAAGGCTCTATCTGGCAGCCAGGTGGGTGGGCTCTTGTTGGATTTAGAGAAGATGTTTTCTTTTCTTTTTCTTTTTTTGAAAAAAAGGCAACATTAGTTTTAGCTCTGCCATTAGCTTGTTGTGTGATCTTGGGTCAGTTCCATTCTGTGTGCCTCAGTTTCCTCCTCTGTAACAGGAAGGGATGGAGACTGGATCAGTGATCTCTTTCAGCCCTGACATTCTAGAATAGAATAGGAATTTTTATCCTAGACTAGTCAAGATAGAGACTGGCCATATTATTTAATCGATATAGGGAATTCCCAAATTGCCAAACTCCCTCTACCAATGCAGATTGCACTATCTTTTAGTCACATGAGATGCTCTCTAGACTGGTCTAAGGTCACAAAGTATGTGTCAGAGGTAGGATTTGAGCCCAGGTCTTCCTGGCTTCCAGGGTAGTACTCACCCATTATATCATACTGCCACATGGTGCTGCCATTATGTGGTATTGATTTTAATAATAATAAGGTCCTTCTTCATCTCCTTAGCCAAGGCATGGTTCTCCTGCTAGCTGGGCAGTGCCTGGGAAGCCTGGGCTTTTTCTGATAATACAACCCTGAGGGTCTCGGGGCCAAGTGTTGAGTAACTCACTCACTCAAAGTGAGAACATGATAAGTGTGATTAGCCTGAAAGGGCCAGGGTCTCCCATTGCATCCTGGGTCATCTCCAATTGTCCTGACAAACATCAGGCCACTGGACCCACATGGTTCAGGAGGAGAAAGTGAGGTTGGTGACCTGCACAGCCCTCCCTCACTCAAATCAAAGTCAGCTGCAAGTCATGTCATCCCCTTGACATCATGGTCCTCTTCGGAAACAAAGGACAAACGCAACAACCTGTGATAATACAACTTTTGAGGATGTTGATTCAGCATACACTACTGGCCAGGGAAGCCGGATAAGGAGATAGTGTGCTGTAGTGGGTAGAGAGCTAGACTTGGTGTCAGGCTATATGACTATGGAAAAGTCACCTAAACCTCCCCAGGCCTTAGTTTCCTCCTCAATGGAAGGCAAGGGCTGGACAAGGTGGCTTTTCTAAACTTCTCCCAGCCCTGCGATCCTAAGCCTGGAGACCTGCCTCCAGAGGGGCTTGTTAGCAGCTTAGAATTCTGATCCAATCTTTTCCTGCTCTCGGTACATTGGAGGAAGACATGGCCTCCGACATTAGGAGACCATGGCCCGTTCCTGTGATCTCACCCAAGACAGAAGGAGCTTTCCCTTCCTTTCCAGCTCACTAATGCCCAAAGCCCAGTGGATATGGTTTCGCAGTCAGGAGTGGGCAGCAAAAGTCATGCCATCAGAGGCAGCAGTCCCCTAGGCTTTGAGCCACAACACACACAGACTCTAAATGAGGGTCCTGGCCTGGTCAGCAGGTGACCTTCAGATAGGAAGTAACTGGTTCTGGTCTCAGGCCTGAGAGGCAAGGTGATATCTAGGGAGTGAGTAGACTCCCAGACATGAGGGTCACAAAAGGGGTTTGAATCTCACTAATGACATCAAGTGGCAGGGAAGGGAAAGAAAGGGAATAAGCTTTTATAGAGGGCCTACTATGCCCCAGGTTTTTATAAATGTGTAATTCTGGGGAAATACCTTATCCTCTTTCCTTCTCAGTTTCTTCCTTTTTAGAATGGGTATAATAATACATCTGCCTGACTCACAGGGTCATTAGGAGGCTCAAATGACTTAAAAGTCAGGAAGACCTGAGTTCAAGTCCTGCCTCACATACCTACTAGCTATGTGACCCTGGGCTAGTCATTTCACTTCTATCTGTCTACGTTTCCCCATCTGTAAAATGAAGCGGTTGGACTTGATTGTCCCTAAGGTGGTTTGAATGAATGAAAAAGCATTTATTAAATGCTTACTGTGTGCCAAGCACTCTGCCAAAGTGCTAGGATTACCAAGTGAAAGGCTAAGACAGCCCCTGGTCTCAGGGAGGTTACATTTTAGTGGAGAGGACAGTAAATGAGCTTCCCCCGGGACAGGGGGAGGGGTCAGTGGGGCCCTGGTGATGTCCATCCACCATCAGTGAGTGGCACTGTTGATCTGACTGTGGCTTGTAGTTCTAGTGTCTGGGATGATGTCATAGGAAGAGGAAAGGCTGTCTGTCCAGAGAGGGGTCGGGCAGCTCTGGAGGCTCTCCAGGAGATGACCAGAGAGTAGGTAGTGACCATCCAAAACTGTAATTGGAGGCTCCTCTCTCAATGGCTGCTTTATTTTCTTTAAGCTGAGACTTGGAGAGGCTGGCCGACCTGCAGGGAACTTGACCTGAGACACCTTGATGGTTGTGGGGGTGGGGTGAGGGTTCTCCTGAAACGCTACCTGGCTGGCTCCAGGACACCTGGCAGGCAGCCTGGCTTATGGCATTTAGAGTCAGATGCCGCATTTTCTGATCCCTGGGGTTGGGTTAAGGCAGCAGCAACTGCTCAAAGTGGGATCTGAATACAGACCTTCAGTGCTCCGTCCTTGGGCAGCCAGCCCACCAAGACAGAAACCCAAGTAGGCTTGGTCTGGCCATCGCCAAGAAGCTCAAGAGTTATGGGGGAGTGGGGGATGAGCACTTAGTCACTGGCCCTTATCACTGACTGTAGGTGCTCATTAACCTCCAGTTGAGCCACCTGAGGGAGCAGAGGAAGGGCGGGCAAGAGAGACCTGGGTAAAAATAGCTAGAAGGGGAGAGACAGACTGGGTAGAGCCAATCTTCAACAGGCCTTTGGGCCTTCCACCCCATTAAGGCAGAGGGTTAGACCTGAGGTCAGGAATACCTGGGATCAAGCCCCGCTCTTACCCTTGCTAGTGCTGTGACCCTGGATGGGCAAGTCACTGAACCACCCTGGGTCTCAGTTTCCTCATCTGTAAAATGAAGGGGTAGGACGAGGGGGCTTCCAAGGTCCTTCTAGCTTTAAACTTCCCATTCCAAATGTTGCCTCCCAGTGGTCTCCATTCAATCACTAAGCATTTATTAAGTGCCTACCAGGGTGTGGGCCCTGGAGATACAAACCAAAACTTCTGGGAAGGACACTTGCATAGAAAAGTCCATATCAAATATAGAAATAAAGTAAAACAAAGCAATTATGAGGCATTGTAGACAACAAAATTAAAATTGTACAAACAGTAAAGAACAGAAGGGAAAACAGAACCCAAAGTAAGTGCAAGGTTGTTGTTCAGTTGTCTGAGTCATGTCTGTCTCTCCGTGACCTCATTTGAGGTTTTCTTGGCAAAGATACTGGAGCAGTTTGCCATTTCTTTCTCTAGTTTATTTGACAGATGAGGAAACTGAGACAAACAGGGGCAAGTGATTTGCCCAGGGTCACATAGCTACTCAGTATCTGAGGGTGTATTTAGGTCTCTGATTCGAGGTCTGGCACTCTATCCACTGTACCACCTTGTTGTGTAGACAGACAAAGGTTTTGAGGAGGAGGGAGAGAGGGACCGTTAACATCAGAAGGGATCTGGAAAGATGTTGTGTGAACTGGGCCTTGAAGGAAGTCAGGGATTCTAAGAAGCAAAAATGAGAAAGGAAGGCATTCCAGGCATGGGGAACGGCTTATACAAAGACAAAGAGGTGGGAGATGGAGTTTCTCATGATAATGCTCTCTCTCTCTCTCTCTGAGTGTGTGTGAATGTGAGTGTGTGTTTGTGAGTGTGTGTGTGTGTGTGTGTGTGTGTGTGTGTGTGTGTGTGTATTCTTAGGCTTCAGCCTTTCCTGAAGTTCCCTTCTGCTGATTTCAGGCCCTCTGGGGTGAGTCGGGCACTAGCTGCTGCCTGGAGTCACCACTGGAGTAGGCCAAGTTCTTCTGGACTCGCTAGACTGTGGTTGTTGTGGTGCCCTGGCCTGCCCCTATCCTTGGGCCCTCAGCCAGGACCCATCTCATTTCTTTATTGCCCGCTTTGGGTTTCTGAACCTGAAAGGAGCCATTAGAACAGGTTCCCCTGACTTGGCCAGTCATCCTGGAGTACACTTTTGATGTTTACTGTCTGGCCTCTAGGCCTGATCCTTGGCTGAGCCAGGGGAAGGCATGCCAGGTCAAGTGCCTGAGAAGCAGCCTGGCACTGGGGATCTAGGTTGGATTGTGTGTCTCAGTCTTCATTGGTGCCTATACCCTCATCCCAGAGGCCCCCTTGGGATGGGGATACTGTTTTCTCCCTACTATGCATTAGGGTCAGTGTACTACATCTTTTGCATAGTATCCTTAGCTATCCTTAAAGACAGCAGTTCTGTCTTGTTTAAGAAACAAGGCAGTGAGGTGAGGTGGGTGACGGAGGTGGAGGGAGGGAGACGATTTGGAACTGAAAATAAAAAAAAAACTTTTTTAACACTGGTTTTGGAGTCAAGGTAGATCTGGACTCAAATCCCACATTTGGCAGCATAGAATCTCTGCTTTAAAATATATAATCCAAACCATGCCTGAAATCCCACCATTACCAACCCATTCCTTTGAATTATTTTGTGTTGAGACATTATACATAATCCCAAAGAATAGTGGCTAATTAAACCTTTATCAACCATTACTGTAACTAATGAAATTACTATGAATTTCTAAGCAAGAAGTTCCTCCCTCCCAGTGAACACCCCCATCCCTCTTTGTGAGAGGCTTTAAATCCACGGGCTACCAGAAGCTTCTGGAAGAGCTCACTGTCTCCCTCCTGCACCCCCCTTCTGTTCTCCCTCCCCTCCTGCTTTGACTTTCTTTCCCTTTCCCTCTCTCCCTCAGTCCCTCCATCTAGCAGCCTGTCATTCCCCCTTCCTCCCCCTCTGTCTCTATCCCTCTGTGAGCTGGTACTTTCTTGTACTCACCCACGTGGCACTTCTTGTGGACTTCTTGATTGTTTCCTCCCGATTGGCTTCTCCTCTGTAGTTGGGTTGTCCTCCCAGGGCAGCTCTTTCCCTCCTACATCAGTCCGGTTGTTTCAGCCATCCCTGTGTCCCTGCTGCCCTCTCATAAAGGATTCAGACTAAGGTTATTACTGATGCCCACACCTCCTCACTAACCTTGGGACCCAGCCATACTCACTCCCTCTCCCTTCTAGTGCTTTAGTATAGTCTCTGATCAATCAGTTAACCCTGAACTAGAAAGAGGACCAGCCTGAGTGATAAGAAAGACTTGGGTTCTAGTTCAGCCCCTTCCACTAACTCCCTCTGTGAGCTTGGGTTAGTCTGTTCTCTCTCGGAACTTTTGTTTCCTATTATAAAATGAAGGATTTGAATTTGACCACTCGAGGTCTGCCTGACTCTGAACATTCCTTGTTCAAGGACTGAGGAATCAGAAGGGTTAAGTCCCTCCCTCTCTCCCTTCCTTTCCCCCTCCCCCAATTCTCCTCCCTCCTCTCCACGAGGCCTAACAGCCAGTCAGTGGGTCTGTGTGGACATAGGAAGGATGAAGGCGTCTCCGCTTCCAGCTCTGCCCCACTCTCAGTTCATGGAGCTTGAGGGAGGTAAGACCCAGGTTGAAGGCTCTGGGATGGGTGGGGAGAAAAAAGGAGTCAGAGATGCCCGGCTTGCCTTCCCTGGGTAGGAGGTAGGCTTTGTGTGCTGGCTTGGAAGCCGGAGGTTCCTGATCTCAGTTTGATTGCTAACAGACCTTCAGAGGAACAAGCTTTTCCCAAATGAATTAACAACCTCAAGATGTCCTTGACCGAGGCTCAGGTTCCTTCCTTTGCCCTGGATTCCAGATGCCATGTAGGGTACAGGAAACCCTGTTGCTCCTGCCCCAGCAGATCTAGCTCTTTCCTGGACTGGGGATGGTTACCTGGACTATGGAGGGGGCAGGGTGTGTGTGTGTAGAAGGCTGGAGGAGGGGGTCCTGACTGTAAAGGAAGAAAGTAGCAAAATAAAAGCTCAGAAGTCATTCGTTACTTTCCAGGAAAACAAAGTCTGCTTGAAGGCTTTGGAATGAAATCCTGGGAATATCTTCTGGAAGAGTCTTGGATTTAGGATTATAGAAATGTGAAATCAAATAAAGGACCTCAGAGGCCATTGGGTCAACCTTCTTATTTTACAGATGAGGAAACTGAGGCCCAAGAAGGTTCAGTGACTTGCTCAAGGTCTCACAGTTAGTAGTATCTAGGTAGATGTCTACTGGCTGTTGATTTTCCCACTTTAAAGTAGTTATCTTTGCGGGGTGGGAAAATGTCTTTACTGAATCAATAAGAATCAGACGCAAAGAACGCCTGCTATCAGTACTAAGGAGCTGAGCTGAGAACCAGGAAGAGATTCTGACAGTCTGGCTAGCCTGGAGCAGCTGAACGGGAAAGATGTGGCATCCCAGGGCAGAGTGGAAGGAGAAAGAATGTAGACTGAGGCAGAGATGGGAGGTATCAAGGCGGGCCATTAGCCCTAAGACATTTCAGAACCAATGCCCCTTGTATGTCAGCCTCCTTAGGGACTGAGGGAAGGGTCCAGAAAAAAAAAAAGCTGCTCCTTCTTAAATATTCTCTGCTGCTGTGATCTCCTGCCGTATCACCCAAAGTCTCTTTCTGGGTTGCCTGAATTTTGTCTCAGTCACATAGAGGCCAGGGCTTAAGAAGAGATTGGTGTCTGTGTTAATGCAGACAGAGAACCAAAATTCTGCCTAAATGTTGGGAATTTTCCTAACTGGGGGTTCAGAGTGAATGTGTTTGTGTTTCTAACTTTTTGTCTCATACACACTCCCTAAAGCAGCAGAGGAGGGAACCACATGGCTTTCGGGAACCATTACACTGCTCCTGAATTAAAACAAGCTAATTATTAAGTGGACTTCCATAGGATCACAGCTTTAGAGCTGGAAGAGGCCTCAGAGGCCACATGGCCCAATGCCTCATAACACCATCTAGTTTAACACATCCCCTTCTTCTTCGTCTTTTCTTTTCTTTCTTTTTTTTTTTTTTGGAGGCAGTCAGGGTTAAGAGACTTGCCCAGGGTCACACAGCTATTAAGGATCTGAGGCTGAGTTTGAACCTGGAATTGAAAGACTTGGGTTTGAATTCTGTCCCTCCCATATGCTCCTCAGGCTGCTGGGTGAGTCACTTAATTTCTCTGGGCCTGTTTCCTCATCTATAAAATGAGGATGTTGGATAAGATAGCCCCTGAGGTGGTCTGTTCTGCCTTGCAATTGATGATCCTATGAGGAGAGGGTCTTCAAGGCCTCTTCCAGCACTAAATCAATCATACTGCCACCCTCTCATCTTCCTAACCCCAAGTCCTTGCTCTCCCACTCTGTCCTGCTGCTTTAGCTGACCTGAGAGACTTTCTTTCAAAAAAGAAGCGCTTTGAATGCCTGCATCCAAATCAATTATTTAACAGGCCTACTGTATGCCAGGAACTGCTCTGTGTGCTGAGAATTCAAGACAAACAGTAGATGGTTCTTGCCCTTCAAGAACTTGAGTTCTATAGGGAGAGGCAGCACATACATAAATGAGTTTGTGTGTAATAAACCAGACAAGATTCCTTGAAAGATGTGAGTGAGAAGGGCCATGGTAACTTTGGTCAATAACCCTACAGTCAATCAGTCATAGGAAGTCAGAGAACCTGGATTCCCACCCAGATTCATCCACTCTGAGCTTAGTTCCCTTGTGCCTGCCTCTGTGTCCTCATCTGTAAAATAAGAGGGTTGGGCGGTATCCCAGGGTCTTCCCTCCTGCTTAGCTCTGATATTCCATGATTCCTGGGAGATGGGCCCCAGCTCCGTCCCCACAGATGTAGTGGGTCAGGTCCCTCCATCGCTGTTTGTCCTCTTGTCCTAATTGCATCCGTACCTCTCTTACTGTCTAGGGTCTCCTCTGCACAAGCAGGCGTCGGGACCCACTGCGGCCACTGCCACCCCAACAGAGAAGCCAGGTCCCAAGGTGGCAGAGGTCGGTGATGACTTCCTGGGGGACTTCGTGGTGGGCGAGAGGGTCTGGGTGAACGGGGTGAAGCCTGGAGTTGTCCAGTATTTGGGAGAGACGCAGTTCGCCCCGGGCCAGTGGGCTGGAGTGGTTCTGGATGACCCAGTGGGCAAGAATGACGGCTCCGTGGGTGGTGTCCGCTACTTTGAGTGCCAGCCACTCCAGGGCATCTTCACCCGACCCTCCAAACTGACTCGGCAGCCGACTGCCGAGGGCTCCGGCAGCGACGCTCACTCCGTGGAGTCACTGACCGCCCAGAATCTCTCCCTACATTCCGGCACGGCCACACCTCCTCTGTCCACCCGCGTCATCCCTCTGCGGGAGAGTGTCCTCAACAGCTCCATGAAGACAGGCAACGAGTCTGGCTCCAACCTCTCAGACAGTGGCTCGGTCAAGAAGGGGGACAAGGACCTGCGGCTGGGAGATCGAGTCCTGGTGAGTGAGAGAGGGGACTTCCCTATGCCTCTGTGTGTGTGTGTGTGTGTGTGTGTGTGTGTGTGTGTGTGTGTGTGTGTGTCTGTGTGTGTGTGTTTGCATTCTGACTCTGCTATTTCAACTGATCAATATTTACTGAGCAGCTACTATGTGCCAGATATTTAATCAGTGCCCACTATGTACCAGAGCCCTGTGCTAAATACTGGGAATACAAAAAGAGACAAAAGACAGTTCCTGTCGTCAAAGAGTTCACCCTCTAATAGAAGAGCTTATTCCCTGTGTAACTTTTGGTAGATTCCCTTGGCATCTCTGGGCCTCCATTTCCTGGTGTGTAAAATGAGGGGTGATCTTGATGACCTCTGGTGTCTCTTTCTGGCTCTGCATTTCAGGTCTCATGAAGCACCTTTGGGCCTTATGTTCCTCATAGGTGAGGTGATTTGGACAGACTTTTCATTTTGTCTATGTTCCTAAAGTTTCAAGACTGCTGTGATTTTTTCAGTTCAACTTAATTCAATAACATTTATTAAATCTCCCACAGAAAGGTGTCACGGAACAGTCTCCAGAATAGACCTTGAAGTCAGGGGTGTTGGGTTTGAATCCAGTCTCAGATCCATACTAGGTGGGCCAACCACTTACCTTCTCAGTGTCTTGGGCGATGCTCTGAGAAGATGAGTTACTAGCCAGTGAATGAGCTTCATGGTTTGTCTGGTGACTGGTCCTAGTATCAGATCCCTCCCTATGTTGGTGGTGAAAGGTGAGGTCCCAGGTTCTAGCTAGGGGCAAACATCATCACCATATCCAGTGCTGGGGATCTGAGACCCGAAATGAACTAAACTACTTGCTCTGAGCTGACAGTCATCTGGAACATGAGGGCTACAGTGTATGCTCAGTTCTGGCTATTACAGTTGAAGGACTTTGGTGAGCTGGAGGAGGGATTAGAGAACAGGATGGGGAAGGGCCAGGAGTGATGAGTTGAGAGAAATGGAGATGCCTAACCAAGGGAAGACTTAAGGGGGATCTGAGAGCTAGGTTGGAGAAGCTAATGGCTTGTCATGTCAAGGAGGGTCCAGATGTGGTCTGCTTGGCATCTAGAAGGCTGAATTGGGAGTTATGGAGGAATATACAAAGAGAAAAATTTAGACTTGATGTCAGAAAGAGCTTCCTAACCTAACCATATGGCTGTTATTCAGTTTCAGTCATGTCTGACTCTTTGTGACCCCATTTGGGGTTTTCTTGGCAAAGATCTTGGAATAGTTTACCATTTCCTTCTCCAGCTCATTTGACAGATGAGGAAACTGAGGCAAGCAGGGTCAAGTGACTTGCCCAGAGGGACACCACTGGAAGTGTCTGAGATGGAATTTGAACTCAGGACCTCCTTACTCCAGGCTTGGTTGTTTGCGCCCTATGGAACCCCCTAGCTTCTCCAAACCTAACAATGAGAGCTGTCCCAAAGTGAAAGAAGCTGCCTGCCTCTGGAGGGGCTGAGCTCCCTGTCCTTGGAGGTCTTCAAGCAGAGTCTCACTGCCCACTGTCAGACAGGCTGTGGACTGGACTTGGTGACTTCTGAAGTTCCTTCCATCTCACTCGTGCCTTGGTTTTCTGATTCTTTATACACATAAGAGTCTATACTGTGTATATCCCAACATGGTAACTCTGGGTAATTGTCAGAGAGGGAGAGCCTCTGTAACAGGGGAGATCAGGGGATGTCTCTTGGAGGAGGTGGCCTCTGCATATAGTCTTCTTAAGGTTTTAGTTTTGCCTGTTGAGGGCTGCTGCTCTCGTTCCTTGAAAAGTATTCACTCTGAGCTAAGCATTTGGGTGAATTGGTTAATGGCTAAAGAAGAGGGCAGGTCAGCTGAGCAAGCTTGGTGCAGTGGGAAGGGCACTTGCTCAGGAGTCAGAGGACCTGGGTGCTAATCTCACCTTTGATGCTTAATACCTACCATATGATCTTAGAGGACTCACTGAGACTCTAGGTCTCAGTTTCCACATCTGTAAAGTGCGCTTGTATATCACTTGAGGTCCCCAGCACCTGATCCTATGAGTGATGAGAGCCCAACCCTCCATGGAGGCTATAGGAAGGGGACCAATGCACTCACCTGTCTGAACTTCCTCTAGGTCTGAGAAAGGTGCCCTTTGACTTCTGGGAAGGGACTTAACCAGCGTTTGCCTTACCCAGCAAGAGCTTCCTGAACCCAGGCTACCTTCCCTTGCCAACCTCATTCAAATTCCTGAAATTCCACCATTAGAGCCTCTCTTTTGGGGGTTTGGAAAAGGTTTTGGCTTCCGAGAGTCCACATCTCTCTGGGCTTTTGCTTCTTAACTTTGAGGAAATTCCTTCACATGTCTGGGTCTGACAGGATGACCCTGAGGGTCCCTTCTGGATCTAAATCAAAGATCCTAGGAGTAGAATTTGTTAAATGTACTTCCTCAGGTACCATCTTGACCATGACAGCCCCCAGAGACTGAGGTCCAGTTAGAAATGTGCTGGAATGGAGTGGGGGAAGGCTGGGCTTTAAGGGAAGAGGGAAAGAATCCCAAAGGTAAACCTCATGGAGTTTCAGGCTTTTCCATAGATCTGGTCCAAGGGTGAGCCTGTGGACTTGTGGGGGGTCATTTCTAAGAGGCTGACTGGCCTTGGAGGCTGACGTATCTTAGACAAAGTAGGTCTCTCCAGGATTCTGCTCAGTTGTCGACAGCTGGTGCCCGCGTGCCCTGGAATGATGATCGTATTGAGAAGCTACTTGGCTCAGGATGCGGTTTCCCCAGCTGTAAATGAGGCCCAGACTAAACACCAGGAAACTTTAAACTGCTTCTGAAATACACCAGATCCAGTAAAGGCCTTGAAGGACTCGGGCGGTGGTGGATGATGGGGACTGGGGAATGAATTAGCCCTTTCCCCAAGAGGCTAAGGCCCTCCTGCCTCACAGACCAGAGTGAGCAGCTGCCAGACTTCTGTGCCCGGCTGGCCTCCCTAACTCTTTTCGTTGTTCAACTGATGCCCGTCCAACCAGCCTTCATCAGGTGTATGCAGGAGGCCCAGAAGTATGCAAAGTGCTGTGAAATGATGGAGCTGAGATCCCTGCCTGGAGGGATTGATAATCTTGTTGGGAGGGAGGTGATGGATTAATGGACAAAGAGTTGGACTTGAATTCAGGAAGCTGTGAGTTCAAGTCTTGCACCAGATGGGCAGATCGCAATCTCTTTGCATCTTAGTTCCTTCATGGGTAAAATCACGATAGTACCAGTAGCCCCTGGCACCTTGTGGAGTTGTGAGTACAGAATAAGATAACATGGGAGCAGAGGGGCTTTGCAATCAGTCAACCATCCACATGCATTTGCTAAGTGCCTGACACTGTACTGGACCTGGGATCACAATCCAATGAATGAGACAGGCCTTTCTCTCAAATATGCAAATTCTGTTAGAGAAGACAGAACAAAGTAAGAGGTGTCTAAGATATACACAAAACAAAGACAAAGTGATTTGGGATGCCATCGTTATCATTAGTAGTGGTAGATGGGGGGAGGTGGCACTTGGCTACCTAGAGTGTTAGAGTGAACTTGACTCTCTACTAAGCTGTGCCCCCTCCGAAGGGACCTCGGCCACTAGCTTGTCCAGCTCTTCCATAAAGGGATTCTTGTTTCTAGCCCACCCAACATCAGGTGTCCAGCCTCCACTAGAAGGCCTCCCTCCCAGGACCTCTGCAGGAGCCTTGGGTGGAAAGCATTTCCTGAGGTCAGGCCCAAAGCCACCTCTCCATAACTTCTGCCTATGGAGGCCAGTTCCGGCCTGTAGGGGCCAAACAGAATGCCTCCCAACCCTTCAGCTGCTCCAGAATGGTTCTCAGTGTGCCCTATGGCCCGAGTCTCTTTTCCAGACTAGACAGGCCCCGGGCCTTCAGTTGACTTTCCTTTGGTTCAGACCTCCCCATACTGGTCTCCAGAAATTCTCCAGCTTATTTGATAATCTTTGTAAACCAGGTACCCCAAACCGAATACAACATTCCAGATAAAGTATAACAAAGACACAGGACAATGGGGCTGTCAGCTCCCTCTTATACCTGGAAGCTCTGCCTCTCTTAATGCAGCCCTAGATCACTTTGGCTTTTCAGGCCCTCCTGTTGACCCATGAAGGGCTTGTAGTCCCACTAAGACCCTCAGATCTTTTCCAGAACAATTACTGTCTATCCATGCCTCCCTTGTCTTATAGTTGTACAGTTAATTTTTTGTACTCACGTTAAAGACTCCTCCTTTGTCCCGGCTGGATTTTGTCTTAGACTAAGCCCAGAGTTGGCATCATTGGCAACTATTGGCATCCTTTTGGAGCCTGACTCATTTACTACATTGTTTCTCCCTTCTAATTTAGTGCCACTAGTGAATTTGATGAGTGTACAGCCCCCCTCATTTTACAGAGAAGGAAACTGAGGCTTAGAGGAGTTAAGTGACTTTCCTAAGGTCACACAAGTTGTAAAAGCCAGAGCCAGGTTTTGAACCCAGAGTCAGCTTTCTTTTCACTGAGCCACATTTCCCTCACTCACAGTATAAGTTTTAAGGTGATGAACCCCTGAGAGCCAGGCTTCAGGAAGGTAGAGAAGAGAAGGAGGCTATATCTGGGGTCAGAGGACCCAGATTCAAATCCTGGCTCTACATGTACTAATTGTGGGACCTTGGCAAGTCACTTCATCTTCTTTCCCTGTTATCTTTCTCTTTGTCTCCCCCATTTTCTGACCTTTTTCTTTCTTTCTCCCTTCTTATTTTCTTTTCCTCCTGTTTTCTGACTTCCTCTTTCATTTTCTTTCTAATTTTCTTTCTTTTTCTCCCTTATTTCTCTTTCTTTCCCTTTCCGTCCAACTTTCTCTTTCCTATTTTCTTTCTTCTCCTTTCTGACTTTAATTTTCTTCTTTTTTACTTTCTATTTTCCTTCTTTTTCTTTCTAACCTTCTCTTTCCTTTGTCACTTTGTTTTCTCCTGCTTTTTGAATTTCTCTTTTCTTTCTTTTTTCTTCATTCTTTTTCTTTCTTGTCTGGCCTAACTGCTGTGGGCTACCGGGTCATCTTACCTACTCCAGGTCTTCGGTGATCAGCCAGATAAACTTAAGAGAGAAGAGACCGCCAGAGTGAAGCAGAGGTGTAGGCTTTATTACTGACACAGGCTATATGTTGACATGCAGGATGAGTTCTCCCTGTGGGAGCCTCCTTCTCTCTCCCAAGGAGAAAGGAAACCTCCCCCCCTTTTCAGGTTTTCTGTCCCCAGTTAAGCTCTCCCAACTGCATAATTCACTCATGGACAGTGTGCTCTCAGCCCCTTAGCCAATTAACAAAATCTGCTCAGACCACGGGCCTACCTCAAGGGTGGGATGCTCTCCCCAGCAAGTTCCCACTGAGAAGAGATGGGAAAACAAGATAACTCATGTCTCACTCCTCAATTCCCAGCTGTTCTCTGGGGGGCCTCATGAGAGTTCAGTGGTTAAGCCCTCACATTTACCTGACCCAAGACTGTTCATGTGAGAACTGAGCTTACACCCCAACACTTTCTTATTTTCTTTTTCTTCTTTTTCCTGACTTTCTCTCTCTTTTCTCACTTTCTTTTTCTCTCTCCTATGTTCTAACTTTCCTTTTCCTTTTCTTTCTTTCTCTTTCCCTCTCCTTTCTTGCTTTCTGTTTCTCTCTTCTATTTTCTGACTTTCTCTTTCTTTTTCTTTCTGACTTTCTCTTTCCCTTGTTTTCTTTCTCTTTCTCTCTTCTGTGTTCTGACTTTCTCCTTTCTTGCTTTCTTTTTCTCTTATTTTCTGACTTTTCTTTCCTTTTCATTGTAACTTTCTCCCCCTCTCTCCTTTCTTGCTTTCTTTTTCTCTTCCATTTTCTGACTTTCCCTTTCTCTCTCCTATGTTCTGACTTTCCTTTTCCTTCTTTCTCTTTCCCTCTCCTTTCTTGCTTTCTTTTTCTCTCTTTTATTTTCCAACTTTCTCTTTCTTTTTCTTTCTGACTTTCTCTTTCCCTTGTTTTCTTTCTCTTTCTCTCTTCTGTATTCTGACTTTCTCCTTTCTTGCTTTCTTTTTCTCCTTTTCTTTCATTTCTCTTTCTTTCCTCCTTTTCAGTCTCTTTTTTCCCCTCCTCTCCTTCCTTTTTTTCTCTTTTCCATTCTTTCTTGTGCTTTCTAACTTAACTTCAGATTCCTGTGGTAACCATGACTTAGAACCCAATCTCTTTTATAGAGCTGAAAGAAAAGTTCAGTTCCCTCTAGATATCTGCTTCCCCATTTCTTGTGTCCCTAAGCTCCTCCTTCCTATGTTGTCTAAAGATGGTACGGGGTGGAGAATTGTGGAGTGTGTACTCTGTGGGCCTCAGTATCCTCCTTCATACCATGAGGAAACAAGATCAAAGATTTTAAACCTAGAGAAACCTTGGGCACCAACTCCATTTATAATAGTTGAATAAGCCAAGTCTTGGAGAGTTTAGGTGCTCAGTCATATAGGTAATGCAAATCAGCTTGGAGGGGTGCGAGCCAGGCTCCCACATGTCTCCCCCACCACTTGGCATGGGGCCTGAAACCTCTGTATTCTTAGAGCTATTTACTGACATCAGAGATGGGAGAGACTTTAAGGAGCCACCAGCCAAACCCTTCATTTGACTGAGGAAGAAAATGAGAGGGGAAGCTGCATGCCCAGGGTCAAAGGGCAAGAGCCCAGATCACCACATCTTGCAGCTTTCTGTAGCTTGTGAAATATCTGAAGTGTCTAAAAGCTGTTGTATAAAGACCTCTAGCGAGGAGACATTTTGGTCAATTAGCAACCATTCATACCTTAGCCAGGGTATGAATGAGATATATACAGAACAGAAAGTAATCTCTTTGCTTTGAAAAGTGGGCATCGAAGTGGGGGGATGGCACTAATGGGTAAGGTCTCCTGAAGAAGGTAGGATTGGAGCTGAGTTTCAAAGGAAGGCAGGGAATCTAGGACCCAGAAGTAAGGAGAGAGAGCCTTTTGGGCATGGGGAGGTGGGAGGGACAGTCAGTAGGAAGGAGCTAAAGCCAACTCTTAATTATAATAGTTATTTATATTATTATATAATAATATATTATTATATAATAATACATTCTGTTATTATATATCAATATAATACATAATTGATATAATAATATATTGATATATTACATAATTATACAATATTAATAGAATACAATAGATATACATATCATGTTATAATCAAATATATTATATTACTAAGTAATTGTAACAGTAATCTAATTATATGATATTATATATAGGATTTCATACTTAATTATGACATAAAATTAATAATAATATTTACATAGCTTGTAAAGTTTTCAGTGTTTTGCCTTTTACATTCATGTTCTTGGGCTCAGAGCCCAGTTCTGCTCCTTATGACCTGTGTAACCTTGAGTGAGTGTCAAACTTCCTTTCTGGACCTCAGTTTCCAGTGCATTGGAGCAAGTGATCGCTTTTTTCCAGCTGGGATCCTGTGATTCTGCGTGAGTTTCACAGCAATCCAGTGAGGTAGGGACTATAGGTACCATTCCCCCCATTTTACAAGTGAGAAAACTGAAGCTAATTTCTTAGCCCAGGGTCACACAGCTAGTAAAGGGGTATGGGTGGGATTCAAACTCTGATGTCTCCTGCCTGCATGGGCATTGTTCTTTTGACCCTGCCAGACTATTTGGAGGTGGCTGGATGATGGGCCAGCCTGGCAGCCGGAGGTTTTGCTGGGAAGGGAGAGAGAGGAGGTGAGGATGTTTGAAATAGTCAGGCAGAAAGCTATCATTTCCATCTTATTTTTTTCCCGACTCAGGCAATTTTTCAGGGATGGAAGGAAGTTCTGGGGAAAAAAACTCAGGAGGAGACAGCCTGCTGTGGAGGAGAGGCAGGAGGGAGCTGGCTGGCTGGTTTAGCAGGATGAGAGGTTGTCTCTGATGACTGGATTTGAGGCTGCAATTTGGGGTCAAGCAGGAGGGGTAGAGGGCCCCAGACTGCCAGGGTGGCAGCGGTGCTTTTAGATCAGCAGCTGCTGCCACACAGGAAGGAGAACTTTCTTTCCTCCCTTCTTTCCTGCAGTCTTAAAAGGGGACCTTCTTAAACCCTCCTGGGCCTGGGATTTAGACTAGGGAGTTTAAGGGGCATATTGGAGGTGAGCTCTCCCCTTTCTTTTTGTTTTTCTTCCTTACAATACTGTGGTCTTGCTTTGCTGTTGACCCTCTGTAACCTTGAATAAGTCACTTAATCTCTGTTACCTTCTGTTTCTTTATCTGTAAAAAAGAAAATGATGATGATGATGATAGACCTGCCTCCCAGGGCTCTCGTAAGACTCAAATGAAATACTAAAGACTAATACCTAGTACACAGTAAGCACTATATAAATGTTAGTTACTATTGTTGTTACATCTGGGATTCCCTGTCCAATGTCCTGAATGGGCCCATTTACATCATAGCTGTGCGGCTGGTGTGTGAATTTACCAACGCTTCCTTCCTTGTTGCATTATCACTCCAAGCACCTTTTGGGCATTAAGCTTCTGATTTGATTCTCCTCCTAAATGAGGTAATAGAAAAACAAAAGGTCCCAGATCACACTGGAGCCTCCTGGCTCTGCCCTGACTGCTCCCCACCTGGTGCTGATCCCTTCTGGGCCTTCCCTAGGAAGCCTGGGGTTTCTGGATTGGCAACGCCAGCCAGGAAATACCCGCAGCTCTATCCTTGTGGTGGGGCACCAGCACCTGTCTGCCCTCGAAAACCCAAACACTGAAGTTCCTATGTCTCAAACAAGGCTGGAGGCAGGACTCATGTGAAGCAAGGGGAGAGAAGCCAAGGAAAGAGCGTCAGGCAGATGTGATACCTAATATATATAATAATATCATATATCATAATATATGGCATTATATATATACATAACATAGATAATAACAGACATACTCTGTAATAGGTCAGGCCTGTTATCAGATTGGTCAAGGAACTCCCAGTGAGAAATTCTCTCTCCCAATAAAGAGCGGTATTTCCTCTGGAACTTAGAGGCTCTGAGTCATCTTGGGGCTCTCACAAGTTAAGTGACTTGCCCTAAGTCACACAGCTAGTGTCTGAGGTGGGACCTAGGTCTTTCCTGATTCCAAGTCCCGTACTAAATCTACTACTAGGATGGATAGATAGGAAGAAAGAAAGGAAGATGGAGATATATTTGTGTGTATTTGTGGATGGATGGATGGATGGATGGATGGATGGATGGAAAGTTGGACAGGTAGGTAGAAAGATGGGTAAATATATAGATAGATGGATGGCTACAAGATTAGATAGATGGATGAATGGTTAGATGAGTAGAAAGATGAGTATGTATATACACATATATTTCTATATATGGATATACAGATGGGTAGATAGATGAATAGATAGAAAAAATAGGTTAAATATTTAAAGAAACACTTTCTGTGTGCCAGGTCCCATGCTAAGATACAACAGAAACAATAGAGAGTTTCTCAGGGAGGTTACTTTATGATAGGGAAGCCCAAAGAGGAGCTTGAGAGTTAGGGATGTGGAGAGGGATCAGTGAGAGGTGCCTGGCTGGAGATACTTGGGAATGTTGTGGAGGCCAGATCCGAGCTGGCCTTTCCAAGCTCAGAGAGCCTCCAAGGGCAGAGCTCGATTTTCGTTCCAGTAGAGAGTGGAGGAGACCATGAGAACACTGGGGCTAAGGAGGTATCCCGTCTGGGGGTGACATGGTCAGGCCTGGCCTTTGGGAAGAATATTTCTAGTGTAGGTTTTCCCTCCCCACAACCCTCCTTTTCCTCAAAATTAGAATTTGAGACTTGCTCACTAACTTCAGCCACAAATGCAGGGACAAATCCATATTCACTGGGGCTCACTCTTTGAGATGAGGACCCTCTCGTCATGACTCCGCTCCTTGGAAATGCTGCAATATGCCCTACACCCCATTCTTGTCCGCTGCAGTGGTCCCTGGCACCTGGGCCAACTCCCATTGAAGACATTAATGAGGGGTTTCTGGATGCTCCCAGAAGCCTTTGCGAACTCTCCAGTTGGAAGGATCAGGTCTAATCAGAGGCCCAACCAAACTGATTAAAACCTTGGGCCAAAAGAGTTGAGTCTCTCTTTAAAAAAAAAAAAAAGAATTTTGTTTTTTGCAACGAACAAAAATCTATTTCCTCTCCCTCCTCCCTCCCCCATAAGAAAAAGAAAGAAAGAAAGAAAACCTTGTAACAAAGGTACATAGTTTGGTAAAGCAAATGCCTGCATTGGTCAGGTCCTGAAAGACTCTGTTTCCATCCCCAGTCAGAAGGTTAGGAGTGTGTTACAGAACCGTTCTTAGCTCCTCCCATCCCAGCTCCACAGTAGCTGGCCAACATGGGCCCTGACCTTGGTACTGACTGTATCAACACCCAAAGTAGAGAACCATAGGGAAAGAGGAGTGGGCATCCAGGCCTACTTGGGAATGAAGCTATGGGCTCCTTAGGAGAGTGGCGGGTTCGGGTGCTGAGGAATGTGCTGGTGGTTTGGGTGGGATAATATTTTTCAGCCTCTTCATTTCTCTCCCCTCAAACCTTCTACTGTCTTCCTGCTCCCTTCCCCAACTGTAATGAATTTCCTCTCTCTTGAAGGATGAATTATATTCTCACTTTCTATAGTGGTCTGTAGGGCAAACATGATAAATATTTCATTCTGACGGGGAAAGCAAAGCCCTCATCTTGGGTAAACTGTCGAGGCTTTCCTGGGTGTTGTCAGAGGTCACAAGCAAAGTGGTGTGGTACAGTGGGGACCTCTGAACTGGGAGTCAGGAAGCCTGGGTTCTCTCCAGGTTCAGTCACTAACTGACTGATAACGCTATGCTCTTAATTCTATACATGCGTGTGTCTGGGTATGTACATGGGATCTTAGAGTACCAGATACTAACATGGGAAGGGACCTCAAGCGGCCACCTCATCCCATCCCCTCATTTTACAAAGGAAGGAACAGAGGTCAAAGAAAAATATGACTTGTTCATAAAGATTAAGTGACTGAGTCAAGATTTGAGTCCAATACCTCCAGCTCCTGGATCAGTATTCTTTTCCTTGTATGCATATTGTCTTCCATGAAAGAACGGAGGCTCTTTGAGGACAGAGCATGTTCTGATTTTGTCTCTGTGTCCTTAGCACTTAGTACAATTTGGGGAACATAGTAGATACTTAATAAATGCTTGCTAATTGACTCATGGACTTAGGACTCTGAAGCTGTGAGTCTATGATCCACAAAAATGTATTGGCTGGGGCCTTTTATACAGTAGGTACTTAGCAGATTTTGGTTGAATGGAATTGAAATGGATTTGTTTTTAATCACCAAATAAGATCATAGGATCCTGGATCGAGAATGGGGAGAGATCTCAGAGAAGGTCTAGGCCAACCCCTTCATTTACAAAAGAGGAAACTGAGTCCCAGAGAGGAGAACTGATGTGACCACGGTCACATAGGTAATAAACATCAGATGTAGAATTAGAACCCAGGTTCTCTGGCCCCAGAGCCAGAGTTTTTTCCACTACAAGAGCCTTATATTAGGAGCCATGAGACATGGAATCTTGGCTTGACTCAATCAGTAAATATTTATTAAGCACCTAATGTATACCAGCGATGAGCACTGGACTCCAACATTAACTAAGTTGTGTGCCTTTGGATGAGTCATTAGATCCCTCTTTCTGGGCCTCCATTTCCTTCTCTGTAAAAAAAGAATGACTTCCACCAGATGATTCTGAAGGTCTCTCCCACTGCTCAAAGTATGACCATCAAAGGTAATGGTTATTTAATTTTCCTTTTTGATCCAGATCTCATGTCATTCACATTAAGAACTCCCTCTGGGAAAACTCCTTCCAGAGATACAGAGCCCTCTGTAACTTTCTATAACTCAGTACCTAGGACCACTGAGAAGTTAAATGACTGTCCCAGGATCACACAGCCAGTATGCATTGAAGGTGGGACTTGACTGAACCCAGGTCTCTCCAACTCTAAGACTGGCCTTCTATGTAACATTTGTTGTTTAGTCATGTCTGATTCTTCTTGACCCCATTTGGGGTTTTCTTGGCAAAGATACTGGAGCAGTTTGTCATTTCCTTCTCCACCTCATTTGACAGATGAGGAAACTGAGGCAAATGGGGTGAAGTGAGTTGTCCAAGGTCATACAACTAGTAAGTATTTGAGGTCAAATTTGAACTCAAGTCTTCCTAAACTCCAGGCTTGGTGCTCTATCCACTGCACCACCCTGGTGCTCAATATATCTGTCTGTCTAATAAACCGTACTGCCTCTCAATGGTTAAACTCCACAGAAATGCAGGCTGATTTTCCAGCCTAGTAGTGAGGAGGAAGAGATGAGCTGTGAGCTAGGGCCTTTTGTTCATAAAAATTTCTAGCAAGCTATCTGCTTGGCCTTCATTCTGTGCTAAGAAATACTGAGCTCTTGTCCTACCAACAAGGAGTTTATAGTCTAGATTGGAAGTGGAGGAGAGGAAGACTGGATTAATACTGAGGCAGAGACAGTGACTGACAATCCCTAGGCAGGGGTGGAACCGGGGGCTTCCAGGCCACATGCAGCCCTCTAGGTCCTCAAGTGCGGCCCTTTGACTGAATCCAAACTTCACAGGACAAATCCCCTTCATAAAAGGATTTGTCCTGTAAAACCTGGACTTCATTCAAAGGCTGCACCCAAGGACCTAGAAGACCACATGTGTCCTCAAGGCTGAAGGTTCCCCACCCCTGTTTAGGTAATCACTGAGGGTCCTGAAAGCCATACTGAGAAGGAACATGGAATTCAAAAACTCAGAGGAAAGGAGATCATTCAGGGTAAGGCCAGTCAGGGAAGACTTCTTGGTAGAAGAGGAGGAGCCTGAGCCTTGAAAGACAACTATGATTTATAAAAAGTATTAATGATAACTTTCATTTTTCTGTCATAGTCATTTTTCCTTCCTAGCTCACCCTGCCCTAACAACTGAATCTGTGTGTGTGTGTGTGTGTGTGTGTGTGTGTGTGTGTGTGTGTGTGTGCATGTGAGAGAGAGACAGAGAGAGGAAGGAAGGAAGGAAGGAAGGAAGGAAAAAAAATATATTTGAGCAAAAGCAACGGACCCAGTGACTACCTATGACAGTATATGCCACATTCTCTATCCATAGACCCCCTCTTCACCTCTCATGAGAAAAAGGGAGGTGTTTTTAATCCATTCATCCATCAATCAGTCAAAAAAAGTATTAAATAAGAACCTGCTACATGCCAGAAACTGGGAATCTGAATCCGATGAGTGAAGCATTTCCTCTTCTCAATGAGTTTATATTCTATTGGAGGAGATCATAAGGACACACACATAAATATTTCATCATCAGTTCTCCCAAAGTGAGACTGTTTAGTTCATCAGCAGGATGAGGCCTTTTTTTTTGGTCTTGTTTTCCTCTGTGTATCAGTCATCATTTTGTAGATTGGTCTCCTAGTTCTACTTACTTAGGGGATTAATGCAGCATAGGGGCTTTCCAAGGAAGAGGAAGGGAATATGGGAGTGAAGGCTCAGCCAGAGGCAAGAACAAATCCATATTCCAAGGGACAAATAACTTAACGTGCAAAACCCTTTTCAAACCTTAAAGCACTATGTAATTTATGCATTTATGTAAATGCAAATTATAGTTATCATTAGCAGTGAGAACACCAGCCTGGCTGCAGCCTGGATAGATAAGGGTAGAGATACGGGATAGGAAAAGCCTACTTGATAAAGGAACCAGAAATGAGATTGACTTGAATTTTTAGTTCTTCTCTAGGGCTTTTGAATCCCTGGGCAGATGTTAACCCAGCCTTGCAAGTAAGCACAAGCCCCTTCCTAGTCCCTAGGCATTTTGACCAGCCTGCTCTCCCCGTGCTGGACAAGATGATTGTCTGCAGGACTTTTTCCTCACTGGAGGCTTTCTTAAAAGGAAGCACAGTCTTGATTGAGCCCCTTTTCTATACTGGGTTCTGAGAGAAGAAGGAGTAAAGAGGGTTTACTCCTAATCTTCTAATGGTTCACTTCCACCTTCTCCTACAATTATGTTTCCCAGAAATCAGTTATCAAAGCCAAGAGGCAGATTTCCTTATCATGCTACTGGGATAGAAAACAATCGATTAGCCTTCTTTTTTACTGATATCTTTTGTTGCTATGTTGCTTGCATTTCTGAATATGTCCCTTCCTCTTCCCTTGAGCCGTTCCTTATAACTGGGGACCAAAAAAAAAAAAAAAGGAAAGATAAAAAAAAGTTGAGTAAAACTAACTAACTCATCACCTAGGTCTGATAGCATAAGCAACATTCCTCACCCATCATGCCCCACATCCATAAAGAAGGAAGGTCAACATATTCATCCCTTGTTCAGTACCAGACTTGGTCATTATAGTTATCCAATATTTTGTTTCAGTAATTAGCATATAATTATTTAATATTTAGTAGCCACTAGTTTATATGCTCCTTGAGGGCAGGGACTATTTTTTTCCTCCTTAATGTTCCCTAGAGTTTAGCATTGTACCTGGCACGTAGTAGGCACTTAACGTTTGTTGATTTATTCGTTTTTTGTCTTTCAGTTTACATGTTGTCGTCATTGGGCATGTTGATTTCGTATTTCTATTTCCTTCTGCATTAGTTCATAGAAGTCCTCCTAGGTTTCTTGGACTTCTTCACATTCATTGTCCCTTACCTAGTTATATTCAATAACATACACACACACACACACACACACACACACACACACACACATATATATATATATATATATATATAACTTATGTAGTTATTTTCAATCACATTCATATCCTCCAATTTGTTTACCTCTTCCAGAGTTGATGGGCATCTACCTTGTTCCCAATTCTTGGCTACCACAAGAGAAAAATGATGCTGTGAATATTTCTGATGAATTTAGGGCCTTTCTTTCTCTCATTGACCCAGGAATATTTGCCAAGCCATGGGATCTCTGGCTTTGGAATGGTCTTGATGGGGAATCTTGGTGCTTTTCTCTATATCCTGAGTCTCACCAGGAAAAAACAAACAACTCGGTAACTCCTCTCTGGGGAGTAGCTTGGAGGGTAGCAGGAACTTTTCTGGAAAATCTTTGTTGGAGAGAGCTGAGAGTGTCATAGAAAGGGAGGCTGGAAAGAATCCAGGGAGGGAGGAGAGAAGAGTCAACAGAGAGAGCCTTCATAGACTGGGCCCCTGGTGCCACCTGATGTGCATGGCTTAGCCAGTCTGCTGAAATTATTGGTGGGCACAGCAGGGAAGGCAGTGAGCAGGGGGAATGAGGATTAGGATCTATGGCATCTGGTTTCCGTCCGTCTAGTGACAAGACTAACAGGAGACACAGAGGACAAGGCTGAGAAGGATGGGAGAAAGGGCTCTGACCTCATTAAGGTTAAGCATTACTCTTTTCTCGGGATTCTCTTAAAGCTGGAGAAGGGAAACACACGAAACTGATTCTTACTCATTTGTGAATGATTGCCTGTTAAGCATTTAGTAAGTGCTGTGTGCTAGGTAGGCATTGTACTAAGAACTATGGATATATATTTAAGCAACAGTCTCTGGAAATCGAGACACTTGGAACTAAGCTAAATATAGTCAAAGCTGACCCATCAAAGCCAGGGTGACTTGAGGGCCTGAAGGCCCAGGCCATCAAGTGGGTGCTGGAGAGTGCTTGGGAATATGGGGAGTAGAGGGACTGAGATGTTTGGTTGACACCATAGGGTCCTAGGATCACCTTCATAAAGTAGGAAGACACTTCAGATGGCATTTTACAGATGAGGAAACTGAGGCCCAGAGAAGGGAAATGACTTCATTGGAACATAGACTCACCCACTTAGAGCTGGAAGAGGTCTTAGTAGTCATTTAGTCTTCCTTGCCTCAATTTTACACATGAGGAAACTGAGACTCATAGAGAGAAAGTGACTCACTTGAGTTCACAGTCAGTAAGTGGGAGAGGCACAATCAGAACCCAGGATATCTAACTCAATATCTAGCACAGAGATGAGCTTCACTGCTCTCATGACTGTTGTTATGGCCAGTACAACAGAGAGTTTGGCCATGTTTCTTGTCTTTGGTTTAGAGGAATCCAATGGACCCCTCCCTTTCCCCACTTTCTCTCAACTCTTCCTACTTGGTGCTCTAATGATGAAAAAATGCTCATGTGGGGAGCCAGTGACTTCTGAAGAGAGCCCCAGAATGACAGGACCACAGAGTTAGAGAGGACTTCAGAAGCCAGCCTATCCATCCAGTACCAGATTCAAATCTCACCTCCAGTTCTTATTACCTCTGTGACAGTGGGTCAATGACTTCATGTTCCTGAGCTCCAGTTTCCTCATCTACGAAACAAAGGGGCTGGACAAGATGGCAGCTGATGTCCCTTCTAGCTTCAGTCCTATGGTTCTTTAAGAATCCATTGTCAAGTGATCATGCCTGTTCGTCTCAGCCTTCTGCCTCCCTATGCCTGGAAGGCTCTGTCTTGTCTTCCATGTCTTGCAATCCCTGATGCCATTCAACACTTGACTCAGGTGCCACCTTCTACATGAGACCTTTCTTTATATTTCTGGGTTTTGGTACTTTCATGCCCCATTCTTCTCCAACCCCATACTTTGTATTTACTTGTTATATATTTTATACTTTCTTATACATATACATAAGAGGCATATATATAGATACAGATATATATATGCCATACAGGTGGAAGCTACAATGGCTTGAGAATCAGAAAACCTGATTCAAATCCCATCTCTGAGATTTGCCAACTTGGGCAAGTATTATGACTTTTTTTTAGCCTCAGTTTCTTGATCTATAAAATGAAGGGATTGGACTGGGTGGTCTCTAATATCCTTTCCAGCTCTAAGGCTGTAATACTGTGTTATTTCTCCCAGTGGAATTTAAGTTGAGGGCAGACGTTATTTCATTGTGATCTACTCTTTTTCCCTAGCTCCTGGTCCACAGCTTAGCACATAGTAGGGACTTTAAAAATGCTTATTGAATTGAATCAAGTTGGGTACACAATCTTTGTCAGACCTGTAGTACAGGGGGAAGTCATTGCTACTCAAGGCAATCCATTCCACTCTGAAGAATGGATGGAAAATGATGGGAATCTCCCAAAGGGACATTGGTGGTAGCCACTCCTCTATGTGCCTTGGTCTCCTCCCCAGCATCTAATCACCCCTGTACCTTTGGTCTGCTGGCAGGTTGGTGGAACGAAGACAGGCGTTGTGCGCTACGTTGGGGAAACAGACTTCGCCAAGGGGGAGTGGTGTGGCGTGGAGCTGGATGAACCCCTCGGGAAGAATGACGGGGCCGTGGCAGGTACCAGGTACATTTGGCTGCCAATAGGGAACTGACCCTCCTTCTCTCCTACCCTAGGTGGGGGAGAAGGAAGAAGGAAACACCACAGGATGTCACAGGTTTATACTGTTCTCAGCAGGCTCACAAATCATCCTGGAAGAATGGGAGGAAAGCAGAATGGGGAACCTAGAAAATGAAAGGTTCTTTGGGAAAAAAAATATTTATTTTTTCCAATTACATGTGAAGACAGTGTTTGGCATTCATTTTTTTATGAAATTTTGAGTTCCAAATTTTCTCCTCCTCTCCCCTCATTTTTTCCTCCCTTTCTAAGAGGATAAGCAATTGGATATAGGTTAGATATGTGTAATCATGTAAAACATATTTCCATATTGGTCATGTTGTGAAAGAAGAAACAGGACAAAAGAAAACAAAACCATGGTAAAAAAAAAAAGTGAAAATAGTATGCTTTGATCTGCATTCGGAGTCCATCACTATTTTTCATCTCGAGTCTTTTGGAATTGCATTTGATCATTGTATTGCTGAGAAGAACTAAGTCATTTATAGTTGATCATCACACAATGTGGCTGTTCTCCTGGTTTTACTCAGGAAGTGGAAAGTTCTGGAAATGACTGGGGTATCAAGAAAACTGTTTTTTAAGGAAAAAGAGAAATGAGCTAACATGCAAAGTGCTTTGTAAAGCTTAAACTTACATAAATGTTAACTATGATGATGATAAGAATCCTTATGATGCCAACCATCATGAAGTCCAAGGGTTCATCTACTGGTTTGAAGCATAGTAATTGTCTCATTATGACCTTAGGTGATCTTACTGAAAATGATAAAGCATTGAATATGGATTGGTTTTGTATATTCCTGTAGACTTCCTGTCAATAAATGGTGCTTTTAAAAAGGAGAGGGGAAATAAAGTGGAACACAGAAGAGTGGAGTACAGGAGATTCAATTAACAGCTCCTTGTAATAGCTGACCACTTCTCAGGAGGCAGAGTGGAGACTCCAATATGTAAGAGTTGTCTAAGATGGCTATGGGAGTTCCTTTCAGCTCTCAAATTCTGTGACTCAGTGACTCAGGCTGTAGGAGAACCCATTGGTCAATCTTTAATCAGAACTCCCTAGGTGCCTAGCTGGGTATTAAGCACTGTAGGAAAAACAAGAAGAGGAGGGAGAGAGTCAAGCTCTGCCCTAGGGGTTATAACCAGCTAGACTGACCAGACGAGATTCCCACAGATGAATCTGTTCGGTGGCTGTCTCATTCAACCTGCAGCCATAAGGAATTCTTACTATAATTTACCCACCAAGTCATCATCCAGTCCCTGCTTGAAGATCCTCAAGGAGGGGGACCCATTTCCCAAGGCAGCCCACTCCACTGCTGGACAGCTCTTACTCTTAGGAAGATTTAGTCACATCAAGCCTTAATTGGCCTCTCTGCAACTGCTACCCACCTCAGGGCCTATCAGAACCAGGCTAATCTAAAAATCAAGGACCCAGATATGCTTCAGTTCAGAGTGTGTGCTATGAGCACATTAAATACTGGCAGGTCTAGAGAGGAGAGATTCCTGGAGGCTGGAGCAGTTAAAGAAGGCTACAGAGAATAGGTAGGGCCTAAGTGGGCCTTTTATTGAAAAAGAAGGGAGAGTAGACCAGACAGTGGGGGGAGCAAGAGCCAAGGTATGGAGTATCTTTCCTAATGGAGGAAAAAGGAGAGGAAGAAAGGGGGACAGGCTAGCAGATTCCATAAAGTTGAGGTGCACCAGAAACCCAGAAGATGGGTGGCACTGGACCCATCTGTTCCAGGGTGACATCAAAAACCAGAAGGAGGTTTTGGAAAGAGAACTGGGAATTTCCCTTCATGATGAGCATTCTTCCCTCCCATGTCTGTCTCACTGATTCCCATGGGCCAGATTTAGGGACCAGGGATTCTCCTTCCCAGTCCCTTCTAGGGACTCATAGAGCCTAAGCTTCTCTTCTTGTAGGCAGCAGATGAAAAGTGAGGTTTTTATATGTGGAGAGGCAAGGACAGTTCCTTGAGTCTTGGGAGCAGCATCGCCCCCATGGCATCCTAGGGGGCAAGTGTGCTTCTGAGAGTGAAGATTGTTTAGCAGGGATGCCCGGCCCTCAAGGTCATTGGTCTTCCCTCTATTTCAGAGACACTTCAGGAAAAATGGTACAGTGTAGGAATCACAAGCTATGAAAACAGAGAATCTGGGTTGAATCCCACAACCTGTGTGACTCTAGGCAAGTCATTTCCCCCATAGGCTCACTTTCCTCATCTATAAGATAAAGGGGTTGGACTAGATGCTCTTGGAGATCCCTCTCAGCTCTAGGTCTAGGAGTCCATGAACCTCCGATCCCTTCCATAGCTGCAGAAAACATTGGCACCGGCAAAGTTGGGCTCATTTCAGTTTTCTTGCATAGATTTTGGTCTCCATTGGAGTAGAGTGGGATTAGTAGCCTAGATGGGCAGGGAACTTTATAGGAGGGGCTGCTCATTGCAGTCACCATGTAATCTTTATTTTAGGACTCTGCCCAAGGTATTGATGCCTCCCTCTGAGCATAGGCAGGGAAAGATGGCAGTGGACGGAGGCGTGTCATGGTCCCCAAGTGTTCAATCCCATCATTCCCATGCATCTCTCTTACCTTCTCCAGGTACTTCCAATGTCCTCCCAAATATGGCCTTTTTGCTCCTATTCACAAAGTCATCCGGATTGGCTTTCCATCCACCAGTCCAGCCAAGGCCAAGAAGAGCAAGAGGATGGCGATGGGCGTCTCAGCTCTGACTCACAGTCCCAGCAGCTCCTCTATCAGCTCAGTCAGCTCCGTGGCCTCCTCTGTTGGGGGCCGACCCAGCCGCAGTGGACTGGTAAGGGTGATGTGCTATGTCTGCCTCTTGTGATAGGTGGGTGAGGGGCGGAAGAGGCAGGAAGCTACTGAGATGAGGGAAACTTGAGTTTTCATCTTGGCCATGTCCCCAAGCAATCGAGGTGACTTTAAGCCAGTCACTCAGTCTTTCTAGAATTTAGTTTTTCCTTGTCAAATGAGGTGATTAGATTATATGGCCTCTGACATGTTTTCCAGACATGAATCTATGATCATAAATTTCTATGATCCTAGGAAGGGTCTGGAATAGATGTTTTCTCTCTGAAGTAGGGATTTTTCACTTGTCAGCTATGAGAAAAAAAGCTAACTGCTTTTGTTTTTAACTTTTGATAACTGTATTTCAATATAACTAGTTTCCTTGGTAATCCCATGCATTTCATTTTTTTGCATTTAAAAACATTATACTGATAAGTTTTTGTGCATGGCACAAAATACAGTTAAGAACCGTTGTTCTAAAGTGCTTTCTGGCTCTAAGCAAGAAGCAGTGTGGTAAGAGTGGAAACACCGCTGAGCCTAGAGACAGCAAACTTGGGTTTCAATCCCACCTCAGACAATTGCTATCTATGTGATACTAGACAAGCCCCTTAACCTCTCTGGGTTTCAGTTCTCTAATCTCTGCAATGAGGGAATTGGACAAGATGACTTCTGAAGGCCCTTTCATCTCCAAGTCTGTCACTTCCGGGCCTCATCTTTGTCATCTGTAAAATGGGGGTATCAGATGTGTTATCCTCCAAGGTCTTTTCCAACTCTAAATATATGACCTTATGAACCTCTTGTGATGACTTTGTCCTTTTCTCTTTCCTGATCTTTCCTGGATTTCCATAGTTGACAGAGACATCCTCCCGCTACGCTCGCAAGATCTCAGGCACCACAGCCTTACAGGAGGCTCTCAAGGAGAAGCAGCAACACATTGAGCAGCTACTGGCTGAGCGAGACCTGGAGCGAGCCGAGGTAGCCAAGGCTACAAGCCACATCTGTGAGGTAGAGAAGGAGATCGCTATCCTGAAGGCTCAGCACGAGCAGGTGAGAGGGAGTCAAGGATCAAGGGGTGGCCCAGCTAAGGGTAATCAGGAGCATTGCTAGGTCTCAGTGGGAGGGCACTCAAAGTACCTGTCCTAGGAATTAAGAATATTTATGTCTGTCTGTCTCATGGTCATAGAGAAATGACTGATCCCTGATTCCCTGAGATACTTGATGAGTGGATGAGATAGGACCCCTGATATAATGAGAGATGTCTGGTAGGAAACAAACCAGGATTTATGCCTGCAGATTGACTGGGCAGTGTCAGAGAGGATTGGTAGTTCAAACTCCATGGGTTCAAAACCCTGCTTTGCTACTTACTCACTGTGTGGCCTGAAGCATGTCACTCACTCTACCACTCTAGGTCTCCATTTTCTCATCTGTTTAATGAAAGGATTGGACTAGATGAGCTAAGGTCCCTTCCAGCCAAAGTTTACTGGTAGATGTTCAACAATTGTCTCTCAAAAAAAAAATCATGTACAGGTGACACACTTTAAAGTTTAATCTGCATTATTAACATTTTCTCAAGTCTAGACAATCAACAGCACAATAAATAAAGCTCTGATTTGTACCGTTAGCCAATTTTTGAGATATAAATGCTCATACTGAAAGTTTAACAATTGCCCCTGACCGGCTGATTTGAGCCGGCTCCAACACACCCCTAGAACTGCCAGCTCTAAATCTAGGCATCCTCATTTCTGTTGTCCTTCCAGGCATTTCCTTTCAGAGACTGCCCTCACATCTCCAATAATATTGCCTTGGGGTTGCCTAGGTGTTGCAGAAATCTTCCAGGAATGAACCTGAGGCAAATCTCCTCATTGGTGGCTTGATTTTTGAAAAATGTTACAAGTGTCTGAGAGTCAAAACTGATGAGAATAAGTTGGGTTGTTGATCTGGGGGATCCCCATCCCATTTAAGATCCAACAAATGGTATCGTGATCAACATATGGCATACTGGAGAAAGTATTGGAATCTGGAGAGACCTGCATTCAAATCCTGTATCTGTTTCAACCTCAGCTTTTCTCATCTGTGAAAAGAGAATAATTGTACCTGATGCCTCCAGTATCTTCCTCACAAGGTTATTGTACAGAAAGCGCTTTGCAAATCTTAAAGGACTGTCGAACTGTTGGTTATTAAGTACCGAGACCGATATTTTTGCATCACTAGCTAATGGTGCTGAGTGCCAGAGATGTAGGAATAAGTGTTGTTTATCCTTTGTTTTCATGAATAGCATCCCTAGATGGCAACGTTAGAAGGCATAGTGCCCATGTGGGCAGATGAGTGCCAAGGATTCTGGTATGAAATACCCACTCCTCATATCACAGACCAGACCAGTGTCCAGCATGAGTCAAGGGCTCGGTGGTCCTCCCCTTCCATGATGAGCTGGAAAGGACACAGCAGGGCCCAAGTCAGCTAGCTCCCCTCATTCTGGTAATCATCACCATCATGTAATATAATTATAATTCCATATATCTAATAACTAGTCATGGAATATCCCACTTTATGGTTTACAAAGCACTTTCCTCATGACAGCCCTGGAAAATGGGCATGTAATGTTGATCATCTCCTTTTTACAGAGGAGGAAACTGAGGCTTAGAGAGGTCATATGACTTCTTCCAGGTCACACCACCAACAAGCAGCAGAGTTACTAGTCCAGTACTGTCAGACCCCAAAGCGAATGAGTGGCTGAGCCTAGAATCCTGGCTATTTTACACCTACATACACATATACATGTAAACAAATATGCATGCACACACATCTATACACGGTGTCCCATATATAATATGTCCTTTTATTAACATGTATGTGCGTGCATATGTATATTCTGCATTTAAGTATATGTGTATATATACATATATACACACCCTAAATAAATATTCACATATAATCATATCTGTATATATGAAGAGATAGAGATATGGTAGATATAGCTATGGCTATAGATGATGTAGATGTAAATGATATAGGTGGATATGTTTGTAGGTGTAGGTGTAGATACAAATCATATAGCTATAGATATAGATGCATCCACATCTACACATGTAATATATATGGATGTACACACATGTATTATACATGTAGTACATTTTCAATCTCAATATACCCCCTTCACCCCTAAATTTTTTCCATTTTGTTCCTGGAGCTGATGCTGGTCAAGCAATGGCAGCTCCTGACACCTCACTGCACAGATCAGGGTGACTGACTTTTGGGGGCAGCAGAAAGGCGGTGATGGAAGCTGTGGGATGGGATGGGTAGATTCAGAGCTCCTGTTATGCCCGTTCATTGGCTTCTTGCGCTGTGTGTGCTCTGCCAGGTCCCTGATCTCTGTCTTTTCCTCCTCCCTGCCCACTGCAGGAGCTGGGTTTGGCAGTCTCCACAGTCCCTTCCACTTCTGCATCTGTGATCTTTCCATTCCCAAACACTTGGAGAGAGGGTGAGGGCGAGTATAGCTCTAGTACTCCCCTAGGCATAAACTCTAAGCCAAAACCTCTTCCTTGTCCTTTCTCCCTGAGGCTTTCTTGATCTGGGGCTGTGCCCCCACCCCTTTCCTGAACCCTTATCCCTGACCCATGTCCTGTCGTTTTCATGTCCAATTCTCTCTGTTCTAAGATAGGAAATCACATAATATCATGGACCAGGAATCAGGAGATATGGCTTCCATCCTGGCCCTGTCACTGACCTGCTCCATAATTGTGGGGCAAGATACTCTCTGGGACTCTCAGTTCATCTATCTTCACAGTGCAAAGAATGGGACCTCTAAGGTCACACCCACTCACCCATCCCAGCTCAAACAGCCCTATAGCCCAGCTAACTTGATCATCCAATGGATACCATTGTGTTAAGGGGTCATGCCACATTAGAGTGAGGTCGGGTCCCAACCATTCCCCCCAAATACATGTTCCTTCTCAAAACCTAAAGTATGTTACCCAAACAAATCCTCCTCTAGTTGTAAAAATCTCAGGCAGGATAAGAGATAAATTTTTTCTCCAGACAGTAGGGATAAGGTGGTGGGGTGGAGGGGGAAAGGCTTTATGGAATCTACCAGCTTGCACCTCATAGGCAGCTGTTCATTTCACCAATGTGCAGGGCCTCCTTAGCGCCCCCAAACCCCCCCATCACTTTTGCTGTCTGTGCCCTTGCTGGTGATATCCCTGGGGGAGTAAATGTTTAGGGGATCACCTGGCCAATTTCCCCAGACTCTCCCCTCTCTTACACTCCCCCTGGGGTCCCCATCCTAAGAACATGGGCTTAGTTTAGTGGAAAGAGGCTGACCCTGTCTTGGGCCTCCCTTGGGACTCAGTATGTTTCAGAAGCAGAATCCAGCCTCCAGCGGGCACGGGCACTGGTGGAGAGTGTGCAGAAGGAGAAGGTGGAATTACTGAACCAACTGGAAGAGGAGAAGAGGTAAGAAGGCAGGGCTGGGCAGGTGAGGTAACGGGGGACAGGGAGCCCCTGAGGAGCAAGAGCTCTGAACTGGGGGTGGGGAAGGAAAGAGAGTCCTCCTATGTAAAGTGAGGGAAATCGCAGAACTAATGGAACAAGCTCTGGCCATGGAGGCAAGGGCCCTGGGTTCAAATCCTCTCCTCTGATTCTTATTACCAACATGAGTCAGGATGGGTCACGTCAGTTTCCTTCTTTGTACATGAGAGGATATTAGAACACTTCTGAGGTCCTTTCAACTCTAGGTCTAGGATCTTATTATCCTATATTGGAAGGACCCTCAAGGTCATTATGTCTATCCCATACTAGAAGCTGATGTCCTCCCTACAAAACCCTAGGCAGTGGTCCTCTAGCCTCTGCTTGAATACTTCCATGGATAGGGATCTTACTCCTTCACAAGCTACCCAGTCTGTTGCTGGACAAACCTGGTCATTAGATCTTTCCCTTTATTTGAACCCCAACCTGACTCCCACCCATGAGTCCCCCTGCCACTCTCTGGAGCAGCACAAAAGATTCCCTCTTTCTTCTCCATGACAGCCTTTCAAGTATTTGAAGACAATCATCCTGTCTCCCATAATCTTTTCTTCTCCCTGGTAAACAGACCCAGCTTCTTTGGACTTAGTTTCCAAATCCTCCTTGTCCTTCTTTCCCCTCTCTGGAAATACTCTAGCCCAGATGTATCCCACTGCCAACAAAACTCTCAATGCCAGATGAAAACAAAGCTGGGAAAAAGTTAACAAAATAACTAAAAATACAATGCAACGTAGATAATGTTAACTTGTGGTTATTATACAGCCCAAAGGGATCAGTTTCTATTTGAGTTTGACGTTATTGCTACAGTATCTTAGAAACAGAAAGACTTGGGTTCCAGTTCCATATCTGACTCATCCTGGCTGTGTGTCCCTGGGTAAATCACGTAACCCCTCAGTGGCCTTGGGCACCTCTAAAACTGTTCCAGGGAGGGAACTGACCTGCGTTTGTAGAGGAAGTTATCTCACTCAAGGTCCAGGCCCTCTCCCCAACCCACTGAGGGTTCTAGTTCTAGCTGAGATCCCTCCCAGCTCTCAAATTTAGTGTTCTATGACTCCTCACTTCGCTACTTAGGAAAAGTCACTTAAACTCTGCCTCAGTTTCCTCCTTTGTAGAAAGATATTAGAGAGGTTATTTTCAGATCTGCGTGGTACTTTTTAGAAAGAAAAGGGTGGAGCTGGATAAAGTTCAGAGTGGGGCCATCTGTGCAGTAAAAGGTTTGGGGTCTGGGTCACATGAGGCTCAAAGGAAGGGACTGTCTTGGGACATATAGCCAGGAGAAGAGAGGGGATTTAGGGAGAGCACAACAGTCATCCTCAGGTATTTACCCTCTTGTCACATGGAAGAAGGATTCTAGTTGTCCTATTTAGCCACAAAAGGCAGAACCAGGACATGGTTCTAGACAATGGGCAGAAGCTAGACAGAGGCCAATTTAAGCCAAATGTCAGGAAGAATATCAGAGCTGTCCCAAACTGGAGTAGGCTGGGTACCTCAACAGATAGTGAGCTCTCCATCACAAGAGGTATTCAAGCAAAAACGTCAAGGTTGTTCATCAGGGATGTTGTAGAGGGATCCTTAGTCGGGTATAGGTTCTGCTAGAGAACCTCTGACATCCCTTTCAACTCAATGGTCCTTCTGTTAGCTAATATTTATACCATACTTTAAGTTTTCTAGATATAATCTCACTTGATTCTCACAGTAATCCTAGTAGGTAGTTGCTGTTATCTCCATTTTACAGATGAGAAGACAGAGAAGTTAGAACTCATGTGGCCTGCCTCCCAGTCCAGACTGTGAGGCTCTTTGGGAACTTTATGGCCCTCAGGGGTTCTCCCCTGCTTTTCCCAGCCCTCCAGAAATCAACCCTGACCCTTCCCCAAGATAACAG
>CM053770.1:281227969-281255862 GCA_028658325.1 Potorous gilbertii | reverse complement strand
TAGATTTTTGTTAGCATTTTGGGTGGAGACAGTTCAGAGTTGAGAGCTAGGAGTTATAGACTTTTATTTTTAGAAGAAGAAGGGACCTTGGAAATTATGCTGCCCAAGAGAGGAAGTGACTTGCCCAAGGTCTCACAGAGAGTTAGGGGCAGAGCTCAGACTGAAACTCAGGTCTCTGGACTCCTGAATTCATCGTGTTCCCTCCACCATATTCCAGGATTTACAGATTGTCAGTCTGCCTCCCTTGCCTCAGTGGGACGATAGAGGAAGTTACAGGACAAGGGATTAGCTAGAACCTCTTCTGCTGGAGGGAGCCAAGGAATTTAGTGAGTCTGAAAAAAATAGCTGCCCTGTGGCAGACTCACCAAAAAAAGAAGGATTCATGGGTGGGTATTATTAATGCAACAAATAAGTCAAATGTCAGATGCCTGGCAAGAGCTGAAAGTGTAAGGCACAATTCTTAAAGCTGATCCCTCCCCTCCCGGGTAGCCCTAGCAGTTGTGAGCTGGAGAAGGATTAAAGCTGAGCTTAGGAAAACACTGTTAAAGTGTTTTGAAGTGTTTGAAGGATTCTGGTGGGTGGAGGGATCAGATTTGTTCTCTTTGGCCAGAGTGACCAGAACCAGGAGCCATGTGAAGAGGTGGCCAAGAGATGCATTTAGGCTCAAAGTTGGCATCAATTTCCTGGCTGAGAGAGTGGTCCAAAGAGGGGATGGGCTACCCAGGGAGGCAGTGGGATCTCCCTCCTTGGATGTCTCCAAGCAGAGGTTAGATTGACCCCTCGTTGGGGATGTGACAACCAAGGGTCCTTTCATACATGCATTGGACAAGATGGCTGCCAAGATCACTTCTAGTTCTCTGATTCTGTTTTGGTTCTGTTCAACGGTCATGTCTTTGTGACCCCATTTGGGGTTTTCTTGGCAAAGATACTGGAGTGATTTGCAATTTCCTTCTCCAACTCATTGACAGATGAGGAAACTGAGGCAAGCAGAATTAAGTGACTAGCCCAGGGTCACACAGTTAGGTCTTCCCAATGTCATACTTGACATTCTGTTCACTACAGCGCCACCTAGCTTTGAGGTGTATGTACTTAGTAAAATTATTGAGCAAGTGATCACTTGATTTTTCTTGAGCCCTCCTCTGAATTTACCCAGCCAGATGTGCTAGGATTGTAGAATGTTAGGGCTGGTCCAAAATCTTAGCGGTTCAACTTTATCATCATTTTGCAGAGGAGAAAAGAGAAGCTCAGAAGAGTTCCCAAAGTCACATGGCAAAGCGTGGGATTCGAACACAGGTCTTCAGTCTCTCCCTCCTGTATTCTCTGGGGTGTCTCTCAATCCCAGCCAACACAGGAAGTTTCTACCCATGTTCCTCAGTTTCCTGTGTGGAAGGAAGCCTGTGAAGTGAATCAGAAACAATCAGGGAATGCTGGCAGTATCCACTGTCTTGCTTGGGGACTTTGGAATGACTTGAGTCTCCCAAGTCATTTTCCTGAAAGGGGTTTCATCAGTCAATGTTGTGCCTCCAGCTCAGTGAGTCAGGGGTTTGGTATCCCTTGGCCCAGCCATCTCCTAAGGCTTTCCAGCTGGGACTTGCTGAGAATTTCTGAGTCCCAAGGTCTGACACATTCATCCTTCTGCAAATAATGAGCTAGCTGCCTGGACATGTCAGAGGTGCAGGTGTGGCTCTCAGCTTGGACTCTAGCATATCAAGAGATGTGATTTATAGGAGAGGTTTGGGGATTTTAGTTGTTCATTTTGGGGAGCTGTTCATTTGCAAAGGGGGTCAGGTGACCTGGCTTCATAGCCCATCCTCAGATGCTTTCTAGGTGTGTGATCATTGACTTGTCAATTCCTCCTCCTGTGAGCCTCAGTTTCCTCATCTGTAAAATGGGAATAATAATGTTTGTCCTACCTGCCTCACAGAAACTGGTATGAGGAAAGCATTCTTCCAATGCCGTGGAAAGGCACCTGCTAAGCTGGGAAAGTTATCGTACAGGTCTGGTGATGACCAGTACATTTGTCACTGGATGACTGGCCAGCCTGGCTAACTTTGGAGAGACTCATTACCAAGTGAGCTGCAGGATGAGGTATTTTTTAGCCACAGCAACTCTTGGATACCATCAATCAGTCAACTATCAGGGATTTATTAAGCACCTACCATGTGCCAAGCATTGTGCTGTGAGCTAGGACTAAAAGTTCGAAGAAGGAAATGATCCCTCTTCTCAAAGAGTTTCTATTCTAAGGGAGTAAACAACAAATACATTAAAAATATATGCAGCACAAGTATAAAATGAAGAAATACAAATAGATAGGTAGGCATGCCTATATATACACATGCATATATAATATATACATACATATATGTGAGTATCATATATGTGTGTATATACACATATACATACATATATACACATTCATATGTTTATGTGTATATATTATATATGTGTGTGTATATATGTGTGTGTGTGTACACACACACACACACACACACACACACACACACACACATATATATACACATATATTTGAAGGGGAATCAGAAAGGATTCTTTAGTGTTTGAGCCACTTCTTAAAGAAGATAAGGATTCTATGAGGTGCAGTCCATTCCAGGCAGGTGGCACAGCCTATGCAAAAGCATGGAGATGGGAAATGTAGCATCACGACTGAGCACAGAGAGAAAGCCATTTTGACTGTTTGGCAGAGTATGGGAAGGGGGAGTGATGTCCAACAAAGCTTGAAAGGTAGAAGCTTTATCCCAGAGGCAACAGGAAGTCACTGGAGTTGATTAGGTAATGGAGTGCCATGATTGGATCCTCACTTAAGTAAGATTACTGTAGTAACAGTATGTATGATTAACTGCAGTGGCAAGAGATTTGAGTCAGGGAGACCTGTTAGGACACTACTGCAGTGATCTAGGAGAGAGATGGTGAGGGTCTGGGCTAAAGTGGTGACTATCTGAATGGAGACAAACATGGAGGGACTATAGAGAAAGAAAAAAAGGAAAGGGAAGGGAAGGGAAAGAAAAGAAAGGAAAGGAAAGGAAAGGAAAGGAAAGGAAAGGAAAGGAAAGGAAAGGAAAGGAAAGGAAAGGAAAGGAAAGGAAAGGAGGAAAGGAAGGAAGAAAAAAGGAAAGGAAAGGAAGGAAGAAAAAAGGAAAGAAAAGGAAGGAAAGAAGGACAAGTAGGAAAGAATGAAAGAAAGACGGAAAGGGAAGAAGAAAAAGGAAAAGAAAGGCAGAAAAGGAAGGAAGGAAAGAAGGAAGGGAGGGAGAAAGAAAGAGCATTTACTCTGTGTTTGGAACTGTGCTTAGACAAAAGCAAGATGTCCAAGGCAATGGAAAGTGAGCCAGGCTAGGAAGCATGGTTCAAGGTCAGCTAACTAGAATGGACAGAGGGAAAATCTCTTCTCATAAAATCATGAAGTGAGTGTTCAGCCCAGGAAAACAAGGGATTTACTGAGGTGGGGGGGAGAGAAGGTAATGGGTTTCTGGGGTGAAGGAAAGTTGACAGCATAGAAATTTGCCAATCATTTCCTCTCCCCCTGGCTGAGAACGGTTTCTATAGAGACAGTAGTTACCTTGCTAGGGGGCGATGGGGACCAGAGAGCTCTCTGTCCACTGTGTCTGCATTCATGAGGTGACCTTTGTGGAATTGGAGCCCCAGGTAGGAGGGAGCTGAAGCATAGGAGCTTAGGGGCCTTGAGAGAGAAGAGACCCATGAAAAACCACCTTGGTTGGAGTTTTTCATCATACCCCCTGGATCAAAAGGAGAAATGAGGTCAGGACTTTCTTTTCTCTGGTTATGGAAGATAGAGGGATGCAGGTAGCAGAGGGAAAAGCTAGTCAAATGTCTGAGCATCAGTGACATCCTCACTTAGTGCTAGGTATTGTGGGTAATTATGACTGATGGTAGTAACTGACATTTTAAGGGCCATTGAAGATTGGAAACCAATTGACATGCGTTACATCATTGGAGGCATACAGCAGCCTTCCGAGGTGAGGCTATCTTTAGTTCCATTTTACAGACAATGCAAGTAAGGCTCAGATATGAAGAGCTTTGACCAAGGCCATAGAACTGGTACATTGAGAGCTGAAAGGGACCTGAAAGGTCATTGAGTCCAACTGCTCATTTTATAGATGTGGAAACTGAGGCACAGCCAAGTTAAGTGATTTTCCCAAGGTCATACGGGTGATAATGGAAAGGGCCAAAATTTGAACTTGGGTTCTCAAGTTCCTTTGAATATGCGTCAAATTTACTTTCCCCCTCTCCATGACACAATAGGGGCAGGTTTTGAACTTGGATCTCTCTGATTGCAGATCCAACAATCTCTATCTAAGTTATACAGCAAAGCCAGACAGAGCCTCAGAGTCGAAGTCCAACCATCTCATTTTAAAGACAGGAAAACTGAGGCCAAGATAGGTCAAGTGACTTGCTTGTGCTCACAAAGGTAGAGTTAGAGGCAAATTTTCAAGTCATATCTTTCTGATTCCAAGTCCAGAGTTCTATAGATCCTTGGTCTGTCTAGAACTAGAAGGCACCTCAGGATCCATGAGTCCAATTTCCTCATTTTCCACATGAGGAAACTGAGGCCCAGGGATGCCAAGTGACTTGACCCAAGGTCCAAAAGGTAGTCAACATCAGAGTCAGACTCTTTACCCAGGTCCTCAGACTGTGAAAAACCTTCTACTGCTCACTCTACTTACATGCATTAATGTATGGCAGACACTGAAGGATGATGATGATGGTGATGGTGATAAGTAAAATAGTGTTGTGGGAAAAGTCCTGGACTTAGAACCCAGAGGACCTGGATTTAAATCCCAATACTCTCTGTGTGACCATGAGAAAATCAGAGAACCTTTCAGCACCTCTGTTTCCTCATCTGTGATGTGAGAATAGTAACCTACCTCCTGGGATTTAGAATGAGGAAAACTGCCTTGAAAACCTTAAATAACTACAGAAATGTAAACTGTGGTTATAATCCTCCGAAGACACGATCCATGCCTTTCAAGGAACATCAGTCTAGAAAAACGAGATGTGCACGCATGGAAGTGAAATGGAGATCACAACAAGAGCTTGGTCCCAGGACAGTCTAGGTAAAGGGTTAAATGAGGGCTGTGTTCGGCAAAGAAGTTTCCTAAGAGGTTTTAGGCCCTGTCACCTTTTTTTTTCCCATTCGTGAAACTGGTCAATCAACACAATTTTATTAAGCACTTTGGATATCTGGCCTTACTAGTCCATGTGACTCTGAGCAAGTCACTTCACCCTGTTTGCCTCAGTTTCCTCTTCTATAAAATGATCTGGAGAAGGAAATGGCAAACCACTCCAGTATCTTTGCCAAGAAAACCCCAAGTGGGGTCACCAAAAGTTGGACTGGACTGAAATAACTGGATAGCAACAGCAAATGTGTTAGGCACCATACCATGGAAAGCTGTTGGTGTCCATTTACCTTGATTTTCCTGGGATGGCCTTGTTGGTGTTTGGACAGTGGGAAAAGTAGGGAGGGGCACATTTTGCCTGTCTCCTTCTCCTTCTCCTTCAGTGAGCCAGACTCTCTTTCCCTTTTCTATTCCAACCTCGATGTTTGACCTTGAGTCGGCTCCCAGATGGGCTTCCCTTTGCCCATCTGGTGTGTGAGATTCAGACGACAGTGAGATGAACTGGCTTAATTAATGCTTGAGGAGGGCTATGTGATCATTGGCTAAAAGCCAGGCTTCTCTCTTTCTTTTTTTTCCTTTTCTTTGTCCTGGTCACCTAGGCTATTTGATAGTATGAGATTCTGTCCTGCAGAGGGGAGCTAGTACTCAGTGAATTCTAAAGCAGGTGTGTCAGGAGTGGTGGTGGAGGCAGAAGGTACAATTTAAGCCCCGGACTAACCACTAGAGAGAAGGACTTTTATGATCCTGAGATATGGGGTGAAATTCTCCCTCCCCAACATTACAAGACAGTCACATTCTCAAAAGGCAGCATGAGATGGGGGAGGGGAGAGAGGAGGGAAGGAGAGGGAGAGGGAAAAGGAGAGAGACACACACAGAAAGACACAGAGAAAGAGAGATAAAGATAGATAGAGAGAGACTGAGAGAGAGAGTGAGAGTGAGAGAGAGCACACTAGAGAGCTGGCCTGGGAGTCAGCCTCACTTAGTTTTAAGAGTCTCTGTGACTATGGGCAAGTCCCTTAGCCACCAGGCAATTCTCTAAAAACTATTAGGTTGCAGAAAAGGTATCATCCTACATTGGTAAAAGGAATTTCCTCATCTGGAATTTCCCTATACCAAGTAAATGCTCCCTCTGGTCTAGTCTCCATCTCAAAGCCTTATGGGAGACACTGGGGATTTTTTCCTTTTTGGTCTAGACATGTGATTTCATTAGCATTGGGGGCTCTTAGTTTGGAAAGTCCCTTCATCACTTCAGACTGGCAACTCACTGGTGGTTTGTAGTCTTGGAAAATTGCCTGGGACACTGAGAGACTTGCCAGTGGTCTGTGTCACAAGCAAGGCTGGCCTTTTATGCAGTATGCAGAAATACCTCTAAGAATCAGAAATCAAGAGATAAAAGTGAAAAAAAAAATCCCTACCCCCAAGGAGTTTAAATTTTCTTCAGTGGAAAGAGCACTGACCTGGGAGCCAAGGGCCCTGGCTTCAGATCTTGCCTCTGAAAAGTTATCTGTGTGACCTTAGGCAAGTCAGTTTCCTCTTCTGTAAAATGGGGGGGGGCGGTTTGACAAGATGCCTTTAAGATTCTTTCCACCTCTAGACGTTATGTGACCTCTCTGGATCTCAGTTTCCCCATCTGTAAAATGAGAGGATTGGACTGGATGGCTTCTGAGGTCCCTTCTACCTCTAGATTTAAGTCCCATTGACCTATGATCCAAATGGGAGGACAAGACATGTACATCAATCAACAAGCACTTACTGTGCTGTGCTGAGCCCTGAGAATATAAACAGTCCCTGCTCTCAAGAAACTTATATTCTAATGAGGGAGAAAACACATTATAAATGAGTACATTCAATAAACATATCAAATAGATGGAAGATCACCTCAGAGGGATGGCGCTACCAGTGGGGGGACCAGAAAAGGCCACCTGTAGAAGGGGGTGCTTGAGCTGAGTCCTAAAGGAATGAGGTGGTTCTGAGAGGCAGGGATGAGCAAGGAAAGCATTCCAGACATGGTGTACAGGGTGTTCAAAGGCATGGAGGTGAGAGATGGAACATTGTGTGTGAAGAGTGGCAAGTAGGGGAACATGGAAAAGCAGGAAGGTTGTGCTAAACAAAGGAATTTCTGTTTGATCCTGGAGGTTATAGGGAGCCACTAGAGTTTATGGAGAAGGGAGAACTCATATAATCAGGCCTGATGACTTTGATAGCTGTGTAGATGATGGATTGGAGTGAGGAAAGACAGGTAGGGTATGATGGAAGCACAGGTACAATATAGACAGGGTGCTCCCGGAAAGTGGGAGAAAAAATGTTCCCCTTGAGCTGTAAGGCCCAGGGAAGTCTTCCTGGAGGAGAGGATGCCATCATGGAGCCCCAAAGAAAAGAATTTTGAACTGGTCAAGATGAAGGAGTATGTGCCAGTTATGGCAGGCCAGCTTGTGCATGTCAGAACTTGGAGTCATCTTGAGGTGATCCCCAAGCCCCATCTCCCTATTCTGGGATGACTCCGGAGTCATGGAAGAAAACTAGCAAGGACCATCTGGGTCAGATTCTGCTCCAGAGCATGGGATCCCACCTACAAGATCCTGTGTCCTGGGACAAAGGCAAGGCTCGCCTCCTGGGGGAAGAGGGCACAGGGTAGATTGGGGTATCTCAGCGATCAGGCATTAAGCTGAGAGGTTTCCCTGAGGTACTGCTAGCCTTTGCAGCTGGCAACTTTACTCCTTGCAGTCAGTTGGAAAAAAAAGAGCCATCTAAAAAACCAATTGACATGATAGCAGGTCACCTTGAAGATGGTTTTTAGTATGGCTAAAGGTTTACCTTTTTGTTTTATTTTGTTCTTAATGGGATGAGAATGAAACAAATGAATAGATTCTTTAGGCTTTGATGGAATTCCAGTCCCATCACTGTAACTTTCCTATCACCTGGGAGCTGACTCTCCTTTTATCTGGCTTCTTTGTCTTATACATATGCAAAATGAGGAGGTTGGATCAAATGACCTCTGAGGTCCCTTCTAGCCCTAGAGTGGTAATCTATGATCCTATGTCCCGTCACCTCCTTGGACCTCAGTTTCCCCATCTGTAAAATGAGAGGGCTGGATCAGAGGTTCTCTGAAGTCCCTATCGACTCTAGGTCTATGACCTTATAGTCATAGATGACTTCTTATGGCTAATGATTCTGCCCTTGGTCCAGAGAGACCTGAGTGTGGTCTCTAAGGGTCAAAAGCAGGAAAACTTTGGAACTTTGAATCCAGGGAGGGGAAATATGTGTAACTAGATGGCCTCTGGGGTCCTTTCTTGTTCCAAATCTATGCCCCTATGTTTGAGGAGACAGTTTGGCATAGTGGGAAAAGTACTGGCTTCAGGGAAGCCAGGTTCGAATCCTGAGTCTTCCATTTCCTGTGTGACTTTGGGCAAATTGCTTCCCCTCCCTGGGCCTCAGTTTCCTCCTCTGTAAAGTGAGAGGGTTGGACTAGATGTCCTCCAAAGTCCCTTCCATCTCTAGATCTGGGATCCCTTGATCCTAATTCATGTCCTCTCTGGGTGCCTCAGTTTCCTTATCTGAAAAATGAGAGGGTTGGAGTAGATGGTCTCTGAGGTTCCTTTGTGCTCTGAATCTATGACTCTATGATCTTATGAATATGATGCAGCCTCTCTCTCTCTCTCTCTCTCTCTCTCTCTCTCTCTCTCTCTCTCTCTCCCTCTCTCTCCCTCTCTCTCTCTCTCTTTCTTTCCTGCTTCGCATTTCTCTCTCTTTCTCTCTGTCTCTCTCCCCCACTCTCCTTCCCTCCCCATGCGGGACCAGACTCAGACGCAGCTGGAACATGCTCGAATTGGAGAGCTAGAGCAGAGCCTGCTGTTTGAGAAGGCACAGGCAGAAAAGCTGCTCAGAGAGTTAGAGGACAATCGGGTAAAGACCCCCCACCTTTCCCCACCCCTCCAGCCCTGCCCTCCCCCCACATGCCCTGGCTGCCAAACAGCTTCTCTGCTAAGCTGGCTTCTGTTACCTCTTCTTCCCTTGGCTCCCACCCCTTCCTACCACCACCTTCCCTTATTTTGCCTTCTGTGATCTCTTAATTATTGCTTTTTTTTCCCATTCCCTTTTGGAAACAGTAGAGAAATGTCAGCGGGTCAAGCTCATTGCTAAAGTTTGGGTGCTGGTCCTGATTTGTTTCTCTAATTTCAGTTTGTTTCTCAGCTCATCATCTCATCTTACCAAAAGTCTCCTGAGCCTCAATTTCCTCATCTGTAAAATGAGAGGAATTGGACTAAATGACCGCTGAGTCCCCCATCCATATCTAGGATTGTATGATCCTTAGTCACTAAACATCTCTGGGCTTCAGTTTCCTCATCTTTAAAATAAGGTGGCCTCTGAGATCCTTTTCAGCTCTAGAGCTTGGATCCCATGATTCCATCATCATGCTTTCCGGGGATGACCAACAGTCCTCCACATCCCCCTTCTCTCCCTTTCACCATCCACATCTGTTCACAAATTCATTTTGCCTCCCAATATCACTTCTCCTTCCCAATTCAAGTCTTCAGCTTGGAGTGGGCTCCATCAGTCTCCCTCCTATCCAGGGCTCAGAAAGGGGAAGACTTGGGAGTGTTAATGGAGTAGCTGGGTAAGGGACTGGTCCAAAAGCTTCACCGAGAGAAAGAAGAAAGAGGGCAATTCCCCTTTGAAATTCCCAGTTGGCCTCCACCAAGATGGTGGACCCAGGATCTGAGGGAGTGGTGAGAAGGTCCTTCAAGACAAGGGGAGGAGAGGGCAGCTGTCTCTGACTGTGTATCATTTTTTGGAGGGTGGGGAAGGCCCTTGAAGGAGTTGGGAATGAAGCTTATGTCTAGTGAAACTTGGGAGAAGACCATCACCAGTCCTCCAAAGTCTCCTATCTTTCATCTAGGACCCAATGAGATAGTCAGTGTGTTGGGTGTGATGTCTAGAGGACAGGATCAATGAAATCCACTGGGACTGAGTATTCCATTTTGGTCCTGGGGGATAGGATTCTGACCCTGAATGGTCATGTTGTATAAGTTGGCCTATTCTGGGTCCCTTCCTGCTCACCATGGGCATCAAGATCAGGCCCCAGACAAACTTACCTCCCAAAGCTTTCCCAAAACCCTAACTCAGTCTTCTTAGTCTAGTCAGTGATCTCAGAGTCCCTCACCTTTCTAGCAGAGACAGGGCTAAACTAGAGGGAAGCTATTGCCCTGGATATTCTCCTTGCCTTCTAGGAGAACTGGGACTAAGGGTAGGCAATAAGGGAAATGGCCTAGGGTGCAGCACCTGAGGAGGGCAGGGGAAGAGGGTACAAGAGAGGGTGCTTTGGAGTGTTATATCTTATTAAAGCCATATCTTTAATGCCAGATAAATTCTATTCTCCATGTCAAGCACCTTTTTTGTGATAGCTCAGTCAGGTTTCATGTGCTTCAGTGAAGGCCTCATGCTTCCCCAGTAGGCCATATCTCGCAGCACAAAGTTTTTCAAACTGTTGTTAGAGGGGCAAGTAATTTCCAAAATTTACTTGAAGCACATCAATACCCTGAGCATTCATCCACCATCCATCTACTGCCATATTTTATTTATGTTGCTAATAACTGCTAACTTTCTGATACCACTGGAGATCCTCCCTCCTTTAACCCCAGGGTAGCAGGGCACTTCCCCTGGTCTCTGTAAGAGTGGCAGGTCTTGGGACTAACCAGGAATACTGATTGCTCAGAAATGCAAGGTTTTACCTTTCTACCAGCTGCTCTCACCATTGTTTCCATGACTGCTGCTTGAGGATGAAAGAAATATTGTTGACCAGGAAGACACAATTTTTAAAAATGCATGGGTATGTTTATAGGTGGGCCAGTCTCTTCTTGTATAGCCTTAGCAAATGTACATACCAATATATCTGGCCATATTATTTATATATATTTTCTGTATATATATAATATTGTTATATGTTATATTACATTGAATTATATTACATATTATTTATATGATCTTGAGAAAGTCACTTAACCTAGCTATGTCTCAGTTTCTTCTTCTGTAAAATAAAGGAGCTGGAATAGCTACATTCTGAGATAACTTTGAATTCTAAACCTATGATCCTATATTACGTATGCACACATACAGAAATTTGAGGCAAAGAGGCAGGAAATGGCCCATTTGCAGATTAGCTGGCTGGCTTTGGCCCATTTAAAGATTGGCAGGCTGCAGTTCCCCAAATGCAAAGAAGGATTTGATAGAGATTCTAAAAAGCATCCAACTCCAAATGAACTTAGTTGTTAAAGCACCAAAAAGGGGGAGGACATTTTGGAGTTGGAAAACAGGGAGTTAAATAGCAAACCTATTGGGTGGTTTTTTTTTTAACTTAATGATAAATTCATTTTCCTTTCTTTTCTTTTCAAGATGAGATTTAAAAAAATTTATTGTTTCTAGCCTTATCCCATAAAAGTGGGTCACGAGTGAATTGTACTGTATTTGAAGTCAAGCATTTATCTGAACATGGGCTGACCCATTTGCATACTGGCCTTTTTCTGTACTCGGACAAAGGTCATCTACCAAGTGAGGCAAAGTCATTCTCTGAATATGTCCTCCTTTTTGCCTTTATGTGACACAGCAGCTGACTCTAGACATGAGCAGACCCAGCCTGTGACAGTGCCCAATTTTCTTAGCTTCCCTTTTGTCCCACTCATCACACCTGTTGTGAAAATGGACTGACTTTGCCAAGTCTGGCAGCTGATATCCTGGGGTAAAGCTAGAAGCTAGGAGGAACTGTTTTATCCTCTCTGAGTAATACACACACAAATCTCCACATCCCATCATGGAGACCCCCAGTCTGGGAAGGAATGCCCATCGTCCCTGGCGTTCCTCCTTCCACCTTGTCTGCAGGGCAGGTCCCAACTGACACATCTTCCCTCTTGCTTCCAGATGACAACGGTGGCGGAGAAGTCGAGGATCCTGCAGTTGGAGGAGGAACTGAGCCTCCGGCGGGGAGAGATCGAGGAGCTCCAGCAGTGCCTGCGGCAGACGGGTCCCTCAGACCCCTCAGACACCAGTCCATCCTCTGAGGCCCTGCGGCTCCGGGAGCAGCTTCTGTCGGCCAGCAAGGAGAGTGGGCTACTTAAGGACAAGTATGAGAAGGCCCTTAAGGCCTACCAGCTGGAGGTGGAGAGGTTGAAGACCTCCAACGAAAAGTACGCCCAGGAGATCGTGGAGCTAAAGCACAAAGTCCAGCAGGCCACCAGTGAGAACATGGGGCTGATGGACAACTGGAAGTCCAAGCTGGACACGCTGGCTTCTGACCACCAGAAGTCTCTGGAGGACCTGAAGGCCACCCTCCACTCGGGCCCCAACACCCAGCACAAGGAGATTGTGGAGCTGAAGGCGGTGATGGAGAGCATCAAGCTAGAGCACCAGCTGGAGCTGGGCAACCTGCGGGCCAAGCACGACATCGAGACCGCTGTGCTGGCCAAGGAGAAGGAGAGCCTCTTGGCGAAGCTGGAGCAGGCCCGCAGTGAGCTGGAGGACGTGCGCCTGCACTGGAAGGCGCAGCTGGAAGCCAGGTCTGACCAGCACCTGCTGGAGCTGCAGGAGGCCAAGGAACAGTGCAGGGATGCTGAGCTGCGGGCCCGAGAGCTCGGCAGGCTGGATGGAGAGTGTAAGGAGCAGGCCCAAGCCATCGATTTCCTGAAGGAGCAGATCTCCCTGGCGGAGAAAAAGATGTTGGACTACGAGGCACTGCAGAGGACGGAGGCCCAGAGCAGACAGGAAATCCAAAGGTTACAGGAAAAACTCTTGGTGACAGAGAACAGACTCCAGTCCATGGAATCCCTCTGTTCTTCTCAGCACTCTGATGTAGGCTTGGATGCTGCTCTAGCGCTCTTGCTTTCTTTCTCTGATGGGCTGGCCTGGGGGGTGGGTTTGGCAAGACAGATGCAAGGCTGGAAATAGGGGAAAAGACCAGACCTGGAATTTCTTTGGTACATGGAAGTCCCAGGTGAGGGAACTCTCTCCTTGAATGCAAATTGGCCCCTTCTCTGCCAAGTAGAGTTTTAGACAGTTGCCTAGAACACCAAGAGGTTAGGGTCATACAACCAATACTATATCAAGGTAAGTCTGGAGGTAAAGTCTTCCGAGGATGCCTTCCAGGCAAAGCTCCTACAGGTGGTTCACTACACCAGTGATTTTAAACTCCATACATAAGGATCCCTGTGGACCTCATGTTGACTTAGTTTTAAAATGTAATACTGCCTAAACTGTATTTTTATTTATTTTGGTAACTATTTCCCAGTTACATCTTAAGCTGGTTCTGGCCACATGTAGAAATATTGTGGGTCACATGTGACCTATGGACTGTGTATTTGACACCTTTGACCTATACCATGCAAACTCCCATGGGCCAGCAATAGTTCTTATAATTGTGAGGGAAGTTAGTCGATGTCACAAAGCCAACCAGTTTTTCAGGGGCCTCTGGTATGGTAGAGTGTATCTGGGGTCCGAGGTCCCATCTGCACAGAGCTGCCTCCTTGCCTTTATGATCATAAGCATGTCCTTTCCCTCTCTTGGCCTCAGACAGAAGAGAAATATGCTTTCATTCCATTCCCCTATGTCCCTGTGGGCTTACCCACTGGATTTCTTCCTCTGATGCCCTATGTCTCCTGAGGATGGAAGAGGGAGAGGTGACAAATATTTGTATGGTTATTGGTATGGTCCTACATTTAGTGCTAGGAGAAACCTCAGTGTGCCTAATTTAATCCAAACATCCCATTTTACAGAGAAGGACACTGAGACCAGCAGAATGAAAAGTTTGGATGAAATGACCTACCATGAGCCATACAATTTAGAGCCATAATTCTATAAGCCTCTATTTCTCATCTAACTCTCTCATTTTACAGAGGAGGAAACTGAGACCCATGCTCTTTCACCTATACTGTGCAAACTCTCTAAGGTCCTTCCCAATTTCAGAATTCCATGGTTTTCTCCAGTCAGGGAAGTTTGCTGCCACTTACCATGATACTGTGGAAAGACCTCTTGATTTAGAATCATGGATCCTGGGTTAAATTCCGACCCTTCCCCTTACTGCCTTTGTGATCTAGGGAAAAATCACTTAACCTCTTTGGGCCTCAGTTTCCTCTTCTGAAAAATCAGAGAGTTGGACTAGATGACCTTTAAGGTCCCTTCTAGCCCCAAATATAGGATTCTGGGAATAACTATGAAATCATTTTTCCATTTCCTTCAATTCCTTTCCTCATTTTTCTCCCCAGCAGAAAGGATGAGACAAACTCACTGGGTAAACCCATTCAGATTTTGTGGAATAGGATGAAAAAAGGTTCTCTTCTCTCCACTCTCCCCCAAATCTCCCTCTGGCGTCTATCCTATATCTAGCTGTCCCTCCTCCTATGGGGAACTCGCATTTATAACATCATCAGTTTCTGTCGGTTCTGGGAGTTGAATGACACCTTCATTTGTATGTGTCCCCTTAAAAGCTAAGAGAAACTCCCAAAGGTCTCATTTTGGACTCTGATGCAAAAGCTAAAGCAGAGAACTGAGGACCAGCAGTTTCTGAATTTTCCTGGTAGCCCTGCCTGGACCCAGAACTGTGGACACCCTCTCCATGGTGCTGAAAATAGAGTTTGCAGAGAAATCCTGGAGGGACTCTATTTTATCCTACCCACATATTTGACTTCCCCTTTTTCATTATGGGAGATATCTCCTACTGAAATTTGTAGTTCTCCCCAGAAGCTAGAATTATACACATCCCCAGTAGGAGCCTGGTAGGGGAAAAAAGAGATGAGTTCTGAAGTGACCAGTAATTTTGAGGATTGGGAAAGAGACAATTGCTGTATTGATACCCCCTTACATATACATTGTTGTTCAGTTGTGTCTGACTTTGTGACCCCATTTGGGGGGTGGTTCATAGCAAACTGGTTTGCCACTTCCTTCCAGTGAATTAGGCAGAGGGTAAGTGACTTCCCCAGGGTCACACAGTTAATTTCCGAGGCTGGAGTTGAACCCAGATCTTCCTGACTCCAGGCCCAGCACTCTCTCTGCTGAGCCATCTAGCTACCTCTATATATATTATCACCACCTAGTACAATAGAACCCACAGAATATCAGAGCTGGAAATTGCTTTTGACACCATCCAGTCCAATGCCCTCATTTTATAGAGGCCAAAAAATGACTTCTCTAAGGTCACATAGCTAGTTAGTTAAGGATGAGAATGAAGGTTTCTATATCCCAATCCTGGATTCTTTGTTATAGCATGCTTCTCATTTAACAAATGATGAGGTGTTGATGCTACCAAAATCATTCTCCTTGGTGACAGGGTCATCCAGTTTTGGAATTGAAAAGATTGAACAAGAATGACATTCCTCTTCCTGGTGGCTGGTTAAAATTCCACTTGGAAAGGATCTTCCTCAGAGGGGCACTGTGGGGAGTTCCGAAATTATCATGGTTACCTTGGAGAGTCTGGACAAGAGCATGCTCCCTCATCCACTTCTAGGCACAGACACAAGACCCAGGTAGCCAACCCTAGAATGAACACTGTTCACCAACATCCCAAGTTGTTCTCCAAATCCATCAGGCCCAGAGTATGTTCAATCTTAACACTCACTACAATGAGTGAGTTAGGGGGTCTGATAAATACTGTTTGATGTGGGGGTTGCTCTTGTCCCTGATCACCCACCCCTGACCTGAGCATAGTGTAGCAGGAAGGATGCTGAATCAAGAGTCAGGAGAGATAAATTCTACCATGAGCTCTGGCCCTCACTTACTATGCAACCTTGGACAGATCCTCTCCCCTCTTCGAGTCTCAGGTTCCTCCTTTGTAAAATGAAGGGAATAAAAGAGAATTTCTAAGGCCCGATTCCATTTATATACTTGATAAATCTGTAAGAAACATCCTATTTTGAGAATGTCTGTATAGTTTTATTATACATACATATATTTAATTTATAGATACACATATATTGGGAAGACTTGTGATTTCATCGTTGTATAGAATTCAATAGATTTTATTCCATTCCTGTATACTTGATAAATATGAGGAATGCCTTACTTTAGGAATAATATCTGTGTATTATATAAAGATATAAAATTTATATACATATCCATGTATATATATGTGTATGTATATACATATACATGCATAGAGAGACAGACACATTTTAATTGTCATTCCATCAGAGTAGAGAGTTCACAGTAAGGAGCTTCTCCCAGAGCCAGCCATACTTCTAGGGGTATGGAGAAGGCAGGAATTTGTTCAGGTCCCACAGCCTGTGTGTGATGGGTCTTCCTGACTGGGAGGTTCGCCATCTCTCTGTTATGTCACTGTTCATGGTCTAGTGGATTGAGGGCCAACCCCAGAGGGCTGTGGTCAAGTTCTGATGCTTCCAAGCTGCTTGTCTCTGAGCAAGACACTTAAATCTCTTGGTGTCTCTATGAGGCTTGCTGAGTCACCACATTTACTCATCATCATTGGAGGAGAGAGTTCCTTATCAGGAGTTCTTCACATCCCTGAAATCACTGGGCCTTTCCCTCTAAATACACACACAGTTGGGGAGAGAGATAGGTACATCTTTTTCGAGTTCTCCCTTCCCTTCCCTTCCCTTCCCTTCCCTTCCCTTCCCTTCCCTTCCCTTCCCTTTCCTTCCCACTCTGACTTTTAAGATTGGTTAGAAAGTGATTATGGCTGCTAGATGGCACCGTAGTGCATAGAGTGCTGGGCCTGGAGTCAGGAAGATTCATCTTCCTTGGTTCAAATCCAGCCTCAGATGCTTACCAGCTGTGTGACCCTGGGCAAGTTGCTTCATCCTGTTTGCCTCAGTTTCTTCATCTGTCAGATGGGCTGGAGAAGGAAATGGCAAAGTGCTCCAATATCTTTGCCAAGAAAACCCCAAATAGGGTCACAAAGTGTTGGACAAAACTAAAAAACAACTGAACAACTGTAATCCACATTATAAAAGGATTCACTTTAGACTTCCACTCAGCCCACTTCAAATAGGATTAGATGGATACATATTTTTGTTACCATCTAACTCTCCAATAACATTATATACAGTGAGCTCCTCCTATAATATTCCTTTTGATATCTATAAATATGTCTCAGCTGCTTTTATAGAGCAAACAGAATCTTTCCCCAGAATCCCAAGGAAGGGAAGCAAAACCCACCCCAGAGAAATGTTCCCACGTGGACAGACAAGGTACATCCTAGGCCATAATAAGACAGACATTTTAATTTTTGTCTCTGAGTTTTAGATTTTCCCAAATAAGACTTAAAGGGATTTTAATCCTGTTGGAATCCATCTGTTAGAGTTACATGCAGAGGAGTGAGGGAAACGTTCAGACAATCACCTGGGAGGTAGGATCTGCCCCATGGTCACTTTAGTGGAATTCAGTGGCAGGGACCTGAACTCCTGGGCATCCCACACAACTACTGGCCCTGAGCAGACTCTCCATCAGATAAAGCTGATTTCATTCATCATTGTCCCATGACCACCCTCTCCTGGTTCACAGACCCTGGTCCCACCCATCTTAGATTAAGATTGCCCCTCTGGTGTTCTGTGATGAGCTGTTGGCAGGAAGATTAACCCAAGCACTAAGCCTTGTTCTTGATAATGTCCTACAATTTTCTCCAGATTCAAGGGGTTAAGCCTAGAGGGAAAGTCAATTTCTAGGTCTCACAAGGTATGGTTTTGGGAAAGGTTATATTTACTTTTTAATCTTAGGAATTCTAGTCTATTGACCTGGCTTAATAATCCATATGTGTGTGTGCATACCTTGGGTGGGAAAGGGGAAATTTGGGTGTTTTCATTGGCTGCGGGTTAGTATAAGTCAGAGGGGTGACATGAGAGTCAGGAAGACAACTGAGATCTTGAACCATGCTATCAGGATCCTAGTGTCCAAAATAAGAGAGATGGGAGTCATGTTGTCCTCTGCCCAGATCAGGTCACCTCAGCCCTAGGCATCATATTTTAAGGCCATGGGAAAAGCAGCCCAATATGGCAGAAAGCTGATGTTAAAGTCAAGAAAGCTGGGTTTAAGACTCAGCTCCAAAACATACTGCTTGTGTAAACCAGGACCAGTCACAACTTTCCAGTGCCCCAGACATCCCGTTCAGAATAGAAATTGCATAAAGTTGCTGATTTGCATTGGAGAGGGAGTTTCCTCATGGTGCATTCCTTAGACCAATGAAATCAGGAGTTTGAGCCATATAAAAAAGTAGGAAATGGGCATATTCAAAAGAGGGTGACCAGAGGGGATGAAAGGTCTGGAACCTGTCTTAAAGTCCAACATCCTAACTTGGGATCGGAGGCTCAGCCTTTGAGTCCTTTCATGGGGTGTGTGGCCAAGGAGATGTTCTCACTCTATGATGGAGCAGGCTGTGGCTAATCAGGTGCTTCACTTGTTCAGGCTTTAAAGAGACCCCAATAAAGTGGGGTTTAGTAGGTCAGAGAAGGAGGAAGTGAGTACATCCCCTCACTAAGACCATTTCTTTCAGGTGATCGAGACAAATGACATTTCAGAAGAGAAGATTATAATGAAACAAACTATGGAGGGTAAGGGGGTGTCTATTGTCTCCTTCTCTCCCCTTGGGTTGGATGTTGAGGCTTGGAGTCTGAGGAATGACTATTCTTGGGAGGCATTCTCATAGGTCATTTCTTACAGCTAAAATGTCTTTCTCCTGCCCGTTTAGTGAAATCCTAAAACAATGATTTCTGGGACCTTCTCTGCAACCTTTAGTCTTGGTGCTGTTCAGGGTCACATAGCCCATATGTGTGAGAAGTAGACCTTGTACCTAGGTCTTCATGGCTTTTGAGGCTGGTTCTCTAACCATTAAACAGCACTGTCTCATCATATGAAAAGGTGGTCCTCCTTGTGCCCTGTGTTGCCCACCCCCAGTCCTGGCTCTAAAAGGATGAGGGGATTGGGAAGCTCCATTGTCAGGGGAGGGGAGGCAAGTGTAAAAAGACTGGAAAGGTAGGAAGGGGAAAAGTTGAGAAGAAATTTAGTTGACAAATAGAGGATGCCATCTTTGATCTTAGATGTAATAGGGAGCCACTGAAGTGAGCAGAAGAGGGAGGTAATATAGTTAGATCTGTGCTTTGGCAGCTGAGAGAAGGATGGATTCATGTGAAAAGAGACCTGACACAGAGTCCAAGTGAAAGAATATTTCAACAGTCCAAGTTAGAGTCAATGAGCTCATGAACTGGGCTAATGCCTCTGTGAGTGAAGAGAAAATAAGAGAGATGTTGTTAAAGTAGAAAGTATTTGGCAATGGATCAGGTATATGGGGTGAATGAGAGTGAAGAGCTGAGATGGCCGGTTGAGAGCTCCTAAAGTTGATTGGGAAGATGATGGTTTCCTCAATATTAAGAGAAAAGTTCAAAAGAAAGAAGAGGGTTTTGGGGGAAAGATGACTGAGTTTTGAGTGGCCTGTATGAGATCTCTAACTGGAGATCTTTGAAAGGAAGCTGATGGTGTGAGACTATAGCTCAGGAAACAGACTATCGCTGAATTTATCAGTATAGGAATCACCCATGGAGAAATGATTGTTGAACCCAAAGGGAGGTGATTTGATCACCCAGTGAGATAATATAGAGCAAAAAAGAAAAGAGGATCCAGGACAAAGCATCAGAGGATACCCATAGTCAGTGGTAATGGATGAAGAACAAGTGCAGAAAGCTGAGATGAAGCAGTCAGAGGAATAGAAGGAGAACCAGGAGAGAGTGATATCTTGAAAACTCAGAAAGGAGAGTATTTAAGAGGAGACGGTGGGCAGCAGTGATGAATACTGTAGAGAGGTCATGAAGGATGTAGGCTAAGAAAAGGCCATTTGATTGGCCATTGGACAGATCACTCATAACCTTGGAGAGAGCAGTTTTATTTAGGGCTCAGTTCCATTTGGTGATGGCCCATAGTGAGGGCTTTATAAGCATTTATTGATTTATTATCCTACCATTTTTCCTTAATGTTGTGGGATCAATTCAAGAAAAGTCTACTAAGCATTTGCCATGATGGGTTAGTCTCCTCAAAGGCCCAAAAAGAGGAAAGGGAAGACGTGAGAAGTGGAAAGGTAAATGATCCAGGATGGCTGGAATGAGGGCTTTTTGTCACATGAGGGCATTAGATGAGGTGACCTCTAAGATCTCTTTCAGCTCTCTATCTAGATCTCTGTGTGAAATGAAGTAGCAACTACTAGGTTGGAATCAGACTATGGAGAACTTCAAATGTCAGGATGAAAATCTCTATTATTTATTTGGCAATGGGAGGAGCTACTGCTAGAAACTTAGTAGGAGGGGAATCCAAGCAGAGAAGTGTGTTAGGAAATCTTTCATGGGTCCTTGCCCTTTGGTTCAGGTTTTCCAGACTCAAACAAACTATTGGGGACCATTAGGTTGTTGAGTATTTGGCATGATAGTTCCCCTAAATCATTTCTCTTCTCTCCAAAGACTTACAGGACAAACTAAGTAAGAGAGACAAAGAGGTGGCGTCCTTGGTATCACAGAACGAGATGCTCAAGGCCCAAGTAAGTGGTAAGTTTCCCTATGACATGAGGTGGCCAGTTGCATGTCGGAACCAGTCATGAATGCTCTTCTCCCTCCTTGTCCCAATGAATCTCTCCCTCCCCAACGACCACCACCATCTATCAGGGTGCCTGAAATTCTACCATTAGAGCTTTGGATCTTAATTGCATTGAAGTATCTAAGATGCTTCTGGGTGCAGAGGGCCACATGTTCAGAATGGGTCAGGACAAACTGACTAAGGGTTTTGGGTGTGCCAAAGAATAGGATATAGGAAGATTAGGTGATACCCAGAGGCTTGTCCCCTGGGCTGTCAGTGACAGAAAGAAAGTCTCTGTCCTCAATGAGCTTTTGGTCCCATGGAAGAAAACAACCTGATCAAAAGCCACCAATTAGAGGGAGGGAGGTACATGGACGGACCAAGAAGAAGCAACTGACAAAGGGACAGAGGAGTGAATGTGGTAACTTTGGAGCTGGAGGAAATGGGTTCAAATCTCGCCTCTGATGATTACTCCCTGTACATTGTAGCACAATACGTATCACCTCCCTGGTCCTCAGTTTCCTTATTTGAAAAATAAAAGGATTTGGTTATATGGCCTGTGAGGTCCCTTCCAAATCTCAGAACCTGTGATCCAAATGGAAAAACAATGAAAAAGAAGATGCTAGAATTAAAAAATCATTGCAGGTAGAGACCATTTAGTGGAGAAGCAAACCTGGCACCTTCATTAGATCATCACTATTACGAAAACATGGGATGTATTGGAAATAGTGCCGGACCAAAAGTGAGGAGAGACCTGAGTACAGGTCCTCGATCTCACTCCCACTAGTGACTTTGGGCAGTCATTCCACATCTCCAAGACTCAGTTTCTTCATCGATAAAACAGAGATGATGCTGTTGGTGCTGCCCGCCTCACAAAGTTGTTGTAGAAAAATGTTTTGCAACCCTTACAGAACAGCAGAAGTGGGGTTTGCTACTGCAGGGACTGGTATTAGTCATGGGGACCTGGAGTCACCCTAGAGATGTGAAATTATATCAAATATACTATTTTAAGAAGGCAGGAGATACATGTTTAGAAGGATTTCTTCAGCTTTAGCAAGCCAAAGTGGCAATAGTTCTACTTAACCAAGAGCCTATAGGGCCTGCTAGATTGGTGTTAACCATCCCCCTGCCAAATGAGAGTGCTCAGTGCCTTTTTCTGTCCTCCTGTCTCCTGTCACCTGCCTGAGAAACAGCAGCATCCCCCACTGACCCACCCACAGAGGTTAGTCCTGTGTCCCAGGGGAGAAAGGTCTGATGCCCAAGAGGCCAAAGAATGGATTTGACATCGGTCCCACCACCAGGCAGATGAGTACGTAGGTAGGTAGGTAGGTTAAGCATTTAAGGGCTTACTATGACCCAGTTACTATACTAAGCTTTGGGATTTCAGATGCAAGAAGAAAGTCTCTGCCCTCAAGAAGCTTCTATTCCAAAGGAAGAAAACAACCTATACAGGGGAGCTGGAAAGTGAGGGTGGGTGGGACTGGAGGGGGGGGTGGCTCACAAGGAGGTGGAGAAGTCTGGGGAGTGAGAATCCCATTAAGAGAGAAGTAAGGATGGCCCAGCCCCCCAGGAAATGGCCCCATCTGCTCTCCTTTAAACCCTTGGCCTATGAACCAGGCCCATAATTCATGGCCATCTTAACCCTTATATCTGGCATTTCTGATCCACAGCCCTGGAAGGCAAGTGTAAGTCAGGAGACAAGAAAGCAGACGCCCTCCTGAAGGAGAAGAAACGGCTAGAAGCTGAGCTCGAGGCCGTGTCCCGCAAGACCCACGATGCCTCTGGGCAGTTGGTGCTCATTAGCCAGGAGCTGCTGAGAAAGGAGCGGTGAGTGGGCTCGACCAGGAGACCCCCAGCTGCCTCAGATACTCTACCCCCTCTCTGGTGTGCCAAGGTGTGCTCCATGCCAGAACTCTCTGCTAAATACTTGGCTAGGAGAAGAGGGCACAGCAAGAGGGACGAAACCCATCCTGTCTGTGGGGAGCATGCCATCTACTGGCGAGGCCAAACAGTCTGGTGGAAAGAGCCCAGGCTTCCAAATGCAGTGTGACTCTGAGAAGAAAGGAAGAGAGAAAAGAAGAAAGGAGAGAGGAAGGAAGGAAGGAAGGAGGGAGGGAAGGAAGGAAGGAAGGAAGGAAGGAAGGAAGGAAGGAAGGAAGGAAGGAAGGTCTGGTGTTCTATTCACTTCCCCTCCTTGCTAACATAGGATCATAGATGCAGAGCTTAAAGGGACGTCAGAGGCCATCTGGTCCAACCCCCTTGTTTTACACAAGAGCAACCTGAGGGCCAGAAGGTTCCTTACTCAAGGTCATGAAATAATAAAAGTTTATAGGCTCATAGATATGAAGCTGGGAAAGACCTAAGGTCCAACCCCCTCATTTTACAGATGAGGAAACTGAGGCCCAAGGATGTTAAGTGACTTGCCCAAAGTCATGCATGTTACAGGTCTCAGAGGCAGGATTTGAACTCTCATCCCCTGACTCTAGACCCAGCATCAGTCTACCCTGAGCTTTATTTTCCTTTTCTGCAAAACGCGAATAACAAATGATCCATGCCCTCTGTGCTTCCCAGGACTCCTGTGAGGCTGGGATGACCCTCTGGGATGCTGCCCTCTCTGTTGTCTGCAGGGGACATGCTGCCTTCTGGGCTGCTTCAGGAAGCCCATTTGAAAGAGGATGCATCCTTCTGTCCAGTGTATGGCTTTCTTTTCTCAGTCTCTGTCCTTGGCCTCAGGCGCCCTCTAGTGGAGTTTGAGAGCCCGCGGATTACCGGGGAGACTTTCCTACATGACACACTCATTTCCAAGGGGCTGTTCTCAATCTTTGCAGCCTTTATTTTTTTTAAGTAGATCCTCTTTCCCCTTTCTAAAAAGTTTGTTTTGCCTTAGATTTTTACATCACAGTCTTTTTCCAGTGAATTTTCCCTTGTCACAACAACAAAAGCACCATTAGAAGTAAAAGACCAATAGTTATGCAATATTCCATACCCCCAGGCCCCCCACCTCTCCAACAAAGGAAAGCGTCCATTTTCTTTGGGTTTGCAACCCATGCATGATCCTTTATGATCACAGTCAGCTCCCTTACCCTTGCATCAGTTCAGAGAAATCTTCCCATGTTTCTCATCTTAGAAACTGTTCCAGACACAGTTCAAATGTCTCCTTCTCCAGGAAGCTCTCCCTGACTGCACCCAGCCCATAGTGATTTTTTTCCTTCCTTGGAGCTCCTCCCTTACAAAGTTATGAAAGTCAAACTGAGATAATATATAGAAAGGATCTTGGAAACCTTAAAGTATTATGTGAATGTCAGTTGTGAGGATGAGGATGAGTAATATGGGAAACCTTTAATCATCTCCCCTTGCCCGAAATACTTTCCCATTGCCTTTTGCCCATTCTTCAAAGCTCGATTCCTATCTCATCTCCTCCAAGAAGCATTCCATGACTACACCAGTCCATCATGTTTCTTCCAGTAATGGTTAGACTTGGAGTCAGGAAGACCCGAGTTCAAATCCAGTATCAGATGCTTCCTAACTGTGTAACCATGGGCAAGTTTCTCCTCTCAATGATTCTGTTTCCTCATCTATAAAAATGATGAGAGTTTGGACCTTGGGCAGGTCGGTGCCTTGGCCCTCAGATGCTTTCCCTGTAAAATGTGGATGCCAAACTCAGTGGTCTCTGAGCCCCTTCACAATCTCATGATCCTCTGGGCTCCTAGAGCCCTGACTGTCTTTATCTCCTCTCTGGCTCTTAGCAAAGCCTTCTCTGGGGCATCTCTTGCCTTGTTTTTTAATTGTCTTATTTGGGTTGGTCTCTCCCCAGCTGAATCACCCATTCCTAATGACACCTTGCCCTCCTTCTCTCAGGTCTGAGCATCCACTTGGTTCTCAGGAAATTATTTTTGCATGAATGAGTACAGGGACCGAGGAGGTTGGGGCTCCTGCTGCAACTGGGCAGGGACACGGCAGGCCGTGACCAATCATCTTGTTCTGTTTCCTGTCCAGGAGTCTGAATGAGCTGCGGGCCTTGCTGCTCGAAGCTAACCGTCACTCCCCGGGGCCAGAGAGGGACCTGAGCCGCGAGGTGCACAAGGCTGAGTGGAGGCTCAAAGAGCAGAAACTCAAGGATGACATCAAAGGGCTGAGAGAGAAGCTGGTTGTGCTGGTGAGCGAGGCAAGGAGGCTGGGAGGGCGGCAACGAGGGAGGTATTTTTCCTGAAGATGCACAGAGGACCCTTCCCCCAAGAAATAAGCCTAACAGGCAGACAGGACAGTTTGGCTCCTAGGCTGGTGAAATGAAAGCACACATTTTAAGAATGTTTTCTAAACAAACCACAAATAACATTAACTTTAAGCTTTCATGTACTTGACCAAAAGGCGGTCGACCCAGAGTATAGAATGGGACATATATTTTTGGACATAGACAAAGGAAGAATTTGTTTTACTTCTCCCTGCGTATTTGTTACAAATTTTTCTTCTTGATTGAAAGGGAGACATTGGGAAAAGCAAATACATTCTTGTTAATTTTTTTAATAAAAAAAGTTTATACATATAACAAAGTATAGCAGACTTTATGCTGGACTTGGCCTTAGGACATCTAGGTTCAAATCCCATCTGAGACGCTTACTAGTTGACCTGCATGGCCAAGGGTGAGTCACATGAGCTCTCCGAGACTCAGATTTGTCACCTGTAATAGAGATTTCAATGGCAGAGTCTTTCCCTGGGAGTCATTAGCAGTGACAGAGCAGATGGCAACATCAGGGGGTCTGGAGGGCACAGCAGCCAAGCAGAGGACAGTGGCATCTTTAGCAGCTATGTGATCATTGATGACATACGGACCCTCTGTTGGAAAGTTGACTGTGTCCACCCTGCTGGAAGGATCGTTGTTGGGCTCTGTATGTCCCTCCATGGGTTTGGGCCGCACTGACCCATCTATGTTATCATCCATACCCTCACCTGGCCAGCAGCTCACATCTGTAGTATGGTTGGTAGATTCACGTCCAGTGGCAGAAGAAAGTAACCTAAAAATGAGATCTTGTCCTCATTGAGATGTATCCTGACCCACAGACTACTCAATATCCCTGCAAGTGGAGAAGACTATTGTCAGTGATGTTAAAGTCACTGCCATCTTTTCATGTTGGCCAAGCTTACTCACTCAGAGTCATCCCAGACACTTAACTACTTTGTCCCATCCCCCTCCATCCAGTCATGGACCAAATCTTGTCAGTTCTGACTGTGGGATATCTCTCACATCCATCCCCTTCTCTCTCATGGCTACCAAGTAAATTCAAACCCTCATCTCTACCCCCCTTAGACTATTGCAATAGCCCCAGCCTCCAGGGTCTCCCTTTCAGTCCATACCACTCGAGCACCCCCACTGACCTTCTCAAAGCATGTCATTCTTGCTCTAGGATAAAATGCACATCCCTCTATTTGGCTTTAGATGTCTTTACCTTCTAACTCCAGCCACATTTCGCATTGATCGCCCTCATACACTTTCCTTTCTAACCAAACTGACCATCTTGCCTCTCACCTCTGCCCTGTACAATCTCTTATTTCCTTCAAAGGTCAAGCCCAGAGTCACCTCCCACACATGTCCATTCTGAACGCTCAGTTCCTAAGGTCTTCTCCTTCCAAAATTTAATGTTTAAGACATCACCCCATGATGTCATCAGTCCTCTTTGGTAAAGAAGAACAAACAGCAACAAAGTATAAATTGTATGTGTGTGTATGTGTGTGTGTGTGTGTGTGTGTGTGTGTGTGTGTGTGTGGTTTTTTTCCTAATGGAACATCAGTTCCTTAAGGGTGGAGATTGCTTTGTACTGTTTTTATAGTCTGGCACACAATAAGTACTAACTGAACGTTTGTTGAATAAATAGAAACTGTGGATCATCAGCCGAGTTGGATAAGAGGGGTAGTTCTACTTTCCTTGGTACCCATCAGAGGTGCTTTCACCCTAGGTATGGCCACTGAATTCCCATGAGTAGATCTCACAACACCCAATGTCTCTCTCATGCTTTGGATGATTGAACCCAACTCCTGAAATGTATAGAGAGAAGGGGGAAGAGAGAGAGAAAGACAGTGAGACAGAGAGAGAGAGAGAGAGAGAGAGAGAGAGAGAGAGAGAGAGAGAGAGAGAGAGAGAAGAGGCAGATACCGAGAGGTGAGTGACATTTTGAATGGCTAAGAAAATTTTCTTTCTCCTCTTCTTTCTCCTCTTTTGATGCTGATGAAGAATGACCTGTTCCCCATCCATCCCCACCCTCCCAGAAAAAGGAAGAAACCAGGGTTAACTCTAGGTGTTTTCCACTTCATCATCACAGGGCAATGATGTAAATCATGTGGAATTTTGCTTGTGGCACAATATTCTTTGCCATGAGGGACTAAGACATGGGCAGTGATTGTATATCACTACAGTGGGAGATTTAGGAGATTCACACGTGTGCATTTTTCTTTGGCCAGAGGAGATATTTTTGTTGAGTCTTTCTGCTATGCCTTCTGGGTTAATGCATATGTATAATAGGCAATTTTTGTTTATTTTGTGAATGCTATAATTACCATACCACATATGCTGGAGAAGTAAGGAGCTTATTAAACCAAGTTATTTATACATTTCCTTCTGTCTGCATTGACATACCCTTAGAGAACCACTACCGTAATGCATCACCATTGAGAAAAATGGAAATGCCCAGGAAGAGGTGGAGGGCAGTGTGTTGTAGAGGAAAGAGCCCTGGTTTTGGATCGACCTATGATGCCTATCAGCTCAGTGACCTTCAAGTCTGGGAAGAGCATGGTAGCCATCTTCATGTATTTGGTGGATTGTTATATGTTATATGGAAATTAGATTGGTAATGTTGGACCCTGGAGAACAGAGTCAGCCATTACGGAGAGGCAGGGTCAAAGTATTGGTCATTTTCCTACTAGAGATGAACAAAAGTGGAGTGGACTTCATTGGGAGGTCATGAGTTCTCCCTCTCTGAAAGTCCTAAGGAAAAGATGAATGACCACTTGTTAGATTGCCAGAGGAGATGTCTTCCTGTTTAGCTCTTTGGCCTCAGTGGTTCATACACTCATACATTTAGAGCTGAAAGCAACTTTGGAGGTCACCCATTTTATAGATTTGCCTTGTATGTGTCTGAGGCTGGATTTGAACTCAAAGCCAGCATTTAGCTACTGATGCCCCTGGCTGGTCTCTGAAAT
>CM053770.1:281212442-281227469 GCA_028658325.1 Potorous gilbertii | reverse complement strand
ATCTGTGTAGTTTTGCAAATGACTTCCATAATAGTCGTGTTGTGTAAGACTAACTATATTTCCCTCCATCCTATCCTGCCCCCCATTGTTTCTATTCTCTCTTTTGATCCTGTCTCTCCCCGAGTGTTGACTTCAAGTTGCTCCCTCCTGGGCTCTCTTGGCTGTCCAGTCCCTGCCATTCTGATTATCATTTAGAACCCTAGTCATGATAACACAATAATGTAACTATAATTACATACCTGCCTTGATAAATTACACCAGTGATGATTTGTCAGCACATGAGGTGCTCTCAAATATAAGAATATCAGAAACTCTCGAGTTCTGCCTAGAGAGTTTCCTTGAATGGTGCATATTCCTCCGACTTCAAACCAGGAGCTTGGGATACTGTGGGGCTGCTTGATCACCCTTCCTCAAATATCTCCCTACAACAATCCATCCTCCACTTACTGTCAACACAATTTTCCTAAAAGCACAGATCTAACTATGACACTGCCCTGCTTAACTCCAATGGTTCCCTATTACTCCCAGAATGAAGTATAAAATGCCCTTTTGGGCATTTAAAGCCCTTCTCAAAGTTCACAAGCCCTTTCCTCAATTTCTTCTAAGTCAGTTGTTATTAATTTGGACTCCAAAGACCACCCTTACTCAGAGGTTCATGAATAGATTTTAGGAATCTATGAACTGGATGGGAAAAACTATATCTTTATTTTTATTTATATTTAACAGAAACTTAACAGTTTCTTCAATTAAGAATTAAACACAACAAAGATATTCTGAGAAGTGGTCCATAGGTTTCACCAGACTACCAAAGGGATCTAGGACAGAAACAAGGCTAAGAATCCCTGAACTGGGACATCTTAATACCTTACTTGAGTCCACCCCTCTCACAGTCCCCCTGGCTGCAGTTGTAACTGTTCTAGAAGTCTCTGTCAATGAGAGCGGGCCATGGAAAATTGACCAGCAGGTGTTGTCTGGTACTGTTGTGTCCAGTTTTCTGATTTGAGCCTAGGATGATAGGGTGAAGGTATGAGCGGATCAAAGACCAGTTCATATTGGATTACTCTGGACTTGGGTTCAAATCTTGCTTCTGTGTGGCCTTAGAGGGATCATTCATATCCCTAAGTCTGTTTCCTCATCTGTAAATGAGAAGGATGATCTCTGAGGTCTAGCTTTAGAGCTATGATCTGGCCTCAGTTTCCCCATTTGTAAAGTGAGGATGTTGGACCTGGTGCTCTCTGAGTTCCCTTCTAGCTTTGAGTCTGTGATCCCATGATTCTGGATTGAGGACTCTGTCCTAGGTCCTGAGAGGGCTGGGCATGGCCTGTAAGATCATATACAGGAAAACCTTGGAACTTTGAATCCAGAATGGAGGAGTATTCAGGATGAGGATGAGAACTCCAGGGCAGCCCTTCTAGGCACTGAGACAGGGTGGCCTGGGGGACACTGAACATCCTCAAGCCAGGAAAGCTCTGTCTCTGCCATTGCCAGCCAGGGTAGAGGGGCATGAGGTGCATATAGAGAGGTCAGCTTTCAAACCCCAAAATAGCCTCTCCCAGAGATCCTTTCAGCAGGTTCTGTTGAAAAGGCTTTGAGCCACATCCTGGGCATCTTTCCTATTTTTATTCTTTTCTGTTCTCCACTCCTGCCCCCAACAAATCTCTCACAAGTTCTCTGACCCTTCCAGTGCCATGGCTCCCACTGGGTCAGAGCTGTTGAGCACTCATTCTCTTCACTCTCCTACTGCTCAGGACTCTATTACCTTCAATTCCTGAACCAGTCAGCTGTAGATAATATTAAATAAATATTTAGAAAGGCCAGTGGGACAGAGCAAGATGAAAGAAAAGGAGAACAAGGAGAGAGGGAGGCTATTTCAGGGGGACAACAGTCAGGAAGGTAGATTCAATCTAATGGGAAGGAGGATGAAACTGCCTGTCCCTCTTTTAAAATATACTCCCCATTCCTTTCCTTCCCCCCCCCACTTTCTCCATCTAGACATTCCCAGCAAGCTATGCTACAGGAATGAATGTCCAGGGCCTCAGCATCCTACTGTTCCCACCTTTCATCCTCCCATAAGACAAGTAGGGCACAGTCCTCTCCAGGTCTCCCTGAGTCTATGTGGCATTGTCTATTAGAGGAACCCTTTCCCTCCCCCACTCCCATATCATGTAATTGGTTCCTTTTAACAGGGGCTTGGAGATCCAAGGTTCCCCCTTCCAAGGCCAAGGCAGACAACTCTGATTGATGAGCGGTGTCCTGGATATTGTTGCATTTATTATTAATAAACCCTTTGTTCCCCTCAGGGGTAAACAGTTGGAAGGAGCCTTTCAAATTCATTTCTCCTTCCCTGAAAGTTAAAGAAAAGAATTAATAAATAGTCCATAATTCTGGCAAAATATTGAATCATCCAAGAGGAAATAGAAATGTCTAGGAGATTCTGGAAAACCATGGATCGGGGGAAGGTCACTACTCATTCCCTCAACCTAGACATCTGTCCAAAGAGCTTGAGAGACCAATCTTCATCCTTGGTATTAAGATGTGTATAATTCTTATAGCAACATTTTAAAAATAATAACATTATATGCAATAATTATAACGGCCACTTCTCATCTACACAGTCCTTGACATATTATGAAACAGTTTCACATCTTTTGTCTTGTTTGATTCTCATGAGAGCTCTATGTAACGGTCAAGGCAGGGATTGCCGCCCCCAAACGGAGCAAGTAAATTTCCCATTGTTATCCAGCTAGAATCAAGATTTTCTGAGTCTGATAGACTCAGTTTTCCTGTATCCTATTCCTGGGCTCTTTCCATTGGGCCAAGCCAGACTCCATAAGTAATGCTCAGGATTAGAGACTAAGAGAACCTGGAAGACATCAAGATCAACTCCCTCACTTTATTGATGAGGAAAAAATGAGAGATGGAGAGAAATGAAGTGACTAGCCCAGGGTCACAGAGTTAGTAATTGCCTAAGGCAGAATTGAACTCAAGTCTTTCTGACTCCATACCTAGCACTCTATCCATTATACCCCCTAGATGCATTGCTGACCCATTGATTCCCTCCAACTCTCTGCATTACCCCTTACCTTACTCCCAGGCTATACATATTCAGATATGAAGTAGGAAATAGCATTGTTTTTTGGACTCAGAGATCTGGGTTCAAATCCTGCCTCTGTCATTGTCCCTGTGACCTTGGGCAAGTCACAATCTGAGTCACTGTTTCCTCATATGTAAAATGAGACTGTGGATGCAATACCCTCTAAGATCCCTTTCATTTCTAGATCTGTGACCCTATAATCTACTCAGATGATTGACTGGTCATCAGAGGTCACACTCTGGGATTGAGTATGCAGGAGTTTTAGGAAAGGGACCACAGAGGAGTATCTCTCCACTGCAAATGATTATTGTGTCTTGCCAGGTAACACACCTTGTTACCTTCAGGGGAATCTGACCCTGAGAGTCTCACCACAGGTAGTGAAACAACCAATTAATCAAACATTAAGCATTTATTAAGTGCCTACTGTGTGCTAAGGTCCAGGTCTCAGTCTTGCTGTTAGCTTGTTATGTAACCTTGACCATCCCTTCTTGTCTCTGGCTCTCAACTTTGTCATTTGTAGAATCAGGAAGAACCAGCTCCCCTGAGTACTTTAAGGTAGAGGATTTATCTGAGAGATTCACTTGCAGAGAACTGGAAACAAAGCAGATGCCCATTGATTGGGAAACGGCAGAATGAGTTGTTGCATAAATGTAAAGGCATACCACTGTGCCACAAGAAATGATGATTAGGAAAAGTATGGAGAAGCATCAGAAGATTTCTACAAAGTCATGCAAGGTGAAGTAAGAAAAACCAGGAAAACAGTGTACACGCTGACTACAATGGTGTAAATGGACAGAAAAGCAATAAAAACAAAATGTCTATGTAATTAAAATGAACAAATTTGGCCCCAAAGAAGAAATTTCAAAATTTTTGTGCCAGAGGTGAGGGTGGGGGTGGTTGGATATGGAATATCGCATATACTGTCAGACATGATTAGTTTTGCTGAATTGCTTTTTCTTCTTGTTTTTTGTTTCGATTATGGGGCAGCTAGGTGGTACAGTGGATAGAGCACCAGTGCAGGAGTCAGGAGGACCTGAGTTCAAATCTCACCTCAGACACTTGACATTCACTAGCTGTGTGACCTTGGGCAAGTCACTTAACCCCAATTGTCTCATCCTGGGTCATCTCCAGTCATCCTGATGAATATCTGGTCACTGGATTCAGATGGCTCTGGAGGAGAAGTGAGGCCAGTGACCTGCACAGCCCTCCTTCACTCAAAACAAAGTCAAGTGCAGGTCATGTCATCATTTCTCTAATGGCATGGTCTTCTTCAGCAATGAAGGACAAACATGCACACACAAAAATGAAGTATTGGTTACAAGCGATGACTGTCTAAGGGCAAGAGAAGGGATATATTTAGAAATGAAGACATAAAAACAAAAGATAGCAATAAAATGTTTTTAAAAGAAAGCAAGGTTGTGTATCTTTTGCTTTCACAATGGGTAGGGAAAGGGTAGCGAGAGGGAGAGAATATGGAACTGAAAATTTAAAAAAAAATTAAATAAGGAGGGCTGTGGTATTGTATAATAGAAAGAATGTTAGATTTGGAGTCAAGAAGACCAGGATTAACATCTTTCCTCGGAAACTTACACTCTCTGTGCCTCAACTTGACAATCTATAACATGGGGATAATTATAACTTCAGCAACTACCTCATAGTTGGGAGAGTCCAGTGACATAACCATTTATTGGCTTGCCAATTGTCTCTAGACTTAAGGAAATAATGGAGACAATGCTAATAATGCAGAGTAAATTTAAAAGTGATTCATGTATACATTTTCCCCCTGGTAAGCCGGTTGTTAAACCTGGTCCCTTCCTTGAAGGATTTTTCAGTATGAAGCAGTTGCACATTTTGGAAGATAACCCCATCTATGCTTGTATTTGAAGTAAGACAATTCAGCTCATTTAGTCCAGTCTCTTCTTTGACAAGAAAAGCAAACCAAGGACCAGAAAGTGTACCAAGATCTGTACCAAGAGGTGTTGATATTAGCCATTTGGAATGCACAGGGACATACCGATGAAAGGTGACCACATAGACTTTAGAGGAGGATCCAGAGACCTCTTGGGAAAGAGGACTTCATAGGAGACTAGAATTTGGCAGGTGACTTAAAAAGAACACATATGTCTGCAGCTTCTTTTCCCCTCTGAGATGTATTCAGAACCCTCCCCCATAATCCACAAATCTTTATTATTGACTTTACACTAATTGATGTCATGTATTCCTAAGGACTGACTCCAAGGGCTCTGGACACTTGCCACTGATTCTCAGCAAGTGTGTTTCTCTGGGTGGATGAAGCATGTGCTTCCTTGGAACCCAGGTGCCTTTGTCTGGGTCTTCCTTTTCCTTCTGGTTGTTTTCTTCACACACACATACACACACACACTTTACGAAGCCATCGCTGTTCTGATCAGTTCACACAGTAATTCTCTTGGAGGAGAATCTTCCCTTTAACCGAATGGTTTATGTCAGAGATGGGCAATCTACTGCTTGAGAACCAAATCTAGCTGCTGCCTGCTTTTGAACCAGATAAAAATAGTTGTTACATTTTAAAATAAAATTTTATTAAATTTTAAAATGTGAAAACCATTTTTAGCTGAGGGTTACACAAAAACAGCTGGATTTTTGGCCTTTGGTCAGTGGTTTGCTGATCCCTGGTTTATATAATAGTCATAGGATGCTGGGTAATGATATTGACCCATTTAGGCATGTCCTTGTAATATATGTGGGCTGTTCCTTATAGAACTGTTCCCATACCTTGATGTTCTGCCTCTGATACTTATTACCTATGTGACCATGAATAAGTCTCTTAATCCCTGGGGATCTTGGTTTCTACATCTGTAAAATGAGGGGGTTGGTCTGACAAGGGTAGAGATCTGGGATCCAAAAAGGCCTTGACTGGCCGGAAATGTTGGGCAGACTCTAATGAGATGACATATAATAGGGATAATTGTATAGTCCTATACCTGAATTCTAAATTCTAAAGAGCATCTTCAGTCAGTCAATAGGCATTTATTTAACACCTACTATGTGCACTTTTTCTAAGTGTACAATATAAGATGGGAAAAATGAGATTAAACAACCAGATTTCTAAAAAAGATCTGAGGGATTTGGCAGACTGCAAATTCAATATGAATTAATATTACAATAGGATAGGCAGGAAAATGAATGTGATCCTAGGCTGTGTTAAGGGTAACAATGTCCAGGCTGGAGGGGGTGATGGTACTATAGCATGATGCCCTGGTGAAACCACATCTGTTCAAGGTGCAGAATGAGACATACATTTTTAGACAAGGAAAGTAAGGGATATAATCAACAGTCAATGAACATAAATTCCTACAGTGGGGATACAAAAAAAGGTAAAAGGCAGTCTTTGTCCTTAAAGATCTAATGGAGGATACAATAATCACATAACTGAGTACAAATGAACTATAAACAAGATAAACAGGAAACAATTGAGAGAAGGAAGATGCTAGAATTAAAAGGAGTTGGTAAAGGCTTCCCCTAGAGGATGGGGTTTTAGTTGAAAAGAAGCCTGGAGGTGTAGATTATGGGGTGGGGAGAGAGGGAGAGGGAGAGAGATGGAGAGACATAGAGAGACGCAGAAAGAGTACATTCCAGGCTTGGGGGGCAGCTGGAGAAAATGCCCAGAGTCAAGAGATAAGAGTATCTTGTTCTAGAATAGCCAGGAGGCCAGTGTCACTGGATCAAAAGGTACATATTATGGGGAGTAAGATGTAAGAAGACTAGAAGCGTGGAAAGGGGTGAAGTTATGAAGGGCTTTGAATGCCAGACAGAGCACTGAGTATTTGATCCTGGAGCAATAGAGAGCCAGGGGTTTATTGAGTAGAAGGTGACATATTTGAAGCTGCACTTTAAGAAAATCACTTTGGAGACTGAATGAAGGACATATTGGAGGGAGGAGAGACTTGAGGCAGGAAGACCAGCCAACAGGCTATTGCAAAAATGCCTTCCCCCCCAAGTTTATTTATTTTAATTAATTAATTATTTAATTTGCTTTCAGTTTTCAACAATCCCTTCCATAAGTCTTAAACTTTTCCCCTCTTCCTCCCCACTCCTTCCCTGAGACGGCATGCAATCTTGTGTGGGTTCTACACATACATTCTTATGAAACACATTTTGACACTAGTCATGTTGCATAGAAGAATTAAAATGAATGGGAGAAACCATTTGGGCCAACCAAAACATGCAAATATCTTTAAAGAGTTTTATTTTTCTTTAAAATATTTTGAGGGGATGGGATATGAGAGAGAAATTTAGGGTTTATTAATCTAAAAATAAAATTAAAAAAATTCAAGTTAGGGTGTGTTCACAGGAGGCTGGACAGGAAAGGTCCTTGAAATTGTGCCTTTATTTCTCCATTAACATGGAGAGGAGATGGTTGTTTTCTGATATTTGAAAGGCTGGCATATGGAAGAAAGATTATAGGCAGCAAGGTGGTGCAGTGGATAGTCAGGAAGACTTGGGTGCAAAACTGGCCTCAGATACATACTAGCTGTAGGACTGTGGGTAAGTCACTTGACCGTGCCTGCCTCAGTTTCCTCATCTGTAAAATGGGAATAATGATAGCATCTACCCCACCAGGGTTGTTGGAAAATTAAAATATGATAATATTTGCAAAGTGATCTTTAAAACTTAAAGCACTATGTAAAAATAGTAGATATTGTTATCTTAATTACGATCGTAAATCTTGGGTACCTTGGTTTCAATGGGCAAAACTAGAAGAAAATTGTGTATTGGAGTGGGGCATGCAGTTGTGGAGGTCATTGTAAGAAAAACTGCACAATAATGAGAGCTGTCCAAAGGTGAAATGAGTTGTTTGGGGATGTGGTGGAATCCTCTTTATTAGAGGTCTTTGCGAGAGGCCAGATGAAACCTTGTTCAAGATACTTATTGTTCGTGAAATCTTGTTTTAAGTATGGATTGGACAAGTTGGCCTCTGAGGTAAAAATATAATATTGTAATTATAATAGCATTTATAAAGTGCTTTAAGGCTTACAAAGAACTTTAGAAATATGATCACATTTTATCCTTTCAACAATTCCAGGAGCTATGTGCTATTACTAGCCTTCTTTTACGGATGGGGAAACTGAGGAAAACAGGGGTTAAATGACTTACTCAGGGTCACAAAGCTGGTGTTAGAGGTTAGATTTGAATTCAGGCTCTATCCACTGAGCGACCCAGCTTTCTGGGAGAAGTTAAATGACTAGACCCTGTCTCAAGTGTTGGGGTTTTAAATAAAAAGCCAAATGGTCCCTGCTCACAAACAGCTCTGCTCTAATAGTGGTAGAAGAGGCAGGCAGAAAGTTTCTCCTGCAAATCATATGGAAAGCCCGTGGTCCTCAGGGTGAGTTGGCAAAGCAGGGCAAGTGTCTTCTTGGATGTCATGTCTAGTGTTAACATTGTGTTTGCTTCTGATACTGAGCCATAAGACAGAATCAAGGACTCTGATGATGGGAACTTTTAATTCTGGGTCTTCAGGAGTGGGGCAGGGGAAGGGGGTTGCTGCTAAGGAGGCAGGGTCTTCAGTACCTGCAGGAATGATTGCCAGGTCTTGTCTATCTCTGAGAAGTTCACCCTCCTGATGTATAGGGGAGCCACCAGAATTGGAGGTCAGAGGGTGGGGCTTTGTGATCACAGATTCAGAGCTGGAAGGGGACATTGAGTATAACTCAAGTGAGGCAGATGTTGGCGCAGTGAATAGAGTGCCAGGCCTGGGGTCAGGAAGACCAGAGTTCAAATCCAGCCCCAGATACTCCCTAGCTGTGTGACCCTGGGCAAGTCACTTAACCTCTGTCTGATCAAGTGAGAAAATAATTGTAAAGTGCTCAGCACACGACTAGTCGTGTCCTTTGTGACTCCACTTGGGGTTTTCTTGGAGTGGTTTGCCATTTCCTTCTCCCTCTCATTTGACAGATGAGGAAACTGAAGCAAACAGGATGAAGTGACTTGCCTAAGGTCACATAGTTGGACACGTCTGAGGACTGATTTGAACTTGGGAAGATGAGTGTTCCTGACTCTAGGCCTGCTGCTCAACACACTATGGCACCCCTTAGAGTCTCAGCTGGCACATTCTAGGCGCTATATAAAAGTTGGTCAAACAAAAGTTTGCACATGAAAAAATTGAGGCCCAGAGAGGTTAGATTACTTGCCCAGGGTCACACAGCCAACATAAAATCCGTGATGTAGTTTGAACCCAAGACTTTGTGAATCCAAGTCCAATATCTGTCTGCTTCACCAGCAAGTTTAGTTTGTGGTAATAGAAGGGATGGTGATCCCCTGAAGAAAGGTTTTTCATCTTAATGAAGATCACAGAGACTCGGTATAAAGTGGGATCCTTGTTATAGCAGGGCCCTGCTATCCCCAGGGTTGTCTACATCAGTGCCTGAGGGAAGGTCAGGGAGGAGGAAGGGGGTTGATCAAGGAAATGTTTTCAGATTAGTGATCTCTAGCTGGAAGGGGCCTAGACCCTCATTTTACAGATGGGGAAACAGATCCATGGGGATAAAGTGACACAGGATCATAGATCCTGGAATTCAGTCCAACCCACTTACTTTACAGATGAGGAAACTGAGACCCAGAAAGATAGTGATTTGCTATAATAGAGAAGAGGTTGGAAGCCAGGTGCTTTCACTGCAGAACCAGCCTGCCATCTTTCCACCATCCTGTGCCTGGGATTGCTCAAGGGGGAGGGCTGGACTTTCTCCCCTCATCCTCCAGCTCCCCATGCCCCCCCCTTCAGGGGTTGCAAATGTTTGCCAGAACAGGGCTGGGACAGGAAAGGTTAACCCAGGAGACCAAGGCTGGAGCTGACAGACAGCCTGTGGCTGGGAGGCCTTTGGCAAGAAGCCAGGTTTAGGAAAAGAATATCAAATGTCCTTTGGAAAATGAGACTCTCTGCCATCTCCCCACCTCCCCCCACTCCCCACCCAGACCTAAAAGAGAAGAAAGAAGCCAGCTTTTCTAATTAGATTTCATGTGACCTAGTGACAAATCCTCCTTCTGCCCTGTTTAGAAGTGACATCTCTTTTTATGATTTGCCCATCCCCTATTCCACAGAGACCGGAAGAAAGCAACAGTCAGAGAGAGAACCAGGAGGCAGGCCGTGCCCAGCAGTCACTAATTAAACAAATTAGAGAGAAAAACACCCACCCTTCCTTGTGCAGAGGTAATTGTTTTCTGGCTGGGCTGCTGTTCATCAGACAGCCCTCTTCCTGTTGAGGCAGAGATAGATTGGGTTTGAAGGCACCTCTGATTTGGGATTCTGCCTTCCTTCCCCTACTTTCCTCCATCCTTCCTTTCTTCCTGTTCCACTTTTCATCTCCCCCTTTTCCCTTCTTGCACTTTTCATACCCCACCTCCCTATCTTCCATCATTATTATCAAAGCCCAACCAGTCAAATCTGTTGAAGCTTCCCTCCTGCCTAGCTTTGGGCTTGAGGTTATAAAGGGGGACCCCAGAAGCCTTGTGCCCATGGCTGGGCATCCCTTCCTTAGGACTGTGGGCTGGAGCCTAGATCTCAGCTGGAAGGAACTTCAGAGAAGCCAGCTGGTCTAACCCTCTTATTTTACAAATGGGGAAACTGAGGCCCAGGGGAGAAAGTGACATAGGATCATAGATCCTGGAAAAGGCCTCAGAGGCATCTGGTCCAAATCCCCTCATTTTACAGATGGGGAAACTGAGGTTCAAGGAGAACAAGTGACTTGCCCAAGGTCATACACATAGTAAGCCTCCAAGGTGGGACTGGAAACCTGTCCTTGTACTTCTGTGCTCTGGCTTGATCTCTTCCCCCAGGAGGGAAGGAGGGTAATAACTCACCCTTATTTAGCACCTCGGTGTGAACAAGGGAGTATATGATCAGACAAACAAAGCTAGGTTTTATCTGGAACACAGCCCCACTCATTGCTATTCTGGCATACGGCTATGTCTGGGTTTCGGGATGGCATCAGGTAGACACTTTAGCGTGCTCTGTCCACTACAATGAAGCTGGAAGAGCTGGGCTCTTCGGGTGACCCCGCTGGAAGTTCTCCCAGGCCCCCAACCTCTTTGTACACCTCCAGCACCCATCCATTTGGCCCAGGGGAGCGGCCGATCGGACCGACAACACTGCCTCTCTGTTCTTTCTGTCTAGCTCTCCCAGCTAGTGGGGGCCATCAGGGTGTCTAGACTCGCCTCAGCCCAGCTGTTCCCCACATGCTTTGCTGCGTGCCACCAGCATGCCTCCATTTAGGAACCGTGGGAATGGAGGTAGGTCCCCCGGGCACTCCCCTTTGCTTGCAGTAGGTTACTTCAAAGAGGGTAATTCTCCAGAAGTAAAAGAAGTTAAGAGGAAACCGGCCTCCCGGGGGAGTCTGGGGCGGGGATAGGGCTTTGGTTTTTACTATTGATGGTATCAATCCTTTCCCTGTAGAGAATTCTGCAGGTTTTCCTTGGGGTGTTGTGATGAGGAGCAGTAGGAAAGAGGGAGAAAAGGGATCCTCCTTGGTCTGTTAGATGAGTCCACTTCTGTAAGGAGATAGTGAAGCAGAGAGAAAAAGTATTGTGACAGGCACTGTGCTAACCTCGGAGTTGAATGAATGAATGAATGAATGAATGAACAAATGAATGAAATGTCATATCAGAAGCATAGTTAGAAGGCTGATGTGTCTGGATCACAGAATTCAGAAAAAGATGTAACATAACAAAGCTAGAAAAGTAGAATGGGTCAGGCCACCTTGAAATAAAGAAGTTTTTATTTCATCCAAGCATCAATAAAAGGGAACCATGTGAATTTACTGAGCAGGAAAGTGAGGTGACCAGATCCAGGCTTAAGGAAATCATTTATGTGGTGGTGGGGAGGAGGACTGGAATGGGAAAAACCACTTAGGAGGCTGTTTCAACAGCCCAGATGAAACCTAGATATGGGTTATAGATGAGGAAACTGAGACCCAGAGATCCGTGACTTGGTAACAAGTAGCAGAGCTGAGATTCTGACTTGTTTCCTAACCTCAAATCTAGCACACTTTACACTGTCCACCCTGCTCCAATATGTGTCTATGTGCATTAAATGTGTATCAGATTTGGGGCCAGAAGACCTGAGTATGAATGTTGTTTCTGCTCCTTCCTAGTAGCTACTTCCTAGATATATGACTAAGGGCAAGTCCCTTAATTGCCATGGACCTCAGTTTCCTCACATGTAAAATGAGAGGGTATAGCCTTTCAAGTCCCTTTCATAGAAGCTCTGTGATCCTGGGAAAGTAGGGGTGTGCTAGAACCAATTCAAACTGGTTTGTGAGAGCTGATAGTTAAATTTTTCAATATGAGTATTTATACCTTGGGAATTGGCACATACTACCAATCAGAGCTGGATTTATTTTTAAAAAATTTTTAACATTCACTTTCATAAGATTGAGTTCCAAATTTTTTCCCTCCCTCCCCTTTCTCCTCCCCAAGATAGTAAGTAATCTGATAATAGGCTATACATGTACAATCATATTAAACACATTTCCATTCTAGTCATGTTGTGAAAGAAGAATCAGAACAAAAGAGAAAAACCACGAGAAAGAAAAAATTAAAAAACGTGAAAATAATATCTTCAATGTGCATTCAGACTCCTTAGTTCTTTGGATGTGAACAGCATTTTCCATCATGTGTCTTTTGGAATTGTCTTTGTATACAATTTGTCATTATGTTACTAAGAAGAGTAAAGTGTATCACAAAGTTGATCATTAAACAATGTTGCTATTACTGTGTACAATGTTCTCCTGGTTCTACTCACTTCACTCTACATCAGACCATGTAACTGTTTCCAGGTTTTTCTGAAGTCCACCTGCTCATCATTTCTTATAGCACAATAGTATTCCATTACATTCATATACCACAACTTTTTCAGTCATTCCTTGGTTGATGGATGTCCCCTCGATTTCCAATTTCCAATTCTTTGCCACCACAAAAAGAGCCACTGTAAATATTTTTGGGTCCTTTTCCCTTTTTGATGATCTCTTTGGGATACAGACCTAGTAGTGGTATTGCTAGATCAAAGGATATGCACAGTTTTATAGCCCTTTGAGCATAGTTTCAAATTGCACTCCAGAATGGTTGAATCAGTTCATAACTTCACCAACAATGCATGTGTCCCAATTTTTCTCACATCTTCTCCAACATTTGTCATTTTCCTTTTCTGCCATGTTAGTCAACCTGATAGATGTGAGGTGGTACCTCAGAGTTGTTTCTAATGTGCATTTCTCTAATCAATAGTGATTTAGAACATTTTTTCATATGACTATAAATAGCTTCAATTTCTTTCTCTGAAAACTACCTGTTCATATCCTTTGACCATTTATCAATTGGGGAATGACTTGTATTTTTATAAATTTGACTCAGTTTTCTTATAGTTTAGAAATGAGACATTTATGAGAAAATCTGGCAGTAAAAATTGTTTCCCAGTTTTCTGCTTTCCTTCTAATCTTGGTTGCATTGACTTTGTGCAAAAACTTTTTAATTCAATGTAATAAAAATTATCCATTTTACATTTCCTGTTGTTCTCTATCTCATTTGGTTATAAATTCTTCCTTCTCCACAGATCTGACAGGTAAACTATTTGTTGCTCTCCTAATTTGCTTATGATACCACCCTTTATGTTTAAATCATGTACCCATTTTGACTTTATCTTGGTATATGGTGCAAGATATTAGTCTATGTCTACTTTCTATACTATTTTCCAGTTTCCACATCAGTTTTTATTAAATAGTGGGTTGTTATCCTAGAAGCTAGGCAATTTGAGTTTATCAAACAGTAGATTACTATATTTACTACACTGTCTTGTGTACCTAACCTATTCCATTGATCCACCACTCTATTTCTTAGCCAGTACCAAATAGTTTTGATGATTGCTACTTTATAATGCAGTTTTAGATCTGATGGCTAGGCCACCTTCCTTTGAATTTTTTTCATTAATTTTCTTGATTGGTTTTTAAAATTGATTATCTAAACTTAAGAAGTATGATCCTGGACAAGTCACTTAACTCTGATTGCCTCAAAAAAGAAAAGGAAAAGATGGAGTAACTTATAACAATGTAAATTAAATTTTAAAATGTGTAATGAATACTTTTTTCCTTTTTCCCATATAAAATGACATATTAAAGGAGATGTATTAAACATTCTGCTGTTCAAACTTCATTGATTAAGCAGCAAGCATTAATTAAGTGCCTACTGTGTGCCAAGCCCTGTGGTATGTGCTGGAGATACAAAAGACCAATATCAGCCCAGTCCCTTCCCTCAAGGAGCTTATATTTGGAAGGCATTCAGGTCCTACTAGCCTGGATGCCCCCCTTGCAGTCAGGGCTTCTGACTTACTGGGGGCCCTGTTGGCCAGTCAGCTACTGAAAAGGATTAGGATGCCTTGCTAATTTTTAAAAATTGCCAGCATCTGGATACTTTCCCTTGAATGCAATCATTTTCCTGTCACATGAAGTTAATTGGATGACTTTGAGTGGAAAGGGGGATGGTGTTGATGGAGGATGCTGCTTTGGGGATGGGTCCCCCATACTGGGAGAAAGGAAATTTCTCCGCCCCCCTCCATATTCTCCCATCTCCTACCTGCTCCTGCCTGGGCATGCAGCAGCAACCCTGCCTGACCAGCCCAGTTCAGACTTCCATCAGGGAATTGGGCATCTGGCATCTTAGGGCTCTGGTATTGGCATACATTCCTGTTTCCACTCCAGGAGTGGGGCCAGCAAGCCAGGAAGATACAGGATGTTTCTTTCGGGTCGATGAATTATCTACAGATTGAAACTATCTGTGAATAATTCAAATGATCCACTTACAGATTCCAGGAGCCAGCCTCAATGGCCTCTATCCCCCTCCTCCAGCACACACAAGCACACACACATAAACTTAATTCTTAGGGCCAATGAGATGGAAGGAACCCTAGGGAA
>CM053770.1:281186654-281211942 GCA_028658325.1 Potorous gilbertii | reverse complement strand
AGCCAGGAAGATACAGGATGTTTCTTTCGGGTCGATGAATTATCTACAGATTGAAACTATCTGTGAATAATTCAAATGATCCACTTACAGATTCCAGGAGCCAGCCTCAATGGCCTCTATCCCCCTCCTCCAGCACACACAAGCACACACACATAAACTTAATTCTTAGGGCCAATGAGATGGAAGGAACCCTAGGGAAAGGCTAGCTAACTCATACTTCAAATGGGGAAACTGAGGCCAAGAGAAGCCCAAGTTCACACTGGTAGTTGAAACCTATATCCTCTTACTGACCCTCAGTTATTATCACAGACACTGGAAGAGAAGAAGAATCCTAAGAATGGAACAAGCCCCTTTTCTTCCTTCTCCAGTGCCCTACCACTGCCTCTTTCCTGTAGACTCTGAATCTTCTGGGAATTATTCAGGGGTGCAGTTCTAGGAAGTGGGCAATCAGAGCTAATAATACCTAGGCCCACAATTCATCATATTTGTCACTGAGATATGGGGTAAGAGCGGGGCAAATGGAAATAGTTCTGGATCGGAAATCAGAAAACCTGATTGAATCCAGCCTTTACCACTTGATTCTTGGGTGAACTTGCAAAGTCTTTTGAAAGAGTTCAAATTCTACAGAACAAATCCTTTTGTGAAGGGGATTTGTTCTGTGAAGTTTGGATGCAGTTACAGGGCTGCACTTAAGGACCTAAAGGGGTACATATGGCCTTGAGGTTGTAGGTTCCCCACCCCTGTTCTAGGCTTTGGACTTGTGCCTCAGGACCGGGTTGCTTTCTGGCCCCTTCTTGTGCCTGGGTCCTCTTTGGTTCACTTCCTGGTAGCATAGCACCTCCAGTCTGGGGGGGTCTTATCTTGCTGTTCTCCTTCCAGAGACAGAAGTCCCCATCTGCACCTCAGATCCCAAGGTGACCTTGCTTGCCTGGGCCTCCATCTCTAATATCACACCTCACCTACTTGTCAGGATATAGACTTGCTGCCCACTCTGGACTTCTGCAAAAACCCACCCACCTTAGTAGACCTCTGTTCATTATCTGGCCCAGTCAGGTGAAGTGTCTAGTCTCCAGGTTCTCCCCTCCCTCCCACTGTGAATCAAGGCTCTTTCCACTACCCCACACTGCCTCTGAATCACAACTGGGGAGCTGCAGAATGATCTTCTATATTCTAGTTGAAAAGCATCTGAGTTTTTTTGAAATAGACCTGCTAGTGGCCCAGATGTTCAGCCACCCACATGAATGGGACACTTCCAGACACTGGAGGGGCTCCTCTCAGCATATCCTTTACATTACCTGGTCACAAGGAAATATTCAAGTTAGTCAACTCTGCTGGGAGGCAGTGCAGTATAATGAGTTTGAATATCACCTCAAATACTGGTTTTGACTTAATGTAGGCCTCAGTTTTTTCATCTGAAAAATGAGGAAACTGGATTAGATAACATATAACATTCCTTCTGCTTCTAAATCTATGCTCTTGTGAATATTGCCAAGTGCCCTAAATGGAAGCTATCATCATTCAAAAATTCTGCCTCTACATCCACACTGGAAAAACCAAGTGGATAAAATCTTGATTATAATAGGAAGTTGAATGGGATACTTACAGAGTTTTGTAACCAAAGGACTAGTCAACTTCACTGATAAATAACACTTCAGTCTGTTACTTGACTTGTTCTCATATCTGATTTTATCACTCTGAATTCTAGGATAATTCACAGGAGTATGTCCTTCCTAATTAATAAAACTTCAAAATATATTTCAGTCAACTAAATTCAGAGTCCCCACCAATTCATCAAATTCATTTTTTTCCAGTTGTTTTCTAGTCATGTTCAACTCTCCATGATCCCATTTGGGATTTTCTTGGCAAAGATACTGGAGTGATTTAGCATTTCTTTCTCCAGTTCATTTAACAAATGAGGAAACTGAGGCAAACAAGGCTGAATGATTTTCCAGGCTCACCCAGCTAGTAAGTATCTGAGGGTAGATTTGAACTCAGAAAGATAAGTTGTCCTGATTCCAGGCCCAACTCTCTCTGCTGTGCCACCCAGCTGGCAAATACATGAAATAGAATTTATTTATTAAACTAGAGAAACCTCTTTTCCCAATAGCAGTCACTTACATTTTGCTATATTAGATCCCTTAATCTCCTAAGATTGAATAAATATCAAAGTTACTAAATATAAAATTTATTGACAATGAAATAAATAATAAAACAAAGACATGAACAATTAAGGACAACATTTTAGCTTTAAAAATGATCACAGTTAGAGTTATCTCAAATCCTCACTGTAATGGAAAATTTTTCTTCACCTTTGAGAACACAATCCCACACTATTTAGTTCATTTAATATAAGAAATAAAATCTGTTCATAAGATTCAGGTTAAAACAGGGAAGGGCCCTTCATATTCTCTCTCTTTTCTCTCTGTCTCTCTGTCTCTGTCTGTCCCTTTCTCTGTCTCTGTGTGTCTTTCTCTCTTTTCTCCAGCTATGATAGGAAAATAGTCTCTTCAGTTTCTCTCAAGCCATCATTCTTAACCATTTCCCCAAATTGATAGTTAAAACCACCATTTCTACAGTATTCCAATTGACTTTTAAAGATACAGTAATAGTCTGGTCAAACATACATACATATATATGTAACACCTATTTCCCCATATATGTGTATACATACATATATGTATGTATAATATACATATTAAATATATAATATATGTAAATTATATATACATATGTAAATTTAAAATATATGTAAAATGTAAGTGTATACATACATATATATGAATGTATATGTGTATATATGTATTATGTATATATGTTCATGTGTGTATATTTTGTACATAATATAAACCACTTCTGCCCAGACCTAAGGAGGTTTCCCTGAAGAACATGCCCTTGACTTTGTGCTATGATATATAAAAGTAGGGAGATATGACTCCTGACTGGCTGAGAAATGTCTGGTTATGGTGAATGTGAGAGAGACAGGACTTCAGATTATGGGAGGACTTTGAGAGGGATGCTGACTTTCGAATGGTGAACTGGAGATCTCCTTAGGACTAGACACATGGGGAAGCTGGACCCTGCCATGCCCCTGAATTCTGATACTTCCACCACTAGAGAATGCTAAGAGCAGATGCCCGCCACCACAAAATCATTCCTCTCCTTGGTTCTGCTAGGATTTCCATTTTGCTTCAAAGTTGAAGAACTTATTTACTCTGATGAATTCTACTGTCATCTCTAATCTGTATAAATTATCAGATTTTAGTATAACTTGGATAAAGAGACTTATCTATTGGATAACAGACTTCACTATTTATGACGATATTTTGTGTAACCAGGGTTTGGTGGGAAGGAGCTAAGTTGGGGAATGTTGGCTAAGTGTTACCTTTCCTTTGAAAGTGACTAAGGGAAGTTCTCAAACCCTCTTCACACCCCTAGACTACAGATATTCGATATGTGGCAGACAGATTTGATTCTAGCCAGGTGGAAAATGGAGAAGACTGGAGAGTTTGTCCACTCTGGTGGTCCTGGATGCTGCCAGCCTCCTTCTTGCCAGTCTGATGGCGAGGGCCCGGCTTTTCTCTTGCTTCTCCCAAATTGCAGTGTTCCCTGGAGCCAAGGTGGCTGGATTCCAGCTCAGAGAGCTCTATGTGCCACAGGTGGGCCAGCTGTATTTATGTTAGACAGCTCCCAATCACACACCCCTTCCATAATGTCATACATTATGGCTAACATTTATACTGGACCTTAGGTTTTATGGAAACTTTACAAATGTTGTTTCATTTTACTTTCACAGCAATCTTGGCAAGTAGGTGCTCTTATCATCTGTATTTTACAGGCACGGAAACTGAGGCAGATAGCTGTTAAATGACTTGTTTAGTGTCACATCTGAGGTTGAATCTGAACTCAGGTCTTTCTGACTCCAACTTTAGATCCCTATTCATTCCATAAAGGTATCTCTATACACTGTACACGTACAACACATATATGTCCACACATAAGCTATGTGTATGTATACAATGCATATGAATAAATACTATGCATGTACCTAAGCACAGAGGATACATGTTCATATGTATGCATATACACACATAGAAATGCATGCAATGTGTATAGCTACAATGCAATATATACTGTTACTTCAATTCTGTCTGACTCTCTCTGACCCCATTTGGGGTTTTCTTGGCAGAGATGCTGCTATTTCCTTCTCCAGTTCATTTTGCAGATGAGGAAACTGAGGCAAACAAGGTGAAGTGACTTGCCCAGGATCACACAGCGAGTAAGCATCAGAGGCCAAATTTGAACTCAGGGCTTTCTGATTTCAGGCCAGCCACCCTATTCACTGTGCCTCTCAGCTGCACTGTGGTGTGTATATGTGTGTACGTGTAAACATACACACATATCTCACATGAACACTGAACTGGGCCCAGAATTGAGTGGGAGGAAAGCAGTAAGCTGGATTGCCTTTGGGAAATTATACTGTGTTTTTTCTACAGCCTATAGTTCTCCCTGAAACAAAGGTCCATCCTTATTTTTTTTTTTTTTACAATGCTATCCTCCCAGAGACACTTTGTGACCTTGAGTGATAGACTACTTCTTTTTCCCAGGAATTAAGGCTGAGGGTCACCCACAGGGCAGTGAAGAAGTATACAGTGGGCAGGAGTAGACTGCGGTACATGGCTAAGAGGTACTCAGGAGAAACAGAATCACAGCTGTATCAGAGAGATGTATGACTGGGGAAAAAGGACCCGCCTTGCCCTAGTCAGCTGCTTAATCAATGGTGGCTGAATTGGATTGAGAATTCTAAGAATAGGTCACAGGAAATGCTCAGATCATAATATACCGTTGGCTCTGGGGAGCAGATAGAACTCTGTATGAATTCTGAGGCTTAGAAGCCAACGAGGTCCAGAGGGGTTGGAGAAGGCCTTCTGGCTAGGTTCTTGCAGGGCAGCTAGGACCAGGACCAGCTTCTGCGTCTCTATTAGGCTGAATTTCAGGATGCTCACTTTGTTCATTCCACTCTTGGATGGGGCTTGTGTTGGCTTCAGAGGCCTGGCCTCCTGCCCAGAATAGGTCCCCCTCTATGGCATCGAAAGATGGAGAGATGGAAAGGACCTTAGAAATCGACTAATTCAAGATCCTCATTTTACAAAGAGGAGCTTGAAGCTGGCAGAGGGGGTGTCCTGCCCAAGGTCACAAACATAATAAATGGTAGGGCCTGGACTTGAAATCAGATCCAGTGCTGTTCCCAGACAGCCAGCCAGCCTCTGCTTGCATACTTCTTGTGACAGGAAGCTCACTCTCTCTACAAGCATGCTATTTGACTTGTGGCATTTTCTAATTTTTTTCCATTTTCTAATTTTTTTCTTCGTGGAAGACCTGATTTCACATACCACTTTTGATGTTTACTGTTTATATGACTCTGGACAAATTAATTCATCTCCCTCACCTTTTCCATCTGTAACACCAGGGGCATTGGATTGGATGAACCCAGAGACCCCTTTCAATTTTAAATTGATGCTTCTCTGGTTTCCCAGCATGTCTTCCTTTTCTCTCTCTCCTAGAGAATGTAAAAAAGTTGGAGGGGGTGTGTGTGAAAACTCCATTTCAGCAAATCTGAACAACATATCCACCAATCCTGACATTGTATGTAGTGTTCCACTCCGAGGGCAAAGAAGGGAAGGAGGGAGTTATATCTTCCTATTTCTTCCTTGGGGCCAGGCCCAAGTGGCATTTCCACACTGGGGAAGGACAGCCCCCCGCCTATGACCCATGCCCCTGCTTTGCTATCATCACCCTCTACATCTATGCAAGGCCTATGATCCCACAAATATTAGGGAAATATCTGTATCTTGAACCAGATCTATTTCCCAGCAAAGGAGGGCAGAAGGGAGGCAGGACTATTTATTTCAGCAGGGCCCCATCCTAAAGGATTAGGTAATCAACAGCTTCCTGAAACGATCTCTCTTTCTTTTTTTTTATTTGGGGGGGGGGAATCCAGCTCGAGCTTCTGCTGACAAAGCCACATTTCACTGCGGCTCATGGCGGTGCCTGAGATTGAAGTATATAGGTCAGGCCTGTTTGCCTTCTGCGGGGCCTCCTCACACCTGGTACTGGGAATAAGCAAAATCATTTCAGTTTATTGACTTAGGGAAAAGATCTGGATTGTTTAGAGAGTGAGGAGCTGACTTTAAGGTGGGCTGGGGTTGGAGGTAGAAAAGGATGAAGGGGGAAGATCAGTTGCCCCCAGGGAGGGGTGTCATGTCACCCCCCAATTGGGGACGAGGCTTAGGAAGGCAGTATTATTATTAATTAATTAATCATCATTATTAACGATGATAACTTTAAAGTTCAAAAAAGCACTTTCATGACAACGTTTCATCTGAGCCTTGCTACCGTCCAGGAGGGCAAGTGCCATGAATCTCAAATGTGTTTCCCTAACTCAAATCTCTCCCTCCAGCCCCACAATCCATTCCCCATACCACTTACCAAAATAAGTTTCTTTAGGTACAGGTCTGACCATGTCATCCCCCCTGCTCAGTGAATTCCCATGACTTCTGGGATAAAGTATAAGCTCTTCTGTTTGGGTTTTAAAGCCCTTCTCAATCTGATCCCAAACTTCTTTTCCAGCTTGGGTCTCAAGTCAGGAAGTCCTGAGTTCAAATCCAGTCTCAGATATTTACAAGATGGGTGACCTTGGGCAAGTCACCTGTTTGCCTCAGTTTCATCATCTCTAAAATGAGCTAAAGAAGGAAATGATAAACACTCCAGTATCTCTACCAAATGGGGTCATGACTGAAAAAGGACAAAACGACAAAATTTTATTCTGCATATATTTTCACGTGTACATGTCTCTCCTGATAGAACGGAAACTTTTTGAAGGCAAGGACTATTTCCCTTTTGGCTTTGTATTTTTAGTACCTAGAACAATGCCTGGCACATTTGAGCGGTGTGACTGTGGGTGAGTCACTTGGCCAGTGTTTGCCTCAACTCTAAAATGAGTACAATAACAGCGGTGCCTACCTCTCAGGGTTATTGTGAATCTCACAGTGCCTGGCATATAGTAGGTACCATATACATGCTCATTCCCTTTCTCTTCTCACCTAGTAGGTGGTTATAAACACTTGTTAATCCAATGATTCCCATTTTTCAAATGAGAAAGCTGAGGCTCAGAAGTTAAGCAATTTGCCAATTTCTCTGTACTGCAGAGAGCATTGGACGTGGCTGGTGACAGTGGACGTGGGTTGTGATTTTGACTCTGCCACATGTGAAGGATTTTAGAGCCAGGAGCTGTATGGCCCTCTCTGGGGCTCATTCATCTTGTCTATATGATTAAGATAGTCATATCTGTTCTGCGGTATAGGAGAGGATGGCTACGGAAACCTGAAGAGATATAGGAATATATAGGACTGTAAGGAATGATGAACTTTATTGCCATCCTGAAAGACTGGTCATTTAGGACCAGGGTGGATGCATTTATGGAGACAAACAAATGGGCTGAGAACTAACAGTGGGCAAAGCTGCATCTCAAAAAACATTAATCATTTGGTCTGGCCATGGTACTCCCATGTTCAAGAATCATCGGGTGGCTCCCTATTGTCCCCAGGACGATATAAAATTCTTAGCCTGGCATTTAATGCCTGCCACCCTCTGGTGACATCCCACTTTTCTAGGCTTATTTCATATTACTTCCCTTCATCCACCCTTCATTCCAGCCAAAGAGGCCTCTCAATGTTATCCTGAACCTGGCATTGACCTTCCCCTCCCCTCCATGGCTTTCCATAGGATTCCCTCCCTCCACCCCCAAGACTCTGGTATTGGTTTCTTTTAAGGCTTAGCTCCAGCACCACTTCTTCCATGAAGACTTTCTTGATTTCTCCCAGTGATAAGTTCTTCTCCCTCTTCAAATTACCTTGTACCTCTTGGATTTCCCTAGTGGAATGTAAGTTTCTGAGGACAGGAACAAAAAGTATTTTGTCTTCGTCTCCCTAGTACCTGACACAATACCTTGTCAGGTTGGCAGCTAGGTGGCATAGTAAATAGAGTGCAGGCCTGGAGTCACAAAGACTTAGCTTCCTAAGTTCAAATCTACCCTCAGACACTTGCTGGCTGTTTGACCCTGTACAAGTTGCTTAACCCTGTGTGCCTCAGTTTCCTTATTTGTAAAATGAATTGGAGAAGGAAATGGCAAACCACTCTAGTATCTCTGCCAAGAAAACCCCAAATGGGAGCACAGAGAGTCAGAACATGACTGAAAAAATCAATACTCAAAACTGAATGGATGCATGAATCACCCTCTCATTGTGTCAGACTCTATCCCAAGTCAGAGAGAGAGAGACAGAGAGACAGAGATGGAGAGAGACAGAGACACAGAGAGAGAGATTGAAAAGATCATAGATTTAGAGCTGATCCACATGTTACAGACAAAGAAATTGAGGCATCAAGAGGTCATGCGATTGACCAAGATCACACAGATAGTAAGTGGCAGAGTATTAAATCTAGATTATTTATCTTTGTTTTTTTTTTAATTTATTACACCCAGAGGTGTGTGGTTAAATATTTAACAAAAAGCTCTTGTGGAGCATGGGCAGGGGGAAGGGAGAGACAAGGAAGTACTCACTACACACTTTTCAGTTTAATCTGCATCTTTGACATTTTCTCCATCACTTTCTTAAGTCTAGTGAAACAATACACCAAGCCCTATAAGACGGTTTGCAGATGCACAAGGTGTAAATGCTCACACGGAAAATTTAACAATCAGTCTTTCCCAAAGCAGTGTAAGCTGGCTCCAGCACACGCTGGCATGCACCTTGATTTTTCATGGAGTAGGTTGCAAAGAGTTCAGAGAAAGGATAAGTAGGATCCCATGGGGAAAGAGCTTCAGGGGAAATTTTTTGCGGAGGAATAGGAAACTCTTAAGAATGAAATTCCAAAGACACAAAGGGAAAGAATTCCAAAGAGGAGGAAAAATGTCTGAAGAGCCTGGGTGGCTGCACAGGGAACTCTCCAACAATGACAAACATAGTAGTTGTGGTGGTTCAGTTGCTTCGGATTCTTCATGCCCCCACTTGGGGTTTTCTTGGCAGAGATACTGGAGAGGTTTGGCCATTTCCTTCTCCATCTCATTTTACAGATGAGGAAACTGAGGCAAACAGGGTGAAGTGACTTGCCCAGGGTTTAAGATGGGATTTGAGTTAAGATCTTCCATATTCCAAACCTGGTGCTTTATCCACTGCCCCACTTAGCGGCCCCAAATAGTAATAGTAGCCAGCCTCTATATAATATCTTAAGGTGTGTGAAACACTTTACAAATATTATTTTACTGGATCCTTACAACAACCCTGGGAGGTAGGTGTTGTTATGATCCCCATTTTAAAATTGAGGAAACTGAGGCAGACAGATTAAGTGACTTGCCCAGGGTCACACAGCTAGTCAGTGTCTGAGACTAGAGTCAAACTCAGGTCTTCCAGACATCAGATCTAGGGCTCTGCCCACTGAGCCATTTTGCTGCCATTCATCTTATGTTAAAAAATATATGTATGCATATGTATAAACCAAATAGATAATTTCTATAAATATAAATTTATATCTGTAAATACTTATATATAACATGTTCTATATTATAATTATATATAATAAATATATAAATATGTATACATGTGTGCATATGTGTGCATGTGTACGCACACACACACATACACCAAAAAATATAGAAGAAAGAACAAGTAACAGAAAGCAAAGGGAAAGAAAAGGAAAAAGAGATGGCCCTATAAAAAGAGCATCTGAAGCTTAGACTGAGCTAGGGTGCCAAGGCAAGATGAGGATAAGCTGTTTTTTCTTCTAAGCTTTGTTGAGGTGAATGGAATGATGATAACCAGTGGGAGGAGGCTGGGCTGCTTAATTCTAATTTTGTTTCCGTTTTCTCCATTAAAGAGAATGACCTTGGCACAGGAAATGTCAGGACAAAGATGGTTTACATCAAGTCTCTATCCAAGATATACAAGGAGATAGTAAGAAGGGGTCAGGCAGTCCTAGATGAATTCAGGCTTCTGGGTTCAGATGAACCAAGAACATGCCCAGGTACTGAAAGAACTGGCTGATGGGATGGGAGCTACTTTCATATATGTCTAAAAGATCTGGGAAAACAGGATCACAAAATTGGAGGAAGGGAAATGTGGTCTCAATTTTCAAAAAAGCAAATGGTCTGTAAACCTTAAGCCAGTGAGCTTCTCTGGGATTCTTGAGAGAATTCCAGAATGGATGACTAAAGGGAAGGTTAGACCTTTCTAAAGAAAGGGAAGCAGTGATCATATGCAGAATCAGCATGGTGCCTTCATCAAGAACAAGTCAAGTGAAGTTAACTTTATTTCCATTTAAGAAATATTATTAAAATGGCAGATCAGAGAACTTATTTAGAATTTAGCAAAGCATTTGACTAAATAAAAAATCATGCTATTCTTATGGAAAAAATGGAGAGATGTAGACTAGAGGAGAGGTGTCAAATACATAGCCCACAACACTCACAATTGCAGCCCAAAACAGATTAAAATGTAGTTCCTATTTGACTTTTATGTGTTGATGTATTAGTAAAAAGAAATATATAAACACGTATGGTTTTCCAAGTCAATATGTGACCCTCAGGGATCCTTACCTACTGATTAGTGGCCCTGGTTTCTATTTGAGGTTGGTATCACTGATCTAGAAGATAATTAGATAGACTCAGAACTAGTTTAATGATTGTTTTCAAATAACTGTTAATGATTCAACATCCACATGGCAAGTGGAATTTCCAGGAGAACGCTCTAGGGATTTGCATTTGACACTGGACTATTTAACATTATTTTTTATCAATGATTTAGAAAACCACATAGATAGCATGCTTATCAGCTAGGTGGAACCATTGATAAGACCACTGAGGCAGACATGAGTTAAAATCCAGTCTCAGCCACCGACTAGCTGTTTGACCTTGGGCAAGTCACTTAATCTCTGTCTGCCTCAGTTTCCTCACCAGTAAAACAAGTAAAATAATAGCACCTACCTCGAAGGGTTGTTGCAAAGCCCAAATGAGATAGATTCAAACCTTACAGTGCTATTTAAATGCTGGCTAACTATTATTCCCAAGTGATGCCAAAGGGAAGAATTAACCCACTGGATAACTGAATCGGGTTCCAAAATGATTTTGACAGGCTAACACAATGGGATGAACTTAATAAGATGAAATTCAATAAGGATAAATGCAAATTCCACTCCTTTTCTTCAGAAATTTAACCTGACACATACAAGATGGGGAAACATGGTTAGACAGCAGAAAAAATCTGGGGAGTGGGCAATGGTTAGTGAGCTGCGAGTTTGACATGAGGCAGTAGCATGCCATTGTGGCCAAAAAAGATAAGGGGACCTGGGACTACATTAAGAAATTCCAGTCCCTACTACGTTAGTTTCCTCATCTGTCAAATGGGTTGGGGAAGGGAATGGCCAACCACTTCAGTATCTTGACCAAGGAAACGCCAGATGGGGTGATGGAGAGTGGGACAGGACTGAAAACGACTGACCATGCCCTCTGGGGTAGTCAGACCACGCTTGCAGCATTGTGTTCGGGTTTAGTGGCTGTGGTTTGAAAAGGCACATAGATAAGCTGTGCAGCGTCATCCAGAATGGGAAGGACTTTGAGACCATGGCAAATGAGAAATAACTAAAGCCTAGAGAAGGGAAGACTCAGGGACCAGAGGCTATCTTTAAGTCTCTGAAGGACCGACAAGCGCAGGACGAATTAGACTCGAGTTTGGCCCTAGGAACAGAAGGAGCAGCCATCATGGAAGCTGTGAAGGAAATGTAGGCTTGATGGCAGGGATTATCTGTCCCCATGTGGGGTGGGCATCCCGGAGCTCCCAGAGGAGAGCTTGGAGGAGCGGCTGGGTCACTGTCTGTCCGATGCAGGCGCGATCGGTAGGGCTGAGCTCTTGTCACCTCCCCAATTCTGGGATGCTGCGAGCATGGCACCTCGGCTAAGGAGCGAGGTCAGCTGAGCTCGCGGAGTTTAGGCCGAGGGAGGAGCTTGGAGACCGCTGAACCTCGAATGGGAAGACTTGCTCCTTGATAAAAAAACGTTCATGGTCATCTTGATTTCCGAATACGTTCCTTCGCCACCTCTCGAGCCAGTGAACCATCCTTGTAACAGAAATGAGGCGAGAAGAAAAATCAGGCAAAACTAACCAAGATGGAAACTGAGGCTGACAATGTGGAACGTTCCTCACCTCTTGAAGAAGGGAGGATGGATTTTCTCATTTTAAAATCTGGGACAAAGCTTAGTTAATCGTTATAATTACACCGTGTCCTTTTTTCTTTCCTTTCCTTTCCTCATTCCTTCCTTCCTTCCTTTCTTCCCTTTATTTCTCTTCTTTCCTTAATTTCTTCCTCTCTTTTCTTCTTTTTCTTTTCTCTCTCTTCCTTTCTCTCTCATTTTCCTCTTTTTCTCTCTTTTCTTTCTTTCCTTCTCTCTCTTTTTCTTTCTCTCTCCCTTTTTCTTTCTTCTTTTATCCTTTCTTTTCCTTAATTCTTTCTTTCTTTCTATTCCACTCCTTTTTTAATTGAGGAAAATAAATGTGCATTTGATTAAGGAACTTGGCTGAGGTCCCATAGTTAACGAATAGCAGAACCAGAAATTACACCCAAGTTTTCTTCACTTTTTCCACTCCATCATCATAGAACCTGAGAAACACTAAAGTAGGGACCCACACACTGAGAGATTGAGTCAAGAAGACCAAAATGTGGTCACAGACAGTCTGCAGAGCAGGAATCAGGGACCCAGATGGAGCAGGGTAGTCCAGTAGAAAAGAGGGGTGAATTTGGAGTAAGAGTGACTTCCCTTCTCTGAGTGCACAGGAGGTGGAATAATAAGGCTGTTCCCCACACCTAGAGGTCCCTCCCTCCTTACTTCTTCCTTTTAGCTTCCTTCAAGACTCACGTTCTGCCAAAGGTCCTTTCCAGTGCCCAACCACAACCTCCTGAGATGTGCTTCCTTCTGCTCCATGTCATTGATGTTTGACTGTAATCTTCCTCAGAAGAATGACAGATCCCTGAAGGCGGGGATCGGGCTTCAGTCCTAACATTCTTTGTGTTCCTGATGCTTCTCACAAGCCTGACACATAGTAAGTGCTTCATAAATGATTAATGATGACTGACTCAGTGTCTGACCCTCCTCATCAGTACCCTCTACCACACACAGTTTCTTGTGAAAAAAACAAACATCAGTGCTTCCACAGTATGTGTATGTGTTTATATGAGAGATTTGTGTGTATGTATGTATATGTGTGTATATATATGTGTGTATATGTGAATGCTTGTGAGGGTGTATGAATGCGTGTGTACATGTATGTATATATGTGTACAAGTGTGTGAGTGTGAACATTTGTGAGGGTGTATGTATATGTGTATGTGTGAACATGTATGTAAGTGTGTGAGGGTATATGTTTGTGAGGATATATACATATATGAGGGTATATGTGTGTGTATATTTGTGTTTATATGAGGGTGTGTATGTGTGTGGTGGGAAAAGTCTTTGGATTTGAAACCAGAAAACCTGAGTTCTCTTTCTGACAGCTACTTCTACCTGTGCCTCAGTTTCCCCTGTGTGAAATGGAGAGGTACTAGATGGTGCCTTGGACCCCTTCTAGCTCTGGCACTCTTTGCTTTTGAATCTATCAAAGACAGGTTGTAAAACCTCCAAGTTCCCACCCCCTGAAGCCCTCTGTGCCCCCCCCACCCCCTAACCCTCTGGCCACCCCAGGATCACCCTGGGTCTTTGCAGGCCCAGTCTTGTCCCTGTTTCTGCAGGCAGCAAGGAACTGAGCCAGTCCTGGTAGGACAAGTCCAAGGTTATGGGCTCCAAGCACATTGTTATTCTGCTCGCCAGGATCTCTCCCCCACCCAAAGTAAACTTCGGGAATGTCTATCAGCTTGATCTAGTAATTAATACCCTTGACGGTTTTTATTGGAATGAGACAGGACCTGAACATGCCTTGCCTTTTAATTAATAACCAGCCTCCACCATGGCTGGGGGAACACACTCTCTCGCCTCCTGTCCTTGGGAACAGAGATTCCAAGAACACCCCCCACCCCCACCTCAGTCCCCTGCCCAGCCCCAGCAGCTAGCCCTCTTGGCAGGCCAGCTCAGTCCATTGTCCTGTGCCCTGAATCACAATCAAGCTGGTCTTGTCCATCTGATCCCTGCTTTCCTCCCACCAGCCCTTCCCCCACCCCCAGCACGTGCGCGCACGCGCGCGCGCGCACACACACACACATGCTGCTTCCCCAACAAGCAGGGCCAGATCTCTCCTGTCATCACATGGTCCTAATCTGGCCCACATAATCAAAGTTCAGTCATGGATTATTTTAGGAGAGAGAAAGAACCCTGAGGGTCCTTGGCTGGGGCTTGGGACCCCTTTCCAGAGTGGGCAGACTCCCTGACAGGGGAGGGGAGGAGAAAGAGTGACCTCATGGGTCCACTTGGAGTTGAGAGAACAGAAAAGCCTGGAATTCTAGACCCCAATGTCCTTCCTAGGGACAGGTTTGACTGCCTCTGAGATAGAGGGGCATCCTTAAACAAGACATCTGAGGATGTACTAGGATTCCGAGGGTCAAAATGAAGCTCATTCTTATGCCCATGGGCTCAGGATGTGCTGGATAGTGGAGGCCCTGGGATGGATCTCATGTGGGAAGGAGTGACATGTCTTTCATGGAACCTCAGTGAGGGACAGCTAGATTGAGAGGTAAGGGTAAGGGTGGGGTGAGGACAGATAAGCAGGAAAGCAGATGGGTGAGCAGGCATACAAAAGGTAATTTTCACTCATTGATCTTAATTCTGTCCTTAGGGACAAAGCAGATCAAATCTTCTCTCTTCCACTTGAGAGTCTTTCAGATATTTGAAAACAGTGATTATGTCTTCTCTTCTTGAAACAGACAGACAGACACTCATGAAGACATAGAGCCTAGAAACATGCACCCTCAGAGAGTGGACAAGGCTTCCTTCTGCTCTGGAGGATTCCTAGATAGGCTCATTCTCACTCCTTGCCTTACTCCTAGGTCTGCGGCTCCTCCTACCCTTCCTTCAATATCAGGTAGAGGCTTCCCATCAGATTGTGTCATCCCCTCATAGACTCTGGAAATAAAGGATCCTTGGACTTATCCAACTCTAGTTGGGAAGATTCCCTGAGCAAATCTTTATACAGCTCTTTGACATTTACAAAGGGCTGTGAGAGAGATCTTCAGATCTGACCTAACCTCCCACCTGCCCATCAGCTCAAATCCAAAGATTAGCATTCCCTAATATTCAGGGCTTGCCGCAGTCTGACCTTTTCACTACATATTCAACCTTCAGGAAATGGCTCATTCTCTTCCCCATCTGAGAGGGTCTCACTGCCCCCCAGATTATTAAAGTGGAAGGGCTAGGACAAGGGAAATGAGCTTGGGTCAGGACTGATAACACTGTAGGAGAATAAAGGACATCATAAGAGCTACTATTGTATTATCTACTCAATGTTCACTTGCTAAAGAATAGTAAAGACTGATCTGGCTGCTCTTCACCAGGATGGTTTCCATGCAATGGCATGAATGAAAGAGAGAAAATGGAAAAAGTGAGAATGGAAGGGGGGGTGGGGGTGGGAAAGTGAAAGTGTAAAAAAAATGAATGGAAATAGACATGGTGACAATGAAAGCTCTTAATGCAAGGAAACAAATTTAGCATCATGGTTATCAGTGAGACTGGGTGGCATGGGACTCATGATTTGGATTTGGACAGGTAAACCTATTCAAAAGAAATCCAAGTGGATCAATGCTGAGAGGTAGGTTCTATTATTAGCCCCATTTTACAGATGAGGAAAGTGAAGCTGAGCAGGTTAAAGTGGTGTGTCCAGGGTCACACAGCTAATAAGTGTCTGAGGTAGGGTTTGTGCTTGGATCTTCTTGACTCTAGGGCTAGCCCTCTATCCACTGCACCACTTAGCTGCCTGGATTTTCATAAAGGAGAGCCTGGACATAGGCATATACAAATCTGATAGAGCTGAAAACGTAGGTTTGTGAGTGTTACTAATTTTTAATGACTTTTCTGTAACAATGATGTCTATGACTTCTTCCCATTAATTCACTGTTTTCTCTTTCAGATATTTTGATAATCATTCCCTCATTTCTCTCATCTTTGTGTTGTTTCTCTCGTAGATTTTGTTTACATGCATTTGATCTGGTCTAGGTTCTCCTCAGGTCTTCATCTTGCTCAGCATCATTTCCATTTCCTTATATAGCACATCTACCTGCCTTTGGGCACTCAGGGGTTAAGAGATCAAATGTGGTGGTTCCACTGTCAATGTCTAAAATAGTTTGCAAGAGAATGTGTTCTACTTTTGTCTCTTGGTCTCTTTACCTTTATAAATGCTCCTGGGATGATCTGGTTTACTTGGGTCTTATACTAAGTTTTTTTGAAGACCTGGGTTCCCCTACCACTCTTTTCTCTTTTGTGAGGAATCCTGAAGCTAGCCTCCATTATCATCCTCTGTAAAGTTTTACAAGTAAGTTTATGTACTAAAATGACTACCATGTGTTTCCACTTGGCAAAGAGATAAGTATCTGCTGGCAGAGAACTCCTTGGGTCAATTGTTAGTGGTAGTGGCTTTATCTCAGTTAATTGCTTTACTTCCTACTCCTGTAGAAAATTGTGATAAATAGAACAATGTCTTTTCCTTTATCCCTTTCCTATTTTTCATTGCCTGTGTTTGAATAGGTCAGGTTTGAGCAGTTGTAATCTTCTCATTGTTACTTTTTCTTCTAAATTAGTGTTAATTTTCACCTTTGCTCTAATGAATTGAGGATCTGACCACACACAGGCAGTTGGTTCATAAATGACTCCACATAGGCATTTTCTGTCTGGCAATAAACAAATTTAATTTTTTTGTGATGATTGGTACTGACCATACCTGATACTTTTTGACTGTCTTCTTGAAGAAAAGTGTCTGTAATTTAGGAAACTTCCCAAAAGACTGAATAAACCCTTGGCATCTTTCACTTCTAATGCCAAACTAGAATTTCTATCATGGTTTTTGTGATCCTGCCTTGTACCCATCTTTGAAATGAAGTCAGTAAGTATCAATGTAGGTACCAACTTGGTCTAGAGGATCTTGTCAAGTGGTTTGACCATTTTCATCTTCTCCATCTGATATTGGCATATGGGCTGCAATGGCCTTCATGGTCTTCTTTTTACTTGTATTTGTCTCAAGTACTGAAAGATGAGAGAATAAGAATAGTAAAAATAGCTAACATTTATATGGTGCTTATGATGTACCAATCACTATGCTGAGTGTTTTTAATATATACATGTATATGTATTTATCTCATTTGTATACATGTAAATGTATTTATCTCATTTGATCATCACAAAACCCTAGGAGGTAGGTGCTGTTACTATTCTCATATACTATTTATGGAGGAGGAAACTGAAGCAATGAGAGGTTAAGTGACTTGTCCAAGGTCACACTGTTAGGAAGTGTCTGAGGCCAGATTTGAAATCAGGTCTCCCTAACTCCAGGCCTAGCAATCTCTCCACTGTACCACCTTGCTGTTCAAGTATCCAATGTAATGATGACTTTTGTTACCTTGATGCCCATATTGAAAATACCTCTGACAATACCTTTATTTGCCTCCTGAATAAGAACCTGTAAGCCATCCCTTCATTAAGTTGTCATTGATCAACCGAGATATTTGTAAGGCATTTTTCAAATCTTAAAAACGTTATATTAATTGGTGCTATCATCATCATCATCATCATCATCAAATTGGAGCTTCTTCCTGTCTTCCATGGTTTCATTTCTCCTTCATTACTGGATGTCACAAGGATCTCACCTTTAGAAAATCAATAATTAATTTAACATTTATAGATAGTCTTTAAACTGAGATTTTTCTCTCCTTTTATCTCCTTTTCTAAAAGGAAAAATAAGGCAGATTTCTATGGCTAAGAGGATGGGTCTTTCTCAATTGGGAGCAAAATTAAAGCAACATTAGGTTTCGCTGCAGTGGATAGAGTGCCAGGCTTGGAGTCAGAAAGACCTGTGTTCAAATGTAGACTCAGACACTTATTTGCTGTGTGATCTTGGGTATGCTTAACCCTGTTTGCCTCAGTTTCCTCATCTGTAAAATGAACTGGAGCAGGAAATGGCAAACCTGCCATACCTTTGCCAAAAAAAACCCCAAATAGGGTCACGAAGAGTCAGACACAACTGAAACAACTGAACAACAGCAACAGAAGTACGGAGGGAGTGAAGTTGGGAAGGGCTTTACCCAACAAGTAGAACATCTTACATTTGGTCTTGGAGTCACTGGAGTTTAATGAATGCAATAGATTTATACATTAGGAAAATCACTTTGGTGGCTGAATGGACAATGGACTGGCATGGGGAGAAACTTGAGGCAGGCAGACCCCCTCCCCAGCAGCTATTGCAATAATCCAGGTGTGAGGTAATAATGGTGGCACCAGCATGGGGGTAGTGTCAGAGGAGAGAAGGAGGCAAATTTGAGAGATGTTGTGAAGGAAGATGCATCAAGGGCAGGAAGTTATGATCTGGGATGTCACCAAGAAGTAGAATGGACCCTGATAAAGTCTTTCATTGACATACCCTTTCCAGAGGCAATGGCAATGCAGGTCTTATTACAGTTCTCCAAGCAAGAGGTGGAGAGGAGAGGACGGAGGAAGGTTACTTGTGCAGCAGCTGCAGTCTTACAGACACCAGGGGCCATTGTATCTGGTGGACTTGTTCTTGTTGCTACAATGTAGCAACTGTAGAGGCAGGGTGGAAAATGTCTGGAGAGCCCCTCTATCTTGTTCTATGTTTCAAAAGCGTTTCCTTCTATTCACCTTGGAGATAATGAGTTTCTGGTGTAGAGTCGGCTACTAAAAATGTTCTTAAATGCTTATGGACCCATGTTACATTTGGGTGATCATAGGCAACAGTTTGGTCTAAGATAGTACAATTTATCGGTTGAGTTCTCTGGGACATTTTAAGAGTAGTATTTGTGGTATTTGTCACCTGTCAGGTCATGAAAGATGGTGAACTTCTTTTCAAAAATAATAGGCATTTATTTTTGCTTCCTCCCACCTTCCTTTTCCATTGAGAAAGGAAAACAAGACCCTTGTCATAAATATGCAGAGTCCAGCAAAATTTTGGTGAGCTTCTGTTGTATAATTTGAATCCCCAGGTCTCCTATCTTGTTTAATATTCAACTGATTCTAGTAAGCAGATGCCAGAATAATTTTTTTTTTAACATGGGCTTGATTATGTCATTGTCCTGCTCTAGCATCTTAAGTGGCTCCCTATTCCCTCCAGAGTAAAATGTAAATTCTTCAGCTTTCTATTTTAAGGCCTTTCACCTTCAGGGTCCCATTTTCTTTTCTGCTTATTAACCATTACTTCTCTTTCCACACTCATCAATCCAGTTAATCTGGTATTCGTGCTTTATCTCACACTCTGTTTCCTGACTCCTTGAATTTGGACTGGCTGCTCCCAAGTCTAGAAAATCTTCCCTCTTGACCTTCATCTCTTAGAATACTTAGCTCTTGGCATCCTGTGCTTGCCACTCCATAGTAGGCTTTTAAAGAAATAATCATTGGTTGGAATTCGGTTGAATTGGAAGTTACCAAATAATCCCTAGGGGTGAGACTCACTCTACCCCATGACTCAGGTCCTGGGGTTTCTGTCGTCTTCTCTACCCCTCAGTCCGAGGGGGCCTTTCCTGCTCCTAGACAAGGTGCCTAGGTTCTGTCCCTCTGCTGCGGTGCTAAAATTGCAGACTCCTCCTCCTCTCCTCCCCATTCATCTCCCTTCTCCAGCTCCACCTGCCTACTTGGTGATGCCGCTGCTATTTTTAAAGTAGACATCTTATTGAGATTCAAATGACTCTTTCCAATCTTGACTCCTTTGCATAATTCCCTTCAATTAATACTTGGAAGATTCGGAAAGAGAGTGGGTGCAGGTGAATAGGACCCCAGGCTCTGAGGTCCTAGGAGTCCCTCCAGACTATCCTCACCTAGCTCCCTGTGCTCCCATTCTTTGCCCCCAGGTCTGCCTACAGTTCCATCAGTGAGTCATTAATATTTATCCCACTTGTGGGCAGATAGGAGTGGGGGGAAGACCCAATGCTTGCCTTCAGGAAGCTCATATTCTAGTCAAGAATAAGACTAACTTCTGACTAACACAACAATAAGTGAAATGCCAAACCAGGAATTATTAACCCTTTGGGCCGGGAATTAGAGGAGTGATTTGTGGATTGGCCTATGAGTAGATCCTGTGACTCCTCGTGTAAGAGTTAGGGCTTAAGCTGGTCCTTGAAGAGTGTAAGAGATTCAAATTCAATTATTAAGCACCTAATATGTTTGAGGAATAATATCAGTTACAAGAGATACTCCTGGAAAATAATAGTGCCTGCCCTCAGGGGGCTTACAATCAATTAGGGAGAAAGGAGAGAGACTAGAGATAGGGAAGTCATTTAGAAATCTGTCACAACAGTTCAGAGGAGAGATGGTGATGGACTGAACTGACATGCTTGCTATAAGAATGGAGAGGGGACAGACAGGAGTAATATTTCAAAGGCAGAATCACCAACTTGGCACCAACTTGATGGGATACAGAAGCAGAGGAAAAAGGGGGAAGAGTCAGGGTAATCCTGAGTATGGGAACCTAGGTGACTAGAAGGATTGTGGTGCCCTCAACATAAATAGAGACATTTGGAGGAGAGGAGGGGGAAGGGGGGAAGACAATAATCTTTGTTTCCTACTGGGCAGCCAAGAAATGTCCAATTTGCATTTAGGAATGGAAAGAGAATTCATGGGAGAAAATGGGGCTATAGAATAGAACTAGAAGTTATTCACAGAGGTACCAAATGATGAAGTAGCAGAGAATGATGTCTCCAAGGATGAGAACACACAGAGAGAAAGCCCAAGATAGATCCTTAGAAGACCCACTTAGTAGGGAGGTTAACTAGGGAAGAGGAGAGGAGACAGGAGAGTGAGGAGATCTGAAGGAGAAGGGGGCATCAAGAAGTAGAGGTCACTAAGGGTGTAGAAAGCTGCAGAGAGGTCAAGGATGATGATGGCTGAGAAAAGGCCAATGGAGTTGGCAATGATGTTGTTGGCGACCTGGCAGGGAGGAGTCCCAGTAGAGTAGTGAGACAGAAAGTCATTTGACAAGGAGAGAAAGTGGAACTGAAGAGCTTAGAGGGGATGACAAAGAGGTACACTTAGAAAGTGGGAGAGGCAGGTGGCCCACAGTAGGGAAACAAGTCAGAAAGGTAGGAAGGAGAAAAGTTTGTTAGGGAGGGCTACGAAGAGGCCAGGCTGTCTGGAACAGAGAATATTTATCTTGGGCATCCTGTTTCCCTTTCCACCACCCATTCACGCAGTTTAGGGTTTTTTTTTTTGTTTTTGAGAGGAACTTGGAGTTAAGTGACTTGCCCAAGGTACACAGCTAGTAAGTGTCAAATGTCTGAGGCTAGATTTGAATTCAGGTCTTCCTGACTCCAGGGCCTGTCCATTCGCACATTTTAGGATTACCCCATCTCTAGGAAGTTCTGACCCTATTCTTTCTTGGCTGTGGGACCTTGGGCAACATTTAACCTCTCTGAGATTGATGTGAAGATAATGACATGTTCACAGGCTCATTGTGAGCTCAAAAGGAGATAATGTCTATAACATGACTTGTGAATCCTAGGATGTTATAAAAGTATAAATAAGTTATAAAACTCAGCTAAGTGTAGCAAACATTTGGTCACTGCCTGCTATATGCAAACATAGAGAGACCACCCTCAGACTCAGGAAAATTGGGCTTAAAGGGATGCCTCAGAGACCACAAGTTACTGAGCAGTTGTTGATCTGCATGGGTAGGGGGAACTTTTTGACTGGAGATTTATGCCCCTGAAATCTTAGATCCCATCCAAAAAATAATTTAAGATGTTAGAGTAGGTATGAGGCAGATAATAATGAACAGCACAGACCCCACAGGCATGTTGTAGTCTAATGGGGATAGGTGGGTGAGGAGAGATCGCACAGTGCAGCTGCAGAAATAATTGTAATATAATGGTGACGATGGTGATGAAAGGGAGGGAGGGAAGAAGGGAGGAAGGGAGGGAGGAAGGAAGGAAGAAAAAAGGGAAATAACAGGGAGGAAAGAAACATTCATTCAGCACCCACTGTATGCCAAGTACCATGCTAAGTGCTTTAAAATAAGGAAACATTTATTAAGCACCTACTGTGTGCCAGATTGGGGCAGCCCACCCAGGCCTTATTCCATTGTCTGTGTCTTGTCCATGTCCTCCTGGGGGTGTGTGTCGCCTCTAGGGTTATTACTACTCTGTTGTGGTCCCCTCTGGATGACCTTGACTGTGAATAGCCAACATCCCTTTCATGTACCGTATCTTTAGCTCTGTTTTGTCTATGCAATTTGTCTTTGGCAATATACCATTACCCTTTTCACTAACTCTAAATTGGGCTTCTAATTAACTGTGGGGCTAGGCAGGTATCTCCAGTTACGAAAATTATCATTGCCTCCAGCAGCTGTCATAATTCCGGCTCATAAACTGTCTGTTAAGGATGTAAAGAGGGGTTCATATAGCTATAAAAAGTTAGCTCTGAGAAGGGCCTTGGCCTTGAAGAGGATACATTTTAATTCTTCATTTTAGGTAAACTGAGGCCTGGAGAAAAGAGGAGAATTTCCCAATGTTTCATTCATTCAAGGCATAATGCCGTTATTATAAAGGCTTGGAATTGCCCCAAGGCAACTCTATAAAGGCTTGCAGCCCCCAAGAAATGGTGGGAAAATGGTGGAATTTCAGGCACTAGGACAGGTGAGAGAAATATTTTGGGAGCATGGGGTTGTCCCTGGAAACTCTGAAAGTCCATTTTAGGGGACTGTCAGTTTGGCTTCTAGATACAACCAGACCATTTACAGAGCTCTGGTGGGGAAGTCCCCTAATGTGGAATGAGTAGGGGCATGGGGCAAGGATGGTGAAAGGAGCAGGTTAAGATACCCTGAGCTCATTAATGCTCAGTAATGATGTAGTGGATAGAGCAGTGGGCCTGGAATCAGGAAGACTCATCTTCCTGAGTTCAAATCCAGTCTCAGACACTTCATAGCTGTGTGATCCTACTGGGCAAGTTATTTAACCTTGTTTGCCTCAGTTTCCTTATCCGTCAAATGAACTGGAGAAAGCCAAAAATGGGATCATAAAGAATCAAATACAACTGAAACAACTGAACGCCAACAAAAGAATCCCTTTCTGATGCCAAGACTTGGGGATTTTGAATTGATATCTGCTCCATCTCTCAGCCTGAAAGTGGGGAGCGGCTGTAGGATCATAGATCTAGAGCAGAAGAAACCTTAGAAATCATGTGGTAGGATTGGAACCCAGGTCCTCTGACTCCCATTCCAGCCTTCTCCACTGAACCACAAAACCTTGTTGATTTCAACTTCACAATATATTTCACCATCTGCCCTCCTCTGTCCATTCACACAGTCACCCTCACCTTTTGACTGGGACTGCGGCAATAATCTCTCAATTGATCTCCCTGCCCCAACTCTCTCTTCACTACAGTTTAGGGGTGGGGAACCTATGGCTCCGAGGTCACCTGCTCCAGTCCATCCCATACATAGCCAACCAAAGCAATTTTCCTTGAGTACCCATCTGACCCTATGACTCCCCTTCTTAGTCAACTCCAGTGGTTTTCTCCTGCCTGGAGGACAAAATATTTTAACAGCCCTACCCAACTGAACTTTCTAATCTCCACGGACATTTCTCCCATTTCTACACTCTGTTACAACCAAAATGACCTCTTTTTTCCTCAGTCCTGACATCCATCTCTGTGTCTTAGCACCTGCTATCTCCCATGACTCCTTCCTTTCACCCCATTGATTCTCTCTCTTCCTTTAGGATGCAGCTTGGGCACACACAACTCCCCCTCAGCTCCCGGTGCCCTCCAACCTATCTTGTATTGAATTACTTTGTGTGGATATTCACATATACCACCTGTCCTCAAAGTCTTAGGGTAGTTTTAAGCTATCGAAGTTAAGCTCAAAACCACACCAAGACTTTTGGGACAGCCTAGATATGTATTTACTAACTCTCTATTTATGCCACATATGTTTTTATATGTCCCTGTCTCCCCCACTTAGAAAATGTAGATAGGATTGCTGAGTTCTTCTTGTAATCCTAGTGCCTGGCACACAGTAGGCACTTAATAAATACTTGTTGATTTGATATGATGAAATCTCCTCTCACTGTTCGACCCTCTGGTCCTCAGTTTCCTCAAGAATGAGAAGGGATTGGAATAGATTATTTCAGAAGTCTCTTTCAAAGAAGGCTGAGCAGTTGAAGTTTTCGGATGGGTGAGATGGCCACCTGGTGGTCTTTTGCAAGCATTACAAGCAAAGAAAACTCCAAGGAAGGATACCCAGGAAAGTTGTTCAGGTGTGTCCGACTCTTTGTGACTCCAAGGTCATAACACACCACATCCTTCTATCCTCCACCGTCTCTTCAAGTCTGTCCAATTCACTCATTACCTAGTTGCGGAAGAAGGGTCCCCTCAGGTAGCCCTCTCCCCATGAACATCTCAGCACCCACTAATATCCAACCCCAGAGGGGACCAACTGGTTTCTTCCTGTTGACCCCAGGCAGAGAGCATGTCAGGAAGGTAAGTTTTGGTTTGGAAAAGCAATAATGGTGGCCCAAGGAGATCAGAGCCAGGTTAGGGAGCCAGAAGAGGAACCACGGCTATCGAAAGAAATGGAATGGATGAGATGAGAAAACTTCCTAATTGTCTCCTGAATACCATGAAATGATGGGGGAGGGCCAGGAAATGGAGCAAGTCTGAAAAAGGAGAATCCCTGCCATGGCATCCCCCGAATTTTAGACTGGAAGACTCCTCAAGGTCATCTTGTCCATTCCCCTGTTTCCCTGTGGAAGAAGAGGTAATAACTAATGTAGCTGAAGATGAAATCACTGAGTATTAGGCAGAAAAAGAGGAGAGAGTTTTGGGGGATACAAGCATACCCCTCAACCCCTGTAGGCAGAGGGTATTCATGGGACCTCAGATTTAGAGCCAGAAGGAACCTCCAAGGTGACCCATCCTAGTCCTTCATTTTATAGATGAGGAAACTGAACCCCATCAGAGGAGATCCTTCTTGGTTTTCCCTGTAGGAAATCTTGTCCAACTTAAGTATTTTTTGCCCCAGGTAAAACAACTTTTCCCAGATGAGAATTCCAA
>CM053770.1:281107164-281186154 GCA_028658325.1 Potorous gilbertii | reverse complement strand
GCCTGATGGAGAGAAGAAAGCTTATGTCCGTCTTGCTCCAGACTATGATGCTTTGGATGTTGCCAACAAAATTGGAATCATCTAACCTGTGTCCAGCTGTCTCACTGCACCTACAATAAAAAGTTTTCCCCGAAAAAAAAATATCGATAAAGACTTGTTTTAAAATACAAAATAAAAAAGAAATGAAGGAGATACTCAGAGGTAAGGATATAAAAATAATAAGGAAGAGGGGAGCTTGAACAGACCTGTAAGTTAGGGTTCCCTACTCTGCTATACATTTATAAGAGGAGTGAATGACAGGTATCACTTGTTGGTACTTTATTGTCTAAAGTTTACATTTCATTCCATTCAACTGGGGTCTCTGGATCATGGAGTTCTTATAGGGGAATAAAATGCAAGAAGACCAGAAAGGTAAGAAGGGGTCAGGTTGTATAGAATTTTTCATTCCAGAGAACTTTCTATTTGATCCCGGAGATAATAAGGAGTCACCAGAGTTTACTGAGTGCATGGGGGAGGAGAGAGTGAGAAATATGGTTAGACATTTGCTTTAGAAAGACTACACTGGCAGTTGAGTGGAGGATGGACAGGAGTGAAGGGACACATGAGGAATAGAGACCAATTAAATATCACAAGCAAGAGGTGATGGAGGTAGGAACCATGGTAAGATCTGTATCAGTGGAATAAAGAATATATAGAAGAGATGTTGTAAAGCTAGAAATGCAAGATTTGGCAATAAATTGGATAAGGGTAGTGAGTGAGAGTGAGGGGTCAATTACATTGAGGTGGAAAATCTGATAGTGACCAACAGTAAGAGGGAAGGATTTTAGGGAAAAGGGAAGGGTTTTAGGGAAAAGATCAAGACAAAATTTCTGCTTTGGATATGATGAATTTGACATGTCTCCAATAAGTCTAGTTTCTAATAGGTAAGGATTAATGTGGCATTGGAGCGCGGGAGAGAGACTAACTCTAGAACCGGTAACCTTAGAATCATTGGCATAGAGATAAAAGGTGAACCCCTGGGATCTAATGACACAGACAAGTGAGGCAGGCTAGAGAGAAAAGAGAAGTCCCTGGACACAGTCTTGAGGAACATCTATGGTTAGTGGGCAGGACATGGATGAAGAGTCAACAAAGGAGATTGAGAAATATATGTAATGCTTCACAAGTTTCTGTCATCCCTTGTAAATTCCTCCCAGTTATTAGCCTTCTCTCCTCTCTAAAATATCATTTTGGAAATACTTTGGGTTGAGATCATGAAAAGGGGAAAAGACCCACATGGACAAAAATATTTATAGCAGCTCTTTTTGTGGTGGCAAAGAATTGGACATTGAGGGGGATGCTCATCAATTGGGGAATGACTGAACAAGTTGTGGTATATGAATGTAATGGAATATGAGGAGTGAGAAGACTTCAGAAAAACCTGGAAAGATTTATATGAACTGATGCTGAGTGAAGTGAGCAGAACCAGTAGAACACTGTATATAGTACAGCAACAATGTGCAATAACCAGCTTTGATAGACTTATCTCTTCTCAGCAATATGATGATCTAAGACAATTCCAAAAGATGGAAAATGCTGTCTACATTTGGAGAAAGAAATATGGAGTCTGAATGCAGGTCAAAGCATACTATTTTCTTTTTTTTTTCTTTCTCATGATTTTTCTCTTTTGTTCTGATTCTTCCTTCATAACATGACTAATGTGGAACTATGTCTAATAGGATTGTACATGTATAGTCTATATCAGATTGCATGCCATCTTGGGGAGGTGGAAGGGGAAGGAGGGAGAAAAAAATTGGAGCTCAAAATCTTATAAAAATGAATGTTGAAAACTATCTTTACATGTAATTGGAAAAAAATACTATTAAGTGAAGGGAAATGAAAAAATATACAAAAAATAAAATAATTTGGGTTTGTCCATCTGGATTTATCCATCAGGATGCCAGGGCCTACTCAATGTGGGCATCTTACCACCTGCCCTTCCAAGAGAAGTGACCTTTTCCCTTGTAGACTCAGACCTCTGAGATCATCCTTCCCCATCCCTAGGTGAGTTAATTCTTTCATCTTTGGAATCCTATCCTAGAGATAAGCTGTCTATGTTGGTGTATGAATGAGTGAAAACTCATGGCTGCCCACTCTCTCTAACTAGCCCCAGGACATTCTTCATAGCCCGGTCAGCCATTAGGATATCTAGGTCTCCCCAGTACAGATATCTTGATATCTGTCCTTCCTAGTGAGATAGCTCCCTCCCCAACCCCCAACCCCATTCTCTCTGCTTTCCATCTCTTCTTATTCTAAGAACAATAACCATTTTAATAGCACCATCACCACTGGTGAGTCCATGATAACCTTAGTGCCCAATGTCTACTCACCATTGCAATCACTGTCTAGACAGAATTGGAGCTGGAAGGGGCCTTAGAGGTCCTCAAGTCCAAATCCCTCCATCCCTGTGCTTCCATGTACAAACTCCTCAGCTTCAGATTTAAAGCCCTCCCCAACCCTAGGGTAGTATGGGACAGCAGATGGAGCAGAAGATTTAAACTTGGAGACCCTGGGCTTGAACTGTCACTCTGGCGCTCATTCCTGATGTGACTATGAGTATTTGCCTGGCCTCAGTTTCCTCAACTGTAAAAGGAGGGGTCTGGACTCAATGACATTAAAGGTCACTTCTAGCTCTAAACACATGAACCTATGAACCTCTCCAGACATTCCACTCTCTGTTATTTTCAATATTTTACCCAAACTGGATTGCTAGCTGTTCTCTGAATTCCACAGGCATGGGTCACCTCTGCTGGTATTTTCATGAGCCATTGCCCTAGGCTAGTAATACATTCCCTCCTCTCTTCCACTTCTCAGAATTTTTGCTTAGCCTTCTCCAGCTCAGCTCAGGTCACATCTCCTCCAGAAGCCTTCCCCATACCCCTACTTGATAATGTTATCTCCCTTTGTCGGCCTCAGTTTCCTTATCTGTAAAATGGAAATAATAATTGCATCCACCTCCAAGAATTGTTGTGAGCATCAAATGAAATGATATTTGTAAAATGCTTAGCACAGGGTTAGGGTTAGTTAGCACAGGCACATAGTAGGTGATTAAAAAATATCTGTTCCCTTCTCTCCCTGCCCTTCATATTACCTTGGATTGTATCCCCTAATAGATTCTAAGCCCCTTGAACATAAGGACAATTTCCTATTTTATCTTTGTCCTGCAAGACCTCCAGGGTGTCTTGTGTATAGTAGGAGTAATAAATATTTACATAGCTCTTACTATGCACCAGGCATTGTGCTAAGGACTTTATAATTATTTTCACATTTGACCTCACAATCACCCTGGGAGATAAGTGCTACTATTATGTCCCATTTTACAAGTGGGGAAACTGAGGCAGGCAGAGATGAAGTGACTTGCTCAGAGTCATACAGTTACTAAGTGTCTGAGGCTGGATTTGAACTCAGGAGTTTTGTATCCAGGCTTAACATTCTATCCACTGTGTCCCCTAGCTAGGTAATTAGTGCTTCTTAAAATGAAATACTATGGGTGTCTTGCCATACAAAATACTCTCAGAGTTGAAATAGACCTTGGAGATCATCCTTGGAGTAACATCCAAACTTTTTTAAAAAATCATTTAACACTAATAAAATAGTCTGCATTTATAGAAGACTTTAAGGTGTGAGAAATGCTTTACAAATATTAACACATTTTATTCTCACAACAACCCTAGAAAGTTATCTCCATTTTATAAATAGGGAAACTGAGTAGACAGCAATGAGGTGACTTGCCCACCGAGCTAGTTAAGTGTCTAATTCTGGTCTTTCCAAGTCCACAGGGCCACCTAGCTGTCATACCCCCAATACATAAACTTCCTATTTACAAATTATATCTGCTTCTATACTGATAAATAGATAGACCATAAAATATACAAAGTAAACAAAAAATTTTAAAAGATAAAAATGAAATTATATTTGGTCCTAGAAGTAATAGGGAGCCATTAGAGTTTATTAAGCAGGGAAGTGGCAGTCAGATCTGTGTTTTAAGGAAATCACTTTGGCAGCTGGGCAGAGGATGGGTTGGAAATGGAAGAGACTCTAGATAGGGAGCCCAATTAGAAGTCCATTGCAATATCCCACTAGAGAGGCCACAAGGGTCTTAGCTAGAGAAGGGGTTGTTTGTGTGGAGAGGAGGGAAAGATGTCTTTGGGGTTGTGGAGACGGATAGAAAGAACAAGATCTGGGGTGAGGGAGAGTGAGGAGGGGGGATGACTTTGAAGCTACAAATCTGGGAGATTGTGGGTCCTTAGACAGGGATGAGGAAGTAAAGAAGATGGGTTTGGGAAGGATAGTGTAGATCTGTCCCAATTCATCAGCATCATTGATGGTGATGATTCCTTCTGGTTGTGGGGAGCTTGACCTAGCAAGGTAGTGGAGAAAACACTCAACTTAGAATAATGGATTTGAAGCCCTGGACCCAAGTTCAGATCCTGAGTCTACTATCTACTACTACTACTACTTCTACTGCTGCTGTTGCTACTGTTTACTCCGTGACAGATACAGATTAAAGTGACTCTTATTCTTGCTTCCAAGGTGATTTCCAGTTGGCAGAGGCAGTATAAACAACCTAAGCCTTTACCTTTCTGCTGTTTGGCCCAGCATTCAATGTTCTGAGCTGAAAGATTGCCCAGGGAATGGGACTCTCCAAAAACAAGAGTCTAGAGATCCAAAACATACAGGTTATTGCAAAGAACACATTCAGTGGTTTCTATAAAAGGGACACTTGGGCAATACTGAACAAGTAACTTCATCTCTCTGGGCCTCAGTTTCCTCATCTATAAAATGAGGAGGTTGGATTAGATAACCTCTGATGTTTCTTCCAGTTCTGAATCTCTGGTCCTACAATCCTATGGGCTCACATAATTTCTCTGGGCCTCAGTTTCTCCATTTGTAAAATGAGGCGCTTGGATGATAATTCTAGAAGCCAATGACCTCTGAAGTCCCTTCTAACTCTATATTTATTATCCCATATGCCTTAAAAATTGACATTCCTATGTAAAAATTACTTGAGGGGATAACTGCCAACAGGAAATCAAATTTAGAGCTGAAAGGGAACTCAGAAACCTAGAGATTCTTCACTTGAGGTTTGTGAACTTGGCTTTTTAAAAAATTTAATTGATAACACCATTTCACTATAATTGGTCTCCTTTATAATTCTGTGGATTTTATTATATTAATCTGAAACCATTATTTATAATATACATTTAAAGCACTATTCTGAAAAGGGACCTAGAGGTTTCACCAGCTATCCTAAGGGGTCAATGATGCCCCAAATGTTAAGAACCCCTGAGTTAGTCCAATCCCCTCATTTTGAAGATAGGGAAATGGAGGCACAGACAGGTGAACGCTACTCACCCACGGTCACGTGAAGTAGCAGTTGCTGGCTTTGAACCCCCATCTTTTGACTCAAAATCTATTATTTACTCTGACTCATCACTCACCGACCCTATCTTCCTCACAGGCTCTGGAGGAAGAAATGTTTCGTAAGTATGGAAGTACATAGAAATGAGTTATTGTTATAACTGTCTGTTATTATAAGTATTTCTAGGATCCCAGTGATTTGGTCAGTTGTATATTCCAAGTTCAGAGGGGTCCCTTCTCTTCTCCCTCCTTCTTGCAAGTTGACTTCTCACCTGCAGAGGGCAGTGCTGCACACAGTCCCCTGCTCACCATGGCGAGCTGTTCCTAGAGCACACTTGCAGGTGACTGGATTCTTTGTTGGCTGAATCTCTCCCTCCTGTCTCACCTCCCTGGGGCTCCCACTGGGCTGACACCTTCTGAGCCCCAACAGACGTCCAAACAGGATGGTTCCATCTCCAGTTCGGAGGTGCTCAAACAAGAGATCTCCAGCCAGCCTTTACTTTGAGGATGGGTACCTATAATCGCCTCATTTTTGTCCCGGTGACTGAATTGGCAGGATACTCTGACCTGTTCCCCTGCCAACATTCATGGCTTTAAACCTTTTCCTCTTTCCTAAGGGTCAGGCTGGGGTGGCAATGGGGGTGGGGGTGGAGTGACGGTGTTCAGTGAAGTTCTGGAATCTGAGGGCCTGGATTCAAATCCTGCTTTTAATGCTCAGCCCCTCTGTGAATTGGGCAAGGTACTTCACCTTCCCTGGGTCTCAGTTCCATCCTTAAAATGAGGGCATTAGACTAGATGGCTTCTGGAGCCCTTACTAGGTCTATGAACTAGCAACAGACAGATGCTCATGTCAACTGCTTGGTTGCTGAGCAAGGGGGTATTGACAGAGAATAAGATGCCTTAGTCTCTTTCATCAGTGGCCTGTGCCCCCTGAACATTCAGTGATAGGATCTGGTTTCCAGAGGGGATAGAAAAGTGTGAGAGTGTGTGGGTGTGTGCGCGCGTGTGTGCGCGCGTGTGCGCGCACCAGCCTCATTGCTGTTGTAGAGTCCTAGATTGTCAGCTGAAAGAAACCTTAGAAATCAGTAACTCCAATGGTCCAGAGAAGGCAAGGGACTCTCCCAAGATCACAAAGAGCTAGAACTAAACTAGTTCTATTGCAGCAGCACTCTTCTCCTATATCACTCTTCAATGCCTGTTATTCTGGGTGTTTGAAGAATGATAGTTGCTGTTTCACCATCTCAGAGGTGGGGATTACTCAGTGGTAGCTGCCACCTGATGAGAATAATCCCTCCTCCTCCAATGCTATCCATTCTTCAAGGTCTAACTCAAGTCCCCTCATCAGTATCTTTTCCCTTTAGGACGCAAAGTGAGGAGAAGGATGATGCTTTGGTACCCAAAGGCTTGGTATAGGCTCCTGGCACATAGTAGGCACTTCATAAATGCTTGCTGATTGATTTCTTTTCTCATTGTAGGCGTTGGGGACAGGGGTTAATCTTGTATGGCCTCAGTTGGCAATGAGCAGAATGAGGCAGCCCCCATTGGCCTACCACACTACCAATATATATGTCCTGAGACTGAGGGCAATGCCAAATACCTCTTGGGGTCCAGGTTTATACCAGGATTGTTTGTCTAAGGCTTGAGAGACTCCTTAAAAACTTTTGGTAACCCAGGCTGTGGTCTGGTCCTGGACACTTTCAGAGGAGTCACCCCTACTGAATGCTGAGTCCTAGGGTTGGCTACGATCTGAGCAAAAGAGGAGAAAAAGAGGATCTTCTAGGAGCTCACAGACCAGTGGGGAAACAAGATTCATAGTGTTTATATAGCACTTTTAAGGTTCGCAAAAATTCTGGGAGGTCAGTGCTCTTATTAGCCTCATGAACAGAGATGGAAAGTGTTTGAAGCAAGATTCAAACTCAAGTCCTAGCCAAGGCACCAAACCACCTGAAACACCAGACCTCAGGCTAAGATAGAATATGTAATTATGTGTATAGGAGGAGACCAGACAGGGAAAGATGGGGTGGGCTAAGTTAGTCTGGGAGGGCTTCAAGGAGGAGGGAAGACTGAGCAGGGAGGGTCTGGACCAGCCAGATAGATAAGTCTTGGCTAGTTAGAGGACATTCCAGGAGGGGCCAGAGACAAAAAGGTGGCAAAGTGAGAATGAGTGGGGTGTGGGCAGGGGACAGTGGGGAGACGTGTCTGGCTGGAGTGGAAGGAGGGAGGCGTGGCCATATCGAAGATGGGGAAATAAGGGTGGATTAGGAGGGTGGGGCCAGATTGTGGAGGGACTAGTAAATCAGGCAGAGAGAGAGTCAGATAAGGGCTTCCTGGCTAGAGTCTCCCAAACTCCTGGATGGGCCTGCGGCGTGGGTGGTGGGGGACAGGACCAGAGAGTGTGATGGAAATGGAGGGAGGACGGGAGGAAGAGGAGGCAGATGTGCCAGCCCAATCAAGGGAGGGAGAAGGGACAGACAATGCCTTGAGGTGGGTGGGTGGGTGTCTTATAGAAGTGGAAGAAAAGGGAAAACCAGGAAGGAATGGAAGGGTGAGGGAGGGGGTTGTCAGGAGGAAAGAGGACAGACAGGCCCAGACAAGGTCGTGGGAGGCAGCAGGGGCCCCCTCGGGAATGACTTCATTCGGCTGACTCAGAGCAGAGAGACAGACCTGAAGTCCAGTCTCTCACTGGACTGCATACACCCTCCCAATGAATAGCGCCCCCCATGCCCCGCCTCCCCCTCAGGTACTGGACCTGAGGCTAAGGCACCACCAGCAGGGTGGACCTTGAACCTGAGACCCGCGCTGGAAAGCCCTTTCTACCGGCCTCAGCTTCCTAGTCTGAGGAATGTGTACCATCCCACTCCTTCCCTTCCCAGACAGGGCCCTTCTAGCCTAGAGCTCAGCACTTTGCCTCCAACGATACCCCGCCCCCTTCGATAGTTCCCCATTCGACGTCCCATCAGCTTCCTCCCCCCCCCCATCCCTCCACGCTCCCCTCAAGGGAGGTAGCCCAGGATAGGCAAAAGCAAAGCACTTTCCAATGGGGGGACCCTGAGCCTGCTTCTAGAGTCTGAGGATCTGACTTCAGAATTTTCCCTGCGACCTAGGTCACATCATGTCCCTGTGCCTCAGTTTCCTCATCTGTGAAATAAGGGGCTTAGACTGAATAGTCTCTAAGGTCCTGCCTTGCTTTAGGTCTAAGATCCTCGGTTCCACCAGCACGTCATTTCCATCAATATTGACACCCCTGAAGCTTTGCTTCCCCAGCCCCCCCCTTAGAGCGCCTCCCCATACTAGCCAGTCCTGAAGTGTTGGAGAGGCACAGAGGGCATATGGCAGGAAACTCGTCACCTAATCCCCGATCCCTCACCCCACTCCCCAGGAGCTGAAGAGAAATGGGAGAGCTCAGGTGTAGCGTCCTACAAGAAGCCCTGCCTGCTTCCCCTCTAGCTGAGTCGCTCTAGAAATTACTTTGTATCATTTTCTGTTTCCATATCTGTGTCCATATCTATGTGCGATAAAAAGGAGAGGCTTTGGGGTCAGGGACTTTCATTTTTCTGTCCTGTCCTGCAGTCTCTTCACCGGGCCTAGTCGCCTAATAAATGCCCGTAGGATGAAGCACTTCAGCAGAATGCAGGGCAGCGCTGATGGCCCTGAAAAGCCGGGAGGTCAGTTTCTCCATCTGTAAAATGGGACTAATCCTGGCGCTGCCTCCCTTACAGGGTTATCCTCGGGAGCTCGCTAAGGATAGGGATTATTACTAAAATGTTTACTCCCTCCTCCTCCTCGGATGTATCCTGGGGTGCTCTTCCCTCCCCCTCCTTTTTTCTGCCAGGTATCTTTTCCAAAGGGGGCCTCCCTCTCCCAGTGTCTAGGCCCTTCTCTTCCTGCCCCTGCCTCCCGCTCGGGTGCCCCCCTCCCCCATGCCCTCTTTCTCTTCCAGCCTCCGCGCCCCTGCACCCCTCCTCCGTCATCTCCCCTCTTTCCAAGGGCCCAGTCCCAGACTGCCAGGCCCCCCAGGGTGCCCAGTCCCGGGGCAGGCGGGCGCTCTCCCCGCTCGTCCCGCCCTCCGGGACCCCTCCTTGCGCCCCCGGGGGTCCGCCTCCCGGGTCCCCACTGCCGGCCGGGCTCTCCGGGCGCCGGCTCGGGCTAATCCTGTATGTAAATGACAGCCAATCGAGGTGGTTGTTGAGCGGGGCTGGGATTAGAGACGGGGCGAATGGCTTGCAATCTTACTGGGATTACAGAACAAAGAGGCTCCTCTCCGCTCTCCGCTCTCCTCCTCTCCCTTCTCTCCCGTCTCCCCCCCTCCCCTCCTCTCTGCTGCAGCCCCGAGCGGGGGGGGCCCAGCTCCGGGAGAGCGAGAGCGAGCGAGCCCCCCCCAGCCCAGCCCGGCCCGGCCAGGCCCCCACCCTCAGCTCGCTCCGCTCCGCTCCCGGCCCCCGGAGCGGGGGCTTCGTCCGCTCCCCGCCCCCCTGCGTGCCTAGGCTGGGGGGGTGGGGGGAGAGATTACCCCACCCCCACCCCGCAGCTTCTCCCCCTCCTCCTCCTCCCCCTCCTTCTCCTCCTCCTCCCCTCTCCCTGCCTCCCTCCCTCCCCCCGTCTTTCTCTCCCTCCTCCCATCCCCTCCTCCTCTCCTTCTGCCTCGTCTTCCCCTTTCTCCCAGATTAATTAAGGAGGCAGCGGCGGGAGGCTGAGTCCTGGCCGGGAGCGAGCTGGGGCCGGGGCGCCGGTGGGCAGGAGTGCTTGGGGATCCTCCGAGGTAAGAGAAACTTTTATACCGGGGGGCGGGTGGGCCGAGGCCGTCCCCCCCGCTTCACTCCATCTCTCCCCCCACCCCCTTACCCTCCCAGGCGAGGTGAACAAAATCTGGCTGGGTCTATATTTTGGGTGCATTGAGAAACACGTGACTAGAGAGGTCGCGGCTGGAATGGTGGTGTGGGGGGAGGGGGCTGGGAGAGGGCACCCCTCCCCCCACTTCCTACCTCCACCTGCGGGGAGGGGGGGGATGTTCGGGATCCGGAGCTGTCAGCCTCCGACCCTTGCGGGGGGGGGGGGGTGCCCGAGTGATCTGGGAGAGGGAAGAGGACAGAGGTTTGCTGCAGTTGGAGAATGAGGTCAGTTCTGCCCAGTGCCAGTCTGGGGCCGAGGAGAAAAGTGCTCCCTGGCAAAGGGGCGCTCCAGGCTACTTTTCCCTCCTCGTCCTGGGTGAGAGATGGGCTTGGGCTGAGGGCATCTTACTGCTGTGCCCCAGCCCCAGCCTGGGGAGACTGAGCACCTCTTGGCATTCACCCCCTAGCCCACCTTTTCTTCCCACTGCCGGGGCAAGTGCCTGGGGCTGGGGATCAGACGTGTTAGTGGGTTGACTTTGGAGAGCCCGACTGGGGTGGGGGAGATACCCCGCCCCCAGGAGTTCTGCTTTCTGGCTTCTTGGCGGGTGTAAGATGGAGTCTATGGCAGAAATTTGGGGGCAGTGGCAGGATTAGTTGGGGAGAGGAGGGACGAACCCATACCTGGAGGAGGGGAGGTTGCGCCCTCCAGGATGCCCATCCCCAGCCTGAAGCTTCTGACCCCCCCCTCCATGCAGCTGACATAGATCCCCAGATAAAGTGTTTCCCTTATTCCATCCCTGGGCTGTTTGGTGGTGGTAGCCAAGCCCCCGGAAGTGGGGTCACTAAGCATGAGGTGAAGGGGGTGGGGCTTGAGGGAGGAGCCCAGGCTGAGGCTGGCCAGGGGGGAGACCGGCTAATAGGGACAACTTGGGGGAGGAGGAATTGAGGATTCCTACATAACAAGATCCTCTGGAGAAACTGGGTGTGGGAGGCTTGGGGGTGCCGCCTCCCCCAGCCCCGGTCCCCTGCTGGCAGCTGGTATAGGTTCTAAGGTGGATGGACCTTGGAGGAAGGCCTGACCAGCCTCTGAGCTCCAGGTAGGGTCCAGTGGATGAGGATGAGGCTGACCTCCCATTGGGGTAGGAAGAGGAATCCTAGGGCTCTTTGGAGGGCAGTGAAACACAGGGATCCTTGTCCTCTTGCCCCTTTGCCAGGGCTGAAGGCAAGGGTTAGAACTCATCCTGCATCCCACTGGTCTGGAACTAAGATGAGGGTTCTTCCCAGCCTCAGTTTCTCTCTGGCAGTCAGAACTTCCTCTGCCTTTCTGACCTCTGACTAGTTTCCAGGGCTGCTGGAGAAGGTCTCCTGGGCAGACTTGGGTGTAGGGGGCTGTGAGTGGGGGATGGAGAGGATAGATATGTTTAATCCACCTCAGCTTTTTTGGAGGGAAGTAAGAGGCTGGGGAGTTGAGGTTGGAAGGAAGCTCCCTCTCCTCCTGGAAGCAGCATGACTACTTATCAGGTTTATGGGCAAAGATTTTTATTCAGATAATACCTGATCTGATTGACCTCAGAATTCCCCTCTGACTCAGATTCTGTGATTATCTGAATGTGTAACCCAGAATAAGGATAACTGACTCCTCCTTCTTCCACTTACTGGCTGTGTGACCTTGGAGAAGTCATTTCCCCCAAGTCTCAGTTTCTCTTTCTGTAAAATGAGGGAGAAAATGGGGACAGTTAGGTGGTGAAGTAGATAGAGTGCTGGCCCTGGAATCAGGAAGACCTGAGTTCAGATCTGGCCTGACACTTACTAGCTTTGTGACCCTGGGCAAGTCACTGCACCCTGTTTGCCTCAGGTTCCTCATCTGTAAAAATGAGCTGGACAAGGAAATGGCAAATAATTGCAGTATCTTCGCCAAGAAAACCCCAAATGGGGTCATGTAGAATAAAACCTTACTGAAAAAAATACGAGTTGGACTAGGTGCCTCCAAAGATCTCTATCTCAGAATTTTCCTCCATTGTCTCTTCCACCTCAAGACAATCCCATCAGTCACAGAGTCCAGATCGCAGGTGCCCTGTTTAATAGATGGGGAAGCAGGGCCACACCTGAACTAGGACTAATTAATATGATTTGCTTGGGGTCACGTCCTATGCTTTTGGAAAGATGGTAAAAGGCCTTCACTTTCCATGGCCTCATTCTGGGTCTTTGGGCCAGATAAAATGGGGAGGGTGGGGTATCCTGGAATGTGACCATTCCATCCTTCCCATAATTTAGCAGGCCAATCCATGAAAAGAACTGCCCTTAATATTTGGAATCCAGTGGAAAGAATATTTGGTTCCAGAGTCAGGGAACTTAGATTCAAGACCTGCCTCTACTATTTACCAACCCTGTTGCTTTGACTTCAGTTTCCTCATCTATAAAAAGACAGAAGCAGCTGGGTGGTGCAGTGGATAGAACACCAGGTCTGGAGTCAGAAAGACTCATCTTCTTGAGTTCAAATCTGGCTTCAAACACCTACTACCTGTATGATTCTGGGCAGGTCACTTCACCTTGTTTGCCTCAGTTTCCTCATCTGTATGGCAAACCCCTCTAGTATCTGTATCAAGAAAATCCCAAATGGGGTCGTGAAGAGTCAGACACAACTGAAAAAAGGGAGGAATGGGCCGTAATGAATTACCTTGACTCTTGTCTCATCACCAAAATTGAGAAGGGGGAGGCGGCTAGCCAAAGGGGACAAGATTCAGAGCTGAAGGCCCTGGTAGTCTGGCTTGGTTGGGGCTGGTATAGATGAGGACAGCCTAGTGCCCTGGGAGCCCTGGGTGAAGGTAAAGAATGAGTTCACAAGAGACCTGTCATTCCCCCTAGCTTGTTACAGCTGAGCCAGCAGCCTCCAGATTGAGGAGAGTGGGGGCATATCTGAATGTCACTCCTGGAGTAGATCTTGGAGAAATAACTTGGCTAGAACTGAACTCCAATGGTAGCAAATGATGTTTGGGGTAGACTCAAAAAAGCATTCTTTTATTAGAAAAGGGGGCTGGGGACTGGGAACTACCCTCCAGGGGAAAGCGAGGAATCTCCCTAAGGTCTCCTAGATGGACAGACAAAATGGCTTTCTTGAGAGTGTAGAGAGAGGTGTGTTGAGATCATGGACAGGGGTAAGGAGGAGGGCCAGGCTAGGGGACACAGTAGGGCAGGATGCTGCCCAAAAGACTATTCACGGTGTCTGTAGATCTTAATGGGAGAGAAGGGGTGAGGACGTTCCCACATCGCTCCCTTGGTTAACCATGAATCCTTATGTGATACGCCTAGAAATGACATGGGTCCTCTGCCTTTCCCTAGCCTCCTGCTAGGAGTCCCTTTTCCCCATTCATAGATGAACTTCAACCCTTAAGAGAGAAACTAAGGTTCCAGGAAAACAGGGCAAAAGGAGAACAGAGAAAAGGGATGGAAGGGAGAACCTAGCCAGCCTTTATTGGCCAGATTCTGGTTCCTCAGCTATGCTGCTTTTCTGCCTGAGGTTTCCAGGCCAGTGCCTATCTTTATAGCTGAATTCATTTTTCTTTATGCAACTCTCTCTTTCTCTGACCCTCCCCCGCATTCCCCACCTCCCCAGGCCAGGCAGGAACCTTGAAAATGGTATCTGGACACCCATATTGCACTGGCTTCTTCTTCCATGTACTTGGCCCAGGGCACTAGGTTTCCAGCTGGAGGGCTTCCATTCAAGACATGACACTGCCTCATTCATACTCCTTGGGTGACTTTAGGCAAATCTCCTAACCCCTCTGAACCTCACTTTCCCCAAATGTAAAACGAAGGGAGTTGGACCAGATGACTTCTAATGACCCTTTGATCCTGTACCATGGCAGGGGACTGTTGGATGCTAACCTTAGTTTTGCCTCTTAGAGTTACCTTGCTGCCTTCAAAACCCAGCCCGAGGACCACATCCATGAAACATCACCCGATTCTTTCCCCTTACCATTACATAGCAGCTTTAAGGTTTGCAGAATGTGTTTGTAGGTTATCTCTCTTGATTCTCACAACCCTGGAGATAGGTACGTTAATTATCCCCATTTCATAGATTAAGAAACTGAGACTGAGAGAACTCTAGTGACTTACCGAGGGTCACATAGCTTCCTGCCTCCCAATTCACCACCCTAGCTGCACTTCCAATTTACTTTGTACCTATTTATGTACGTGTCTTCCTGTAGAATGTAAAAAGGAGCAGGTGCAGGATAAGTACCTGTAGACTGATTGATTGTGAGGGCTTTCCCTTCTTTGTTCCAATCCATAAGAGACAGAGTTGGGGAGGGACCTCTGGGCAGAGGCAACTGATAGCAAAATGGACGGAGTGATGGGCAGTTCAAATCCTAGTTACCTCAGTTTCCTCAGCTATAAAATGGGGATAACAATACCTCCCAGTATTGTGATGGTCACTTAGCCTGGTGCCTGGGGCTTACATAGGAGACCTATATTCCTATTCCTTTCCCCTAGGCAGGCCAAGGGAGTTGAGTGGGGCTGGTCTCCTTCAGCCCAATCCTAGAAGGCTCGGACCTTAGGATCTATTTGTCTCCTCCTCCCCCCTCTCCCCTCGTCTCAATGAACTGACCAGGTAGTTCAGTTTCAGATGAGTTTTACCTGGAGTTGGGTTTTTCTTTTGGGCGGGTGATATTTTGACTTAGGCCTCTAGTTGATGGACAAGGGTCCCAAATAGATGTGCTGGTGGTTCCCACATGCCTTTGTGTATATGGGTGGAGGGGGACTTGATCTAAGGCGGTCAGGCTGCCTAGCAGGAAGGAATTTTGGCGGGCCTAACCTCTTGGCCAGAGAGATCCCTCAGAGCAGCCACTCATGGGGACATGGGGGTGAGGTCCACATTGTAGTTGTGGATTTCCACTAGAGAAGCATTGTGGTCCCTCCCAAATCTGAGATTGGGTGACCCTAGGAGAGGCTCCAGCATCTCAGATTTAGAGCTGAAAGAGACCTTAGAGATGATCTAGGCCAATCCAGTCATTTTACAGATGAGGAAACTGAAACCCAGAGAGGTTAGCATTTATTTAAGCTTCTTCTGTGCCCAGTGAGCCCCAGGGTTACCAAGAAAGACCAACTCAGCTCCTGTCCTCCCAGGACTCATGATCTAATAAGATACAGGTCAACAATTATGTAAATACTAGAGGAAGATGTGACCCTTCTTGGAGGAAGCTAGGAGCATGTGTAGGGCCTGAGGTGGGGTCTAACCTAATCAGGGATGGAATAGGGAGGGTGTCCCATGGAAGCAGCAGCAGGAAGGCCATTCATTTCAAAGAAGACTGGAAAGGTAGGAAGCAGGGACTATAGATACCAAAGCATTTTATATTTGATCCTGGGGGTAATAGGAATTTACTGAGTTGAGGAAGAAAGACACCTGAGTGACACAAGATGAGAAAGGAAGCATAGGCTCAAGTTTCTCCAGCTGGGAGCTGGCAGATAGAGGATTTGAACCCACACCTTCTGACTTCAAATCCAGCCATCGGAACTGGCTGTGCAGTTGGGAAGACCTATGTGACCCTGTACAAGTAGCTTCCCAGTGCCTCGAAGCAACCCATCAAGGTTAGACATGGCTGAATAATTGCTGATCTACTTCAGCAGTGTCCTTATTTACCTTGATAGATCCTCAGTCTAGAACTGGAAGTAACCATCCCTTCACTTTACAGATGAGGAAACTGAGGCAAGGGAGGCTTGCCCAATGTTACACAAACAGTGATAGAGTTAGCATTGCTGTTTCTTCTTAATAGAAGAGGTGACTGGATGTGAAGTGACTTAACCAATATGGCGGCCCTCCAGTGGCAGGCTTAGCTTTGAGTATATTAACTTCCTAGCCCTTAACCCAGTGTCTCTTTCTCTCTGAAGTCTGGGCATGAAAGTCCTTAGTTAAGGATGGGGAGGTTGGCAGGAAAGGAAGTAGAGTTTGATGGGGCTGTGTTTGACTCTTGTGGTGACATGAATCCCAAAAGGGAAGTGAAAGGTGCCATTCCCTACTTTAGCGTAAAGGAAGGCGATTGTATGAATTGACCTAGAAAGCCAAGGGCATGGCACCAGTGACATTTATCTCAGACCTCATTCTTCCGTATTTTGTGATAAATTAGTCAGATACTGGGCTTATGGTTGCCTTTTTTTTTTAAACCATGCTCAAATAAATTATAGAAATTTTAAGATTGTAGGGGAATTGTTTTACTCACTTAGAAAAATCATCCATGTAAGTTCTGGGGAAGCATTACTGGGTGGATCAATGGGCTGATTTCAAGTCTAATAGCCCTAGAACTAGAAGGGACGTCATCTGCCCTCTTTCTTTTACAGGTTAGGAAACTGAGGCCTAAGGATGTTAAGTGAGACAGAAGGATTTGAACCCAGGTCCTTGGACTCTAGAACCAGTGCTCTTTCCAAGTAGCAAAATTGGGATTTGAACCTCAGGCTTTTAGCGTCTCCCCATTATTTCATGGATTTTATTGGGGTCTATTCCTCACTATTATTGTCACCCCCATTTTACAGATGAGAATACTGAAAGGGGGAGAGGTGAAGTGGTGTCCACGGTCGTGTCAAAGGCAGAAACTGAACTCAGATCTTCCTGGCTATGGGGCCAGCTCTCACTCCATACTAGGTCACTTCTAAGGCATAACACATTTATTTTAGACTTAACCCATTTAATTGACATCAGCAAGCAAGGAAAGTCATAGTTCAATGACTGCTTCTGAAGCTTGTGCGATGCTGGCAAGTTGCTTCCCTAGTGGGCCTTGGTTTCCCCTCCTGTAAAATGAGAGAGGTGGAACATCACAGACTCTAAATCCATTCTTTGGGTCTGATTGGGCACTTAGTACAGTGCCTGGCACATGGGGCTTTTATTGATACAGGGAACTCTAGGGTGAGGACACTCACTTGACCAGTGCAGAGCAACACTTTTTCTGCCACCCGTAACCTTAGAGGGATGTGTAGAGGACTGGCAGATAAGGTAACCTGGAACCACTGGAGCTGGGCTCAGGCTTCCAGGCTGATCTCTCTCCTTCCTCTCTTCAGCTTCTTTCTCTGGATCATTCCTTATGCTCCTGACCGGCCCCTAGCTAAACTTAACCTGTCCCTCGTCCCATGTCCTTGGGCCTTTCAAAGCTCTTGTCTGATCTGATGCCACTAACACTATAGTGTGAGTTACCTTGAGAGAAGCTATGGAGTATATGTTGTGGAAGAGAGCCATGAATTATCAGGAGTCAGAAGACTTAGGCTTTAGGTCCACCCCATATGTATTTGCCACATGACCTTGGAAAAATCATTCTGGGCCTCAGTTTATTTCTCTGTAAAATGATGGTCGGAAGGAAACAAATATTTTTAAAGTGCCTACTATGTGACAGGCACTTAGCAGATATCTCATTTGATCCTCACAGTAACCCTTTGATGTAGGTTTTATTATTATGTCAATTTTATAATTAAGGAAACTGAGGCAAACAGGTTAAGTAACTTGCCCACTATCAGCTAGCAAGTGTCTGAAGTTGGAGTTGAGCTCAGGTCTTCCTGACTCCAGACCATTGTTCCACTTGTCTTCTGGTCCCCAGGGTCCATTCTAGCTCAGGGATTGTTTCTGTAGCTAGGGCAGAAGATTCTGGGCCTCTGGGCATTTGGGGCACCGTAAAGAGGAAGGCAGAGAAGTGTAGATATGTCCCTGGTCTTGGCTGTTAATGCTGGAAATGAAGAATGGGGAGAGTGGGATGGAAAGACACCCTAGCTGCACCAGGTTCTGTGAATTTCCAAGGTTCCAGATGATCGCCCATGTCTGGCTTACTGGACGGAGCAAGCTAGCTGGAAATCCTGACCCACAGCATGACTGTCCTCATTGCAGTGGCCCCTCTGGTGTGTGACTTGGGATGACCAGAGATGGAAGGATGGGGTGGGCACTGGAACTGATGCCAGTTACATGGTGCCAGTTACATGTCTTATTCTATATGTGCTCCCATGGCACAGTGCTAGAAGGGACTAGAAAGAGAATTTGGAGTCCAAGGATCTGGGCTCACATCTCCCCTCTGCCACTTACTAGCTGTGTTACCTTGAGCAAATCACTTCCCTTGGACTTCAGATTCTTCCTTGTTCTACAATTCCAAGCCTCTCTTTGCCTCAATTTCCTCTCCTGTAAAATGAAAAAGTTAGACTAGCTGGTCTCTGATCTTCCTTCCAGTTTTAGAACTGTTGTTTCACAATTCCAAATCTCCCTTTGCCTGAGTTTCCTCTCCTGTAAAATGAAGAGGTTAGGCTATATGACCTCTGAGCTTCCATCCACCTCTGAGGCTAGGACACTTTCAACCATCTTCACAAAGACAGGACTCCTTGGTCACCCAAGGCACACTTATTTCAGTCTATAGTCAGGGTGAAGGATTGTCTGGACAGGACTGGCTGTACCTGGGACAGTGGGGTTAGTCTGTGGCTGAGGCTGGATTTTAAGGTCCCTTCCTAAGTACTGTGATTCTATGTGGTCTTTCATCTTCTATACTCCCATAACACTTAGCCTAGGGTGCTGTCTATAGCTGCTGAAATGATTTACATTCAAGGGTAACTGACCCCTCCCTACCAACACACATCTGTTTCACTCCCTGAGAGAAGAGACTTTTATTTAATAATGTTGATGACGACGACAACGATGGTAGCCAGCATTTACATGGGGCCTACTATGTGCCAGATGCTGCACTAAGTGCTTTACAAATATTATCATCGATCCTGATTTCTCACTGTATTCCCAAGGACAACCCTACTGTGTAGGGGCTCAGTTAATGTTTGTATTATAAGCAGTAGTTCAGGGTTCTTACTAACTAGTACGGGGTCTTCTCTAGCTTTAATGGGTCCCCGGGTAATTTAGAATGAAAGATTAAACCCCATAGTCCCACACAGATACAGAACTTAGCTCAGTAGAAATGGATACCATCCTGAAAGGGCATTTTCTGCCTGGGAAGTTGGAATGGGGATTAACTGAAGGTTGAAGTGTGTGACATACGAAGCTAATGCTCTGATATTGATATGCTTATGGTGAGCTTATTACTTTGATTAAACGCTTTTCTAAAGTTCAGGAGAGGAGGGGAGGTCTGCGGCCTCTTTAAAGGCAAACCAGCAGCTGGGAGAGGGATTATAGTGGGCGGTGGTGAGGATAGATGGCGTGAGTGTTGTCTGTCCAGTGTGTCCTGTCAAACTTTGCTAGCTCTGGGAGGATGAAGACCATTTGGAAAAAGTGGAGTTGCCCCTCCCATAGACAGCTGCTCCAGACGGTCTAGAATGCCCCATTGTTGGGACACTGGACATGTTCAGGAGCAGCAGTGGTGAGATATTGTTGATTAGCAGACTTCAGTCTTAAAGTAAGGCAACAGTGTGATGGGACAGTTGGAAAATAACCAGGAGATGTTGAACTCTGGTAACAGACGCACCCATCCTCTGCCCCAGTCAGAGCCTGTCTGGAGTGTTGTGGTCACCTGTGACTCCCATGGTGTGGAAAGATGCTGACTAGCTAGAGACTGTCCAGAGGAGGGCAGCGAGCATGGGGAAGAGCCTTCCGTCCATGTCATATGAGAATCTGCCAAAGAAATGGGGGATGTTTCATCTGGAGAAGAGAAGTCTTGGGGGGGAGCGTGAGAGCTGTCTTCCAGTATTTGAAAGGCTCCCAGGTGGAAGAAGGGATTCACTTGTTCTGTCTGGCCCCAGAAGGTAGAAAGAGGAGCAAGAGATGGGAGCTGCAAAGAGGGTGATTTAGCCTGGGGTGGGGGGAGCATGGCTGGGCCTCATTAGAGGTCTTCAATCCCTGATGCTATGTGGCTTCATCTTCCCAGAGTTGGGATTTGGAGGATCTGAGAGTTAGGAGGCAGCCTCTGGGGCACATGGCTATTTTCTTCCTTCCTCCCCACACTGCCCAGGAGAGCTTGAACTTCCTGATCTCACCAGTGTCTTTCAGAAGCTACACAACTCCACAGCATCTCCCTGTTCTTTAAGAATCCAAAGGAGGGTATCTAGGAGGGTGGGCATCCTTGAGGTCATCCCCTATGAGCTTCCCATCCCTCTGGATATTCAAGCAGAGGTGGAATGATCTTATTTAGAGTGGGGAGGTTGGACTGGGGAGATAACATGGTACTTGTCGAGATTCCCCTCAGTGCAATACAGTAGAAAGAACATTGACAATTATGGTGAACCTGAGCTCACCTCTGACACATACCATTATCAATGTAACCTTAAGCAGATCACTTACCCGCCCAGGGCTGCCTCAGTTTCCTCCTTTGTAAAATGAGAGTGTTGGGTTAGATATAACCTCTAAGGTCCCTTCCAACTCTCTTTCTATGAATCTATATTGTTTCTGACCTTGAGTCCCCTTGGACTCAGGGTCTCTGATTTACAAATCACCCCCTTTCCATGATGAGCCTGATTCCTGACTTACCTATCTATATTTATATCCCCAGTGATAAAGACACCTGGGTGAGGAATAAAGTCCTGGGAAGGGAGAGGAAGGCTAAATGCTCAGTTAAACAGATAGTGCTCCCTTTTTAAGCCCCTGGTGATTCCTGCTTTATTGAGATAGTCAGCAATTAGGGCTTTGTGGTAGGAGAGTTCATACTGCTGGGTAAAGGAAGCCTGAAAAGGTTTTCTCCATCCTGGTGTGATGCTAGCTACACATTTCTGAGTGGTTCATAACATCACTGCTCCTTCTCCCCTTCTCTCACCCTGCAAGAGGGAAATTCCATTAAACTGTCCTTCTGTGAGTATTTGTCAGAAACCATCTGTGCCCCCTAGATCCTTCTGTGTCTCCCAGTCTTTTCCCTTGTCCTCTCTTTCCTCCTTCTCATCCTGGGCTCTTTACTATGGAAACAGAAACGCAGAGGTGAACATAGTCAGTAAGCATATATTAAGCACCTAATATGTGCCAGACTATCTGATAAGAGCTGAAAATAAAAAAAAAACAAAAGGCAAAAGATAGACCCTGTCCACAGGGTGCTTACCGCCTGATTGAGGAGACAACAGGCCAACAAGACATAGACAGGAGAAAATCAGCAGAGAAAACACTAGCGTTAAGTGAGATTGGGAAAGGCTTCTTATAGAAGGTGGAATTTTTAACTGGAACTGGAAGGAAGCCAGAAGGTAGAGATGAGGAGGAGGAGCATCCCAGCCACGGGGGACAACCTGGAAAATGTCTGGAGTCGTTTGATGGGGTATGTGGTTCCGGGAGGTAGTAAGGAGGCCAGTGTTCATTGCATCTGCAGAGTACGTGGGGATCAGTAAGGTTTAAGAAGACTGGAAAGTTTGGAGACCGAACAGAATATTTAATATTCTATTTCATATTATCCTGTTCCCATAAGGCATCCCTTGCCTTGGGCTTTGACCCTCACTGTCTGACCCTGGCTGCAATGCTTTCATACTCACCTGTGCACAGAGCATCCTGCTCTCACGCCAAGGCCTAAGGTACATTGCTGTGGCCTTGAGGCCACATTCCTGAATGTCTGCATGCCTTTGACACCTCCACTGCCTCTTCCACCATCTTTCCTCCTTTGCAGCATACAGCCTTCTAACCACCATAGAGGCAGGATGGGACAGTGGCCCTGGGTTCCAATCCTGCCTTCAAGGTCACTTGCCTGATCTTGGCCATACTAATTAACCTTCCTGGGTCTCAGTTTCTTCTCCTGTAAAATGTGGGGCGCTGGATGGTTTCTAGGGTCTCTTATATTTCTAACTGTACGATCCTGTGACCGTATAGGTCGTCTTGGCATGGCAAAGTGGGGATAGCACTGGTTCTAGATTAAGGTGATCCACCTCTGAGGCTTACTACCTGTATGATGGTGGACAAGTAAGTCATTTCACCTCTGGGCCTGTTTCCTCCTGTGTAAAATGAGCAAGTTGGCCTCCTCGTCCCTTCCATCTTGAGATCTCTGATTTTTTCTTTTAAATAGAATGCCAGATATTACAGCACTCAAACCCTTTTCTGGGGTCCTAAATCATTTCCTCAAGATATTGAATTACCCATTTTCCCCCAGACTCTCCTATTCTTGCAAGAGGTAGGAAACCAGTAGGGACCTTATTTTTGCCTCTTTCTGTTTCTCCCCTAAAACAATATATGTGTGGCACTCTATGATCAATCACGTTGATCCTTCTAAGAGTGATACTAGGTGAGACTCACTGGGCTGGGGCTTTTTTTTCCTAGCGCCATCTTGGAAGATCATGTTGGTGTGGTATGAAGTCATCAGTGTGTCCCTGCCCTTCCCCCAGTCTTACCTTTTGACCCTAACCCTGTGGGCCAAGGGTTGCCCTTGTAAAGGGGATACCCAAGTGAAAATCAAGGCAGAGAACAATCAATTCCTAAGCATTTATTAAGTACCTACCGTGAGCCAGCCTCTAGGGATACAGAGACAAAAATGAAAAAGTCCTTTCCCCCAAGGAATGTCTGCCTGCCTCAAGTCCCTCCAGCTCATGCTCCATTCAGCTGCCAAAGTTAGATCTAATCCTACCGTTCCCTATCCACCACCTCAATAATCTCTACTGGCTGCCTATCACCACTGGAACAAATACAAAATGCTCTGTTTGACTCTGCTACCTTTTCAGTCTTGTTACTCGTTACTCCCCAACATGTATACTTCATCCAGTGACGCTGACCTCCTGGCTGGTCCATGGACAGGACCCTCCATCTCTAGGCTCTGGGCATTCTCTTTTTCCCTCATGCCCGGAACGCTCTTCGTCTTCTGCTTCTACTATTGCCCTCCCTGGCTTCCCCCAAGTCTCAACTCAAATTCCATCTTCTACAGGAAACCTTTCCTCATCCCTCTTAATTCCAGGACCTTCTCTCAATTAGTTACTGCCTACTTATCCTGTAGTGTGCTTGCTTTGTATATGTCTTATCTGTCTCCCCCATTAGATGATAATCTTCTCCAGGGCAGGAACGGTCTTTTGTCTGTTTTTGTATCCCCTCTGCTTAGTGCCATTCCTGGTATATAGCTAGCACTTAGAAAAGTTAATTAAATGAATAGATGGAGACAGCTCACATGAATACAAGTATATGCCCAAACCCGCCTAGCCTGCTCTGGAGTATTTACTGCCCCAATTTCAAGATATCCTGGACTCTGGACCCTGCCTGCTTGCATAGGGCCTGTGCCGCCTCTGACAGTCTTAACATGGACCCTTTGGTGGCCTGGATGTTCAGCTGTAGGTTTCTCCTTGCTCTCTGGGGACCCTGATTCTGCTTATGTTGACCGGCCGTCTCCTCTACCCACGTCTCTACATGGCAGCAGGTGTCCGTCTGGAGCAATGGTGCAGGCCTGAGGATCTTGTCTCTCCAGACGTCTTCCATCCTATGGCTTCAATCCAGAGTTTGCCTTCTCCTGTTCCACGAAATTGAATTCTAATTTTTAACGGATGGGCCCAGCTCCTCGCCACACCCAGGAAATGGCTACTGTTTTCTAGAAACTGTCGAATTCTTGTTAATGGCATACAATCAAAAGTCTTGTTAGGTAAATATAAATAATGACATTGCAATGTGCCATCTGTTAAAGAGCTTGGGAGCATACAGTTAATATAATCAGTGAGCGGAGGACTGGTAATTGGCTGTGCTGCATAATTTTTCCAGAAGGGGTGGTTTGTGTCTTTTTTTCCCCTTTTGCTTTCTTTCCCTGCTGCCCATCCCCCAGGGAGGGGGATGGGAACTTGTCTGAATCTGGGTCTTTTTATTGTTTTAATTTAAGTCAGTCCTTCTAGAAGCTTTTGTTAAATGTCTCCTACATGCTCAGTGCTAAGGATACAAAGAAAGGCAAAAAAAAATCCCTGTCCTCAAGGTACTTACATTCCAGTAGGGAGGTGGGGAGGGAAGCAAAATGCAAACAGTTATGTACGAAAAAGATTTGTTGTTCAGTCTTGTCTGACTCTTCGTGACCCCATTTGGGGTTTTCTGGGCAGAGACGCTAGAATGGTTTGCCATTTCCTTCTCCAACTTATTTTGCAGTTGAGGAAACAGAGGCAAGCAGGGTAAAATGACTTGCCCAGGGTCACACATCTAGTAAAGTAAGCATCTAAGGCTGGATTTGAACTCAGGTTTTCCTGACTGGTACTCTGTCTATTGCATCACCTCGCTGCCCACCCAAAAATGAAAAAATAAAAATACAGTATAAATTGGATGTACTTGGGAGAGCTTTTTTTGTCTTGGAGGGGCTGAGCAACAAGTATTTTTTAGGTGCTTACTGTATGTCATCCACTAGGGATATAAAGGCAGAAATGAACAGTCCTGCTTTCATGGAGCTTATATTGTAACAGGGGGAGATAGCCTGCACATACATAGGTGTTTGCATCAGAATACACAGAATGGGTATGGGGGAGTCAGAAAAGATGGTGCGTGAACTGGATCTTGAAGGAAACCAGCAATTCCAGCCAGCTGTGGTGAGGAGACCAAGAGGCCAGTTTGGCTGATCTTGAGTACATGAAGGGCAGAATTATTGGTTCAGGTTGGAGAGGTAGGGTGGGACCAGAAGGCCAAAGTTTGACTGACCCATTGAGTATATGGAGGACAGAATTATTGGAACAGGTTAGAGAGCTAGGGTAGGGTCAGGTTGTTAGGAGCTTTTAAAGACCAGTGGAGGAGGATGGCAGGAGGAAGGGGCTATGCAACTGTGGTAATGTGGGTGCCAACCTGGCCATTTGACCTTAATGGTACCCTCATGATATGAGAAGTTTGTATTCCAGCTCAGAGTGGGAAAAGCCAAGCTGGGCTTCACCCATTGCAACCAAGGAGCCGGGGAAGCTTGTAGGTAATGGGGGCAGGGGTCCTGCCCTAGAGGAGAGGCAGCATCTAGACGTTGAGTCTGATGGCTCACACTGCCCTGCTAAGGTCCCAAATATCTTCCTACATTGTGGAATTTCTGCTGCGTGGCATCCCAGCAGATGTTCTGGACCAGTGGAAGCTAGTCTCCAGACCAGTACCCAGCTCCTCATCTGTCTCCTCAGGGAGTCAGCCAGGGCCCCATAGTGAAAGCCCTCCCTCCTCCCTCTTCCATCATCCCCTCGCTCTCCACCCGATAGAGCTGGAATTTCATCCTCGGTGTCTGGTGACTTACATACCAAACCTCTGGGATGGAATTACACCCCTTCTCCCACTGCTGGGGGATGCTGACTTTCATGTCCTATATCCCACTGACCCAGGCCCCTTGGCTGAAGGGCTCCCTGTGTGAGCCAGGCAGCCTGAAGTCATCTTTATACAATTGTTCTACCTCAGCAGCACCTGGATGTTGGGCTGGGGAACCGATGGGATGGGCAGATGAAGCAGGTGGTACCTTCGGTTTCTTAGTGACCCTTCTCCATTTCTTGGGCATCCTAAGGGATTAACCTTTGGCCACGTCCTTCTCCCTTCCTGCCATTCCTTTCCTCTAGGAAGGTGCCAGCATGACAGGGTCACCCTGGTGATGCCCCCCTAAGGGCAGGGACTGTTTTCTATTTTATCTTTGTGCCCTCAGCACCCAGTGGGGATGCCTGGCACATAGTGTGGCTCTTAATGATGCATCCTGATTGTCAAGTGACCATTATTCTCCCCATATCTGTTTTGGGGGTCACTTGTCATGAAACCCTTGCTAGAAAACAGAGTCAGCGAGGAAGAAACATCAGTGTCCCTGGGGGTCAGTTTTTGACAAATTCAGGGGAAAAAACTCAAAACTTGCTAATAATTAAGACTGTCCTGAAGTGAAAATGGATAATAGGCTTAGCGGTCTTTCATCAGCAGGCATTTATTAAATACCTACTGTGTTTCAGTTGCTGTGCTAGGCCCTAGGGATGTGGAGGCAAAGAATCTCCAGTCCCAGTTTGCTTTTCATTCCAGTGAGAGAGACAGAAAGCACACGTATAAATACATCCAGTGTAAACATAAAGTGAGTAGATAAGCACACACACAGTCATTAAATACAAGGTAGTTTGGTTGGGAAGGCCCTAGCAGGTAGTGGGGTCCAAAGTTGGCTGGTCATTTGTTGGGCAGAGAAGCCTCAAATTAGACCAAACTACCAACTTTGCCAACTGGGCATTCTCTTGACCCTATGTCTTTGTTTATACCAGGTAGGCTCAGTGAAACTTTGTGGGGAAGGACTCTGTGTAAATAATGTCACCAGGATGACTGTCACAATCCTGTCTGTGGGTGTGCTGTGTGACATGGTCGCCATCATCTCCTTGGACAGTTTTCCCCTGGGCTGTGCCATGGTGGGGATAAACATATGACTATGGGAGGCCATCCCCTCTACAAAGGAACCATATGCTTAGTTAGGCTCCATGCCCCCGAGCTAAAAGAATTATCAGGGTTTTGGCACACCTGAACCATAACTAGGGTTGGCAACTGGGGCTTTCTCTGGAGGGCTGAAATTTAGAGGGTGAGGAGAGAATTTGCGGAAACAGCTGAGCTTAGTACCTAGTTAGCAGGGGTAATCATTTAAAAAGGGAAGCTATCAGGTGTCCTGCCCACCATCATTGGGCCGCTTCCCCCATGGTGTTCCAGAATTCCCCTTGCATTCCATGCCTCTTCCCCTCCGCCAGGCACCATTTGGGGCTACCTGCCACAATTGTAAAAAATCCATCCTTGTGGCTTTGTGACAAGCATGGATGTGGGGTTGATGTGCTCAGCAAAAGTCGGGCAGTTTCTTGTTCATTCTGTTCTTAGAGGCAAGAAATATCTAGACTGTGAGGCATCGGGCCAGATTGGGCCAGACCTGGGAGAGCAGAGCCAGGGCCCACCCTGGGCTCTTGAAGGAGGGGATCTCAGGACAAAGCCAAGCTGCCCTCTCCCGGCTGCCCGCCCTGGCAGCTGCGGCTCTCCTGGCTGAGCTGAAAGGCAAGCTTAGCACCCAGACAGCCCAACAGCTGGAAAAGAAGGCTCTGGCAGCCAGAAGGGGAGGGAGGGACGGGCCCCAGAGGCCAGGAAACTCGGGAAACCGATCAGTGACTTCATACCTGGATTCAGTGTTTCTCTTAATCTCTTCTGAGCCAAAAGGACCTTGTTGCTTCTGGCGGCCCCCTGTGACCTCCAGATCAGGTATAAATTAACCCTTCACAGCCTGGCCCCTTCCCACCATCCCCATCTTTACATTCCTCACACATAGCGTCCCATCTCTCACACCAGGAATGGGCTCCCTCTTCCATGACAGAATGAGGCCTTTTACACACCCTAACTCCCTTCGAAGCTCAACTTGAACACCACCTTCTATCAGTCAATCAGTAAACATTTATTAAACACCTACTATATGCGAGCCCTGTGCAAAGCACCCCCTGGTTGTTGTAACAGGTGTTGTTATCCCCATTTTAGAGTTGAAGAAACTGAGGAAAACAAGTGACTTGCCCAGGGTCATATAGTTAGTAAGTATCTAAGACTAGATTTGAACTCGTTTTTCTGGCTCTGGGCAAGATCTGCCTTCTAATGAATGCTTTTTAAAATTCATTTAATATGTCCATGTTCTAAGGCAGCTAGCTGGTGTAGTGGAGAGACTTCCTAGTTCAAATCTAGCTGGGTGACCCTGGGCAAGTCACTTCACCCTGTTTACCTTAGTTTCCTCCTCTGTAAAATGAGGTAGAGAAGGAAAGGGCAAGGAAATGCCAAGAAAACCCTAAATGGGGGTCATGAAGAGTCAGACATGACTCAAACCAAAACCAAAATGTGGAAAATTGTTTGTTCTTTTTCCTCCAATAGAAGGGAAGGAAGCTTGTTGGGGGCAGGGTCAATTTCAATTTTGGCCTTGTAGCCCCAGTACCTAGAACCATTCTTGGCTTTAATTCCTTCTATCTACATCTGTTCCATGTTATGAGAACATGATCCATGTTCTCACTCATTGCATCTGTGTCTGTGCAGAAGAGACTCCTTGGGGAGAGACCAGTTTGAGCCTATGATCTTTGTTCCTGCTCCAAAATGTACGCCCTGTATGTTCCCCCGGGTCTTAGCTGTCTCTGGACTTTCCTAGGCTTCCAGGCTATAAGTGGTAGTCAGTCAACAGACATTTCTTGAGCCCTGACACTGCACACAACCGAGTCTTAGATCCCTGTCTTGTAGGATGTGTTGTCTTAGATGCTCAGTCTGGGTGCCTCTTGAGGGCAGGGGCCTTATCATGCCTACACTGCCCTTGTCTTCAGGACTGGGTACTTTCAGGGGTTCAGTGAACCCCTCCATCTTGACTGGCCCTTGACTGGCCTCGTGGACATTTCTGAGATTTCCTGGGCAGTCTTGCTATCCGAGTAGCTCCCTAAGGCAGGCGGCCCCACCCATAGGCCTGGGAAGGGGGATGGGGGGCACCATGTGGGGCTTTGTACCTGGGGCCAGGGTTGGGCCGAGGGGCTGATTTTTTTTTCCCCTGCTGTTTATGGAAGAAGCTGGTTTTTCAGGTGGGGCAGCTTTTCAGACAGAGAGGCCTGGATAGGGGAAAGATTGAACCGTCTGGAAAAAGGAGGATGTTGCCGGTTCCATTGTCAAATCCTCCCCCAGAACACGTGCCCTTCCCAGCCCCTTTGCCTGGCCCCTGGGTGGCTCTAAAGGGAAACCCTCTGGTCTACAGCTGTGGGTGGCATTGCTCCCCACACAACCAAACAGGAATCTTCCATTTTAAGTTCTTGGGATGGGGAGAAACCTTGAGAGGTCAGCTAGCCAGTCAAACTTCAGCACTTCTCAGAGTTCCCTGGCAAAGGAGTTTCATTGGTCATTCTGTTTTAGAATCAAGAATTGGGGTTGGGTCAAGGAGGAAGTCCTTCCTTTGGTCTGACCTCAGTCTCTCTTGCTGAAGCTTTGATCCATTTCAACTTGTAGTACCAATGAGAAAGAGCCAGAGGATCCTGTCCCTTGAGTGAAAGACCTTTGTAAGTGATCAGGATGTGTTGGAAGCATCCCTTTAGGAGCCACCAGGGTTAGGAAACCCTGCTTGGATTGTTCCAGAAACCCCAGGCCTGCCCCAGGGAAAATGGAGTCAGGGATCCCTGGCCTCGGCACTGGCTTTTACCCCACAGAAAGAGTCATTCATACTTATGTGGAGGTTGTTTTGGTTTTTGGATGGAATTTGTGATTTCTTTGATGAAGCAGGCAGGCTCCTGGCGAGGAAATGCCCTGCCTATACAGGTCAATACTTTTAAGGCTAAGATCTGGGGAGAGTCGCTTGGGCCCACTGAGGAATGAAGCAACTTACTCAAGGTCTTATAGCCAATACTTGGTGGGGATAGGACTTGAACTGAAGCCTTCCTGATGCCAAGCCAGCTCTTTCTGCACTCTGCCATGCTGCCTTGTAGGTGACACTTCCTGGTGTCTTTAGACTCTCTCTATGCTTTAGATGTTCTCTTTTCTCCTAGAAGACATCTATGGAGCCCTTTGGGGTTTATGAAGGAACGTAGGTCTAGAAGCAGAGGGGACTTCTGATTCAACTCCCTCATTTCATAGATGGGGAAACAGACAGAGGTAGTCATCCAGCTGGCCAGCATCTGAGGCAGTGTTCAAGCCTAGGCCTTTCTAATTTCTTCCAAGTTCTTTACCTCTTTTATGTCTCAAGTGGCTCAAATATCCATAGGGTCATAGATTGAAGGCTGGAAAGTTTGAAGGTTGAAGATTGAAGGCCTACATATAGGCCAGCCCTCCCATTCTACTTGTAAGAAAACTGAGGTTTAGGAATGAAGGGACTTATCAAGAGTTGCCAGGTAATAAGTAGAGGAGGGGGAAGTAGGATTCCAACCCAAGTTGCCTCCCAATCTTATTAACTCACTTCATATATGAAAAAACTGAGGCCCAGGAAGCTGCACTTATTCATGATCACAGATTTACTTGGTAGACCTGGGATTCAAACTAAGGTCTTTTGACTCAATTTCAGACATTTTTTCAATGTTGCTGTCTGTGCCTCTAGAGTAGCTGGACTTGACCATGAATTTTGGGAAGGCCCCTGCCCCATGCATGAAAGCTCCCTTACTAGTTGCTACAACTCCAGAAATTCCACTCATAAGGATTCCTAACAGCCCTTTGCTTTCTGGATAAAGTCCAAACTTCTCATTCTGATATTCAAGGCCTTCAGTAGTTTAGCTTCTTATCTATCTCTCCTGGTTTATCTCCCACTATTCCCCTAAACATACCCAATGTGCCATTAGGCTCGCGTTTTCCTTGTGTCTTTCATGTATGCCATGTCATCCTTTCACACCAGCCTTCAATGCCCTGCTCATTCTTACAGCCTCCACAAAGCCATTCCACACCTCCTCCCACTTTTCCTCCTCTGTGTTTCCTCCTCACCTGCTTTCCTATGTTCCTCCAGGCCTCCCTGCCCACGAACACCAAGGAATCATGTGAATGCTCTGCAAAGATCCTGTCACGATTCGCTCAGAAACCTTCAGAGACTCCCCATTGGCTACAGATCAAAGTATTAATTTTCTTACTTGGCATTCAAGGCTTTCCATAATTTGGATCCAGTGACTCAACCTACTCTTTTGTAATTTCCTTTCTGCTCCATCCACTGTTCTTACCCTTCCCATCTCCCAGAGAAAGTGGTCACTTGAGCTGAGCCTTAAAAAGAAAAAAGCAGAGAATCTGAGAGATTGGGAGGGAAAACATTGTAGGTATTGCGGAAGGGGGGCAGCTGCTGTAAAATTACAAGACTAGAGATGGAAGGATAGCAGACAGTGAAGTGAGATCATAGAGTATGTGTAGGGGAGGCAAGCATAAAAAACTGAGAATGTAGGAAGGGATGATGTTGAACCAGATGAGTTCCCACATGATCCTGGAGGAAATAGGGAACCATTGGAGCTGATGGAGGAAGGGAGTGACATCGTCAGAGCTGGGCTTTGGAGAAAATCGCTTTGGCAGCTGTGCAGAGCCTGCATAAGAAAGGGGAGAGATTTGAGGTCCCACTGAAAGGCTGTGAGCCAGAGCTCCATGTTTAGAGAGAAGGGGATGTAAGTAGGATGAGTTCTAGAGCGACCTAATGGAGAGAGCTTGGACAGGGCTATCTCAGGAGGTGTGTGTACCCCTCCTTCCCCTTCACAGAGATCTTCAGGCAAAGACTGGGGGATCATTTGCTGGAGAAGTTGTAGAGAGGATTACAGGTCATTGCAGGTTGGACAGGATGCCCTTGGAGATCCAAGATCTATCCCTGAGCATCTGGGATCTATCTTTGCAACCTAGCATAATGTCTTATGCTTAGTGGGGCTTGATAAATGCTTGTTGAATTGAGTTTATTGAGAGTTTATACCACACTGCTTGACATCTCATCATGCGCCAACTTTTATTGTTCATGACTGGTCTGTGTTCATTTGTCCCGCTTCCCTACACTGGTTTCCCACCTCAGATGAAGGTATTGCCACCTTTCTGTATAAGGTACTTTACAGCTCTGAGCCTCCGTTTTTCTCATCTGTAAAATGTAAAATGTCATAGCTGCTGCATAGGCTTCTTGTAAATTTCAAATGAAGTCATGTATGTAACATACAAGTGCTAGGTATAAGTATCAAATGTGGGGCTTAATGTTGGAAGATTTGATGTTAATTAATCAAGGCTTTATTAATTTAGCATTCTCTAAGTGTTTTAGGCACAGGGCTAAGGGCTATAAAGAAAAGAAAAAATGAATGACTACCCTCACGGAGCTTATATTCTAATGGGGGAAATAGCCTATAAATCAGGGTGTGGGATGGGATGGACGAGAGGAGCGTTGGAGTGATGCCATGTAGACAAACCACCATTGTTAGGATTTCTAACGAAGGCTTGCCTTAGAACTCCTTTTAGCCCTTGTCTCAGACTGTCCTCTGGTGAGCTCCTTCCTGGGCCTAGGTGAGTCCAGAAACACCCTACCCTTCCCCAGGGTTATTGACAGGTGACTGGTTCGAAGGCCCACAGCTGAGAAAAGGCAGTTGGGAAGCCAAGTAGTGAGCACCTGAGAAGGAATTACTTCTCCCCTCAAATGCAGAAGAGCCCTTCTCGAGGGTGGCTGGATGGGACCAATGACAACCCGGAGTGTTTCTGGAAGTCGGTCACCTCTCCCAGAACCACTTGTGGGTCCTTGGCTGTCAGTTATTGCCAGAATGCCTCCCACAGACCAGCTGGCTTGTGTTTGGGGGAACAAACCTATTTTAGCATCCCCTTGGGCAAAGGAAGAGTGAGGGAAGTCACTCACTTTGTAAATATGTCTGTATATGTGAAGCATCCTAGAAGCAAACTGGAATGGTTATTGGATGATCACCTCCACTCAACTATGGACTAGCTTCCTGTTGGCATTACCTAGCATCTAGTAATAGCATAGATAATGGAGACTTGGTCTGAGACCAGCCTGGAAATTGACCTCTTCCACTCATTTTCTACGCTCTCCATTGACTCCCAGTCTTGATGGTATAACACTCCTTTGCTGCGTGTATGTTCTGTTTTCAAAGACATTGAACCCTCCCTCTGGGGAAGCACTCACTTCCCAATGTTGTTACAGCTATTGGCCCAAGTTGACTCCATGGTCTGTCTATGGCCTCCTCCCATGACTGTCCTTTCCTTAAGGGTCAGAATCACTTGGTGTTTTGGAATGGCCCTTGGGATGAGATGGAGCAGAGCGGGAGAACAACAGTATCCCAGTCAGCCTATAACTCACAAGCACAGGAATACTGAGCCAAGCCATAGCTTTGTAGATTGGCAGCGTACATCCTTCACAGTGTCTAAAGTACCCTGCAGAAAGTAAGCTGAGGGGGTTGGGGGAAGGGAGGGAAAGTCTGATGCCCAGATACCAGTCCTGTTTGATGGTAAAGAGAGGAATTTTGTGGAGTCCTGGCACATAGATCTGGTTTTAAAGCTATAACTTTTCCAATAAAGGGGTCCTAGTTCTAGCTTCCGGTAGACTAGGTTAAGTCTTGGGAGAACTTGATGCCAAAGACTGGCTCCATCCTTTCTCACACTTTCTGGCTCAATATAACCCCAACTTGGAGTAGAACTGGGGGAAAATCTCTTAAATCTAGCTTAGGAATGGTCTATGTGAAGGGTTTTCCCACAAGGATGAACAGGATCTCTTCTTGAAAAGTATTCATTATACAGAATAGTAGATAACAGGTAAAGGACAGCTATTTATTTTTTTCCACACAAAAGAAATGCTTAAAATACAAAAGACTCATAATCACACGTTGATAAATACTTCAGACATGAAATATTAACCCATTGCTTCTAATCTCCTGGGAGGCAGGAAAGACTCCCAGGAGATTTGTGGGACTGATGAATAGATTTTTCATTTTCACTTTGGAGCTATACTGCCTGAGTAGCAACTCAAGTTCCCTGTCTTCTGGCCAGCTCGTCATTCATTGCTCATATTCTTGCCTTCAGCCTTTTCCTCTGAGATTGCCAAAAGTACCTCCCACTTCCAGTCATTCCCCTAAGGACTTTTGATTTCTTGAACCTAAAAGGTAGTCACCAGGACTTGAAATGTCCATGGCTTAGGATTGCCTTTCAGTCTATTGTGTGGAGAAAGAAACATAAAGCTGAAGAGGCAGCCAGAGTCTTGAAATCCAGTCTCAGGTCATCTACATAAATCAGGGAGACTTTGGATGGGTGTTCTTTGGATATAGAACCTGTAACTGCTACTGAAGAAGGAGAGGGGAGAGACCCTCCCCTCCTCCAATCCAAGATGGAACTGATGTCAACTGTGTCCCAGTAAAGGGGTCTTGACAGAGACTTGTAAGTCATTTCATGGTAGAGTGGAAAAAGTATAAAATGTAGAGGCAGCAGACCTGGGTTCAGTAGTGGAGGTATGGCCCTGGGTGAATCCCTTAACCTCTTTGGGGCTCAGTTTCCAGGGTTGGACCAAATCTCTAAGGTCCCTTTAAGCTCTGAGTTTTCGATCAATCACATATCTGTGTCTTACTCTGTTAGAACAGAGTTTCCCTGAGGGCAGGGGCTGTGTCTCACTCACCAGACTAGGGGCTCCCTCAGGGCAAGTGCTTGCTCTTCCCCATCCTTCTGGGGTCTCTCTCTGGGATTATCTTCACCTTCAGACAAAGAGGGGAGGAGAACTGAATCTTGGGTGCACACACTAGCTTTGCCACTTGCCTTGGAAGGTGAAAGTCCATTCACATGGGGCCTGTGGGTTCCTAAGAGTTCTGTACCAACTGAGCCCAGGCAATCAGAGCCCTCTCTTCAGTGCCCCCGGGAGCTGCTGCTTAAAGAGCGATGCCTCTGTCTCCCTCGGCAGAATGCACACACATCCTGATTTGTCTCCTGGGTAAATTGGAGTTTTTCTATTTTGGGATTCCTTAAATCCCGGAGCACCTGGATGAGGACAAGAACTGTGGCTGAGAGACTGATCATGATTTCTTTCTGATTTAATTTTGAGCTTTTCCAACCCTGCTACTCATCCCGTATTTTTCAGCCTATGCCTCACTGGACCAGTCTCTCCTGAAGCCTTTTGAGAGCCTTGGAATATGGACCAGTCATTTCACCTTCAAGTTTCAGTTTTCTCATTTGTAGAATAAAAGGGTCAAGCTCAATGACCTCTGAAGTCCTTCCTGCGCTAAGAAGATGATGAGTTTAGAGCTAGAAGTGATCTCAGAGACTGAGTCTAATCCCTTCATTTCTGAAAGGAAAGAGAGGGAGGCCCAGTCTTACACAGTGATTCAGCGGCTTAATCAGAGGGAGGTCTCGCATCTCCTGAGACCCACCTGCTCCTCAGGTTCCCCTTGTCTTATGCCGTATCTTCTCTCTGACTTTGTTGCTACTTTAGTCACTGGTCAAGATGCCAAGGGCTCAGACTCATTCCCTTCTAAGATGAGAAGGTAACAAGAGGAAGAAAGGGAGCATAGGGGGTGGATCCGAGGGTCCGAGACCTTAGAAGGCATCAAGTCTTTTTGTTCAGTCATTTCAGTCCTATCTGACTCTGTGACCCTATTTGGGGTTTTCTTGGCAGAGATATGGGAGTGACTTGTCATTTGCTTCTCCAGCTCAGTTTTACAGATGAGGAAACGGAAGTAAACAGGGTGAAGTGACTTACCCAGGGTCACACAGTTAGGACATTTCTGAGGTCAGATTTGAACTCAGCTTTTCCTGACCCTCACACTCTGCCCACTGTGCTATCTAGCTGCCCCCATACTTCATTTTACAAATGAGGAAAATAAGATCTACAGTGGCAAAATGAAAATAATTTAAACTTAATCTTTACAAAGACCTTTAAACATTTTCTCATTTGATCCTGACTATGCAGTAGGTACCAGAGTAGACATATTATCTTCTTTTTACAGATGAGGAAACTGAGGCTCATAAAACGTAAGTGACTTGCCCATGGTCATCCAGCTACAGAGCATCAAAGGCAAGGTTCGAACCCAGGTCTTCAGCATATTCTGTCTCTTCCTAATCCTAGAATCTAGTCCAACCCCCTCATGTTGCAGATGAGGTCATTACCGACTGGCTGGAGATCTCTCAGCTTGTAGATAGAGGAGCTGGAACCCCCTGGCTGAATTCAGGGCTCCTTCCACGGAACTCCACTGTTTTCTAATAATCAGAAGCTCTGCCAAGTCTTAGGTAGACTTGAGGGTGGGAGGGATAATAAGGAATCTTACTCCACTGCTTTAAATTATGCCAAGAGCTCCACTCACAAAACCCTGTCAAGTAATGGGGAGGGGAGGGAGTGTGGCATGGTGCCCATTTGTCATGTGAGGAAGACTAGTCCATTTCTGAGGTGACATTTGGGACCCAGGTCACTCCTGACTTCAAGCCTGGTGCTCTGAGAGAGAGTACAAGGGTTCAAGCTGCCTCCAATGTCCCCCCCCCCCGATCTCTATGAAGCAGAACCAAGTCATGTGCACCATGGGGGCACATGGGATTATAGACTTGACTTTAGAAGGGACCTTGGAGACTGTTGAGTTCACCCATCATTTGACAAATGCAGAAACTGAGGCCATACAGGCCAAGTGACTTCACATTACGGAGTCATAGATTTAAGGTTGGAAGGGATCCCAGAGGCCATATACCCAACTCCCTCATTTTACAGATGGGTAAACTGAGGTCTGAAGAGAGTAGCAGTCACCTCCCAGGCCTCTCAGGGAGGAGCATCTAATACTTTTCTCTTTGGACTCTTCTTGTCCCTTTCTTCTTAATTCTATCAGCCTGCTCCCATCTCTCAACAATGCAACAAAACATCATGCACCCAGATTCTGGAGTGTGGGCTGGTTTTGTTTTCCAGCCCAAATCTCTTCATTGCCTTTGTATTATTTTCTCTAGAGGATTTCTGACCTGGTGAGATGCAAGCCTCCAGAATGGACCTTACAGTCTGTGTTGTGCGTGGCTGCGCTTAAAGTCAGAAGACCAGGGTTCAGGTCCTGACTCTGGGGAGGCAGGTCACTTAACCTCTCTGGTCACAGCTTGTTCATCTGTAAAAGAAGGGAGGGTGAACTGATGGCCTCTGAAGCCCCTCTCAGTTCTGTGTCTATGTGTGTGTGCACGAGCGCACACTGTCTCTGTTTCTTCTTTCTGTCTCTCTCTGTCTCTTATCTCTCTCCATCTCTCTGTGTCTCTCTCCCTGTGTCTGTCTGTCTCTCTGTATATTTATCTTTCTCTTTTCTATGTTTCTGTTTCTCTGTTTCTCTCTCCATCTCTCTGTTTCTGTCTCTCCATCTCTCTCTCCTTGTGTCTGTCTGTCTGTCTCTCTGTATATCTGTCTTTCTCTTCTCTATGTCTCTGTTTCTGTTTCTCTCTCTCTCCATCTCTCTGTCTCTCTCTTCCTATCTCTCTCTCTCCATCTCTCCATTTCTGGGTGTGTGTGTGCCTGCTCTCTGTCTCTCTCTCCCTGTCTCTGTCTCTCCATCTCTCTGTCTCTGTTTCTGTGTGTGTGTGCCTGCTCTCTGTCTCTCTCTTCTCTCTCTGTCTTCTCTCTCCCTGTCTCTGTCTCTCTCTCCTCTCTCTGTCTCTCCCTGTCTCTGTCTCTCCATCTCTCTGTCTCTGTTTTTGTGTGTGGGGGGTCTCTCTCTCCCTATCTCTGTCTCTGTCTCTCTCTCCCTGTCTCTGTCTCTCTCTTCTCTCTCTCTCTCTCCCTGTCTCTGTCTCTCCATCTCTCTGTCTCTGTTTCTGGGGGGGGTCTCTGTCTCTCTCTGTCTAGGGGGAGTCCATGAGCTCGTTTAAAAATACAAGTATTTCAGTACAGTTGGTTTCCTTGGTAATTTTATGGATTTTATTTTGTGCATTTAAAAACGTGATTCTGAGAAGAGGGCCGTAGACTTCACCAGGCTGTCAGTAGGGCCTGGGCCATAGAGGTTAAGAACAAGGGGCTTAAAAATAAGAAACCTTGGATTAAGCCACATCTGGATAGCTGTGGGATCCATGAATCAAAGCCCAAGTCCAGAGGGGCTACAGCTTTTAGTTTTAATAAGAGCCAAGGGCTGGGAAGTGAAGGATTCCCGGAAGAAACCTTCTCAAAGATCCAAGCATTGAGGGGAGGGGGGAAGCATCATGATTGCTACTAGCATCTCTATAGCACCTACTATGTGAAGGCACTATGTTAAGGGCTTTATGATAATGTCTCATCAATCTTTACGACATTCCTGAGAAGTTGGAGGTGCTGTGATTCAGGTGGCCTTCGAGGCTTCTGGAGGTAGGGCCCTGCCTGCTCATATGACTCTCCCATGATGGACCCTCTCAGAATCCCTGACTTTCTTCAAAGTTCAGCCCAAGCACTAACTCCCTACCAGTTCCTCATGTATGCGCACATACGTGTGTGCATGTGTGTAAACCATGTATGCCTTTGGCAGCCTGGTGAAGTCTATTGACCCCTTCTCAGAATCACATTTTTAAATTCACAAAATACCTAAAATTACCAATGAAACCAATGACCATATATTGAAATAGTTATCAAAATAAACACATACATATATGCACACATAATGTGCACCTGTATACACATGTCCTGTATAGACTTGTGTATATAGCAGCTTGTGTAAATCAATGTGTGTATAAAATACACACATATATACACATTCTATGACAAGAAATGATATAGACCTAGATTCCCTCATATAGTACAAGCTTCTTGAAGGTAGGAATTGTTCGGTTTTTGTCACACTTTGGGTGCCTAGCATAGTATCTGGCATACAGTAAGTACTTATTAAATGTTTGTTGTTAACTTGTACACTCCACTGATAGAATGTAAGGTTCTTGAGGGCAATGATCTTTTTGTTTTTGTCCTTATGTCCTCAGTGCCTAGCAGAGTGCCTGGTACACAGTGGGAACTTAATAAATGCTTGTTGAATTGTGAGATCCTTAAGGATAAGGACAGTTTCATTTTTGTATCCAGAGTGCTGAGTACATAGTGGTGTCTAATATATGCTTGTTGAATTGTGAGCTCCTTGAGGATAGGGGCCTCCAACAAAACAGGTGCTTAATAAATGCTTGCTTCTTTTTTGACTTCTTTTTTGAACCCAAGCACCTCCTCTGGGGGAGTAGGGTGATCATCCCCTTTTGATGGAGGGGAACAGGAAAAAGGGAAAGAAGGTAGCCTAGCTGAGCTGATGAAGTAAACTTGGATCTCAATATTTACTTTCTCCTCATGAAGCCGAGCTGTGTTTACCCACTCGGAGACTCCGGGTGGTACTTGAAGAGCCAGCAGAGAGCTCTCCAGCTCCTCGGCTGGATCGACTCCCTGAGGGGCGAGCTGCCTGCTGTATCATCAGCCTGAGAAAGCTGTCTGGAAGCCCAGCTGATGGGGTGGGGGTGGGGGCACCCAGATTGCCTAATTGTTCATAACCCATTTCAAGGAAACTGATTAAGAAATTAATTCGCCATCTTAGGCAATAGTCTTTGGATTCAGGAGGGTTGGAGTTAGGAGGAAAGGAGAGGAGATAGCAAGGTTTCCCTGTGGTGATATGGAAAGACCACCTGTTTGGGAAGCAGAGGACTTGAGTTCCAATACTCCCTCTGGTACTTACAGACCGTGTGACATTAAGCAAGTCACTTCAATTCCCTGGGTCTCTGTGTGTCTGGTTCTGCTATACAGTGAGAAGATAGGAGAGAAGGGACCCTCTCCTGCCGTTTGAGGTGCCCCAGCAGCTGGGGAGATATCTCCCACCTATGCACCTATATCGAACCATGCCACTGACAGCTGACTTCATTGGGTGAATACGCCAGTCAGCCAATAGACTTAAGTGTCTGCCATGTTGCAGGCACTGTGGGAAGACCATAAGGTCATTGCTGCTTGGAGCAAGGAAAGATGAGCACAGATAGCAGAGTAGATGAAAGACCAGACGTTGTCTGCTGGACACAAAGGGTGGCTCTGCAGGGAAGTAAATCCAAGAAAAGCAGAGATGAAGAGACATAGCCCTGCTGCTCTGTGGGCTCAGAATAGAGAAATCCTGGAGCTGGAGAGATGGAACAGTGTCCAGACTTGTGTCCAAAGAGGGATGAGGAGTGTAACTGTACCACAGCTCAAGGGCTTTACTGCCATTTAAATGTGACATGATCTAGAAAGCTCTTAGCCCCGTGCCTGGCACACAGTAGGTACTTAGTAAATGCTCATTTCCTTCCTATTCATACAGATCTTCCCATGTTTCCCTGATTTCCTACATTTGTCAGTTCTTTATGATTATATGCCATGTAGTTTTCTGTCATTCCCCTGAGGGACACCTAAGCTATTTCCACAGAGCCGCTGTGTGACCTTGGGCAAGTCACACAACTTCTGTATTCCTCAGTTCGTGCATCTGTGAAATGGGGATAACAATACCACCTCCTCCTAGGATTGTGGGGAGGGTATAATGAGATAGTAACTGTGAAGTGCTTTGCACAGGGCCAGGCACATGATGTATAAATGTGGTTTGTGTTATTTTTGTTACTGTTGTTATAGCCCCAGTGGCAGGCTCCATCACCATCTCTCCTCTCCACCTCACTATTTTGTGATAGAAATACAGTCTAGGGGTGTGCCCTGTGGCTAATGTACATCATTAGCCAGTATGTACATCAGTAGCCAGTGTTCAAGAGATCACAAGAAACCTTCCACCTTCCCCTAATCCAGCTGGTTGGCAAGACCTGTCAATTCCTCACTTGGGAAATCTCTTGTATCCCTCTCCTCCACTCCCCTCCCCTTCTCTCCCCTTCCCCTCCCTCCCTTCCCTTCTTTTCCCCTTCCCTTCTCTCCACAGGAGTCAAGAGGACCTGAGTTCAAATCTCAACTCAGACACTTGACACCCACTAGCTGTGTGACCTTGGGCAAGTCACTTAACCCCAATTGCCTCATCCTGGGTCATCTCCAGTCATCCTGATGAATATCTGGTCACTGGATTCAGATGGCTCTGGAGGAGAAGTGAGGCCAGTGACCTGCACAGCCCTCCTTCACTCAAAACAAAGTCAAGTGCAAGTCATGTCATCATTTCTCTGATGGCAGGGTCTTCTTTGGCAACAAAGGACGAACACACATACTTCTCTCTCCCTCACCTTCCCTCTTTTTCCCTTCTCCTCCCTCTCTTCTCCCCTCTCCCTCCCAGCTCCCCTTTTTTCTCATCACTGTCCTAACATCCATCCTCATTACCGCTATCCTAACCAGCCTTCCCTCCTTTACTTTGTCCCCTCCATTTCCAGACTAATTCATCTTCTTTCTGCCTCACTCAGATCCCTTCTCCAAACCCTTCCTTGGGTCCTACTGGCCAAAGTTCCCACTCCTTCCCTCAACATTCAAGGCCGCCAGCCATCTCAAGGTTATCTTCTCTGTTCCCTTCCATGAGTGTTATGGCCTGGAAGTCGGTCACCATTCTCCGCCCACTGCTGCCGAGCCTCTTGGCTTTGCTCTGGCCATGACCTGTGCTTGGGAGATCTTGCCCTTCTCTGTGCCTGGAGAAATCTTATTGGTCCTTTGAAGCCTGGACTGAGTAACTGCTTTCCCCAGGAAGCGTCTGTTCCCTCTGGTCAGTAATGTCCTTCCCTCCCAGGGCCTTGGAGAGTACTTGGCTGGTTCTTAATGCTCTCATGATGGTTCATTCTGTACTGTCCTTGCCCATACAGGGAGTTCCTTTTCCTGCTGAACTGGAAGCACTCAGAGGGCAGGAGTTGTATCAGATTGCCAGCAAAGAACTTCAGAAGGAATAGGCAAGAAGAAATCCAAGTTGGGTCTATTTTTCCAATTTGACTTGGGAAAGGGAAACGTTCCCATGGTAATAATAGCCAAGGAAATTCCTGATCACTCTGCTTCCTACCTTGGAGAGGTGAAGGAGAAGGAGGAAGGAGAGGCAGTTATTCTAGACTGGCCATTAGCAAGGGAGGCTAGTGTTATTAACCATAAAGCCTGGGTAGAAAACATCATTGGCTCAGGTTGCCTCAATTCCCTCTTTTGTACAGTGAGGGGGCAGATCCCTTCCCACTCATAGATAAGCCCATATAAAATTTAAGACCTTTTCTAGCTTAAAATCATGAACTCATAGATTCAGAGCTGAAAGAGACCTTGGAGGACCCATGATCCATTCCCCTCACTGTTTGGATGAGGAAATTAAGACTCAGAAAGTTTGGGTGCTGAAGATCACATGTGGAAGCTGCCAGCTATGGACCTCAGGCCTCCTGACCTCCCATCCAGCCATCATTCCACCACCGCAGTCTGCCCTAGATGTGGTTGATCCACCCAGAGAAGACAGTGTGGTGTGATAGAGCCCAACTTGGGGGCAGGAAGGCCTGGATTCAAATCCTGCCTTAGATACACTGACTGTGTGGCCCTAGACAAGTCAGTTATAAGGATTATACGAGATAATAAATACATAGAAAGAACCTGAAAAATCTTATTATGCTACAAAAAAAGGCATCATAGTAGAGTAAATAGATAGGCCTTAAAGCCAGGAAGTTCTGAGAAATATCACTTCACATCCCAAGATCCCAGATAACTGGATTATTTATCCCAGCCTTTGAACTTATAAAAAATATTATGATATTTCAATACTGCTGTTTTCCTTTGTAATCCTGTGTGTTTTATTTAATACATTTAACAACATGATACTGAGAAGGGGCCCATAGATTTCACCAGACTGGTTGCCTAACCAAAAAGGTTTAGAGCCCCTGTTCTAAGACATATTTTGCAGAAAAGATACTGAGCTGCCTTGATAGACTTTCTTCCTCCTCTGGGTGATCCCTATAGTAAGCCTTACTCTTCTCTTATAAAATAAAAGGCTTATCATTACATGATCTCCAAGGCCCTCTGCATTTCTAAACCCCATGATCCTGTCATGAGCAGTAGGGAGCTACTGTGGGCATCTGAGGAAGGGCAGGGAAGGGTTGGATCATGAAAGGTGAGTCCAGCAGTCTGGTGAAGGACAGAGGAGGAGATGATATTTCATTGCCAGATTGTTGGCCAGGATGGAAAGCCCCAGATGTGTAAAAGACCTGTCTCTCTTGCTGTGTTTGAATGTATTTGGATTAGATCACCCAGGAGCCATGAGCGTTGTTTTTCCCTCTCTCCTCCTCCTTCCCCTCCCCCCCAGCCCAACATGAAGCAACACGACTTTTTCTCACTAATATTACAGCTGTTCCTACTTTAGCCTCCCTTGTTTATGTCTGATGGAGGTAGGTTGGGACTGGGCTGGGGGAGGTCGAGAGGCTGAGAGGAGAGGGCAGGAGGCTGCTGGGTGGACCAGGGAGTGTTAAATCTAGGTGCTCCCCCTTCCCTCTCCTCTCTCCCTCCTTCTCCCCAAGGGTGCAATGGGCTGATGAGCGAGACTGAGCAGGTCCCCCCTCCCTCTACACTCGCCTTCTCCATCCATCCAAAACAGCCTGCCATGGGCAAGTTGGCTGTGCCAGATTAAGAGCAAATAAATATTTATATGAAATGCAAATGAGCCCAGATAAACCTCTGGAAGGAGTTGTAGCCTGGAGTGGAGATTAAGGTGAGAATGGGTCTAAGGGAGGAGATGAGCAGCTGGAGGAAAGCAGGAAGGGCCAAGGCCCCAGAGCACCCATAGATTCAGAGCCAGAAGGGACCTCAAAGAAGCCATCTAGTCTAACCACCTCATTTTACAGATGGGGAAACTGAGGCCCAAGTTTAGGCACCAAGTCTTCTGACCTCAGGACCTTGGTCTTCTTTCCCCTGTACCATTACCAGCTGTTGTCTTGTCTGCCCTGGGTTTCACCCTCCCTTATTCTCAGCCTAGAGGTAATGGGTGAAATTGTGGGGGACCAGGGTAGGTCAGAGAACATGCTGATGGTTTTCCTGAAGTCTCTTTGTCAGACCTCCCAGGTCCCTCCAGGAGATATTGATCTGTTCCCATTCTTTTGGGATTTCATCCAGGCATTCTCCAATGGTCAACCTCACACCCCTCCTTTGGGGTTTCCCCCTCTTTGTCATCTGTCACATTGACAGAAAAAGTGGCCCAAGATGGGACTTCCCCCACCATTCCCACCAGCACCCTCTACCTTGTTTGAGTCAATCCAAGAGAACTTCCTGGAGAAAGTGTTAGCTTGCTAAAACAAATGGTAAAAAAGGGAAGGGTGGAGGTGCTGAATTGTCCCAGTTTTGTAGGGATACAGTGGGGAAAACACACTGGGGAAAATGAGAACTGGGTGTGCAGAAGTATCAGACCGGGATGGAGCTCAGTGGGACAGAGATGAGGAAGGTGGGGCTTGGACTGTAGGCCCAATCTGGGAAAGGACATGCCAGGAAAATAAAGATTTGGAAGGAAGGGAAGACGACTAGTCAAAACCCTAAAACTCTACCCCTCTGATCCTCAGTTTTCTTCTCTGTAAAATGAGTATAATCTTGCAGAGCTGTGCAAAAAAAGAAGTGTGAATTATTCTAGCTATTAGATAATGGCTAGAATTGGTTAACCAGCTCTATTTGTTAAGCACTTAATATTAATTAGGCACTAAGTCAATGTCTGGGGAAAACTAGAGGCAGAACTAGGCATACAGGAGGCACTTGATAAATACTCATATGTTGATTGCTTCAGTTTTTTAATGTTTGTGATGGACAGCCCATGGACTTGGGCTCAGCGTATGCCTCAGACACTTACTAGTTGTCTGACCTCTCTGTTCCTCAGTTTACTCATATGTAAAATGAGGGGGTTTCTGGATGTCTTCTGTGGGCCTGTCTGCTTTTACATCTGTGACCCTGTCACTCAGTGGCTTCTAGGGCTCCTTCCAGCTGGGAGTCTATGTACAAACCATTCCCTGGGTCTCAGTTCTATCACCTGTAAAATGGGGGAATTGGACTAGATGAGTTCCCTACAGTAATGGTTCAGTCGGGTGCTCTATCCACTGGGTTACCCAGTCCTACCAAGAGTCACAGTACTAAAAATCCCACACAAAATCAAAGAAGCAAATAATGCACACATCCCGCCCTGCCACAGCCCCCGCTCCAGCCCCACCTTGGTTTTGACTTTTGCAATATGTTTAGGTTCCTTTATTTGAATATGGGTGTGTCTGACAGTCTGGGAATTCTTGACATTTCCAGCCACCCAACGAGGCCAGCCAGCTCAGAATTTTGCCAGGCTGTCTGTGGACAGAACATGACCCAGAGACTGAAAACCAGAACTGTCACCCATAATGAGGGAAGGCTGCCATCCTCATTGGCACAGGCTGGCCAGCAAGGCGGATTTCATGGAGGGGCAGCTGAAGACTCAGGGGCCCAACAGCACCTGGCAGGTTGATTGAGCAAGCAGGGTGTTCGAGAAGGCAATGGTCACACACTTGGTGGGGAGATGAGATTGAGTCTTAGCGGTAATCAGAGGTAGTAGATGGCAGGATTTGGGAATATGGAAGGACAGGATTCATATCCTGCCTCAAGAACTTCATTTTGTGACTCATTTTGTGAATCATTTAAACCATTCTCTGTCTCAGTTTCCTCATCTGTGCAATGAAGAGGATAGACTAGATGACCTCTGAGGTCCCTGCTGGTTCTAGGTCTGTGGTCTTCTGACTCCAGTCTCTACAGTGCTGGGGGGTGGAGCTAACATGAGAAATGGGGGTGCTGTGTGGCATCACATGCCCAGAGATTGGGATGCTGTCTACCAGTGAGGGGCACAAGCAAGAGAAAGTAAGAATGTGATCCGGCTGCTTGGTCTGTGGTCATAGTGACACAAGCCCATGTCTGAGACCCCATAGGAACCAGAAGGTCAGAGGAGGACAAGGAGTGGAGGATTTATGGCAGACCTGCTGACCTAGGAGTAAAGCTGCACCCCCCCCACATGCACACACATGCATATGCACATGTACAAACATGTACACACACATGCACACTCCTACACATGCCATGCATGCACACATGCACACACATGTACATGCATGCACACACATACATTCTTTGTGACCTTGGGCATGCACCCATACCCATGTGTGTGCACATACACATACACACTCATACCCACATTCATTCCTTTCTCCCTTTTTCTCCCTCTCTCCTTCTATCTCTTTTTCTCTCTCTGTCTTTCCCTCTTCTGCTTCCTCCCTCCTTCCTCCCTCCCTTACACATACTCTCATGCATTTAAAGATAGGCTTGGTTCTAGCCTTGAAGGTCTAAAGAGTTCTAGTTTCAAAGGTAAAAAGGATGCAAGGGCAGGGAACCCAGCCCAATTTCATTATCAGGAAATTATTCCCAAGAGGAACCATCTTTACCCTTACTCCGTGGGCCTCAGTTTTACCATCTGTAAAATCTGACCATCAGATCAGTTCAGGGATTCCCAAGTGTTTTCAGTACCTATACCCATTGGCTTTTGACACTTTCATCCTGATCCTGTATTCACCGTGAAAGAAAATAAGTTTGTGGCACCTGTACACATAAGAAATAAATAGATCAGTTTTTCAAAAGAAAACTTTATGGGGCTACTAATAACATTCTTTACTACTATGAAGTCGCTCCCTCCTGACCCAGGATTTTTTTCACTAACATTCCTGCTTTTGAAGTCCTCCAGTAGCACTAGAGTTACATTCCAAATATTACCCAAAATTCCCTGGAGCTCCTGGGCCACATCATCTCTTAGGTCCCTTCGTATCCCAGCATTCTATGAGGTCGCCATTCTGAGGAGCCCATGCCCATGGGCACACCCATCCCCAAAGGGACATGCCAAATGTGTGTATAGCTGGGCTTCTGGAAGGGTAGCCCTGGATGAGGAGTTGTGTAGTCAGGGAGTAGAGGAGTCAGCCATACTGATGTGTAACCAGTAGGCTTTCCTTGGCTGGGGCAAAGGGAAGGAATGAAGTATTTTAAACCCCGCATTGTATGAGAGGGTGCAGCTGGACAGACCCCTGGCCCTTCCCTGGTGCTTTTCTAGCTATAGGCTCTGCTCCATCATGTCCACATTGGTGCACTGGCCATCCTCTAGGCCTAGAGTGCTCTCCCTCCTCACCTCTTCCCAGTTTTGTGCAGGAAACAATGGTCCCTTTCCTGGTCCCTCCAGTCACTGGTGCCTTTCCCTTCCATCTTTTCTCGAGGCACTATTATATGCTCTTATGTCTCCCCTTAGAACATAAGGTCCTTGAGGCCAGGGGCTGGTTCTGCCCTTTCTTTATATTACCAGTGTTTAGCAGAATTCTCAGTACAAAGTAATCACTTAATATCTGCTCATTCGCTGTTCACCAAATGCCTGATGCTAATTAGAGATGTAAGGAGAGTCGGACCAGGTTGAGATTTCATGGAGAGACTTTCTTTCCCTAGTTAGGGAGGGAGAGAAGAAAGTCAGGTGCTTCTGATCTTTAATTTTAGATTAACGGAGAGAGAAGGATGATGGGAGGGTGGGGCGGGGCTATGGCAGGTGAGGGATATGAGCGGACTAGCTAATGATGTCCCCTGGAAGTCAGAGAGGTCTTAGGACTTGTTGAACAGCGACAATGGTGTGATTCATATTCCCTCCTCTGCTTTGCTGTATGACTGTGGGGATGACACCAGGGGTCAAGAACATGAATGAATGAGCATTTCTTAAGTACTTACCACGGACCATGTGGTGTACCTGGTCTGGGGACACAATATAAGCAGGGAGAAGATTTCCTTCTGATGATTCAGAGGTAGTGGAGAGAACTCTGCGCCTGGAGTCGAAGACTCAAGTTTGAATCCTACCCAAGATACGTACAGGCTGTGTGACCTTGGGCACATCATTTAACATCTGAGGATTAAAAGAAGAAAAAATAGGGCCCCGTGAATCTTAAAGCATGATCTAAATGCTAGCTCTTATTAGGATTAGAAGGGGACAGTGTAGAGATGTCCTGGGAGCGAGGATGATGGGCAAGATAAATGAAGCCTGTTGGCCCCCAGGGTCCAGGACAGAGGCTGAGGTTCTGGTGGGAGAGGGATGAGGATGAAGACCGATGAAGGAGGCATGGAGGACATCCTTCCCAAACCCAGACAGATGACTCTCAGGTATACTCCTTCCCCCAAATGTCCCACAGAGTCAGGAGATTCGCCATCAGTGGAAAGACATAAATATAGCCCGTGAGTTCACTCTGCCCCATAAACCTATAAAAGGAAATGAAGCTGTCCTATGGCACATGAAACAGTGAGAGGGATTTCTGATAGTGCCTCTTCTGTGTCTTCAGGAGTCACTGTGTTCAAAGTCATTTATAAACATTAACCTGTCCATCAGGCTAATTTGATCAGGACATCTCCCATCACCAGGGAGCAGGAGGCTTTTGTAAAGAGCAGCAGCATCTCACCTCTGGGCCCACCATCTTGCTGGCCTTTCTTGCCTTCTCCTTTCCTCCTCCCCTCCATTATTGCTGCAAGGAAGGGAGAGACAGAGACCAAGAGAAGTGAAGAGTCTGCCTGCTAGTGTCTGGGGGAGCAGGGATAGGATCTCCAAGAGAACAAGGACTGATGAGGGAGAAGAGCCATAGGTTAAATCTCAACCCTAGATGAAAAATGGGCCAATCCTGAAAGCCCTGTCTTTGCTGGGCCTGAGAATATCAGAATTGAGGAGAACCATGGAGATTATCTGGTTCAAGCCCTTCATTTTATTTTTTTGTTTGATTTTCTTAATGGACAACCAGTGTGGGAGAGTGGAGAGAGAGCCTCACAAGTTGGGAAGATGAGAGTTCGAATCCCAGATTGTCTGAGAGTCATTTCCTCACCTGTAGCATGAGTATAGTAGCAGCATCTACCTCATAGGCTTGTTGTGAGGAACCGATGAGTTAATATGCGTTAAAAGCTTTGCAAACCTTAAAGCACTTTATACATGCAATAGCTATTATTACTGTTTTTTATTACTAAGTTACTTTTCAAAGTTACATAGATATTGAGTAACAGATCCAGGATTCATACCAAGAGTATAGGATAATAGCCGTAGACCGGGAAGTGACCTCAGAAGTCATTCTGTCCACTGCCCCCATTTTACAGATAAGAAAAACTGAGGTCCAGGGAGCTAAAGTGACTTTCCCAAATCAAGTCAACAAGTATTTGTTAAAGTGCCTACTACGTGCCAGGCACTGTGCTGAGTGCTGATCACACAAAAGAGAACTGAAATTTTAGCCCCAGGTCCTCAGTCTCCAAATCAGGACACAATATGTTGTTCTATGCTTTCTCCCTATGTTATCCAGCCCTGGGAATTCAAAGGTCATTTGGCCCAATTACCCATTTTACTGATGAGAAAAAGCAGGAGTCAAAGTTAGGGTTTGAATTCAAGCCCTTAATGCATCTAAATCACTGAGGCTTTTGTCTGTGATTCTAAACATGCCTGTTGCTCAAGAGAACATGAGTGGACATGACATGATGGGGGGGAGTGGGGAGAGAAAAAGAGAGAGAAAGGGGTGGGGAGAGAGAGACAGAGAGACAAAGAAAGAGAGGGAGAGAAGGAGGGGGCAGCTTGTTACTGTGTGAGAGCACAAGATTTGGCCTTATAATGGAATCCCAGCAAGTTCTTTCCTCTTTAGGCCTCAGTTTCCTCATCTGTCAAAAGCTGGGGTTGGGCCAGCTGACCTCAAAGGAGCTTTGCTTGAGAGCTTATGAAGAAAAGTTTCTGTGTATTATGGGAGTGGGAGATAGGGGGAAGATCTAAACTGGGTCCTTCCTCTTTCCAGGAAAGGTTTTCTCTAATTTACCTCTAACTGTGACTTCTGGGTACCCCCAAACCCCAGGCCCTGATGCCCCAGGGGTGTAACCATTGAGCCCTCCTTCCTACCAACCTCCCAACCCAAGGAAGGGGAAATGACCCTCCCCACCCTGCCCTTTGAGGAGCTGAAGGGCAGACCTGGAACACCCCAGTTCCAAAGCCTGCACGCTGGCGGAAAACAACGGGGTTTTGTGTGTTTCTGCGGGCTCCCGGGCCCTGATGGCGCTGGAATAAAGATTTACTGTTGGAAAGATTAAAGGGCCCTGTTACATTGTTCAAATACCACGAGATTAGTTTCCAAGGACACGGCGCTGGTTGCCATAGGCACACCGGGCTGGAATTAGGATTGCGGAGTTTTCATCCTGGTCACGCAGACAGTCGCCCAACGCGCTGCTTCGGAGGCTTTAAATAACACGGGTGTTCCCTTACATGCCGGGAAACCAGACCCTGGAAACTGTATCTCTCACACGGGCTTTTTCATCCCCTTTTCTTATTGCTTTTTCCTTTGGGGAGATCGATATGGGGGGAGCAGCCCACTGCGGAGGATGGGCAGGCTTTCATGACGGCTGGGGAAGGGGGAGCTGACTGTCCCTGCAGTGTCTCATTCCCAGCATCATGGAAGGGTTCCAGCTCCCTTTGCCTGCCTTTCTCCTTCCCCTCCCCACCCCGCCAAAATCTTTGATCAGATTTTTCTGGCTTGGACTTTCATTTTTAGTTCATAGACTCTTTGCTCTACAACTGGAGCCCCCTAGTTTTACAATGGAAGAAACTGAGGCATGGGACATGAAGTACATTTGGGTAATAGCATCATAGACTTAAGGATGGAAAGGACTCTAGAGACTGGTTAGTCTGAACCCCTCATTTTAGAGAGAAGGCATTTGGATTGAGACTTTTAGCTGTTGGAAATGGAGGTCAGGAGATGCTGAAAGTACCCACCCCTCATCACCACCCCCCACCTAGGGAAGGCACAACCCTAAACTGTGACCTGGACCATCAGAAAGCACAACATCTGCCCTGCCCTGCCCCCAGTCCCTGGCCCTTCTTGGGCCAATATCCTCCCAGTCCCCCAGATTCATTATCTCAGGCTCATTGTTGACTCCTTCCTATATTTGGTCTAACAAAGCTAGGAAGTCATCCCAGCTCATTGCCCCTCTGCCATGTTTCTCAGTTCCAGCCACATCAGTCAATCAACAGGAATTTATTAAGAACCTACTCTGAGTTAGGCTCTGCTGGGGCCAGAAATGACTGAGCGCTTCCATCCTAGTGGTGGAGACAACACACTCAGATTTTAGTATATACAGAATAAATACAAATCTATTCGAAGTTCTTAGTACAAGGTGGTTTGGGAAGGGATTAGCAGCTAGGGGACGGGGAAGATGATGTGTAAAAGATGATGCTTGTGTAGAAACTCAGTGCTTGGGCTGCATCCTGAAGGAAGAGAGGGATTCTGTAAGGCTAGAGTAAAGAAGGAGTACATTCCAGCCTCAGGGATACCAAGTACAAAGGTATGGAGGTGGGAACTAGGGTATCCTGTCTGAGAAGCAGAAAGGGTTAGGGAGGCTGGAAAGATACGTCAGAGCAGTTCTATCTGACTCTTTGCGACCCCATTTGGGTTTTCTTGGCAGAGATACTGTAATGATTTGCCATTTCCTTCTCCAACTCATTTTACAGATGAGGAAACTGAGGCATGCAGGTTTAAGTGACTTGTCCAGGATCACACAGCTAGTAAGTGTCTGAGGCCAGATTTGAACTCAGGAAGATGAGTCTTCCTGACTGTAAGCCCAGCACTCTATCCACTGTGCCACCCATCTTCTCCAAGAATGTGTGGGACTTTAAAAGTTAAACAGAGGAGATTATATTGTATCCTAAAAATAAAATAGAATTTATCAAGTAGGAGAGTAACATCCTGACATCTGTGCTTAAGAAAAACCACTTTGGTAGCAGTGAGGAGGGAATCCCACTGGATAGAGACAGGAAGATCAGTGAGGGGGCTGTTGCAATAATCTAGTTGAGATGTGATAGGGGCCTAAGCTAAGGAATGGTTATGTGAGTAAAATGAAGGAGTTGGATTGGGAGAGGTGTTGTGGAGGGAGAAGCTGTAAGATCTAGCAACAGATCGAATATGTGGGATGAGGAACAAGGGGGAAGAAGGTGTGAAGGCCATGTACCTGGACACTGGGAGGAGGATGATGCCTTCAACAGAAATAGGGAAATGTGGAAGAAGAAGAGGTTGGAGTTTTTGAGGGGGAGGAGAGGCATTATGTTCTACTTTGGACATGTGGTTAAGATGTCTCTGGAATATCTAGTTTTAGTGACTAATATTTGTTCTGTTGTTTTCAGTCACATCCGACCCTTCGTGACTGCATTTGGGATTTTCTTGCTTTGCCATTTCCTCATCCAGCTCATTTTACAGAGGAGGAAACTAAGGCAAACAGGGTGAAGTGACTTACCCAGGGTGACACAACTTTGTGTCCAGATTTGCACTTGGAAAGATACGTCTTCCTGATTCCAGGACGGGTACTCTATCCACTGTGCCATCTTAATCATATGCATAATAACATAAAGTTGGTAATGTGGGTCTGAAGCTCACGGGGAGACACTGGGGCTGGTTGTACGGATCTGAGTAACCTTCCTAGAGGTAAAAGTTCATTCCATGGAGCTGATGAGGTTACCAGGAGAAAGACCAGAGGGAGAAGAGAAGAGGGCCCTGGAGAGAAGCTTGTTCACACCCAGTTAGAGGGTGTGATGTTGCTGATGACCCATGGAGGGAGAGGGAGGAGACATCAGAAAGAGAGGAGAAGGTGGTTCACATTGTTAAAGGTTTCAGAGCATCTGGGCAAGGACCATCTGACTGGACAATTCACAAACTGTTGGAAACTTTAGGGGAACAGTTTTGGTTGGGTGATGAAGTCAAAAACCAGATTGCCAAAAGGTGGCAGATTGAGGGAGAGGGGAAGAAAAGGGAGCCTCTGGCCTGAGCAGGGACACAAAGCCCTTGCCCTCAGGGACCCCTGGGGTTGATAAGAGGAGAAACATGATCATGTCCCCAATGTAAGGGTCCTAACCTGACTCACTCAACAGCTCCTTCCTTCCCACAAACCACTTGGGAAGTCGGATGATGGGCCTTGGATTAGCTCATTCATCCCTGAGACACATTGCTAAAGAGCAAATTGGGTAGTTAAAGATTAAGCTTCCCTTCCCTGGCACTGAGGGCTCCCTGAGGGCCCAGTTGTCCTCCATTGTTTGGCTGGCACCTTGGAACTTGCCCGTGAAATGTTGAGCTGTGTGTTTTGATCTACAAGGTCTCCAGTCCTGCCCTTGGGGACCTCCCTAGGACTTGGCTATAGAGATCAAGACTCAGAATTGTGAGTTTGTGAATCACACTTGAATTCCTTCTTAGGTTTGCTGGAGAAACTAGCTGCCTTTGGGGCAAGGGAGGAACTTTGTCCAAGGGAGAGAGTTTATTGGCTATATTAAAGGGACCTGCCCCTGGAGTGCCTCTGGTCTCTTTGAACTCCCTGGCCCATCCCTAATTCCCCTGTGGCTCAGCTGGGGTAGCTGACCAGAGATGAAGAAGTCCAGGGGAAACCCAAACAGTCCCACAAGGGAAGAAAGCCTGGCTGGGTTGGAAAGCAAATAGTTCAGATGGAGTGGGAAGTTTTGATTTGGGCTGTGTGCACAGAAAAGCTTGCAGACAAACACACACTCATTGCCCTGAGATGAGGAGGCAGATCACAGCTCCTAGCTATTAACCCCACTCGCTGCCAAACTTCGGGAGAGTTTCTAGACTTAGAGCTGGAAGGGGTCTAGAAATGATCTCTTGAATTTTCCAGATGGCGAAATGGGGATCAGAAAAGGGATCTGAGGTTATACAGCATGAGGAAGGGAGATGTTTGCCCTTAGATGCACCCACTGACCTCAAAAGTACAGGGGAGGGTGGCAGGAAGAATGAGCTTAGAAGGATCACCAGGAAGAAAGAACATTTTCCCTCATACTCAGAATTGCAGAAGCACAGGGGACATAAGGGGCCACCTTGTCCATTCCATACCCCATAAGAAATTCCCACTGAAACCTGCCTTTGCTTGAAGACCCACCACCTCCTGAGGCAGCCCCTTCCACTTATTGCTAGGACATTTCCCCCCAAAATCACTCTTCAATGGCCTCTTGGCACCCAGTGTTTCTGGATCTGCCCCCTGGGACCAAGCAGATGTCTCATCTTTTGTTCACATGATGGCCCTCTAAATACTTGAAGAAAACTACTCTGCCTCCAGGATAAGCCTCTTCTCTTTTCCAGATTAAATATGCCTAGTTCCATGTCATTGGACGTGAATTCAAGGCCCTTTACAATTCTGATTGCCCTCTGTTAAATAAACTCTCCGTTTGGTCTATATCCTTCCTAAAGATGCAGAAGATGCAGTCTGCCCCCAAAACATTCATGTTCTCCTTCCTTCCTGGAGCACTTCTCTTAGTGCTGCCCAGGATTTCAGCAGGTTTCTTGGCTGTCCTGTTCCCTCCAGTTGGCCACCCATAACAGCCAGCAGATCTTTCAAACAAATCACTGTGTAACTGGCTCCCCCAGTTCCAGTGAATCCTTTAGAACGTCATGTTGTCCATCCTATGGCACCTCAGTCTTCCCAGGCTCCATCATTTGTGAATACAGCAGGATACTAAGATGCTTAATGAAAGTAAAATGCTTATGTTGTTGTTTAAAAAAAAAACCCAACCCCAAACCTTCGGTCAGTTGTAGACAAAGGCACACTCCCAAACCACAACTTCTCTTTCTCACTGATGGTCCATCATACCTGCCCTTTAGTCCTCAAGGGGATGCTTCTAAGAATTCAGCTTCTTTATGTTTCCATCTCCATTAGAACCTGGCATACTATTTTATACAGAGTGGGGTACCTAAAATATTTGAATGAAGGGAAATACAGTTAATATTTCACTAATAGGGAGAGGAGAAAGGCCTCCATCTCAATTATAAAAAATTACTGAAGAAATTCATTTGAGTTACTTTGAGGTACAGTAACTGGCTAAAAAAGTGTTGGTTAGTAGAGGGTCCTTGGGGACCTGCTTTAATACATAAATAAGTGCTTTGTAATTAGCACATTGATTATCTCCATCCGGGGACCCTTCTGAAGGCTTAAAGGCTTTGGTTTTCCAAGTAATTGCTGTTCCCTTCTGTAATTCATTCCCAGTTTTGCTCAGTAGTTTGCCCATTAAATTATAAGCTCTCTGAGGACAAGGAATATATATATATTTTTTGTATCGCCAACATGTAACAGTGTCTGGCATATAGTAGGCGCTTAATAGATGTCTATTGACTATTTTTTTTGTAATTGAAGCTATAAAATTAATTTCTTCCTAAATACTATAAAGGTGATGTTTAGCTGACCCCAAATTATGACAAGTTCCAAAACTGATTTTTTTATGGTGGTTTTACTGTAATACCTGAGAAAGAAGGCAAGAAGAGGCACAATGCCATTGAAAGAGCCTAGGATTGAGCATTAACAGGTCTGGGTTCAAGTGCTGAGTGCTACTAACTAACTAGCTTTGTGACTGTGTCACCAGCTCTCTTTGGTCTGTTCAGTTAAATGGGAGGGCTGGATTAGATCATGTATCTAAGGTCCCTTCTTCCTCTGGATCATTATCACATAGAGTTGGTAGAACACATGGAGAAGAGGGTATTGTGTAGGTTGGAATTGTGGTATTGTGTAAAGATGAGAGTGACTGTCTGCCTCCTACTTCATGGTATTCCAGTGAGAAACTGACAAGAAGATCATGGATTGAGAGATGAATTAGGAGGGCAGACCTTTGGGTCATCAACTGGGTTCAACCTCATTCATTCACAAAGGAAACTGAGGCACAGAAAGGTGACTTAGCCAATGTCACACAATAAACATTAGAGGTAGGATTTGAACCCATGTCATACAATTGTAGAGATCTAACCTCCTCACTTCATCTGAGGAAATTGAGGCTGTCTTGCTAGGGTCACACAGCTAGTAAAAGTCTGAGACGGGATGCGAGTTCTTAAGGTTTAAATAGCATGCTTCCTGCCTTTGGAAGCAGGTGGTACAAATGTTCTTAATCCTATATTTGAGAAGTCATGTCACTTGCCCAGAGACACACTGCAAGTAAACCTTTGAGGTGGGATTTGAACCCGGTTCTCTGGCTTCCAAGCCCACAATCCCTGAGGTTTATATAGCCCCAGGCTTTGCCTCTGTCACCTCTGTTGATGTGAAAGCAGCTGTTCCCTGGGGCAGGCAGGGATGGAGGATTCCTTGGGTCTATTAGGCAGGCCCAGCAGGATCACTTGGACCTCTGCCCATCTCTCCTCAGCACCTGGCCTGGGACGAACAGGACAGATCCTCAGAATCTCTTCTGTGCTCATTTCAACTCCTAGAAAGCAGCTGCTGGGAGACTGTCAGCTGTCTCTTTTGAGGTTTTCAGCCTTAGAAAGCTGAACAGAGGAGAGGTAGAGGAACGGGAGAGAAGAGAGATGAATTAGCATCCTGGAGACTTGAGGTCTAGACCAGGCCTGACCACTGGCTTGCTGTGTGACCTTGGGCAAAGCCCATGCCTTCTCTGTACCTTAGTTTCATCTGCTGTAAAATAAGGGATTCAACTTGTTTGGATCAGTGAAAGAGGTCCAGGTTTGGAGTCAGAAGACCTGCAATCAAAACTTGATTCAGCCTTTATATCAAGGGCTAATCACTCAAGTTGGCTGGGCCGTAATTTCCTCAACTGTAAAAAGTAAGGGGTTGATCTAGATGACCGCGAAGGTCCCTTTCCTCTATAATCCATGACCCTGTGATTTCTGAGGTCCCATGATCTATGAGTCTATCAGCCATTCAGAAAGCTAAATGGTACCTGGGTTCCTCTATTGAATTGGGAGTTGGGGAGGGGTCATAGTGGAGAGACTACTTTGACTCATCACCATCCCAACTTCCATTCCCCAAGATCATTTCCCCCTATCAAGTGTGAAATACATTTGAATGGATATAACAACTAAAAACTTTTTCACCTGGGGCAAAAGCATGTTGGGGAAGTAGTGGAAGGGGGAGGGGGAGATTGACAGCTCTGCTGAGGACCACCTGACACCAAGCATGGCTAGTGTGTCCCATCCCCTAGAGAGATTGACATTCACCCTTTCAAGGGTTGTGGGTCCAAGGGAAGCTCGGGAGGGTCATGGTAATGGGACCCTGAGATTAACTGCCAAGCTTGTGGTATAGGCCAACAGGGGGCTGATGGTACTTAAACTCCTTGAGGACAGGAAATATTTCATTTTTGTCTTTTCATCCTTAGTGCTTGGTACCTCATAGGCACTTACCTGTTTAATTGATTGACTGACCATGAGGTAAGACATGGGAATGATATCTCTTAGGGGAGAAAGTATACCACCACCCACCACCCACCACCACTGCCATTTTGGGGCCCTGGGGCAAAGCTTCATTGGCCTCTGGTCGTTACATTTCTGTAGTGGAGAGACCATTGGAAGTCGTGGGTGGGCCGACTGGAAGGGAGAGTATTGGGCCAGAAAGCAGAGATGGAGAAAGTTCTCTTGTGTTGGTTCTCTCAGGTTTCTTTTTAGAGAAACACTGGCCATATGGAAGCAGCTGGTGTGTGGGGAGTGTTTGGGTGGCGTGTGATCAGCTTTAGCGCCTCCTTCGGTTTGCTTATGTTTTTTAATGTCTCTGCTTCGGCTTGCTAAGTAGGGCAGGGCACCTGGAACTGAGGACCTTCCCTTAGGCTGGCCTGTTGTCATCTTGAGAATCTCGTCTTTGTCAAACCTCATTTCTAGAGCATTGGAAGGAATAGGGTCTTTGGGTACAGTGGAAAGACATCATAACTTCTCTGGGCCTCAGTTTCATCATGTGTACAATGAGAAAACAGGTTGTGATCTGTGCAGATGAGGGAAATTTTCCATGCTGGGAGTTCTTATACCCCAGAAATTATAGGGTTTTGCCATACTGGTGTATCACCTGGTGTTTGGGACTTTCTCTGCTTTCCACTTCGTAATGGGATTTACTGTGGCAGGATTGGACATGAGCGTGGGCTGCGTTACACTGTAAATGTGACTGTAGAGTGTGCGAGTGAGCGTGTAGCAGCTTCCCAAGCTGTGCCTTACACCTGGGCCATGGGTGCTGCGTGCGTAGGTGTCATATAGCTCTCTTTGCAAGGGCTGGAGGCTTGGGTTTCTCCAACACTAGCCCCTCTCTGCTTACCTTTGCAGGTTTGACTTCAGAAAAGTACCTTACAGACCATGAATGTGAGAGGCCTGGCCCCTGGAGGACACAGAATTGGAAGAGGAATCCAGTGCAGGCATCCCTTCCTCAGTATCCCTCATTGGTGGTGGGCCCACCTCCAGTGATGGAAAACTTGCTACCTCTTAGGAAAGAGTAGTTGATTGTTCAGCAGCTCGGATCGCTGGGACTTCCATTTGGGTATTAAGCTGCCTCCCTCTGGCCTCCTGGCTCTGTCTCTTGGAGGTCCCCAAACAGATTCTAATCTGTGTTCTTCAGGCTAACACTTAAAGCAAGAAGTTCTTAATCTGGAGTCTTGAAACTTGTTTATTTAAACAAATATTTGCTTAACTGTATTTTGATATAATTAATTTCCTTTGTACTCATGTATTTATTTTATTAATTTTAAACATTTTCAGAAGGGTCCTTAGTTTTCACCAACCTGCCAAAGATGGCCAGGATATTAAAAAGGTTAAGACTCTTTCCTGAAAGGCTTTGAAGGTAGAAGTCCTATTTCCCCAATCCTTCTTTTCTCCAGAATAAAGCTCCCCAATCCTTTCCACCAGTGTGTACATGCGAGCGTGTCCATATTCTTCAGCATTTGCTACACCTATCAGGGTCTTACTTTAAGATGCGATGCCCAGACCTGGGGTCATGGGATCATAGATTTACCTCTGGAAGGGACCTCAAAGGCCATCTGGTCTATATGTTTATTTTATAGAGAAGGAAACAAACCTATGGAGATAAAGTGATTTGGTCAGGGTCACCCAAATCATGATCAGAGGCAGAAGTCTCCACTTGTGAACTACTGTTGGATCAGTCAGTTACTACTCTGTGCCAAACTTTGTGTTAGGTGCAAGGAATGCAAAGGCCATTCTTAGCCTAATTTCTTACCTAGCCTTAATCACTGAAATGCCTCAGTCAAGCTGAGACCTGTTAAAGGCCTTAGCTTAAAAAGACCAAGGTCTCCCTTGCATCCTGGGCCATCTCTAGTCATCCTGATCTCTCTCTGGCCACTGGATCCAGATAGCCCTGGAGGAGAAAGTGAGGCTGGTGACTTTGTATAGCCCTGCCTCACTTAAATCAATTCACTTGTAGGTCATGGCATCATCTCACTGTTTTCATGGTCCTCTTTGAGAATGAAGGACAAGCAGCAGCAAGGATACAGAAGCAAAAATGAAGTAATTCCTACCATACGTTTTATCAGGGGGAGATACTTACATAAGTACAAACTTATATGTATACAATCCAGACAAAATAAATCCAAAGTAAATATGGCCAAGGGGATGGGGGGAAGGGTAGGAGGGGGAGCCACTGGTGGCTTCTTTGAAGAAAGTAACCATTTCATTGTTGTCTTTGTATCTCTCTCGCCTACATAGCTTCTTAAGCTTTTCAGTTGTTTTCAGTCTTGTCTCTCTATGACCCCATTAGGGTTTTCTTGGTTCGCCAATTCCTTCTCCAGCTTATTTTACAGAAGATGAAACTGAGGCAAACAGGGTTAAATGACTTACCCAGGGTCACATAGCTAATGAGTATCTGGGCCTGATTTGAACTGAATGACTCTAGTCCCAGTGCTCTATCCACAGAGCCATCTAGTCATGTCCCTGCACTAAGTAGGCACTTAATCCCTATGTATCGATCCCCTAATTCCATAGGTACTAGAGCTGTAATCTTACCAAGGTGGGTATTCCTTTTAATAGGTTTAAATTCAAGGTCCTAGACTCGAGTTCCAAAAATTAAAGGAAATTAGACCTTGTTGGTTCTGACCCATCATTCTAGCTCTGCACGACCTGTGCATGAAGATTCTACCCAAATTTTTGGGACTATTGAAGAGTGTTAAGAGGTTGTGATGGCCTGTTAACAGGTCCCATGGCTCCCCCGCCACCATATTGAAGGCTTCAAACAGCCCAGTTGCCATTCTTTATTTTCTATGCCAAGAGAAGAGAGGAAATGTTGTCAGTGACCTTGCTGAAATACAGGTCTAGAGTATTCCTGGAATTCCCCTGAGCTACCAGAGACTAGCACAAGGTTGTGTGTTTATGTGTTTGTTTCCAGTACAACAGGCAGTGGGAGGTAGCTCCGGTCTGTTCGATCACTCTTCCTAGGTGGCCCCAGGATAGAACCGTAGGAATCTGAAGACTCGTCCCTCAGCTAAAGTATTTCCAGACTCTGTGCCTCAGTTTCCCCATTTTATGTGTTATATTTGAGGAACATGCTCTGTAAGTTTCCTCCCCATCATAAAATAGAGGGCCGGAAAGGGATAACAGCTTGTCTTCTTCTGTGGGATGTTTCCTCTGACTTACTTGAGTGACTTAGTCTCCTTTCTCTGGGTTTCCTTTTTCCTCCCCTGCAGCATGATGGATCGTCTAACATTCTGAGCTAAGTGCTCCAAAAAGGCCCATTTTGGGAAAAGTGTGAGAAGTAAAAAGGTCTCTGGATCTGTATTTAGAAGACCAGGGGTTCAAATCCTTCCTGTGACACTTAGAACCTGTGTGACCTCAGCCGCATCCCAGCCCCTCTGGGGCCATGTCCCCATCAGTAAAATGAAGAGATTGAACTATACCCCTTCACTGTGGGCATCATCTGATTTTTATTTTGGGCTTTAAGATTGGTCTTATTTGATTCTGGTCTCCCTGCCTCTCCTCCTTTCCTCCCCTTGGGCCATCCTGTCCACCATTGCTGGAGTAGCATGACTTTTCTTCTCTCAGCCTCAGTTTACTCTTCTGTCCCTTCCATTTCTGATATTATGTGACTTCTTCAGACCTTCTGTAGCCATCTGCTGCCTCAAGGATCCATTACAGATGCCTTTGTATGGAATTTGAGGCCCCTTACAGTATGACTCTAGCCCTGCCCTTGGTTCTTCCACTTTGGGAACATTTCATTCCCTGCTCTGTGTCCTTGGACCTTAATCATCTCCTTCCCCTCCCCAGGAATCCTTCCCCATTCAGTGAAGGTGTCCTGCCCTGTTCTGTTTGATAATATATAACCCTGGGAGGTAAATAAACCTTAACCCAGACCAGGCCTGGCTCCTCCCATCACCCTTGGGGGCCGATGCTCCTTTTGTCTTCTCAGAGGTCGATCTCAGGACCCCCCAAACCCAGGGAGAGCAGGGCTGAAGGCGCCTTTTCTGATTGAAGCAGGGACAAGGGATTGACAAGGCCAGGAAGGGCAACTGAGAACTATGCCCTCAGCAGACACTTTCAGAATGTGTTTGGAGAGGTGGGGGCCCCAGAAAATCAAGACCACTCCCACCCCCAACAAACAGACGTCAGCAGATCAAGGAAAGTCTCGTAGCTGCATCAAATGAGAAGGTAACAACCACAGTACAGGAGAAAGAGGCTGATCCAGGTCCCAAAGGACCTAGGTTCTACTTTTGGCTCTACCACCTGCTACCTGGCAAGGGCCCTCTAGGCCTTAGTTTTCTCCTCTGTAAAATAGGAGTGTTGGACAAGGTCATCTCCAAAATCCTTTCCTGTTCTAAAACATATGATCCAGTTTCTAGGTCACACTGCTTTGAGTGCTCTCTCTCTCTCTCTCTCTCTCTCTCTCTCTCTCTCTCTCTCTCTCCCTTCCTTCTGTCTCTCTGTCTCCCTCTCTGTCTCCCTCTTTTTCTTCCTCTTCTCTCCCTCCCTCCTTCTCTCCCTCTATCTCTGTCTCTTTGTCTCTCCTCATTATGTATCTCTCCTCCTCTGTCTCAGTCTTTTTTTCTCTCTCTGTTTCTCTCTCCCTGTCTCTCTCTCCCCCCCGCCTTTGTCCCTCTCTCCCTCTCTCTGTCTTTCTCTCCCTCTATCTCTGTCTTTTTTTCTCTCTTTCTTCTCTCTCCTTGTCTCTGTCTTTGTCTCTCCCTCTCTATCTGTGTCTCTGCCTCTCTATTTCTGTTTCTCCCTCTTTGTTTCTCTCTCTGAATCTTTCTCTCCCCTTCTCTTTCTATTTCATCCCCCCTCACTCTGCACAGAACCCTAATTTGATTTCATCTCGGTCACACCCAAGCTTCCAGCTGATGTTAAAAGAAGGAAGAAGTCAATAGCTTAGCCACAGATCAGATTACCCACTTTCTGGATAAATCTCAAAATCAACCAGATTCTGCCTCACAGTTCCTGTCACCTGTATGCTGATAGTTAAGAGATCCATGGGAGCCAATGACATTTCTTTCCTCTGCCAACAAGAAAACAGACCCTCCTCTGACCTTGTCCTTAGTCAGCATTCTCAAGCACCTGGAATGGCTTCCTGCAGTCCTGAGGACGTGCCAACTGGCACTGGCTACAGGGCACTCCAGCTGCACCAGATCCCTCGACGGTGCTCCCTCCGAACTCCCATGATGGCTCAGACCCATTAGACACTACCAGGTCTCCCACCGAGGGATATCTAGTTACTGATCCTTTCTCAATCATGTCACTTCTTTTATATTTGATTTCTAGGGCTGGAAAGGAGCCTTGGAGATCACCTTTTCTAGCCTCTTTATCATGCCTCATACTCTTGGCAATTCTCTTAGCTCTGTGTGCCTCAGTTTCCTCATCTGTAAAAGGAGGATACTAATAGTACCTACCTCTGAGGTTGTTGTGTGGATAATATTTGTAGATCTAGAGAGTCAGTAACTATTTATGACATGCCTACTATGTGCCAGGCCCTGTGCTAAGTGCTAGGGATACAAAAGGCATGAGATAGAGAGTCTTGTAAGGTTCTTTGCTAACCACAAAGTGCTCTATAAATGAACGCTATTGTGTTTCTCCTTGTCATCTCCCGTCCCACCCCTCCGCAGCAAACCCCCCACCTCCCCATTTCTGTTTCAGACACCACCATCTTTCAGATCTTTGGAGTTATCCTCAGCTCTGTCTCTTCTACATCAAATCAGTTACCAAGTCCCAACAATCCCCCCATCACGCCAGCTCTGCCCCTCAGCGCATTTGAGGGAAATAACATAAAATATCTGGAAAAGTAGGTGGGAGCCAAATAGAGAGGGCCTTAAATGGGAGAACTTTGCCCTAGAATTCTGCCCTGAGAGCCCTAGGTATCCAGTGAAGGTTCTTGGTCAGATTGTAGGCAATGAGAGGCCATGACTCCACCAATCCTATGGAAGGCATTATGTGGTCAAGGCACTCAACCCTTGCTTGAGATGTGTGAACTTGTTGGGTGGGTATCAGATGCCAAGGTTTTAATCATAGTCTCAAAATCCACATTTCACCTCCAATTCAAGTCATTCCAATGGCTCTCCTTACTTCCCGCCACCCCTCCCTCATCACACCCTGTCACATCAAGATCTTCCTGATGCATAGATCTGACAGTCATTCTCCTGCTTTCCAAATGCCTCACCTTGCCATTCAGGGCCTTTCCCAATCTCCCATCTTTCCAGCCATGACCTCTGAGGTCCCTTCTGCCTTTGATGTTCTGCAATTCTGTGACTTAGTTTATATTATCTCCCTATGTTCTGACCAAAACGTCCTTGTGGCAGTGCCCTCAACTTGACTTTCCATTTCCATTTCCAACCTCTTACCTCCAGGTAAGCTGGCCTCTCCAAGATGAAATGCTTCCCTTTTTGCTTCTTTTCCAGTCAGTGGCTCAGCCCGCCTCCATGAAGGCCTCTCTGATTGCCCCATGGTCAGTGTCCTCTCCCTTCTGAAATTACCTAGAATTTATTCCTCTGTGTGCCTGTTGTAGCGTCTTGGAGGCAACGACTGTGTGACTATAGCTTTGTCTCTCCCATGCCTCATCATGGAATATTTAAGGATTTGAATTGAACTCTAAGTTAGCTACATGTGTATTTGCCAGGGTGTATGTCAGATTCTGTGCTCATTTCGATACCCTCTACTGTCTTCCCCCACTGTTGGATGCCTGGTGACATGTGTCCTAAGACCTGAGACCTAAATCTTTGTCTGCCAGACATTCTTTGAAATAGAAGTTTCATAGAACTGATGAAACTTTGGAGCTGGGAGGGAGCTTAGAGGTCATCCATCCAGACACCTCATTTTACAAAGGAGGAAAGTGAGGCTCAAACGAGGGAGATCACCCAGGAAGCTTGTAAAAGAGTCTGGATTTGAACCCAGATCCCTCAAGACTACCATTTCCATGATTTTTCACTTGACTAGGAAGCACAAGGAAACTCTAATGCACGCATGTGGGTGGCTGCCTACTTTGAGTGGTAAGGGCCAGCCAGAACTGGATAGTGGAGGAGTAGGGACTAGCTAGGAGAGAAACTGGCCCCTGATAAAGCAAAGTCAAGATTATTTTCCTTCTGTCTCAGCGCACACACTCTGTCTGTCTGTCTGTCTGTCTCTCTAATAAATAGACTGGTTTTCTCTCACACCCCATATTCCTTCTTTCACACACACCCTTGATTTTCCCATAAATGCCTCTTCTCTTCTCCCTCCTTCTCTTTCTCACATACAGATGCAGAAGCAAATTTTCTCTTCTCCCTCCTATTCCTGTGTCTCTTGTCTCTGTCTTTGCCACTGTCTGTCTCTTGCTTGCTTGCTTTCTCTCCATCTCTGAGTGTCTTTCTCTCTTATCTCTGTCCTGCTTTTAGAATCTTGCTACCTTGAGGGTAAAGAGGTTCTAAAGAGGATTCCACCCCCATTCTCCCTGAACTCCCTTCTCTTTACCAGCCCCTACTATTTCTCTGCCTCTCAGGCCCTGGAGCTTACCTGGTTTTTAATGAACTGTGGGAAGCTCTGTCTCTGGGGCCTGGCCACCTGGGGATTAGGGGCTCCTGGCAGTTCATGGAGGAGAAATGAGCATTTCCAGAATGCCCTGGGAGGAAGGAATTGACAGCTGGCTCTGGATACTGGGTGGAGAGGCTGAGCCCTCTGGGCGGAACTGAGCCACAGCTGGCAAGCACAGAGGTGTAGTCTGGGAGCTGGGGTGATCAGAGCCAAGGCCCACTCCAAATACCAGGGAGTTGGGTGAGCTAGTTAGGGGTGAGGGACTAAACCATGGTGATTTTATCTTAAGCAGTCTCTCAGGGGCAGAGAACTGTGGCTACAGGTGCAATGGAAAGATCAGGTCTGGGTTCAAATCCTACATCTGACACTATTATTTCCCCAGGCCTGTTTCCTCCTCTTTAAAATGAAAGGAGTTGACTAAATGATCCCAAAGGAATTTAACATCTTTAGATCTGCAATCCTATACCTATTTAGGCACCTCCGTGGCATGATGTGAGGGCCACTGGGGCACTCTGTACCATTAGAGCTCACCCATTGGTGAGTTACCCCACCAATTTTGAACCTTTGATTTTTTTTTTTGAAGATTTATTGTTGTCTTTTGTTTTTTAACAGAATAATTCTCCCCAAGCACTGCTTCCGCCGAATCCTTACTTGTAACTAAGAAAAAATTGAAACAAAAGTAATCAGCCTATCAAGTCCACCTGACAGGTTATGCCACATTCTGCATCTGTAGTCCTCCACCTCTCTACTCTAAAGAGGAAGGTGTGCTTTGTTATCTGACTCCCATAATGCAAGCCCCCTTGGTCCCCTATGATTTTATTTGGAGGGGTCAAACACAAAGGCCCACAACCCCCTCCAGATTAAAATATAATTGGAAAATATTTAAGAAAATAAATAAAAACACAGTAAAACAGAGGTAATCTCACATTTTAAGGCTAAGTCAAGATGCAACCATCAGGGATCCTGGTGTACAATCTCTCCCTTTCTATCTGCAGTCAATACCACTGCTCTAACAGCTCACCTGCTCATTTTACAGAAGGGGAAAATGAGGCTCAGAGGAGGGGAAATGATCTACCCAAGGTCATACAACTAGTCAGTGGGAGAGCTAGATTCAAGCCCAGATCCTTTGATTGCATGACCCAATGGTGCTGCCCTCAAGAAGTTTATATTCTACTGGACCTTAATTCTTCCTCTGTAAAATAAGGGGGTTGGGCCAGACCACTGTGGTCCCTTCCACTTAAGTGTGAAGTCTGTGGTCCAGGTGGTCAAGGCCATAGGAGATTAGAGCAGAAGGAGAAACCCAGAGGGGCTTCCTGGAAGAGATGGCCCTGAACTGGGCCCTGATGGAGAAACTGGATGTCATAGTCATAAATCCATAGATTATTGTATGTGCAAGGGTGCTTAGAGATCATCTAAGCCAGCCTCTTCTTTAGCCAGAGGAGGCAAGCATTTGCCATGCCATAATGATAATGTAATGATAGCTACCATTTATGGTGCTTTAAAAGTATTCTCTCAGTTGATCCTCACAACAACCATGGAAGGAAAGAGCTGTTATTATCTCCATTTTACAGATGAGGAAATTGAGGCAAACAGAGGTTATGGCTTGCCCAGGTTCATATAGCTAATAAGTGATTGAGTCAGAATTTGAACTTGTCTTCCAGACTCCAGGTGCGGTACTGTGTCTACTGTACTACCTTGCTGCCTGAAAACTGTATAGTGATGTGAGATATTATGAGTAATTATTATATCAAATATCAAATTGGCTAAAGAGAGAAGACATAGAAGGAACCATCTTGGGAAGAGAGAGGCACATAGCTCGCATACCAGGTTCTGGGGCAAGTCTTTCTTAATCTCCTCTGTATGTCCCAAACCATCTTGGCTCATACTCTGTATAGTTCTGTATTTATTTTCTTTATATTTATACCTGTACTTAGATGTATTCTTGCTGTCTCCTCCATGAGAAGGTAAGCTCGCTGAGGGTAGAGAGCGTACATTCTTTGTGTTTGTATATGGGTGGATAGATGGATAGGATTGATGGACAGGGAAATTAGATAGATAGACAGACAGACAGATAGATGGAGAGATAAATGGAGAGATGAGGGCAGAGATGGTATTATTTGTGTTTGTATGTTGATGGATAGGTAGATGGATGGATGGATGGATAGATACATGGATAGGACTGATGGATAGATAGCTATAGAGATAGACAGACAGACAGATAGTTGGATGGATGGATAGATGGATGGGTGGAATAGATAGCTATAGTGATAGAAGGATAGATAGATAGATAGATAGATAGATAGATGGATGGACGGATAGATAGATAGATAGATAGATGGATAGACGACAGATAGATAGATGGATAGATAGATAGATAGGCATCAACAAATGGAGAGATGAGAAGGACTGGCCGAATGGTGGAGACAGGAAGTTTGGAAATGATGGGAATTATGTCAGTTAATCTCCTTGTATGTTTAAAGTATTTTTGATATGTCAAAAATGTGATGAACTCAGGCCTGAGATTCTTTTTTTGTAAAGTTAGGGAGCTAGACTGAACTTCTCAGATATCCAGTTCTAGATACTGCTAACCTATGAAACTAAGGTCCCAAGCAGTGTAGAACATTAGTCTTGGAGTCAGGAAGATGTGGGTTTGAACCTTCCTTCTTTTCACTATGTGACTTTAGGTAAGGTACATAAGCTCCAATGAACCTTACCTTCCCTATCTGTGAAATGAAGGGGTTGCACCAAGGGGTCTCTGAGACCCCTGGCAGCCTTGGAACCTTGGGCCTTTCTCTCTCTTTCTCTTTATCATTAATGACTTTTAGGGCAGCAGTTCTTAACTGTCTGTGAATGGGTTTCAGGGTCTCTGTGACATTGGTTAGGGAAAAAATGACTTTTTTTTTCACTAACCTTTGGTTTCTTTTAAAATGCTATGTATTTTATTTCATTGATTTAGAAACATTATTCTGAGAAGGGCACCATAGGTTACATCAAAAAGCCCGAGGGATCGATGCCAGTAACAAAGTTAAGAAACCCTGGCCTAGGGATTCGTTCTCAAAGATCATCTCCAGTTTATCACATATCTTATACTAGCCAGCACGTTGACTGTGACTGATGGCATATGTAGTATTCTGTACCTATATGCACCAGAGGATGGAAGAGGCCCCAGATGTTCTTTTTAAAATATATTAATTTTTATTTTATTCTGAACCATGGCAACCAGTATTTGCATATACACCGAGTGAAACCTCTAATGTGCCTTCCAGTTCTAAGTCTCTGAGCCCAGAGAGTCAATGCCCTAGATGATTAGAGGAGGAGGAAGAGGCCAGAGTGGGCCAGAGTCTCTTTCATCAGAACTGAAAGAGGTCCATCAATGGGTGGGAAAGATCCTCCTTAATCACATGATTCAATATGAGGCACTTTTAGTAAAACAAAAACAGCCAAAGATCCTAGTTGGATTGCCATTACACCTAGAGACCCAAAGTTCTTGTACAAGCCCAGTTCTCTGTGCCTCCACCTGTCCTCAAACCTCCCCATCCGTCCATTAATAAAGAGTATAATTGGTTGCTTCCTCCCAGTCTATTCTATTTTGTCCAGCTTGCCTGGAATGGGAAAGAGCCAGGTACCAGGTGCCGCAGACTGACCTGGTAGTTCATTCACTCACTCACGCATTCATTCATTCATTGGTTAATTCCACATTTCTTATTAAATGCAAGTCATGTTCAAAGCATAGGGAGAGAAAAAACAAAAGACAATCAGTATGAGTCTTTAAAAACTGTAAAAGAATAAGATCCCACTTCCCCCTACTTTGTTTGCCCCCCTTCTCCCTATGGAAAAGTCCCTGCTTTCAAGGAGTTTCTGTTCTACTGAGGGGTGGAGTACGAAGTGGGTATGCAGATACCTAAATACAAAGTACATACAAAGCCATTTGTAGGGAAACAAGTGGGGGAGAGGGATCAGGAAAAGTGTCTCATATAGGAGATGAGACTTGAGCCAAGACTTGAAGGGAGTTAGAGGTTCTATCCTGAGGTGGGATAGCGTTCCACGCATCAGGGACAGCCTGGGCAAAGGCCCAGAGGCAAGAAATGGGATGCGTGTATGGGAAGCAACAAGCAGACCTCTCTGACTGGAACATAGAAAATGTGACAGAACATTGGCCGCCGCCTGATTGGGAAGGTCTTTCAATGCCTGATGAGGGCTTCTGGAGAATGTAAAGTGAGGAAATGGACTTCCTTGGGAGAGCCGCTGGCATGTTTTTGACCTATGTAGCCTCAGGAATATTGCTTTGGCAGTTGTGAGAGGGATTACAAACAGGAAAGGCTGAAGGGAGCAGGAAAAGTTATGAAGAGGTTAATGCAGTAATCCTGGTGAGAAGCAAGGACAGCCTGGAAAATCAATAAGCATTTATTAAGTGCCTACTGTATACCAGGTACTGGAGATACAAAGATGAAAATAAAAGAGCCTTTGTCTTCAGCAGCTAACAGCTATTGATACAGAAAGAGGCAAAAGACTGTTCCCTGCCCTTAAGGACCTTACAGTCTAAAAGGAGAGTCCACATGCAAACATATACATACAAAGCAAGCAATACATAGGATAAATACTAGAGAGAAGAATCCTAACTGGGACGGGTACCAGGTCCACATTTAAATAAATACCAGGTGATTTGGGGAGAGGGTAGAACTAGCAGCTGGGGAGATAAGGGTTATGTCCCAGTGTCTGAGCAGAGCTCTGAAGGACACTAGGGAGGCAGGGAACAGAAGGGAGTCCCAGCTCAGCCTAGAGAACTGCTGGTGAGGATATATAGAGATAGGAGAAGGAGCATCGAGTGTGAGAAGCAGCCAAAAGTCCATCTGACTGGACATGTGGAGTGTGTGAAGGAGAGTCATGTACAGTGAGCCCAGAAAGGCATATTGGGAAGGACTGGCTAAGCCACATAAAAGGAAGATGGTATTAGATCCCAGAGGTAACAGGGAGCCACTGACATTTAACATACAGGGAAGGGGCATAGTCAGACCTGGGCTTTAGGAAAGTCCCTTTGATAGCTATGTCAAGGATAGATTAGAATGAGGAGAGACGAGAAGCAAGGACCCTAATTATTATAGTAGACCATTTATATGAGAGGTGATAAGGGGCTTACAAGGCAGTATCCGAATGAAAGGGGCAGATATAAAACATGTAGTGGGTCAAATGGACAAGATTTGACACCTAATTTTATAGGCAGGGTGGTGCTGTGGGCAGTCAGAGTTGAAGATGGCTCTGAGATTGTGAATTTGGATGACTGGAGGATTGGGGAATGGGGGAGGGTGACCTGGTCTGGTGAAGGTAAATTCAGAAGGGCTAGGCTGCGCTTGGAGATAAAGATTTCAGTTTTGGACAAGCTGAATTTAAGATACACACCATCCAGTTTGATAGGCAACTAGTAATGTGGTTCTGGATCTTAGTAGATCATATAGACTTGGGAGTCATCTGTGTAGAGGTGATCTAATGAAACCTCCAAGGAGGCTAATGAAATCTCCAAGAAAGAAAATAAAGAGAAAGTGGAACCAGGCAAGGAACAGTGATTAGATGTAGAGAGAAGAAGGCCCCAGACAGAGCCTTGGGATACACCTACTCTTAGCATGCAGCCAAGGAGATAGAGAGGAAGTGGTCAGAGAGGTAAGAAGAAAACCAGGATGGTGCCACATCACAAAAATCCAGAGAAAAGAAGAGGTCAGATCCATTGGATATGGATGGTGCAGTGGGGCAAGGAGCAGGAGGACCTGGCAATTGAAGAGTTTATTGGTAACTTCAGAAGGAGCAGAAGTTGGGAGCTGAACTCTAAAGGCTGGGAAGTCCATGAAAGGGAACATGGAGACAGGGAGAGCAGAGAGCTTCTTGGAGTTTGGCAGTGACTGGAACAATGAGAAGAACCAGAATTTATATAGTGCTTTGAGGTTTGCAACAATCCTGGGAGATAGGTAACATTATTGTCCCCATTTTACAGATGGGGAAACTAAGGCTTGTTCAATCATTTTTCAGTTGTATTTGACTTTTTGTGACCCCATTTGGGGTTTTCTTGGCAAAGGTACTGGAGTGCTTTGCCATTTCCTTCTCTCATTGTACAGATGTGGAAACTGAGGCAAACAAGGTTAAGTTTCATGTGCAGTGTCACCCAGCTAATAATGTCTGAAGCAGGATGTGAATTTAGGTCTTCTACATTTCCAGTTTCCCCAGAGAGTAATGATGGAGGATTGTCTGGTCTTTGACCTTGGGCTGAGTTACTGAGGTAAGGGATCAGTTGTAGGAGCTCTTCTCCTGCAGAAGGCTGAGTCTGCCTGCCCATCTCTTCTGAGTGTGCCAGCTCTCCAGGCTGAACCCCTGTAGCCCTTTGCCCAGGATTAGGGTGTTCATACCTGTACTCTCCTCCACAGCTGGCTTCCAGGTGAGGAGAGATGCAGTCTTGCTCTCTCTCTCTTGCTAAGTGAATTAGGAACCTTGAGAGGAAGGAGCCAGAGGCTTCGCCTGGGCAGGAGCCTGCAGAGGGCCAGGAGAGTGAGAGAGCTCCATCTGGAGCCTTCCTGCTTGGCCCTAATTTGATTTTGGCCAGGGCAGCTGGATGACCATAGAAGCTCTGACTTCTTTCCGGGAATGGTCCAGGGGAGGTGGGGGGAGGGTGAGTGAATTAAAAACCTGAGCAGAGTAGAGGAGCTGGGGAGGGGAAGTCTCCCAACATTCTCCTTAGATGCCAACAGAGGCTGAGGGAAAGCCCACTTTGGTCTGTCTGTGCCTTAGAGGTCCTCGAAAGGACCCTTACACAATGACTGTCTGAATTCATTTGCTCCTTGGTCTGGCATTCAATGCCCATCATAATCCACCCCAAACTTACCCATCCAACTTTACTGTTCTTCTATTACATAAACTCTCTGTTGTGGCCAGGTCTGGGCGGTGCCTTTGCTCATGCTAATCCCACACCCAAGAGGACATTGCCATTCCTTGTTTTTATGAATGAATGAGAAAGCATTTATTGAAGACTTTCTTGGAGATACCACCTCTAGGAGCAGAGTGGCTGGCCTAGGAGGTCATGGGCATCTATCTATAGGGCAACCCTTCCCAGGAACAAGGGTAGGAGTGATTTGATTTCCTTTACCAGAGAAGGAGATGAAAAGAGGAAGAAGATGGAGCTGGGAAGGGACATGCATGGCATGTTTTCAGGCTGAATTTCCTAGTGGATGGCTAGGTGGGACGTGAAGAATGATCTGGCATGGGTTAGGTGAGTTTGCATTCAGGACTGCTTATTCAACACCAGGCAGGAAGTTAAAAGCTAAGCAGAATAAGTTCCCAAAGAGAGAAGACAAGGTCTTTAGAGATCCCATCCAGAAGGTGACTTTATCTAATAGTACTCATCCTTCAAGACCCAAGTTAATTCTGCCTCTTCTGGGAAGCTTTCCCTGATTACGTTAAGCCACAGTGATCTCCCTCCCTTCAAGCTCCTACACTAGACCACTCACATGGTTTATGTCTTGTCTTCCCAACTAGATTGTAAGCAGTTTGAGGACACAACCCTTACACTTTTTGGCCTTCCCCAATGGAAACTCCATATTTCCATCTCATTCAGTCTGAGGGTGGTACTGAGGGTGGGGACCCTGGCCTCTGCTCCCATATATGCTCCTGGTCCATTAGGTGGCTTTGGCCAATTCATTGCCCTTCTCTGGAACTCAGTTTGTTCATTTATAAAATGAAGGTTTTTTAAAAAAAGAGAATTGCATCTATGTAGAGGGTTAGAATACCAGGTCAGCCAAAAATGAAAAGAAAAAAGGACCTCAGGCTCTGTCAAGAGGTGCAGTGCCCAAGACCAAAGGGTTGACGGGCCTTAGCCTGTTTTTATTCTATTGAGATGAGGAAATTAAGGCCTAGGGTGGCAAGGTGATCTGTCTGACATCCTAAAGCTAGTTCAAGTCAGAGCTGGGATTTGGACGCAACTCTTTTCAAATCCAAACCCTCTGCTCTTCATACCACAGCACTGGACCCCATAGAAGAGCTGAGAGGTCCCTTCCAGATCCAAGCTTACATAGATTTAGTTAGGGAAGAAATGTCTCCTCTTTGAGTTTGTGTGGTAGATTACAGCTGCTGAAATAAGTCCACCACAATGCAGAAATGATCAAAAACCAAGGTTTTGTTATGCTTAAGTGCAGATTCAGGAGGCAGAAAAATAATCCTGAACAAAATTAGGATTTGAAAGAGGCTTTTTATAGTCATAAGTATGTCCGAGTGACAGAGAAATAAATTCTTTTCTATATTACAATCTCATACATTCTTTCAGACTATAAAGTTTTTTTTTTAAAAGAAAAGGATAGATTTATAATCTCCTGCTTCCTTCAGTGTCATAAAAGTTTAACAAATTTAGTTAAAGAAGGTCATAATCTCGTACATCCCCAAAGGAAACAAGCCTAGTTAAACAGACTCCATAAGTAAACTAAGGCAGGTTACAGATTAAACTACACTTTGACAGTTCACAATGGGCCGATTGAGAGGGAAGATTTACATGCTTACCGAGTAGAATCTCTCCTTCAAATAAGGTGAGTCAAATTACTTCAGGAAGCCTTGACTCACCTTCCTTTTTTTGGCTTCTTATCTGAGGAATGTTTGAGGCTGTAAGTAAATTTTCACATCCTGTGGGACAGGTTTTAGCTTCCTATCTAGGAGAAATGATCCTGACCTCCCCCTATAATAAAAATCGATAAAAGGAAAAAAAAAGATGAAAAATGATTATCACAAATTTGAAAGAAAAAAAAGAAAAAGAGCAAGGAAGGAAAGGAAGAAAGAAAAAAGAAAAAGTAAGTAGAAAAAGAGAAAAGGGGAAAGAAAGAAGGAAAGAAAGAAGAAGGAAGGAAGAAAAAAGAGGAGAGAAAGAGAAGGGAAGGAAGAAAGGAAAAGAGAAAAAGGAGAGAAAAGCAAAAGAAAGAAAGAAGGGAAGGAAGGAAGGAAAGAGAGAACAGTGACCAGTGAGTGGCAAAGAGTAGAAGATAGTGTGGACTGGGTGGTCAGGAAAGGCTTGGGTGCAGGTGATAAGCTATGGCCACAAGCCTTTGGCCTCCATGTGGTTTGGACTGGAGAAAAGTCGGCTGGAGACAGACTCTATCTAGAGCGTTGGTCTGGGTGAGAGGGGTTGGGGGTTCAGGGCTCTCATTCTCAGCATCATCCTTGACCCCCTGACTCACCTCATTTTTTCTATCTACCCCCTCTCTCCACTTCCTCAATCACTACGCTCACACAGGCCCCCATCACCTCTCACTCAGACTCCTGCCTCCCATCTCTTCCCTACTCCAGCCTGTCCTCCACACAGCTGCCAATGACTGTTCTCAAGCATGACCTGCCTGTGTCTCTGCCTCCCATGAGCCTCTTTTTCCAGAATCACCTTGTCATTTAAAGACCCATCCCAACCTTTCCAGCCTTCTTTACTCTTTACTCACCTCTACACAGTCTACAAGCTGCACGCGCCCATTTTATTACTGTTACCCAGCAATTAGCCTGGCACCCGGCCCGTCATATACAGTTAATAAGTGCCTGTTCATTGGCTGGCTGACCTAAAGGATGAGCACGCAATGGTGTTGAAGGGCTTCAGGAAGGAGCGCCTCCCTGCAGAGAGTGCCCCACCACTTTAGACTGCCCCTTGTTAAGTAATGGAGTCCTCCACAATAATAATTCGGTTCTCCCAACACACCCAGGAGGTGAGTTCCTTGAGGGTGGGGACTATCTTTTCTGCCATTCTATATCTCTATGCTTAGCATGATGCCTGGCACACAGTAGGCATTTAATAAATGTTGATTGATTGATATTGATTATCAGTTATTGAGGTGATGTAAAAGTCGTTTTTACAGAGGAGGGGAAACCGAGATTCCAAAGACAGGAGAGCAATCTAGTGTTACTCCTTCACTTCTGGGGCTAAGGCAGAGCCTTATGTCAAATACATCCAAAGAAAACACAGTCATTTCTGAAGGATGTCCTGATGATGGAAGGAATGAAGAAAGGCCTCCTAAGGAAGCCAGTGCTTTGAGCAGAGCTTTGGAGGAAGCCAAGGAATGGCATTCCAGGCATGGGAACAGCTCTGCAAAGACCCAGAGATTAGAGATGGCATGTCCAGGATAAGGCCCAGTTAAGGTCAGGCTGTTCCAGGAGGGGCAGGAGGGGACAGGTTGGACCCTGGCTGTAAGATGGAAGACAGTTTGTGTTCGATCCTAGAGGTTCTAGAATGTCCCTCAGCTTTGTGGATCTGGGGTGTGATGTGGTCATGTCTGCTCTTTAGGGAGATGTGATCATCTGGACCAGCCCCCTCCTTTTATAGGTGAGGAACCAATGCCCAGAAAGTACTACCAGACATCACCTGCCAGCTGGATTCAAACCTAGGACATCTCTCTCCAAATCCATGGCTCTCTCCATTGTATGACACTTTGGGTGTGGCTAGGGGAGGACCCCCACCCCACCCATCTCCCTGAATCACTGTGATGCCAACTTGTCTCCAAGGAGGGTGGGCACATTTGCAACCTGCATGTCCTCCTCCACTCTTCCCTCACTTCCCATGACCAACCTGTCTTTTCTCCCTTAAGACACTTGGGGCATGTCTCCCCTTGTCCTTATTCTCCTAGACCAGTGCAGGCCCTCATCTCTTCCTACTTAATGATCTCTCTGCTCTGGGTCCTGCATTGTGCCTTCAGCTGCTGCCTCCACCCAGGGCTGGGCACACCTTGCCCCAGGCAGAACTCCCCTCCAGCAGGGGAGAGGGATGTGAATGGGCAGCAGAGACCCCCCTCCCTGTCCTTCATGCCCTCTCTGATCTCAGAGCCCCTCCCTGCTAGCCCCTGATTGTGGTTGGGCCATTGGGGTTCAGGGTCTGCTCTTTGGCAGCCTGGTCCTGTGCCTTTTTCTTCCAAGTTCTAATCTTGCTTCATTAGATAGGAGCCTGCTTCTTTTTCTGCCTTGCAGCCCAAAACTGTGATATACACGGCCTTTTCTTCCTACTTTATTGGTCTAGAAAAGATGGCCACCCCATCCCACCCCATGCCCTCAAGAGTCTTCTCTGGAGCCACCCCCTAGACCCTGACCCTACCACCTGGGGCCCTGCAGACAGATGACCCAGGGAAGGAGATTCTATGAGCTGTATGGGCCTGGTTGGGGTGAAGGTGCCCAACTGTGGGGGTAGACAGCCACCGAGGACCACTGTGTTCCTGCCTAGTGCTGAATGAATGAATGAATGAATGAATATTTATTAAGTACTTAACTAGGTATTAGACCAAGCTAAGTTTTCCTGCCCGGTGGTGAATGAATGAATGAATGGGCATTTGTTAAGTATTTACTCGATATCGTACTGACTATACATATTCTACACATGTATACAAATATAAAAAGAGAACCAGATCCTACCCTCAAAGAGCTTACTTTCAAATAGGGGAAACCACCACATATACAGGGAATGGTTGCTGAGAGGTGGAATTTTGGTCTGAAGGGTCAGAGAGATGGTGAGTTGAGGTGTGGGAATCATTGGTGATAAAGGGAAAAACCCAGAAACAATTAAGCCGCAGGATGAAAGAATGCTGTATTTTGGGTTGGAAATGACCTTTGAAGTAACATAGTCCAGTACAAATGAGGAAATTGAAGCCCAGAGAGAAATGATGTGCCCAAGATTCTGGGGTGGCATTAGGGGTGGGGGCAGTTAGGATTCAGACTTGGGCCTTCTAACTTCATGGAGACCAGATAAACTCTAGAGAGTGAGGGCTGTGTCTCCTGTATTTTCTGTATTGAAAGTGCTATCGAATGCAGAACCATTTAGCACATGAATCTGCCAAGATTTTCCTAACCATCTCAGGCGTTCAGGTGCTGCTTGGAAATCATCCTATATGCTGCCATGTCCAGCCTCTCATTTCATCCTTGGCAGACCCCTGTAAGGGAGAGAAGGCAGGCACACCATCCCCATTGGACAGATGAAAACATTATCTTGAGATCACAGAATGGGAATTGGACAAGTCACTTGGTGTAATCCATATCATAACCCAATCAATTAAAAAGCATTTATTAAGTGCCAATGTGTTCCAAACATTTTGCTGAGAGCTAGGTATACGGAGACAAAAATGAAATGGTCCCTGCTCCCCCTTACCCAGGAACTTGTCTGTCATTTTGTTCTGGAAGAACCAAGGATCATCATGAGGGTGATGTCTTGATTTGTGCGTGAACTGGAGATAAGTGGGGCCATGCTCCTCAAAGAGCTAATGGAGGAGACAACATGTCCATATAAAATCAGTGTGATGAGAATAAATACAAGGTAGTTAGGGAAAGGGGCACTAGAAATTGAGGGGGACAGGATAGGTTTTGTGAAGAAGGTACCATTTGGGTACCTCTTGAAGGAAGAGCTTGATCTTACCATATCCTTAACAAAAGGTCACGTAGCCATAAGACCTGAAGAGCAGGGAAGCCACCCCTGTCTCCATCCAGTGTTCATTGTTAGGAAACTTTTTCTTCTCATTTGAGCCAGGATGTGTCTCTTGGCACTTCACCCATGGCTCCTAGTCCTCACTGGGACTAGGTGGAGCAGGTTGAATCCCTATTTCACATTCTAGGTCTTTGGCTACTTCCTCCACCTCTCATCTCTCCCCAAGTTTTCCTTTCTCCAGACAATAAACATGCCATTCCACTTTCGGATGTTTCCAGGCATTAGGAAGTTTGTTCTGATAACAAGTCTAAATTTGTCTGTAACATCTACCTGCTTGTTCCTGTTTATGTTCTCTGAGACCAAGCCAAACAAGGGTTAGATTGATTTCTGCTAGCTATGATCCCAAGTCTAGTCAATCTGTGGTCCACAAAAGGCATGAAATAAGCTAGTGGCAGAGAAGACTTGAACACAGTTAGTGGTCTCTCTTCCTTTTTGGATGGATAGATAGAGCATACATGTCAGGCACTGTGCTAAGTTCTGGGGATATAAATGCTAGAAAACAAGATGGTGCCAGTGATCTAGGAACTTACATTCTACTGGGTCCTGGAAAGCAGGGGAGAGTGCAGTATAAGGAGGGAGTAAAGCAAGCTGGGAGGAAAACGAGTTTGCCTGGTGCAAATTGAGAGGTAATGATCCTTGCCAGGGATGCACCAGTCAAAAGAGCAGGCTATTGAGTGGAAGCAGCTCAAGGTGGGCAAGGCTGTAGGTGAGGAGATAGAGCAGTCTGGAGAGTGTTGAGCTCCTTTTCTCTATCTCTCTTTTTGGGAGCTAGGATTTTAATGATGTGGGGGACTCCTGGTGTGGAAAGTTCCCTTCACCAATGGAGATGAGGAACTCATCTGGAACTTGTCATCCTAGAATTGCCTGGAGGGCACTGACATGTCCGGTGACTTGTTTCATGTCCCACATCTAGATCTGGCATGTGTCAGAGACAGGACTTGAAAACAGGTTGCCTGACTTATAGACCTGCTTTCTTCATCCTTTTAGAAGTCAGCCAGATGCCCTAAGCCTAAATTGCTGAAAGAGCAAAGTCATCTGGGTAACACGTTCAATGCCTCCATCACCCTCAAAAACCCCGCTCCATGGTGACATTTTAACCTTGAAAGCTATCCATGACAAAACACATGGCCTTTACAGATACAGGCAGAGGGATGCAAATGATATGCAAATGCAGTGGGTCTTGCAGACCCCTGCTGCTATCTGCATGCCCTCTTTAGGAAATCCTGCCCTCCTGGAGAATGTGCCAAGCAGCTTGTCTACTGGGTTAGAGAGAGGAGGGGAGCCCTTGGACACACTTCCAGTCAATACCCAAACCCCCATGACAGCAAGTGGTGACCGGAAAAGAACACATTAATGATAGAGAGACGGGAGCAGAGTTAATGCCAATCAAAATTAATTTAGTGATGTGTTTTAGTGGGGTCATCACCCATCAGTCAAAGGCAGTGACATTGGGATGCTCGGCTTCCTGTTCCCCCTCCCTCCATCTCTCTCGTTGGCCCCCAGTCTTATTGGACGGTACCAAGACAGGCAGCTGCCCACTGACAAAGCAGGACCTGAGGGAGAATGAAGGTCGTGCTTGGAGTGTGGGGAGGGGATTTAAAAAGACACTGAACCGGGATCATTCATCCAATAGGAGGGAGATCTGTGCCTATAGATATTAATGGGGATAAGATGAAAAGCATAGAAAACTGTGGCCCCTGCCCTTGTCTGATAGGCTGATGCAATTGCTATCTTCAGGGACTTGCTGGCCTGAGAGGGAGGTACAGTCCCTGCCCTTCAGGGGCTCTTGGCCTGATGGGGGACACGCAGCCCCTGCCCCCTAGATCTTACTGCCTGAGAAGGAAACATGAAGCTCAAATGAGAAGGACAAAGCACACCTGAAACCATCAGACAGAGCAGGAGCTGTGGGTGCCCTAAGCTGCTGATGGGAATGAGGGTGGATTCCGTGGTCAGGTGTCTTAAGCAGCTAGTCATCGTGGTGGACAGAGCACTGGACTCAGTCCTACTTTGGACACTTAGTAGCTGGGTGACCTTGGGCAAGTCACTTCACCTCTGTTTGCTTCAATTTCCTCATCTGTAAAATGGGGATGAAAATCTACCCTACCTAGCCACGAAACTCAAATGAGATTCGTGTTGGAGTATATATATACACACATATCTATATCTATATACACATATACACACATATATCTATATATATACACATATACATACATATATCTATATACACATATACATACATATATCTATATCTATATACACATATACATACATATATCTATATCTACATATATCTATATCTATATACACATATACACATATCTATATCTATATACACATATACACACATATATCTATATCTATATACACATATACACACATATATCTATATCTATATACACATATACATACATATATCTATATCTATATACACACATATATCTATATATACACATATACACACATATATC
>CM053770.1:281088571-281106664 GCA_028658325.1 Potorous gilbertii | reverse complement strand
CACATATATCTATATCTATATACACATATACACACATATATCTATATCTATATACACATATACATACATATATCTATATCTATATACACACATATATCTATATATACACATATACACACATATATCTATCTATATACACATATACACACATATATCTATATCTATATACACATATACACACATATCTATATCTATATACACATATACATACATACATATATCTATATCTATATACACATATACATACATACATATATCTATATCTATATACACATATACATACATATAGCTATAATCTATATACACATATACATACATATATCTATATACACATATACATACATATATCTATATATATAGTCCTACATAAATGTAAGAAAACCATAGTAGTTGAGGGTTACATGTATAGGACAATCAGTATCCAGAAGGATACTATCCAACATTAGACCAAGGGTTTGGCTAATGTACAATGGAAACCAAAACACCGTGTGCTACAATCCTGCCTTCCATTTTTCTGATAGTCACAAAATTATAGATCATTATCGCATTAGAAGGGACTTTCATCTAATTCAAACCTTTATTTTTACACATAAGACTGAGGCTCAGAGAGGTAAAGGCACTTTCTCGAGGTCACACATTATTATTAAGGTATTAAACTGGGATTTGATCCTAGGTCTCTGTCTCCAAAACTACTGGTTCTTCTACTGTATCAAACTGCCTCCAGTGAGAACATGGAATGGATGCAAACACTTCTCATTGCTTTCATTTTTCCCAATTTTTCCTCTTCTACTCTTATTTGACTAAAAAACTTTTTCCTCTTTTTAAAAAACCTCTTTCTATAGCACTCCTAGGAATTCTTTTTGAACTTTTTTCAAGTCTTCATTTTTCTTTGAGGCTCTACTTGCAGATGTTCTCCAAGCATTGTTCACTTCTGAGCTTGTGTCTTGAGCTTCCCCATCTCCTTGGAAGCTTTTTATTATTAATTTGGGACTTTTTGTTCATTTTCCAGACTATATCTTGATTTTGGACTTTATGTTAAGTGTTGGGCTCTGCTCACTTTTGAGGAGAATGGCTAGCCTAAACTTCTCTAGCTGGATCTGGGGGCCATCCTGCAGGTTTTCATTGCTTCCAAGATTTTGTGATCTGGGAGTGTTCTGGTCATTCTCCTTGTCATCCTTGCAGTGGTCCTTACTCATGCAGAACCCCTTCTCCTTTGACCATAGATGGTAACCTCTCCTCTCTGCCCTGGAACTGGGTAATGAGCAAAGGAGTTGTGAAATGCCAGCACAGGGGTCCTGTGTAATACCTTTCTAACTAGGCATTTAGTGCCCTTTAGCATCTGCCAACCCCTGCCTCACCGTCCACAAGCAGACCTATTGCATTTTTCCTAAGTTCTCAACATGCTTAATTCCCTCCACCATCTTGACTCCACCCCATTTAATTACTTTTCAAAATAAGAACTGCAGACTAAAAAATATGTATAAAAACAGAAAATTGATTCATGACCTTTGAATGGATGCAAAAGGAGTTTGGTATTCTTAAGAGATATTTCTGTATTCCTGTGACATCCAAAATCTCTTCTATTTCTGAAGGTCTTTGTAGAACCAACTATGATGTACTAAGAAAAAAATGCTGCCTTAAGAGTAAAGAGCTTTGGATTCAAATCTTGACCCTTATGCTAACTAGAAACTCACTAGCATGTAAAGCCCTGGAGGGGAGAGGAAGTTTCATTTCTGTATTTGTATCCCCAATGTGTGTGTTCATCCTTCATTGCCAAAGAAGATCACGCCATCAGAGAAATAATGACATGACTTGCACTTGACTTTGTTTTGAGTGAGGGAGGGATGTGCAGGTCACCAGCCTTACTTCTCCTCCAGAGCTATCTGAATCTAGTGACCAGATATTCATCAGAATGACTGGAGATGATGCAGGATGAGGCAATCGGGGTTAAGTGACTTGCCCAAGGTCACACATCTAGTGAGTGTCAATTGTCTAAGGTGAGGTTTGAATTCAAGTCCTCCTGACTCCTTCACTGGTGGTCTATCCACTGCACCACTTAGCTGCCCAATTAGCTGCCCAATTATATCCCCAGTACCTAACACATGGTGATTAATTAATAATTAGTTGTGAACCGAACCTGCTTCATTTTCATTATTTGGGAAAATGACAGAACTGGAAAAGAGCCAAGCTCTGGAGTCAGAGCACTCTCTGTGTGACCTTGGGCATATTTGACTCCGTTGGCCTCAGTTTCTTCATCTGTAAAATGGGGGATTTGGGCTAGATGGCTTCTGACACTTTTCCCAGTACCTGATCTCTCATTCAGTGATGCTCTGACCAGAGGTTCTAAATTAACAACATTTCTTGCAGTCACCTCTGATTATCTGAATTCCCCTTCTCTTCTGTGGGGACGTTTCTGACAACGGAACCAGAGTTGGTCAGCCAGGATGGGAGCCCTTTGGCCTAGTCTGTTCTTTCTCTCGTCAGTTTCTTCTTCTGGCCACTGAACAAGCCCATGCCTGTTAGCCCTTATATTTTCCACATTGCCTTGGACCTATTTCCAATTTCCAAGGCAATACTTCTTCATACTTTAGATGCCTGCCTTCTCTCACCTTAATCTCATCAGTAAATGATCTCCAAATTATGATGCAGGCTGGGTAATTTCTAGGAAGGTTCCCAAGTTTGCTTAATCCTACCCAGCGTGTGTGGATTTTGGGCAGCTCCCATAGAGAGAGTGCTGACTAGGTCTTAGGGAACAGCTTATCTCTGAGGCCGATGGCTCTCTCTCTATTAAAACCAATGATAGTGCCAAATACTGCAGGGGAGAACAGTTAGAAATTTGATTACCTATGGCCCCTTTCACACTTGTTGTCAAGGTTAATCATTTCTTCACAGAATATGAGACTTTAAAGAAACCTTAGCGCTCGTGGAGGAACCCCCCTCCCAATTTATTAAATAAGGAACCTGAGACTTGGAGAAATTATAGAATGACAGAGCTAGACCTGGGAGGGACCTCAGAAGCCATCTGATTCCATCCCCTCATTTTGCAAGTAAAGAAACTGAGTCCCAAAAAGCTGAAGTGGTCACATGAGTCAAAGTGTCCAAGCTGAGATTTGGAACCCCAGCCTTCATCAGTTGAAGGCTTGGAGCTGGGTTCTTTTCACTCACCCCACCCTACCTGCTCTGTAAAGATGAGAGTGTTGCCCCCTCGTGATCTCTCTGCTTTTTCCAGCTTTAACATTCTGTGAAGTGCTAATGCCCAGCCAAAAGATTGGAATGCAGATGATACCTGCTTTCCATTTGACTCCTGCTCTCGCCAGCTCTCTGCAGATCAGGGAGCCAGGCCAGGGCTAGTGCCAGACTTCTCTTTGGGGGAAGGAGAAAACCTAAAGAAGCCTTACCTGCTGCTTCATCCACACCCTCTGTGGAAGGCAATGTTTAATTTTTTATTATGAATTTAATTACCACGAGACACAAGCGTTACAAGATACCAAAAAAAAAAAACCTCCCGAAAAGAGGATTATACATGAAACCCCTTCTCTATGGTTTATTTTTTAAAAGCACAGTTGTTTTCACAAAGTAGTAACAAGGTTGCCCAGTTTGGTTTCCATCTTGGATTTCTCTGTATATATATTTGTTTTATTGATAATATTTTCTTTTTTTCTTTGCATCTCTCTCTACCCAATACTCTCCCTTCCCCCTTGCCTCTCCAAGCCCTCCTCTGTAACTAATATAGTCAAACAAACAAAAACCAGCACATCAGACATCAAAACTCTAATTTTATAAAAGAGGAAATTATGGGCCAGAAAGACAAAAGAACTTTTATGTGGTTTTTGAAGTAGCCATATATCTGCATAAATGATGTCTACTGGAGAGGGGGGGGTCTGCATGTCTCAGTTCTAATTCAGAATATTAAAAAATTAAATATTTTTTTCCAATTAAGCCCATTTTTCTCCACCCCCAAACATTGTAACGAATATGCATAGTTAAGTAAAACAAATTCCCACATTAGCCATGTCCAAAAATGTGTCTCCTCTCTCAATCAATGAGTGAAGCAATCGATAAACATTTATTACAAACTCACAGTGTTTGAGGCCCTGTGCTAAGCAGTGAAGATGCCCTCAAGAAGTTAGATTCAGAGTCTAACAGTCAGGCTATGGGGAGCATTCTTCCTCATTGGACCTCTAGATTTGGAGTTGGTCATTGTGTTAATCAAGCCTTCATTGTTGTAACTCTATAGATCGCTCCCCTGGTTCTGCTCACTTCTCTCTGCATCAGTTCATACAAATCTTCCCAGGTTTCTCTGAAATTGTCCTCTCCATCATTTATGGCACAGTATAGATACACATGTATGGAGCCATATAGATAAATAGATGTCTTATTTGTACATCACTGTTTTCCCCATTAGACTATGAGCTCTGTGAAGGCAGGAAGTATCAGGGGCAGGATTTGAACCCACATTCCCAGACTTGAATTCTACCAGTTTATCCTTCTTTTCAGCCTCTGTTACACAGACTTTGCATTCTGGATGCCAGAAAGACAGCATAGCACAGTGAACACAGGGCTGCCCTTGGACTCAGGAAGGCCTTGGTGCAAAGCCTTTTGGCCTGTGTGACCTGGGCAAGTCAGTTCATGAGTTAAGATCTGAATCTCAGTTTCTTCACATGTGAAATGAACATAATGCCTCTAGCACCTCCCTTGGATGTATGGAGAAACCGTGGAACTGGGGATTATTTCATTCATTGTTATGTAACACCATGTTCCATGTCAGCCTTTAAGAAATACTTATTGATTGATTCAAAAGGGACCACAGAAAGACTTCTTAAATCTTCAGGATTTTTATAAATGGTTAATGTCCAGTGTTCAGGAGATCCACAAGAAACCTTCCACCTTCCCCTAATCCAGCTGGTTGGCAAGACCTGTCAATTCCTCACTTGGGAAATCTCTTGTATCCCTCTCCTCCACTCCCCTCCCCTTCTCTCTACCTAGGCAGCTAGGTGGTGCAGTGCATAGAGCACCAGTGCAGGAGTCAAGAGGATCTGAGTTCAAATCTCACCTCAGACACTGGACACTCACTAGCTGTGTGACCTTGGGCAAGTCACTTAACCCCAATTACCTCATTCTGGGTCATCTCCAGTCATCCTGATGAATATCTGGTCACTGGATTCAGATGGCTCTGGAGGAGAAGTGAGGCTGGTGACCTGCACAGCCCTCCCTCACTCAAAACCAAGTCAAGTGCAAGTCACGACATCGTTTCTCTGATGGCATGGTCTTCTTTGGCAACAAAGGACGAACACACACACAAATGTCAGGGGTATTATTGGCTGTGCCTTACTGGATTATGAGCTCCAGAAAGGGCCAAGCCTCCAGTAGCCCCAGTACAGTTCTCTGCTGATTAAGAGGTGTTTTCTTACGTACATTTCTAGCTGAGAGGAGAATACTGGATCAGGAGTCAGAAGATGTAGGAGTCAGTTTCTTCTTCTGTAAGATGAGGGAGTTGGGCTAGCTCCGAGGTCCTGTCCAGTTCTCCATACCCGTGTGATTCAATGAGCCTCTAATGAAGGGTTAATCAGAGTTTAAAAAGATAAAGGCTTGGAGGAGTCAGGAAAGACAATCCCAGAGCCGGTGAGACTCAGGTGAGTCCAGAGGAAGAAGATTTGGGTAGATGGGGAGGAGATTGTTCCAAGTCAAGGGGGCAGCAGGAACATGCATTGAGTGGGTAGGAGAGACATCAAGCTAGTCCATTTGGTCTGGTTGATTTCTGGAGGCAGAGCCCAGTAAATGTAGAATTGAGTGGGTTTGAGTAGTGGAAAAAGATGCTGAATGGCTTAGAAGAAGCCATTTAGGGGAATTTGTTGGAGTGAACTCTTCATAGGAAGACCCTGTTTCTCTGAGATACTCTTTTCATCATTTTGTGTGTGTGCGTGTGTTCATTAAACCTATGTCTACACTGGCACTCTGTTGGAGTGGGGTTTGTCTACTGAAATTCAAAATCCAAGTCTTTGAGGAGCTCAGGACCTTGGAAGGCAGAGAGTTCCCCATCTCTTGACAGTTAGTGAGTTCTCTGTTGCTGGCAGTTGTTGAAAGATTCTGGATTCACATTGCGCAATGTGAGGTTCTTTGAACCTCAGTTTCTTCATCTGCAAAATGAGAGGGTTGGCCAAGGTCTCATGGCTGGGACAGCCATTCTGTGCTTGAATTCTTCCTCAATAAGAGGAGATTCATTTTGCGTTGAAATTGGACTAGGCGTTGCCTAGTTGTAGGCGTCAGAATCCTGCTGGAGACCAGACTGTGTTTGGGGGAACAAAGGGCATGGAGACCAGATAGCCCGATTTTCCTTGGGAGCCTAGTGATCCTGTGAACAGACCTGCAGTGCCTACATAGGTGAGACCTGACTGGCTCTGGCCCAAGGAGAGGAGATTATCCTGTGGGGCCATCCCCATGCTGACCTTCCACTTCCTGCAAGCAAATGGACTCCATTCCTGGGATGATGTGTCTCTGCTTGCTGGCCACATACTGGTCTCTGCTTCTCAGTCACAATTGGTAGCTGTTTCTGATGCCGTTTGTTTCTATCTCAACCTTTCCCTTTTTCTTCCAAATTATCAGCACTTACTAAATATTCGTAGAATTCAACTGGTTTCAGTCCTTTTCTGTTGATATCTGTTCATGCATCTGTTTCCCAGCCTGTTTCTGTTCATCTGTCATGGTCTTTCTGTCTCTTTTAGCCTCTTATAAGACAGATTGTCCATGCTAGAAAGCACCTTAAAAACAGGGATTATAGCTTTGGAGATGGAAAGCACTTCAGAGACCATCTAGTCTAACTCCATCATTTTACAGTTGTAGAAACTGAGGCCCAGAAAAATGGACTAACTTGCCCTGGGGGATAACAATTGGTAGATTTGAGATTCAAACTCAGGCAGGTCCTCTGCCTCCAAATCCAGTATCCTTTCTATAATTACACATTTCAACCTTTTTCATTGTATAGATGAAAAGACTGAGATCCAGGAAGGACCTAATAAATTTAGAACTGGAAGGGAGCTTAGATGTCATCTGATTTTGACCCTTCGTTTTACTGATTAGGGGATGGAGACCTCAAAGGTTAAGTGGCTGGTGTTCAAGGTCCTAGACAGGTGTTCTGAATCCTTGGCAGGATCTTACTATGAAGTAAATTCTGGTTCTTGTGGAATCACAGCTCTTAGAGCTGGCTTAGAGAAGACTTCAGAGGTCATCTATCAGTCAGTCAGTAAGCACTTATTTTTAAAAAATCAATTTATTTTTAACATTCAGTTTTTTAAAAATTTGAGCTTTAAATACTCTCCTGCCTTGCTCCCCTTCCCTCATCTATGGAGGCAACAAATATGATGTGGTTTGTACATGTGAAGTCACACAAAATGTGACCATATTAGCCATGTTTAGCAAGCACTTATTAAGTCCCTTCTGTGTCCCAGGCACAGGGCTAAGCACTGAGTATACAAAGAAAGAAGAAGGACTGTTTTAGTCTGTTGTGAGAGACTTCTCACAGGTCGAGCCCTCTGGATACCTGGCCTACTGGCCAGTCAGCTCGAGGCCAGAACACAAGGTGAGAGAATGGAATCAATAGCTTGCAAGGAGGAGAGGATTCTCAGATAGCCCCATGTCCTTTGGGCTGATCCCCGCTCACACTGTCTTCTCCACCCGGAGCTATGGTCCGCCATCCATTACCCATTCATAACCTTTTACCCCAGTCACAAAATGAGCAGGATCTTCGAGGGCCCTCTGCACCTGAGCACCTGTTGGTTTTAAAGACTGAGACCTCTGTGAGATAACGTGAGATAAGGAAGGTGAAGGTAAAGCCCTTCACTGGCCCTATTCTACATCACTCTACTTCTCCTCCCATACTCTGTGGTCAAGGCAACCTGGTCTTCTGTCTGGTCTCCCAGCTTGCTGACTTTTTACTGGCTGTCCCTCATGGCTAGAACACTGTCCCATCATGCCTCTGCTGCTTACCTTCCCAGATCTTCTTTGAAATTAGTTCAGCCCCTTTCCCAGTCCCCTCTGAAAATATGTGTGTGTGTGTGTGTGTGTGTGTGTGTGTGTGTGTGTGTGTGTAAAATCCTAATTGTATGACCCTGGGCAACTCACCTCACTCTGTTTGCCTCAGTTTCCTCATCTCTCAAATGAGCTGGAGAAGAAATGACAAACTTTTCCAGTATCATTGCCTATAAAACCCCAAAGTGGGTCACAAAGAGACAGACATGACTGAAATGACTGAACAACAACTCTGTATGTATCATCCATATACCTTGTTAGTTACTCTCATTAGAATAGAAGTCCCTTGAGATCAAAGCCTATGTCTTTGAATCCTTAGCACTTAGCCCAGTGCTTGGCACACAATAAGCATTTAATAAATGTTTGTTGATTGATTGATGGAAAGTACAACCATCCAGCTAAGGTCCAAGCATAAATGCCTCCATTTGTCATTGTCATATGTCCTACCATACTAAGCTTATTACAAACTGGCTATTCTTGGTTCTTCACATATAGCAAGCCATTTCCCCTTTCCAAGCTTTTGCACTGGCTGTGACCCATGCCTGGAATGTGTTTCCCTTCAACTCTGCCTGGCAGAATCCCTTACTTCCTTCAAGACTCAGTTCTTCCATCTGAAACATTTCCTGATATCCCCTCCCCACTACTACTTGCCTTCTCCCTAAAACAACCTTTTATTATCTTTATATATGTATATATATATATATATATATATATATATATACATATATAAAGATATGCCTTCTGTTGTCTCCCCAGTCAGCAGGTGTCTTTTCTATTTGTATGCCTAACACTTAGCGCAGTGCCTTGTACATAGTGAGTGTTGATTGATTGATAATTATCTTAACTTCTGTGATGGATGAAATTTGAAATAACTCGCAATTCTGAGCATATTGATTTATTAAGCAATGCATGTTAATTGCATAACAAATCGGGACGAGGCCTCCTCCACTTGGCACTGGACTCCGAATACTGAAGGAGACAGATTTTTATGCATTAAAAGAAAACAACAGCATATAAGATTAGGTCATGTTATTTCTAATTGGAGGAAAGATTAGGGACTTAGGAGTTGAGAGGAGGAGGGAGAGTGAATTTTCTGAATTCAGAAAAAGAGGTATCCCACATAAGGAATTGACCAGCATAGGGCCACTTTTCAGATAAAACATAGAGGTTGCCTGAGATGCATAATTGTGAGAAAACTTCTTGTACCAATCTTTGGATCTAACTGACTTTCAGGGCAGCCTAACCTGCATCTTTAGTAAAGGGCCTCTAAGCAATAGGCACACAGGGCTAGGTTCAAACAATGCCCACAATTGAATCAAGTTTTCTAGCAAGATAGAAATGGAACTAGATTCATAATTGAATAGAGAGGGAACTGAGCTAGCTCCAGAATGGAGTCACAAGATGGAGTCAGTGTGGTTTGCCCAATTCCCACACTTCCAAATTAAGGTCTGACAGCCAGAGACAGTATTTCAGGACCTAGCACTAGAAGAGACCTGGAAGAAATTCTCTCACATCTAACAAAGGAGGAAACTGAGACCCAGAGGACTGACCAGCCTAAAGTCCTGTACTAAGTGGGCGCCAAGTGGGAATTTGACAGTTCCCCTGACAGCAAATACAGTTCGCTTGTTACCACCCCACTATCTGACCAGCAGGTGGCCCCTATACCATCTGGGGCTCATTCTCCCCATGGGACTTTGTCTCTCCCCTTTTCCCACCACAGGAAACATTTACAAGCCTTGAAACTCTAGAGAAAAGTATGCTCTTTTTGCTTTGACCTTTTGGGGGAATCAAAAGTTGTTTTTCAAAAGGTAACATCTTTGTGGGGGACTGTTTGCCGATGAGTAACCCCTCCCCTCCACTTCCCCTCCTGTGTTCCAGGTGACTATGGCCCTGATGGGGAAACACTTTAATGGCCCCGCTAGTGCCTCTGGACCGGATCGCTGGAGCACCATGTTTCCCCGAAAAGATGAGATCATCACCAGCCTTGTGTCTGCCTTAGATTCAATGGTGAGTCGAGCTATTGGGCATTGATGGGTCTTCTGGCTGGAAGAACAGCACCATGGGGGCTGGAGAGCACCCTGCAGAGGTTGGCTAAGCCAGGACCAAGAAGTCTAGCTAGGCAGGGATGGGGACAAGGGGTGCTGTCTGATTCTTAAAATCTGGGAAACAAACACCAAACAACGTAACTTTCCTGCCTTGGTCCTCTGATGTCCTTCCTACCTTCTGTCTTCCCCCACCAGCCATAGGACCATTCTGGCCATTTCAAATCTGGTCCTCAAAGGCAGATGAAACTAGCTAGTAATGATGACCCTATAATGTTAAATGGTGGCCATTAAACACAGTGCCTGGCACACAGTAGGTGCTTAATAAAAACTTATTGTTTGATTGCTGCATTATTTCATCCCACAGCACAGGAAACCTTGAACTAGAAGTGTCATGGCTAAAAGGGGCTGCAGGGATCACCTCATCTCACCCCAATGTTTCATAGAAAGTCAGTTAATCAATAAATATTTATGAAGTGTCTACTATGCACTAGACACTGAGGATACAAATAGAGGTCAAAGACAGTCCTTGCCTTCAAGAAGCTCATAATCTAATGGAAGAAAACTGGGGTCCAGAGAAGGCAAGAAACTTGCCCAAGGTCACACAGCAGATTGATTCATGAGTTCATAAACCCTGGATCTTGAAAGGCCCTCAGAGGATATCTAAGACCAGTTATTATTAAGATATTTCATTTTAAATTTAATTCTGGTTTGTTTTTTGTTTTTTTAATTAACAGGCATATATTTTCTCTCCCCTTTATTTCACTCCTACTGGGGAAAAGGAAAAAAGAAAAAGCTTTTATAACAAATATGCATAAATAAGCAAAATAGATTCCTCCATTCATCCTTATTTTATGGATGATGAAACCAAGCCACAGAGATAGTGAGTGGCCCAAAAAATGTGTCAGAGCCAGAGCTTGCCCTGGGGTCCCCTGGTTCCTTCCACTCTGCCCCATGGCCTCACAGACCAGTTCTGTCTCCCTTTGAGTCTGTAAGAAGGATGCAGTTTGGGAGTGGACATTCTGGCCCTCTGGGAGGGCCCCAATCCTCGATCACTTTGTCCTCCCTTAGGAGGGACCCACCTTCCCTGAGCCCCTATTGTTTAAGAGCCTTGAAGAGGAGGGCAGCTGGAAGGGAGCCATCTCCCCCACACCAAAACCCCATCCTGCTCTCCATTGCCTGCTCCCCTTTCCACATGCAGATTGGAACCCTGTGAGAAGTTAGTCCCCCCCGCCCCAAGCTCCTTGAAACCTCAGAGAACACTGATCTTGAGTGTCTGTCAGATGAAGGGAGTTGGCCCAAGTGAATTCTGAGCTCTCCTGGCTCTGGGTCTGTGATCTCCGTGGGCCATTTCAACTTTCAAGCTAAGCCAGGGACTTTATGATCAATCGCTATCAATCAGTAAACCTTTACTAAGTACCTACTGTGTGCCGGGCACTTTACTAAGCACTGGTACTTGGAGGTGCTTGAAGGCAGCAATTGCTGCCTATGACCCTGGCAAAGATGCCTGTCTTTCTCTTCTCCTGGGTGACTAGCAGCTCTCCTCTCATAGCCAAACCAGCCCATTCTTGTGGGGTGCTGTTTCTACACTGGGCCTCTTCCTGCACAGCCCTAAGCAGGAAGATTAGGAAGTACAGGTGAGACTCCCATGTGGCAGAGCAGGGCATCTCTGGGTGGGGTCCAGGGCCTGGGGTGACTCTCTCTGGGAACTATTTTCTGTTACCCTCTGTAGTAGTTGGGAGAGTCTAATTCTATTATGGGGAGAGCCTATAGCTCCTGAGCAGACCTCAGGGGCAGGAAGTCCCAAGTTCACGTCCATCCCTGGGCAACTCACTTAGCTGAGCAGCTCTCCAAAAACCAGAGAAAGCACCAATCTGTATTGGTCAAGAGAGATTCCTCATTGAGAATTCCCTATGTAGGTTGTGCTAGGTGCTGCAGTGGGCCTGGAGTCAGGGAGACTCAAGTTCAAATCCAGCTTTAGACATTTACAAGCTGACTGACCCTGGGCAGGTCATATCACCTCTGTCTGCCTCAGTTTCCTCAATTGTAAAAGGGAAATGATAATAGCACCTCCCTCCCCAAGTTGTTGTAAGGAGCAAATGAGATAATACTTGCAAAGCTCTCAGCACAGTGCCTGGCACATGGTAGGGGCTTATTACCTTCCCTGCATTGTTGAAACAGTCTAAAATTTTCAAGGCATTGTTCTGGGTGCTAGGGATACAAAGAAGCCTTGATTAGGTCTTTTAGTAGTACAATAGCTTGCCAACAACTTCAGAGTCCTTCCCTGTTTTTCTGGGCCTGCCTCAATGGCCTCGGAGCATCCTGGCTGTCCCACATCACGAGCGCCAGACTCAGAGCATTATCCAGTCTGTCCTGCAGCCTGCTTCTACTTCCAGTCTGCCCCAGCCCTCAAGGAATGATCTCCCTAGGTTCTCTTGGTTCTGAATATCCCTTTCCCTGGCTACCTGGGCAAGGGAGAGGCAGCATGACATGATGGGTAGACCATAGATCCTGGCAGTCCAGAAGACCTGGATTCAAATCCTGCTGTAACCATTTATCAGCTGGGTTACCCTATACCTTATACTTAACCTCTCTATTCCTTATTTTCTTTTACCTCAGAAAGTGAGGGGGGTGAGACTTAGTAGCCTTAGGCAGGGGCCTAAGGCTGGGGGGCATGCATCGATCACAGTCAGGGTATGCTTCATGGACAGGAGGGCTTTAGACTTCTCAGCACCAGGCTTTTACACACTCAGAGCAATCCCATTGGGCTTCCTTTGTTCTGCCCATCCAGCCCATCTGAGATCCAGGAGTCAGGCTGTCTGAACAGTTGGCCCCAGTACCTTTAAGATCTGGGAAGTCCCTTGAGCCATCTTGCTCCTGTGCTGGGCACAGAGTTCTTTCAGGAGGCAGGCATAGTGGGGAACATGCTAGACTTGTAACCCAAAGGTCTGGGTTCAAACTCTGACCCTGACACTGACCAGCTGGGTGACCCTAAGCAAATCCTTCCCCTTCTCTGAACCTCTCTGTAAAAGGAGGTTAATGAGCATGTGAGAGGCAGGGGAAAGTGTATCAGCTTTTATGTGTCTCCCCCTCATAGAACAAAAGCTTCCTGAGGTCAAGACTTGTTTCACTTTGACTCTTTGGCTTCCCAGGGTCTGGCATAGAACATTTGCTTACTGAATGTTTATTGTTACATTCCTTTGTTGATTGAAAGGGTGCTGAAGTTAAAAATCACAGGACCTGAGTTAGAATTCAAGTCATTTAATCCCTCCCTCCAGCCTCAGTTTCCTCATCTATTAAATGCTGGGGTTAGAGTGGCTGGCTTCTGAAGGCTCCTTTTAGCTCTAATTCCATGATCCTACCTTCCCCACAGGGTTAATGTGCTTTGTAACTTTAAAGTGCTAACAGAGGTAGATGGTTTTATTGGAATATCATTATTAAGATGGCAGCTGAGCAGGGGGAGGGCGATCCTCACCTCCAGGCTGAGCAGGGGGAGCAGGACCTTCCCTCCAGGCCACCAGGCCAGCTAGAGGTGATCTTCTAAAGCTGACCCACTTTGACTCCATGTCTCGTCTTGCTATTAATGCTGATGGGGGAAGCCATCTCATTTATTAACGCGGAGGTTTCCAATCATGTTTGCCGCTGCTGTTCCTGGGAGCTTGGTGAGGCCAGAAGGAACACTGCGGGTTTTTAATCTTGAGAACAAAAGAAGATAAGTCGCCTTCTTCTGATGTCGGGTTCCCAGCAGAAACCTTACATAAGACAGCCTCGATTACATAAAGGAGACGGGGCTTCAGCTGAGTGTCTGGGCCGAGAGCTAGGCCATGAAAGTAAGAGCCAGGGGGAGAAGTGACCCACCATAAGCCATTAACCAGATACAGGGCAAGCTGCCCCAACCCTGTCATCCCTTAGTAGCAGTGGTCTCCAAACCAGAGCTGCACCTGCCTAGTTGTTCAAGAGACCCTGATCTCTGGTCAAAATTCTTTCTTCTTACCATTCATTACTGGAAGACTTTTTATTTTGAGGGTGGGTCACCTATCAATCATTTCATCAATGTGGAGAACTTCTGGTATGGAAGCTACCTTCACCAATAGGGATCAGCAACTTTTCCTCAGCTGTAGTCTCAAAGAGTTGCCCAGAGTCCTGTTGCCAGCATATGTCAGGACTCAAACCCAGCTCTGGCCAGTCCTCCATCCACTCTCCCATCCTGCTTCTTACTGGTTACTCAGAAGTACAAAACAGCAGCTCTGGAAGGGACCTTACAGGAGTCATAGAGTGAAATGTCTTGCAGCAATGAATAGGAGTTCTGCCCTCAAGGACAAGGTCTCCTGGACAGCAGGGTGGATGAAGCCCAAATGGCACTGAGGAAGGGCTTGCTGATGGGATTTATCAGAGCCCTTCTTTTCACAGTAGATAGAATGTTGGGTGCAGAGTCTGGGAGGTGAGTTCAAATCCTGTCTCAGACACTGATTGTGTGAGCCTGGGCAATCTCAGTTTCCTCATCTGTAAAATGGGGATAATATTATCATTGCCCTCACAAGGTTGTTGCATGGATCAAGTGAGACAACCTGTGTAAAACACTTTGCATACTTTAAGGCGATGTATACATGCTAGTTATTTTTTTTATAGGTGGAGAAACTGAGGTCAAGTAACGCTAGATCTGGTGTCAGGGCCCTAGGAAATGTGAGAGGCTTTAGAGACTTTAGAGGCCTTAGAGACTGTCCCCAGGACATTCCTTCCTACCCAGGGGCAAGTTGTAGATTGGTTGAAAGGTTTATAGGCTGAAATAAGAAAAGTTTCCATAAATTTCTGGATGTGGGCTCTATGGCAGGACATTTAGAGGACTATGGAGATGTGAGAGCCCATCCTTAACACGTGTACATGACATCAAGTTGGGAGCGGCAGCCTGCCTCAACATCCCCATCTCAGGCAAGCTCCTGGGCTGAGGGTCTCTAGTCCTGGCTGACACCAGGATGGATTTGTGCTTTCATTCACTTGGCCAAGCACCACTTTTCCGTAGCAAACAAGGAGCAGCATGCCTCTGTGCTCCCTTCCTGAATCCAAGATAGCCAGTGTAGACACAGCCCAGGCAGCCTCCCGTTTAAGAAAAATGAAATTAATGGGAGTCACTCTGGCATACTGGGGAGATCACTGGAGTTAAGAGCAGGAGACCCAGATTCCAACTCCGCCTCAGGACATTGGTTTGTTGTTTGACCACTGACTTTCTGGGCCTCGGTCTTCTCATCTGTCAAATGGGTTAATGTACACGTTTCCTTTTGAATTTGGTATGAGGAAAAGTTGAAAGACGCCTTTAACTGTGATTTGTTGTTACTCCTAATTTGACTTACCTTCTGTTTAATCCCTGGCATCAGCCTCTGCTGGGGAAAGAACACTGACTTCTGCTGGTGTCATTATTCATCGTAATATTAAAGAATATGGTAGTGATATCTTGACTTTGCACCCGAAGACCTTGGTTCAGATCTCACTCATGATGCTTTCTTGCTGGGTGACCTTGGGCAGGTGACCTCACTGCCTGGCTCCTCCATTTCCTCATCTGTCAGACCAGTAGGGTTGGACCACACGACCTCTGAGACCCCCTCCAGGTCTGGCCAAAGCCTTTTCCCATCCTGCATCTGGGATTGTCAGATCCTCATCCTTCCCTAGGTCTTTAATGCTGACAATTATAACTTACATGCATGTAAATGATTCAAGATACTTCTTTCCCAGTAGTCTTAAGAGGTAGGGGGTACAAGGATCTTCACCCCCATTTTATAGACATGCAAACTGAGGCTCAAGTGTGATAAAGCGACTTGCTATGAGTCAGAGGCAGGACTTGAGCCTATGTTTCTTCCGACTCCTGGTCTAGCCCTTTTCCTCTCTCTCTATTACATGGCTATAAATAATCCTACTTCTTTCCTTTCATATCTTATTTCATAACCACAAAGATCCAGAGTGATAGGTCCTGAATATGGGCTCTTCCTTTCTTTAAAAGGTATTTAAAAAGCAGAGAGAGAAGTGGGGGGCCAGAGGGGCTGATCAGTCAGCAAGCATTTATTAAGTACCTGCTATGTGCCAGGCAGATACTGTGCTATGGGCCTGGGTTACAAGGAAAAAATGAGAGTCTGTACTCTCAGGGATCTTCGAGTCTATCAGCTCATGAAACATCCCCAAGGCCACTTAATGAGAGAGACTGGCTCCTGACTCCTGACCTGAGGCTCCTTTCTTTAGGCTTCGGTCCTTCCTACTTTGTTGTAACCTCCATATATAAATGAAACCTGAGATCGGGCTTGTATAGGTGAGTTGGACCTGGACTGATCTCCCACCAGAGACATTTGCCATAATGTGGAGGAGCCAGGGCAAAGCTGGCCCTGGGGCCACCTTGAAAGGTTAGGGAGGTTTGTTTTCCGTGGATTCAACTTTCTCTCTGTCTCAAAGACCACCTCCCATCATCATCACAGCTTAGACCCCTTGGTCACTGAGGGCCCCCCCCCGTCAAAACCAAGCCTCAGAGTACTCTGATCAACACATGACCAACCATGATGCTGGAGGACCAGTGAGAAAGCATGCTTGCCACCTCCTGACTGGGACTGATGGTCTTCCTCAGGGCATAGAACCAAAGCTTTAGTAGCTGAAAAATGCATTAAGACTTTTGGGACACCATATGTGTGTCTACATACATTTATATACATGCATACAGACATACACATATTTACTGTATGTTTGATGTATGTGTATATATAGTCAGATTTATGTATCTATATCTGCATAGAAACATGTATGTTTGTGCATGTGTGTATGGACTTGTTTGTGTAGGCACACATGCATTTTTATGTATATATGTGAGTATCACATCCATTGTGAGAACTTATTTTGGGTGATTGCAGATTAATTCCTAGAGTGCCGTTCTGTTCCTTTTTATTTCCCAAGAGAAGTGAGATAAATTTTAACTTAAAAATATCCTCAGGGAAAGACCCCACAATCTCAGGGAGAAGTGTTTGATAATGGTGAAAGAGTGTGACTCCAAATAGGGTGGTAGCATGGGGGATCTACATCGTACAATAAGAACCAAGTGTTGAATTAAACTGTATGAGGCTCACATGGTGAAATTTCAAATATCTGTAGACTGGGTTGGGGATGGGGACCTGGGATCGGGGCTTGGCTTAGGGCTACCAAAAAGCATTCCAGTGGATGACTGCTATGGTTCTGTCCATGCAGGTGCTTGCAGGGTTCTAGAAAGGACCCAGAGACCACTGAGTCAGCCCTCTTCTCTGTAAAAGGGAAGGCCCAGGAATGACTTGCCCAAGATCACCTGGGCCACAAGCATTCAGGGTGATATCAGAATATGATTAACGCACTCTGTCCTTTTCCCCACCCGCAGTGCTCCGCACTTTCCAAACTCAATGCAGAGGTGGCCTGTGTTGCTGTCCATGATGAGAGCGCTTTCGTGGTTGGGACTGAGAAAGGGAGAATCTTTCTGAACTCCAGGAAGGAGCTGCAGACAGATTTCCTCCGATTCTGCCGTAAGTACCCATCAACTCTTGCCCTTTGGGGTCACGGTGCCCAATCTCTTCATTTTCTGGGGGAGGAAACTAAAAGCCAGAAATGTAGGGTTTGTGAAAGTCACATAGCCAAGTAGAGTTGGGACCAAAACCCTCAACTGCTGCCCTGGGCACCCTCCACAAGAGCCAGTGATTCCTGCTTTGTTTATAACTGGTGGGTTCAGCTCTGTCCAACCTTTGATCTCCAGTCTATTGGTTTCCAAGTGGAACTTAGTGGGGCAAGACTCCCTGTGTAAGTACATACTGTCTCTCACATGTACACACATACACACATACCTCATCTCTCTGTCTCTCCTCTCTTGTCTCCCTGTCTCTGTCCCTCTCTCCTCTCTGTTTCTCTCTCACAAACCTCATCTCTCTCTCTCTCTCTCTCTCTCTCTCTCTCTCTCTCTCTCTCTCTCTCTCTCTCTCTCTCTCTCTCTCTCTCTCTCTCTCTCTCTCTCTCTCTCTCTCTCTCTCTCTCTCTC
>CM053770.1:281042805-281088071 GCA_028658325.1 Potorous gilbertii | reverse complement strand
GGGGGGAGAGAGAGAATGCCACAGTCCCTGTCCTCAGGGAACCTTATTCTACCCAGGCCATCAAGCATTTGTGAAGCCCCTGTTTTGCCAGGTCAGTCAATCAGGTTTTTCTTATCATTAAGGAAAGTGCCTACTGTATGCCAGGTACTGTACTATGCCCTGGGGATACAAAAGAGAAAGCTAGCCCCTGCCCTCAGGGAGCTCACCATGTAATAGGTGAGGATAACACACAAAAGGAAACTGAAAATGGAGGGGGGCACCCCACCCCCTCAGGAAGGTATCAGGGTGTGGTATAAAATCAGAGCACCTGGCTGGGGTCAGGAAGATCTGAGTTCTAATATGGCCTCAGACACTTCCTAGCTGGGTAACCCTAGGCAAGTCACAAAACCCTGTTTGCCTCAGTTTCCTGTTCTGTAAGATAAACTGGAAAAGGAAATGGTAAGCCCCTCCTGTATCTCTGTCAAAAAAACCCAAATGGGGTCACAAAGGGTTGGATATGACTGAACAACAAGGACAAAATGTAGAGTCAATCAGTACAAGGCGTTTCGGGTGCTGGCAAAGCTTTGGAGAGAAGGTGGTGCTTGTCTCCTTACCTTCTTTGCAGAGGTGAGGTGGGGGCCTATAGGGGCAGAACACTGCATGCAATATCAGCCTTGTTTTTTCTGCAGGGTAGTTAAAGCTGCTGATGGACTGATTCATCACTTTTTCAATTCCTCATTAGAAGAGATAGCTCTCAGGGAGAGACACACAGCTGGGGAAAGGAAAGGGTGGGGGTGGGAGAGCAAAAGATAGTGGCTCAAATCTAGTTTTTAGAAATGACAATAAAGATGGCTTCTGAGTTACATCGGGAGGAAGGGAGGGACTCTGAAGCAGGGGTGACCAGGGAGGGCATTGCAGGTAGGGGCCAAGGCTAAGGCAAAGGACTGAGACAGGATCATAGGTAGATTTCTCATCTCATAGGTGGAGCTCAGTAAGAAGGCCCCTTTACACAATGGAGTTCAGTGAGGCAGGGCTAGGTTGTAAAAGGAGTTAAAAGCCAAACAGAGGGGTCTCTGTTTCATCCAAGAGCCACCGTAGTTAACTGAATTGGGGACCTTCACCCCAGGCACATCCACACCTAATGCTCTCCCTCCCTCCTCACTGTTTTCCCTGGAGAGATCTGGGAGAAAGAGAGAATAAGCGGATGGCCTGGCATGGCTGGTCACGTTTGATACCAGGGGCCGTACAGTTTCCTGGATGGTCTCTGCAGGAAGGAGATTAGTAGCCTAGTCTGGTTCCGCCCAGTCATCCTGGGATGAGGCCTGGTCATAGTGTATTAAATGCTGGAAAAGACATCAGGGGCCGATGAAGTTGTCCAGTCCCTCATTTTACAGCTGAGGGAATTGAGGCCTAAGGAGATAAAAATGAATGACCTATGGTCCCACAATCTAGCAAGTGGACACTAGAATGGAAACCCAGGGTTAATGCTAGAAAGAGTGGACTTCACTGGGATGACCCTGCGGTCCCAGCCTGCCATCAGCTAGTCTACGACTACAGACGAGCCCCTTCCTGCGTCCGGGCCACCCTCTTCTCTCCTGTGGCTAATCCCCAAGGTCTCCCAACTCTGACATTCCAGCTTCTCTGATACCATGAAAGCGGGAGCACCTGCCTTTCAGGAGCACAGCTGCTCGCTTGTCTATTTATAATTGCACCGATTTATTGGAGGCTGGCAGCTGACAATGCCTCTCCACACAGCCTCCTGTTCAGATGCAGGCATTTGTGGGCAGTCAGGGGAGTCGTGTGGAGCCAGTCCTGGGCTGGGCCACAGCCAGCTACAGCCTCCCAGCTCCCTGGACGCAGGTGCTCAGGCCTTCCTCAGAAGAAGGACAGAGCTGTCCACGATTCCTGTGAATGAATGAATTCCCTGTACCTGGACCCCCTGCTCAGCCCAGAAGGAAGGGGGTCCTTCTCATAAAGAGCCAGAGAAATGAGACCCCAAAGGCAGACTCAGCTGAACAGTCACTCCACAGGTATCTGCTGACCGATAATGCAGCAAAAATAATAATAAATAGCATTTTTAGTGCCTTCTGTTTGCCCCTCACTGTGCTAAGCACTTTATAAATGATATTTCATCTGATCCTCACAGCAACCCTATAAAGAAAGTGCCATTATTATTTCCATTTCACCAGTGTGGAAAGTGAAACAAACAGGTTAAGTGACTTGTCCAGGGTCACACAGCTATTAATGTCAGAGGCTAGATTTGAACTCAGCTCTTCCTAACTCTAGGTCCAGTACTCTAACCACTGTACCACCTAGCTACGTGTGCTTAGCACAGCAAAAGGAGACTGGAGATCAACCTGAGATCTAGTCCCAGCTCCAGTATTAAATGCTCTAGCTTATGACCTCAAACAAGACATTTAGCCTTTCTGAGTCTTAGTTTCCCCATCTGTAAATGAGGGCATCAGGGTAGATGACGTCTAAGGCATTTCCAGCTTTAGACCTAGCATCCTATGAACATAAGGCATAGGTGAACTTGGTTCCCTTTCCTGGTCCTCAGTTTCCTCCTCCATTAAAAGAGGAACTATAAAAGTACTGGAAACAGTCAATCAATTTTATTAAGACACCAGAACTATAGGATATAAACACAAAGATGAAGCAATCCCTGCCTTCTTGAGGAGCCTCCTCTATAATTCAATAAGCATTAATTAGGCACCAGTAGATTGGTGTCAACGGGGGTACCCATTCATCGAGGAATAGCTAAATACACTATGGTTCATGAATATAATGGAATATCTCTGTACCATAAGAAATAAAGAGTTCACAGAGAAGCCTGAGAAGACTTACATGAACAGATAGGAAGCAAAATGCGCAGAACAAAAAAAACAAAAAACAAAAACCAGTATATACAATGATTGCAAGGTAAAATGAGAGAACAATACTTCAAGAAGGAAGTGAATACAAAGTATCTAAGGGCTGATGTTGGCTTCTAGGGCAAAGGAGGAGATAGTGTGTGTGTGTGTGTCCCACTCTTCACAGGAGAGGAGGGATGCTGTGGGTGGGGGACATGGCTAACCTTAGCAGATGAACATGGGAGTCTCCTGGAGTTAAACACACCACCCTCCCCTTTCTTTTTTATTTATTTGTCCTTTATTATAAGAGATGGAGGGAAGGAACAGATAAGAGCAGAGGTATAGAAGTCAAAGGGGGAGCACTGGACTAGCTGTCCTCTGAAGACATTGACAGGTATGAATATAAGAGGTGGCGGAAAGTACTGGGGTGTGAATCAGACAACCTGAAAACCAGGCTTTGCCATTGACTGTCCAAGTGACCTTGGGCAAGTCATTTAATCTTTTAGCTCATTTTCTTCCACTGTGATTTGATTCAAAAAGCATTTATCAAGTGGCTGCTCTGTGCCAGGCACTGTGCTGAGTGTTAGGGGATACAAAGACCAAGATGAAATAGTCCCTGCTGTAAAGAATCTTATATTCTACTTGGGCAGTAGAGGGGTTCCTGAGTATATTTCAAGGTGTCTATGAACTTGGATAAAGAAAAGTATGATTTATTTCCACTAACCTTTGCATTCTTCTATAATCTTATGTATTTAAAAATATTATTCCAAGAAAGAGTTCATAGGCTTCACCAGCCTATCCAAGGAAAACTTAGGAGCCTGTACCAACAGAGAGATAGAGATGGGGACCGGGAGAAAGGGAAGTCACAGAAATAGAGACAAAAAATTGAGAGAGAAAGAAAGAAGGAAGAGGAAAGGAAGGGCCAGACACAATAATATGAATACGGTGGACATAAGGTCATTTCTAGGTCATTTCAAATCCCATCTCTGAGTGTTGACAATGAGCATATCAAATTACCACTCAGACCCTTAGTTTCTTCTTCTGCCAGATGAGGGTGTTATACAAGATGACATCTAACTCTTTCTCTCTGCTCACTGATGCTGTGACTGGCACCATGGAAGATGCCAGGATGAATAAGAAATGGCCCTTGCCTTCCAGCAGACATGCAGGACATACATTGTATGGCTAAGAGTCTATTTTTAAATTATCAATATCTTTTATTTTTACACCAGTCGCATTTTCCAGTGTATCTCTCTCCTTCCACCTCCCCAGAGGGCTTCCTTTAGGGCAAAGAAAAAGCAAGATGAAGAAAAATCAGTCCAGCAAAAATAACCAACTTATAGAAAGTGTCTGACATCACATATGGTTTTCCACACCTGTAGTCCCCTACCTCTGCAAAGAAGAGGGGGAGATGTGGCCAAACTCTTATCCATCAGGCTAGCCTCACAGTTGATAGAAGAATTCATTTGGGAAGTGATGAGAAAAAGGTATGTAATGGAAAGAGATTCATGGGATCATGGTATTTAGAACTGGAATGCCATCTAACCCAATCTCTTCATTTTACAGATGAGGAAACTGAGGACCAGTGGCAGGGGTAATTTATCCAGGGTCACACAGATCATAAGCAGCATAGCGAGTAATTGATCCTGGGTCTTCCAAATTCAATCTTCTTGTCAGGAGACCAGGCACTAATTCAGCTTTTATGTTTGCTAGCTTTGTGACCCCAGCAAGTCAATTCTTACTCAGTTTCCTCATCTGCAGAAAGGACATCACATTACTTAACCCATCCTACTCCACAGGGTGGTCCTGAGGAAAGCACTTTGTAAACTTGAAAATGCTCAAAAAAGGGGATCAATTCTATTTCATGGGTACTTCACAGAGAGTATGGCCTGTTGACCTTGGAGCCAGGGGGACCTTGGTTCAGGTCCCATCTCTTTTTAGGACCCCAGGGGATTCTCTAAGACTGTGTGGCAGAGAAGGTGCCAACCTGTACCAGTGGTGGAAGCTCCCTCTTCTGGAAGTTGGATGAACATAGGGATGAAGTTCCCAATACTATTGAATTCTCAGGCCCCATCCCCTCTTAGATGGTCAGAGAAAAGAGAGCTCCCTATGTGGCCTCATTGAGAAGATGAGCCTTGACTGGCCTCTTCAGACTAAGCCTATCCCCATATTGTAAAACCAGGCTTGGATGGAAGGGGCAGGAGTATCCTCACTTTCATTTTCCCAGAAAGATCCCAGTGTGAGTCCAGCCCACAATACCGCCAAGTGAACTATTCACCCCAAGCCAAGGCCTTGGTGGGGGAGTCTTGGAAGATGGTGTTCTCCAATGGCTGTGATTGCCTTCAGTCATGAGCACAAATCAGGTTCTTTGTTTTGACCTTGTCAGACTCCCAGCTGAGTGCAGGCTTAGGCTCATTAATCTCTCAATATGGCCCTGGGAGGTAAGAGGAGCCAAAGGAGAGGGAGACCAAGTGAGAGATCATGGAGTCTTCATCTGGGCTGTTACCTACTACCCCAATAGGCATCTGGGCCAGTGATGGAGAGGCTGTCCCTGGTGACCACTGTCCTCATGATGAGATATTAGCACATCCAATAAAAAGGGGGCTCTCACCATGGGAAAGATTCTTTTCTTTCCAAGGTGAATGATTTGTTATTAAAACATGTTCCTGAGCTTAGTAGAAGGAGCAGGGCATGTGCATTCTGGAGTCTAGAGTTCCAGTCCAGTCTCTGACATTTATTAGCTGGGGTATGAACTATGGATGAGTTGTTTTTCATTCCTCTGAGCCTGTTTCCACATCTGAGAAATGGGCCAGTAATGCTTTCACTTCCCACCTCAGCAGGTTGCTCGAAGGAAAACCTTAGAGCAGTAGATATAGAGGTGTTGCTTTGTTTGCTTTGGGCCGTATTGGTCCCAACCTGTGGTTTCATCAGGTGATTTTGATAGTGAGGAAACCCTGCTCTGCAATATAAATCTGCATCTTCTCATAATCTTCCAGAGATGCCTAAGCCTCAAACTGGATAAGCGATGTGCCTTCCAAAGGTCATAGGGCTTCCCTTGGAAGAAAGAGGCTGCAAAAAGATCCATTAAGAAATTATTTCATGTGTTCTCACTAGGAATCAGAGGATTTTAGGGCTAGGGCTAAAAGGAACTCGATGGAGACCAGCGAGTCCATTTTACAGATGAGGAAACTGAGGCTCAGAGAAGAAAAATGACTTCTCCAAAGTCACACAGGCAATAAGAGGAAAGAGCTGGGATTCAAACCCAGATCCCCAGATTCCAAATCCAATGTTCTCTACCCTAGAATGAATCAATTAGTAAAGATTTATTAAATGCCCACTGTGTGCCTGGAGTATATTCTAACATTATTTGCAAGAAAGAGAATTCTGTTTAAAGCGGGTTGGTTGACTTTGGATGCTGCCCGTGGGATTTTCTCTCCTGGGTAACTAAGTGCTTCATTGTAAATTTTTTCCACAAATAGCCTTATATTTGTGTTTTATATTTGTAGCTCGAATGCTTGGTCCAGTGTAATCAGTTTCTTTTTGGTTGCTTTTTTCTCCCTTGGGAATAGAAGGGGCCAGTGGGACAAGGGGGTTCCAGTAGCCCAGGTCCCTGAATCTCTCTTCTGCCCTCTTGTCTGCTCACCTTTTCCTTTCCCTTCTAGATTTAGCCTCCTGGTTTTCTCCTGGCTCTCCCTGCCTCCAGTCTCTCCCCTCCAGTTCATCCGACTTAGCACAGTTAAGACAGAGAAATTTCCCAAAGTACATCTATCCCCATCTATCACCTTGCTGACAAACCCTCAATGACTCCCCATTATTTATGGGCTTTGGTTTGATCTCTGACTTGCCTTCCCTCCTTCATGAGGTCTGTACACCCACCAACCTTGCCTGCTTGTCTCCCCCTGCCCTACCTCTATATTTTGCTCATTCTGTTTCTGCACCTGGTGCTACTCATTCGTTAATTCATTCTGGAAGTATTTATTAAGCACCTGCTGTATGCCCAGCACTGACGTTTCTCACTATGGTAAGGTCATCTTTGTAGCAAGGGTACTTTCCCATCTGCTGCCTTGCTTGGTCTTGGTTAGCAGTCCGGTAGGGTGGGCAAGGCAAGGGTTAGTATCCTCATTACAGATGAGAAAACTGAGGTCCCACCACATTGTACCTCCTCCCTTTGTTCTAGCTAGGTTAAGTGAAGTCTTGGAGTCAAGAAGACCTGAATTCAAATCCTGGCTCAGATACTTATTAGCTGTGTGGGCTGTTTGCCTCAGTTTCCTCATCTGTAAAGTGGGGATGATAAGCCTCACAAAGTTGTTGTAAGAATCAAATGCGGTAACATGTATAAAGTCCTTTGCAAACCTGAAAGTGTTGTATAAATGCTAACTATTGCTATTAATTCCCTTTCTGCTGTTTTTTCTACCTGATCTATTTCCCCCTTTTTAATGGCTTTCCCTGAACCCCTTAAAGATGGGGTTTTTAATCACAGATCCCTTAGAGGGCCATTCGATCTTGGAGGGACAAAAAATGAGTTGGACTTTCAAGAACCTCTAACTAAAATGGATCCTTTTCTTCAGTTATTCCGAAGTAGGAATCTGAGAAGGGTCCCTAGTGGAAGGAACTGGAAAGGTTAAGAGCCCTTCCCTTGCCTTAGAGGATTAGGCTGTGGCCACTTTAGGACAATCACGTTCTCCCTTTGCATCTGTGTGAGGTCAGAAGCCAGGTCTGCCTTGTGATTTTGGTGGAGGACTGTCTGTTTTAGTGTTCATTCCCCTTAGAGGATGTTGGAGGTAACCAGACATTCCCTTTACAAATGAACCCCAGAGCTGCTGTGTTTTACTGTGTAGTGAACTCCCCCACTAAGGAGAAAATAGCCCACCAACTGACTGGAAACCTTAGAAATCCTCTGTAGTCAGAGGGCTGGGGCACCTGGAGAGCAAGTAACTCCTTCTAGCTCTTGTGGCCAATGATGCCCAAGGCAAGTTTTGAACTCTGGGTTTCTTTCCTCTAAATTAAGAAAAGGATGTTCTTAACTCCTTAAATTAAGGAGTTAACTCTTTAAGACACCTAACTGCCCATTCAGTGAATCATAAAAGTGAAAGCCTGGGAGAAAAAACTTCTCTCCTTTTTTCACAAAGGAGGAAACTGAGGCCCTGATTATTCCCAGTCATTCAATGAATCAGCTAAAGAGCCAGAACTAAAACCCAGGGCTGGGTGCTTCCCACTAAATTGCGCAGCATGAAGGGAGGACTGTATGTGGGGGAAATCAGTTGGAGGGAACAGAACTAACCTGAGTGATGGGAGTGGGACATTCTCATCATCATTTCTTGCTTTTGTCCTGCAGGAGGGCACCAGAGGAAAGAAGCCGAGGTGGAAATCCCCAGGAGGGTCCGAGAATGCAACCGGAACACTCAGCGGGTCTCCCCCGACCAGGGTTCAGATGTCTACCTCCTAAGAAAGATGGTGGAGGAGGTGTTTGATGTCCTTTATAGTAAGTTCCTTTATGACTCCTCCAGCTGACAGATCCAGGGGATGCTTTTTCTGGGATGGTCTGGGGATGGCTGCCACATCTCGGGCATGACCTTCCTTTGCCATGTCCAGGGAGTAACTATGATATGTCCAATGGGCTCCCTTCTCCCTTTACCACTGGGCAGATTTTATAAAGCCATAGCATCTCCAAGAGAGAAAGAGGGAGCCTCAAAGACATAATGAAAAACCTCAGAAACCTTCAGCTGCCTGATTTTGTAAGTGGGGAAACTAAAGCCTTGATAGATTAAATGACTTACCCAAGGTCACATAGGTAATTAAGTGTCTGAGATGGGATTCAAACCTGGGTCTGCTGACTCCAATACCAGCTCTTTCAACTACACCAAAGACCAGAGATATTCTATCTCCTCTTTGAACTGATAGCCCTTCTAGGTCATAACCAACAATCCAGGGGTTATCTGGTCTTTTTTAAAGACATCCATTGATAAAGGAACTTTCTCCCTCCCAAGGCAGTCCATTCCACTTAAGGATAAGCCTTGTGACTAGGAAGTTTTTCCTTAGATTGAGCCCAAATCTACCTTCCTTTTTGATCTCCCAGTTCATTCCTCTGGGGTGAAGCAGAAAAAGGTTAATCCCATTTCCTCCCTGAAAGTCCCTCAGTTCATTGTCTGTTTTTCTTGAGTAGCTAAGCATCACCAGTTCTTCTATCATTCAGGTCATAGGGTTCACGTTTAGAGGACTGGGGTGGGTAAGAGAGGGAAAAGCTGGAGACTCTTTCCTGGGGCCTTTTTTCCCAGCAAGGCAGAATCCCTGGACAAATGACTGACTACCTGTCCTAAGGCCCTAGGGACAGACCAAGACTGGCTTTGGGGTAGACATTCATTTCATTAAGTAATAGGACTAGATGGAGAGAATGGAGTTTAAGGAAGGTGTTGGGGGAAATGCAATCAGTCATTCAGCAAGCATTTATTTATTAAACATTTACTGTATGTCAGGCCCTGTACTAAGCACCATAGATACAAAGGAAAGCAAAAACCTTTCCCTGCAGTGTACAGACAAATGGGGCAGACACTATGAACATACATCATACAGGAAATGTGAAGGTGTTTGGAGAGACAATGAGAGCAGGTAATAGTGAGAGTTCAGAAGGGAGAAATATTGGGACGGAGGGGAGGTGGGTGGATAATGAATTATGTTTTGGACAAGTTGAGTTTTAGATATCTTTGGGACATACAGTTCAAGAAATCTAGCAGGCAATTGGAGATGCTTATTATGTTATATCATATGATATCATATCATATTATATTATTATAGGCACCTAGATGGCTCAGTGGATAGAGCCTTGGATCTAGAGTCAGAAAGACCTGAGTCCAGATCTAGGTTCAGACACTGACCCTGGGCAAGTCATTTAACCTCTGTTTGCCTAAGAGTCATCTCAGCAGATACAGCACTAGGCCTGTAGTCAGGAAGACCTCAGCTGAAATCCACTCTCAGACATTTACTAGCTGCATGATCCTGGGCAAGTCACTGAACCTGTTTGCCTGGAGAAGGAAATGGCAAAACCACTCCAGTGTCTTTGCCAAGAAAACCCCATGGACAGTGTGGTACATGAAGAGCTGGACATGACTGAATAAAAAAAAAATTCTTTATGTTATGTTACATTACATCAAATCATATCAGAGAAACTCAGATATTAGGGTCATATATACAGAACTGGGAATCTACATAATAACTGAATTCATGGGAGCTGATGGCATAGAGTGAAAAGAGAAGGGATCTAAGGACAGAATCTTGGGGGGATCCCCCAGTTAGAGGGTATAATCTGGAGGAAGAATGAGCAAAGGGGCCTGAGAAGGGAGTGGTCAGGCAGGTGGGAGGAGAACCAGGGGAGAACAGTGTCAGGAAACCCTAGAGATGAGAGTCTACAGAAGGAGACGTGGGGATGACTATATCACCCACTGTAGAGAGGGCACAGTGGTTGGGGATTGAGAAACAACCAACAGATTTAGCAGTTAGGAGGTCATTGGTCACTTTGGAGAGAGCAGATTTGTACATTCAAAATGACTTCATCAGAGGAAGCAGGACAGTCACCATTCAGCTCCACCCAACAAGGCAACTTGCCCTAGTACATGGTGATAAAGTCACATTGAGCAACAATGGCCATCTCTGTGCCCAGCTTTGTGCTAGGCTCTTTGGAAGATACAGAACAGGAGAAAGCACCTGCCCTCAGGTGCCCTATCACCTTTGTTGGGCAAATGAGATGTGTGCATACAATCCACTTTGAGAACAAAATAGCAGCTTCTTCTCTAAGTTCAGAGGGACATAGATGTAGAGCTGGAAGGAAATTCCGAGGTTATCTAGCCCAACCCCTCATTTTACAGATGAGAAAACTGAGTCCAAAGGAAGATAACTGATTGCCCTAAAGTCACAAAGCATCAGTGGTAGGCACAGTTCTGTTTCCACAGTGCTACAACATCCAAGGCCATGAAAGATCTTAGAAATCACCTAGTGCAATCTCATCATTTTACAGATAAGGAACTGAGGCACAGAGAGGGGAAGTAATTTGCTTAAGTGGGACAGCAAAGAAGCTAGTGGTCAACAGGGTTTAAAAGGTTGTCTCTTTTTCAGTATCTGGAATGAGAGATATCTTGGGGTAGCAGATGAAGGAAAGAGGAATGGCAGTAGGCTACTGTCTAAGCATCATGAGATTCTAGGTTAAGGAGTTTGGATTGGATGCCATGAACAAGGGGGAACCCCTGTAGAATCTGGAGCTGGGACATGCCAGTCTTGGCCTCCATCCCTTAGCCCCTGTAGGAGTGGGGAGCCTCACTTTGAGCATTCTTTCCCTCCCACCACTGAGGTATTTCTGAGGAAATTGGGCCATGAGGACACTCCTTCTTGGGACTGGACGCACAAATGGTGCTCACCATGATCTTCTGACACTGCATTGGGGAATGGGGAGCAGACAGCCTGAAGTCCATCACTAGCTAGCTATGCAATGCTGGACAAGGGGCTTGGCCTCTCTGGGCTCTCTCTTCCCATCCCTCTGTAACATGAGGGAGCTGGACAAGTCAACCCTGTGAGGTCCTTTCCAAATTGCCTGCACAAAAGTCAGGTTAGAAACTCTTGTTACCAACTTAATTAAAGCATTATCTGGCTCAGAGAATAGAGAGAGGAAAAAAAAGAAAGCAAGGTAGCCTCAAAGGCAGAACCCACTTATTGGTGCACGTCACACCCCATTAGGCTGGGCATTGAAGCGTCTCACCAGGAGGCTGGGATGACTGGGGACGCCAGGAGGGCTGGAGAATGTGGTTCAATCAGTTACAGATACAAATGAGTTCTACACACACACACACACACACACACACACACACACACACACACACACGAGAGAGAGAGAGAGAGAGAGGGAAAGGAAAGTCCCACAAGGAATCATGAGTTGGCCCTTTTTCTCCAGCTTCTTGGTCTGGTCTGTCATGTGATAGAACTAAGGAAGAAGCTGGAAAACAGCCCCAAGCTCCCTCCCAGTATCCAAGGCTTCTCTCCTTCCCTGCTCATGTCCCCCACTTTCTCTCCCCACCATCTCCCTTCCCTCTGTCTCCTCCTACATCGAGGGCTCATTCATCACCTCTTCGTTTGTCTGCCTCCTGCCTGGCACTTGATAAATGTTTATTGATTGATTTTTGATTGATTGAGCTCTGCCTTTTATTCATTCCTCCTTTCATTTCCCTTCCCTCCATCTCTCTCATTTCTCTAGTTCTCTCGCCACTTTCTCTGTCTCTCTGACACTCTCTGTTGTTCTTTGTGACCTTGGATAAGTCATTGAAACTCCCTAGGTCTCAGTTTCCTCATCTGTAAGATGAAAAAGTTGAACCTGATTGCTTCTGAAGTTCCTTCCAGCTCTAAGACTATGGTCCTCTGAACCTCAGTTTCCTCATCTGTAAAATGAGGCATTTGGACTAGATCATTTCTGCAGGTCCTCTAGAGCCAGGATGTTTCCCCTCTCCCATGTGTCTCTCTCTGTCTCTAACTATCTTCACTCCCTGCCTCCCTTGGTTTCTTCATCCTTGGGTTGGGAGAATGGAAAGGAAGCTGGCATTTCTAGTGTCTCCTTCCATTCCTCTAAAATCGCTTAGGAGAGCAGGAGGCAGCACATTGAGGGCATTGTCCTCTCCATCCCCTCCCCAGAGGTAGCATAGGGGTTATTCAGCTGTAAAGTATGTGCTTCCCCAGGGGGCCTGTTGGGTCTGGTTTTCCTGGGATCTTGGCAGCAGGGATCAGAGTCAGTAGACGAAGGATCAAGCTCCGGCGCCCCAGGCACCAAACGACTCCTTGTGGCTCTCAGCCCAGCCTAGCGTTGGTGGTCCCTTCTGCCCCTGGCCCTTCTCGCCCTGGCAGATCCTCCTCTCCCCTCCCTACCTAGGTGAGGCCCTGGGAAAGGCAAGCGTGGTCCCTGTGCCCTACGAGAAACTGCTGAAGGAGCCTGGCTCACTGGCCGTGCATGGGCTACCTGATGGCCTGGGCTTCCGAAAGCCATCAGACTATGACCTCAAGGCTCTCATGGCCATCCTGGAGCAGAGCCACCGAATTCGCTTCAAGCTCAAGAGGTGAGTGTCCCCTTTGGCAGAGGGAGGCCTCAGCCTGAAGGGAGGGAAGGAGGGAGGCTTTCTGGTTCAGGGACCTTGGAGCCTGCTGGGGATGACTCGGCCCCTGTCTACAGGGAGTCCCTAATCTTGTGAGGGACACACAGCCCCCCTCCTTAGAATCAACTGCTGTGATCAGGGACACTCAGGGAACCTCTGATCAGATGGAGAAGATGGAAAACATCAAAAATTTCACCAAAAATACATCTAGTGGTACATATTTATCAACGTAACCTATGTACATAGTGTTGTAAGGATACAGAGTCCTTCGGGTCAACTAAGTTAGTGAGAGAAGGCATTCTGGATGAGGTGAGCTTTGATTCAGATTTTGAAGGAGGTGGGGAGAGGCACTGCTTTGCCAGAAGGAGCACGGTGGACATTCTGGGTGGCAGGGACAGCCTGTGCAAAGGTATAGGGGTGGAAATAAGCACATGGTCTGTGAAGTGAAGCTTAACAGGGTGGTTTGGTCTTAAGAAATCTCGAGTCTTAGAAAAGGAACAGTGAGACATCAGTCTGGTGAGATTAGATACTATGGGAAAGAGTGAATATTGAAGGAAGAGATCTGAACCCTAGGCTAAGGAGTATTGATTTGGTCCCATGAGCACGAGGGAGCCAAGGTCAGCTTTGGAGCAGAGGAGAGGTAGGTAAAATAATTTACTTGGAGTGAGGGAAACACTTCCATTTTGGAAAAGCAGGATATCCCATTTGCAGCAAGATGATAGAATTAAAAAACTGGGTGTGAGGGGACCTTGTTCTATCATTATCAAGATGTGTGAACTTGGGCAAGTCACTTGCCCTGTCTGGGCCCCAGGGTCCTGCAAAGTGAAGGGGCTGATAATCCCAGCCCTGGCTGCCTCTCAGAGGATAGGGATAGGAACCAGACCTGGGATTGCATTTAGATTGAAGATCCAGCATCCCAAAGGATTTGTTAGAGACAGAACTTGAATGCAGGTCTTCCTGGTTCTCCATCTGCTTAGCCAGAGTATTTTATGTGAAGTTGCTTAGTGAAAGCTAAAAAGTACTACAACAGTATGAGGTATCAGTCCCCTGCCACCTTCCTAACTCTTCTCTCCACCTCTCATCTCTTTCCCCAAACCCAGGCCACCGGATGACAATGGACGGGACTTGAAGTCCAGTGTGGAGCTGAACTGTGTCTCTCTGTTGCCTAAGGGGCACCGGGACTCTGGCCTCAATGCCCAGGCCCCCAAGCCCACCTCCCAGGACCCATCAGCCTCCTCAGCAGCCATGGCCAACTTCTTGTACAATGTCTCCATACCCAACCATGTCACCATGGACCTCAAGCAGGAGGGCCCAACCAGCCTGTCTACCGCCACCGACCTCCTCCTGGCTCGCCCTGGTGGAGAGTCCAAGACTCCAGGTGCCCAGGACTTCCCTGACTGCTGTGGTAATGCTATCATCTAGCCCTTCCCCAAGAAAGCAAGAATGAATGGGAGTGGGGTTGGTGCTCCAGCTACCAGGACCCTGGAGAGGAGCCACTCTGGAACTGGAAACACAGATACAATGCTAGCATTAATAATACTAATAGCATATGCAAAGTGCTTTACATATCTTATCTCATGAAAATAATAGCATCATAGATCCAGTGTGTTAAAAACATCAAAGACCATCTAGTCTGATCTCCACCCATTTTGCAGATGAAGGAACTTGGACCCAGAGATTTTAAGTTACTTGTCCAAAGTCACACAGCAGACAGGAGACAGACTGTGAGGATCCTTACTGACTTTCTCCTGGATGTTTACAAAAATGCCCAGGTCACCCTGTCATTTGGTCTGACCATTCCTGCTCACTTTGTAGTCCAGTATTCCTCTTATTTTCATAGGTTAATTCCTAGAGAAAGCCATTTACATTAACTACCTCTGACTACCTCAGTCCTTGCTGTCCTAAATCTTCTGCAGTCAGTCTTCTGACCTCATTACTCTGCTGGAATCGCCCTGTCCAAAATTACCCATGATCTCCTAATTGCCAAATCTGATGGCTTTTTCTCAGTCATGATGCCCTCTGACATCTGTGCAGTATTTTATGTTGTTGATCTCGCCTGGTTCTCCTCCTTTCTATCCAACTTCTCCTTCTCCATCCCCTTTTCTGGTTCTTCATCCCCCAGCACTATATCCTGTCTTCTCTTTTCTCACTGTGTTCTCTCCATCGATGATCTCATCAACTCTTATAGGTTCAATCATCATCTCTAAGCAGATCATCTAACCCTTATCTTTCTGCTGATTTCCTGCCTCACACCTCCAACTGCCTGGTGGGCATCTCACACTGGATGTCTCAGATGCATCTCAAATCAACTCAACCAAACAGAACTCATTATCATCCCCTAGAACCTTTTCCCCTTCTGAACCTCCCCCTTACTGTTAAGGATACCACCATCCTCCCAGTCACCTTGACCCACAAGCTTGGTTTCATCCCTAAATTCTTCAGTCTGGGGTAAATAATTACCCCAGATAACCAGTCCTCTGATAAATTTTGCCATATCTACCTTCCCAGTATCTCTCATATATACTCATTGTCTCCACTCATGCCATAACCCTAGTTCTGGTTCTCATTTCTTACCTGATCTGTTACAACAGCCTTCTCCTTGGTCTCCCTTACCCGAGTCTATCCTGCTGTCAGTGGCCAATATGATTTTCTAAAGCACAGGTCTGTGTCACCTAGCTCCCTTCCATGACTCCAGGAGGCTCCTTATCATCTCCAGAATCAAATGTGAAGTCTTCTGTTTGCCATTTAAAGCCCCATGTAATCTGACTATTGCCTTTCGAGGCTCATTAATCCCATGTTTTCCACAATCCAGTCACCCTGGCCTGTTGAGCAGGACCCTCCTCCATCTCCTGATTCCATATTTTTTCACCTGCTCTTCCCCACACCTGCTCCCTCACCTCTGCCTTTCATTTAACTTTGCCCCCTTTGAGACTTAGCTCAAATGCCTTCTGCCTTCTACAAGAAAGGTCTTTCTGCCAGTGTCTCTGAACTTTTCCATCTACACTCAATATATCTTATATATATCCTGTACGTGCATGGTTTTTTGCGCATTGTCTCCCCTATTGGTCTGTGAACTTCTTGAGGGAAGGGGAGACATTTACCTTTCTTTGTATTCCATGTGCTTAGCACAATGCCTTGCACATAGTAGGTATTTAACAAATACTTATTGACTGACCAAAGCTTTAAGGGAGTCATTTAATGAAGAACCAATGGAGATCATACAAGACAATGGATCGGGGGGGCCTTCTAGCCATACTGTGACCTGGAACATGGGGCCTCCCCCACAAACTTTATTTTACTCATCTGTAAAATTGGGCTAGAAGATCTCCAAGTTCCATTCAGGTCCTATTAATTCGTGATTGAAATGGAAGGAATACTGGCTTGAGATTTGAGTGTCCTAGGCTCTCATCCCCAGCTCTAATGAGCTCGCTGGGTGATGTAGATCCAAATATTCACCTGCTCTGGCCTTAGTTTCTCATTCTATAAAATGAGGTGACTTCTGAGGTCCCATCCAGCTTCAGCTGCCTGAGGGGAGAGAGCTTACTAGTCAAAGGAGTTTTTACTTATGTGTACTGGTTCCTCTTGTGTCCTGCCTTTTGTTGGACAGAGGGCTGAAGGGAGGAAGCAGGATGGAGAGGAGGACGGTGTGTATCTGTTTGTTGCAAAGGAGTCCACAATCTAATTAGCCTCATACAGATGAAAGAAATCAGGACACCAGTCTTGACAGAATAAAAAGTCAATGGATTCTATGTTTAACTTAGCAAATATTAAGCACCAACTAGAAGACAGTGTGTTGAGAGGCCGAAAACAAAAACATGACAACCCCTTTCCTCAAGGAATTTATATTTAAATAGAGGAGAAGGGAATGATAGTGTATACAGATACGTAAATACACTTAAGTAATTTCAGGCAAATGGAAAGAGCAAATACCTCTAGGAGGAAGAGGAAGATCCCCTTGAAGAAAGTGGTACTTGAGGAGGAGAATGTGTACCTAGCATGAAGTGTAGCCTAGGCAAAGGTCCAGAGGTGGTAGGAGAAACAGCCATTATGCAAATCTGACTAGGATACACAGCTGTGAGAGGGAGAATAAGGGGAAACTGGTTTGGTAAAATAGATTAATTAATTTAGTTAAATAATTTAAAAAGCAGATTAATGAAGGAATTGAATGGTCAAAGAGAGTAATTTGTGATTTGCCCTAGGGGCAGTAGGGAGCCAAAGACTTCTTGAGTAGGGAAGTGATATGATCACACCTCTACTTTAGTAGTAACAGTATGATGCCTTGTGGAGGATGGATTAGAGAGGAAAAAGCTTGGATGCAGGAAGGCTAGGAAGAACTGTAGAGATTCCAGACTTGGATGATTTTACGTTTCAACTCCTTCCCTTAGGGAATATAGGCTGGAGCTGTCACAAAACTGGGTGAGGCAAGCCTTGAATGACGAGAAAGATTCAGATTGTCAGGGAGGAATGGAGGATGGAACAGAGGGTTCACTCACTAGAGACTCTAGTGATTTGGGGGGTGGGGTGGAGGATGAACCCTTTTCTTTCCTGACTGATCATGGGATCAGAAGTCACCTCCCCAGCCCTCCTCTTTTATCACATGCTTTCAGACCAAGGACATCAATTTCTTCTTACTTTCTTCCCATGCCAGATGGCCCAATGGATAGAGCACTGGGCCTGGAGACAGGAAGACCTGAATTCAAATCCAGCCTCAGACATTTAACTAGATGTATGACTCTGGACAAGTCAGTGGACCTCATTATTCCTGAATTTCCTTAACTGTAAAATGGACATCATGATAGCATCTACCTCCCAAGGTGGTTGTGAGAATCAAATGAGATAATATTTATAAAGCACTTAGGATAGTCTATAGTTGGCACTTAATCAATGCATATTTTCCTCTTTCCTTCCCCTCTCTCCATATCCCCTTATACTTCCCCCTGTCTAGGACAGAAATCATCAGTTTCTGGTGGACCGCTCATCCAAAATGTCCATGCCTCTAAACGCATCCTCTTCTCCATTGTCCATGACAAAACAGGTAGGGTGGAGTCTGTGTCCTGTGAGTCCATTGGGCAAGGGCCAGGATAAGAGAGTAAGGCTCCCAACCTTGGCTGAGGATGGCTCCTGAGTCAACTTTAGCTGTACATGGCGTAAGACCAGGAACTACTCTTCCCTGGCCTGTGTGATGGCAGACAAAGACAGAGGAGAGAAATGACAAAGGCAGGGGCGGGTGGAGGGTTGCTGGCTCAGGCAGTTCTAAAGATCTCGGACCTCAGCCTAACCAGGATTGACTCCGGAAGCCACAGTGAGAGATGTACCTTCCAGCTGTGAGCCTCTCTGAGGATGCAGGTTCCCATCTCCATTCTCTTCTCAGCCCTTGCCCTGCCTGACTTGGATTAATATGGCAGCATGGTAGGAGAGTCATAGTCTGACTGAGGAGAAGAGACATGAAAGTGCATCCTCTTCCTTTCCATGAATAAATGGGGTATAATGGGTACCTGTCACATATCCTATCAGAAGTGGTCTTGGTTTTGTTAAGTGAGGTTGAGTGTTAAGTGAGAAGGCTCACTTAAGGGTGGGAGGGTGAGGAATGGTGCCTCTAGAAATGATTGTGCTATAAAAATGAAAAGCATCCACAAAACTGGTTAAGCCAGGAAGGACAGAAGGATGGATGGACTCAGCGCTGCTTCTGAGAGGGTCATCAACTCCTGTAGAAAACCGCCCAACTGCAGGAAATCTGTCCTGATGACCGGAGGACCCAACCCTATATTTTCAAAGTGCTTTACAAAGACTCCACCTTGATCCCTGGCCTCTGGGAGCCTCTAGTCTAATGGTGCCTTCTTACCATGGGATGTGGCCAAGTGAAAGCGCTGAGACTGATACAGGGCTGAAGAAAAATTGTTAAATGAGATGTCATAACAGAAAGCATTTAGGAGACCTTAAAGTAGCATAGAAATGATAGATATTATTGTGGTTTTTACTGTCATCTGACATGGGCCTTTGGGATGAGGCTAAGTGCCTTATCTTGCCATTAAATGATGAGACTAGCCATGGGAGGGGTTCCCTGTCCAGTCAGGAGCATCATTGAGATGCCTCTGATTACTCTAGGAAGACTTCCAGGAGGAGGCAGGGATCTCAGGAGTCATTCTATTAACAGCAGTAACCAAGTTGAATGTTGGCCAATTGGGCATTGGAAAGAGAAGGTGGAGATGGTAATAGGAGTGGGCAGAGGGGCGTGGGAAGAGAGAGACAACTAGGCAGCTGGGCATAGTTGAATCAGAAGACGTGTTCAAGTCCTGCCTTTGATTTTTGCTATGTGTATAATCTTGGGAAAGTCTCTTCATCTCCCTGGGCCTTGATTTCCTCATTTATAAAATTAGGGAGTTGGACACTCTACAGCTGTAACCTCACTTATAGGGAAATCCCCTGTAACCTCAATTTTCCTCATCTGTAAAATGAGACAGTTGGACCAAAGGCCTTCTGGGGTCCCTTCCAGGCCAAGATCTCAGATACTATTGATAACATATCATCACTGCCATATTTATCATGGTCCTCTAGGAGGTCTGTGAATGACTGACTGGTCACTTGAGCTCTAATCTCCTTGGCATTGTTCCCAGGAGAGGATGGTTGAAGGTGGTGGGGGGGGGGGGGTACAGGAAGACAAAGGAGGCCCCAGGAAGAAGAGAAGCCTCCCCACAAGAGGAGAGAAGAGCTGTTGTTGCCCTCAAAGCATCTCTGATGAGATGGGGGTCATGTCTGGTTGATCAGGGTTGGCAGAGCCCAGTGTATGCATCCCTCGGTGGATAGTGCTGTGCGTTGGATGGGGGGAGGGGGAATGCAGGCCAGGCACCATATGGACACGTCTTATTTCTGATTTTTTTGTTTTGATAGAGAAATGGGACAGTTTTATAAAAGAAACCGAAGACATCAACACCCTGAGGGAGTGTGTGCAGATCCTGTTTAACAGCAGATATGGTGAGTGGGAGTTGAAATCCCATTATGCAAACGCAGGCCCGTGTTTTGCATATCATTAAGCTGCAATCATTCTTGTTCCCTAACACAGCAGCAGGAGCCATATGCTGGAGCACCCTACTCTTTCTGCATGGCTGCCATCCCGGCTCCGACTCTCACCACGTCTCGGGAAGGTTATGTCAATATTTCCCTTCCAGATCCTGTAGGCAGAGGGATTGAGACGTGGGGCCCAAAAGTGGCTAGGAACCTGGGGGTGGATGGAGCGGGCATGCTTGGGTTAAGGTCTGGCGGGGAAGATATCCCAGAGCCAAGGATCAGCCCTTCAGAGTGCCCAGGATAGAGAGAAGAGGCTCCAGGGGCCCAGGTGACCCAAGAGAGCCAATTCCCTGGCATCAGGCCACGTGGCTTTTTCTTTTACTGTCACATCCTTGAAGATAGCCATTTTTATGGACTTTGTAGATTACATCCCAGGCCATCAGGGAAATTCTGTGTCGGATTTCCTCATCTGCAAAATGAGAGCAGTAGCTCTACTTGTACAACCTGCCTTGTGGGATGGCAAAAGATGCTATGGGAATATAAGTTATCATTCTCGTTCTCCCACTTTGCTTGGTGTGCAGGGTATGGGCAGTTGGGTAAAACTGGACCCATGATTTCACTGGTTTAGGCAATTTCAGTTCTCTGCCAGGTCTCAACAAGCATTCTTCTTAGACAGCTACCTGGGGTTCCTAGAGGTGACACCTTTCCAACAGTTTCACCCACCCAAGTTGTGACTTGGACCTGGATCTTCTTGGCATGGAAACCAACTCTGTTCCCCGTATCTCCCACACACACTTCCATGCAACTTTAGACAACTCCTTTCACCGATGCTCAGTTTCTTTATCTGTCAAATGGGAATAATAGCCTAGCACTGCCTACCTTCAAGGGAAAATGGGATATATATGTAAAATACTTGGCAAGCCATAAAGCGGGGGATAAATACTAGCTATTTTTAGTCTATAAGTGTGAGCTATCATGATGGTGATGGAGGCATCCATGAAAGGCCAGCCCCAGAGCCAGGGAGACCTGAGTCTAGGAGGACCAGAGAACTGGTTAGGTATCTGGAATGTGGGTTGTGTTCCCCTGTGGCAGTGGTCTAGCCTTGGACCCTTTGGAGCCTTTCTCAGAATCGTACATCTAAATGTGTAGGATTACAAAGAAAACCAATTGCCCTGGAATACAGTGACTAAATTATTTTTAAAAACCAAGTTTATAGACCATCACCACCCCCAGGTTAAAAACCTCCTGGTTTAGAGGATAAGATCCTTGACTTGACATTCAGATCCCTCCAATAATTCAATTCAATAAACATTTACCAGCTCTTTCCATAGGTATCATAGAGAGCTGGATTTGGAATCAGGGAGACCTGAGTTCAAGTCTCGCTATAGGACCTTCTCTGGGAAAGTCACAACACTTCTCTGTGCTCCAAGATAACCGTATGACTCCAGTTTGCAAAGAATATGCATTGGTAGAGGGAGTTTTCTCAGTAGGAATTCCCTATACCAATGAAATCAGTCAACAAGCATGTATAAAGTACCTACTGTATGCCGAGCTCTATGTTAAAATACAAAGATCAAAATGGAAACAGCTCCCACCTTTCCAGAGCTTCCCCTATGTCAGGTGATAGTGGCCTTCCCTGGCACTCTTTAGTACAAATGGAGAGAATTGTGAGTAAATTAATTGACTTCTCTTTGACAAGCACTGGGCTTAGAGCTGAGAATACAGATAAAAAAGCTGAAAGGAGCCTCAGCTTTAGGAGAGGTAGGAAGACCAGCTGTCTTGAGTGTGCAGCTGGAGGGCAGATGGCAAGGCCCAGTGATCCGTTATCTTCCTGGGAGATGCCATGGCACCACACACAGGAGGTGTTTCTCCTAAGCTCCAAGAGCTAGACAAGACTTTGAAGCTTGTCCAACATAATTCCCTCATTTGACAGTTGAGGAAACTGAGGCAAATAGTGCTTAAGTGACTTGCCCAAAGACAGTGAAGAAGTAAATGGTAGAGCCAGAATTTAAACCACCCAAGCACTCATTCTACTACCTCCTTGCTTCAAATCCATCCTCAGAAATGAGTTGTGTGACCTTGGGTAAGTCACTTAACCTTAGTTTCCTCATCTGTAAGATGGGAATGATAATGGCCTTCACCTCCCATGGTTGCCATAAGGAACAAATGGATTAATATATTTGTAAATAGTGTTTAGCCCAGCACCTGGCACATAGTGAGTACTATATAAATGTTAGTTATATAAAGCTTGATAATTTTTATTATGTTTCTCAATATTATCAGATTAGATTAGTATAGGGCTTCTTAAATTGGGGGGGGGGGGTCATAATCCCTCTGGCCATCCACTAAAGCCTACAGTCCCCTTCTTAGAATGATGTTTTTAGATGCCCAAAAATTAAATATAAGTTTACCAAGGAGACCAATTATATTAAAACTGAGATGATAAGAATAAAAAAATAAATTCCTGGGTCCTAGATTAGAACCCCTGATTTAGATTATGACCTTTGTTCTGTCTATAGTGGGCACTCACCTACTAGATGGCCCTGTGCGGACTATTAGAGAAGGCAGAGTCTCCACCCTGTGCAAGTTGACAGTGTAGCTGGGGAAACAGAGTATGGAGTGATTAAGTACAAATTCAGCCAGTGCTGCAAGTCAAGGTCTAAAGAGTGTCAGAGCAGAAAGTCACAGGTGATCAGGGAAGGCTGCTTGGAGGAGGTAAAAGAAAAGAACTGGAAAGTCCCAACAGGTCAGGATGACCGGTTCTGCCACTTAATTCCAGTGTGACGTGGGCCTCGTGTCCCTTCTCTGTGCCTCAGTTTCCCCATCTGTAAGATGAGGGCAGTCGGTCTAGTTGGCTTCCAAGAGCTCTAAATTTATATTCCTGTGACCATTCACATCTTTCTGAGCCTCAGTTTCCCTACCTGTAAAATGAGAGGGTCAGACTAGCTGACCTCTGAGTGATTTTATGATCCTAAATGACTTGACCCTCTGGGCCTTGGTTTCTTTACCTCTGATATGAGAATGTTGGACAAGAGGGTCTCTCAACTTCTTTGTGGCTCTAAATCTATAATCTTCTCTCCTGGGTCTGGAAGAGATGGAAAGTAGGGCTAAGAGATGATCCAAGGAAGGAAGAGGGACCAGGAATCCTGGGCTCGTGAAGCACATAGCCTGTGGAAGAGAGAGTCAGGGGCCAGCCTGGCCAGAGCAGAAGGTTCACATGGGCAGGTAGGAAAAGTCAGGAGTGGGAGTGGGTCACAGTCTTCTCCCCTTCCTCCAGCCCTTCTCTTTGTGAGGGAGGAAATAGCTGATTCCCATCATCTCTGATTACATAGTGGGGCTACTTCTACACTTCTAAGAGGAAACAGTAAATATTTATTTAGCACCTGTGTCATTCACAGAGCTCCCAAACTAATGGGAGAAGATAACATAGAATCAGTCCTACTTTACTTAAACTAGATCTGACCTTCGTTTCCATCACACTCTGCCTTGTGCCCTATTTTTGTTTATGTGTCATATCCTTCCCCCTCCCTGTCCCTATTTAGACATCTAGGTGGCTCAGTGGATAGAGCCTTGGGCCTTGAATCAGGAGGACTTGAGTTCAAATCCAGCCTCAGACACTTACTTGTTGTGTGACCTGGGCATGTCACTTAACCTCTGTTTGCCTTCATTCAGTAGAGAAGGAAATGGCAAATTGCTCCAATACCTTTGCCAACAAAACCCCAAGGACGGTATGATCTACTGGGTCTTGAAGAATCAGACATGAGTGAACAACAACCCCTCCCCCATTAGACCGGCTGGGGAACAGGGACTGTCTCTTGTATTTATAACCTCAATGACTAGCATACTGCCACCGTGTTGTAGGGTTGGTCTAAGAGATTACTGATTTCCTTGGTCTAGGGCAAGGGTGGGGAACCCATAGCCTTGAGGCCATATATGGCCCTCTAGGTCCTCAAGTGTGACCCTATGGCTAAATCTAAATGTCACAGAATAAATCCTCTTGGGGCCGCACTTGAGACTCCATAAAGCCACATGTGGCCTCAAGACCACAGGTTCCCCAGTCCTGGTCTAGAGAAATCCCCTGACGAGAGAATGCCTTCTACTATTGAGTGTTGTTGCCTTCCCTGAAGCTTCCAGTCTCAAAGGCCTGCCTCACAGATAACACAGTCAATGTGTATAAAGGGCAGTCCTCGAACCCAGGTCTTCCTACCATGGGCTGACATGCTCTCCATGCTGCCTGTGCATAGAGGGAGATTTTTAAATCAAGCTTGTCTAACTGAATTTTGGACAGTTCTCCAAAGGAGCAAACAATGGCTTTGAGACTTACGTGTTAAATTAATTATACACCTAAAAAGAAAGGCAAATTCCACCTAATGCAGTTTTGCTATTTTTAAAACTAAATTTCCATCACTCTCTTTTGTTTTTCCATTGCCTAGATTTCACCCAATTTACTTTTCTCTCCCCTCTCCCAGAGCACCATCCTTTATAACAAATCATTTTTAAGAAGTATAATAATAAAAATATAAGAAAAATTTCATACAACACAGTGTCCTAGTCCCCATCCGAAAATGCCCATTTCAGTTGGTGTTTGTTTAACTTCAGAATAATCAAATGTGTTTTTTAACAGTGTAAGTCCTGGAGGGCCCTGAATGACAGGCTGAGGAGCTGGGGCTTTCACCTCTAGGCAGGGAAGTACTATAATCACCTTGGCTCAGGTTCAGGTGGTATTTGGAAGTTTGTAGCCTCCACAGGGGCCTCACACTCTGTGCCTGTTCGAGGCTCCCCAAGGCTGTGCCAGCAGAGCATAAACTCAGCAAGTTCTTTCCCTGCTAAAAAGGCTTTGCATGGAGTCCAAGGGAGAGATGGTGTCTGCTTTCTGAAGCCTGGACTGGCTGATTGCTGGGAAGTTAATGGACAGTGGGCTGGCCAATAGGTGATGATTGCTTAGGCCCTGGCAACCCAAGCAACAGGGAAAGACAGAAATGGCCAAGAGTCCTGCGCGGCCTGCCCCCTTCTGTTTCATCCATGCTAGTGACCCAGTGGCCAACAATACCGAGAATCCCATGGGTTTTTAGACTATTGATAAACCTAAATTTAACCATTGATTAGAATAGCACCTGCCCCACCAGGATCATTGAGGGAAGGAGAAGTAGAATAATGTGAATAAAGGTCTTTGCAAAACCTTAAAGCAACATATACATGTGAGTTATTAAAGCTCATCAGGTGAGACCTAAAACTGAGCTTCCCACAGACATCTGCCACCATCTTGGCATCCAGAGCAGAGCCCAGTGGGAAAGGGATTCCCATTAATGGAGAGGCCTTACATGCAGAGAACATTCACTTATTGGATTGGGTCAGAGAAGGTGGCAGAATCTCCCCAGTGAGATCCGTATTCACCTGCAAGAGTTTAGCCTGACGATGAACATAGACAATGCAAAGTCCTGTCAGATAAGACTAGGAGATGCCAATGGATGGAAAACCCTTAGCAGTGGTCCACCTTTTCTTGGACAGACGCTACAAATGGCCAATGAGCTGGACCTCAAATTGAGCCAGAGGAGAGTCCCAGGCTCAAGAACCTAGAGTTGAAAGGACCAAATAATTCAAACGCCTCATTTTACAGAGGGGAAAACTGAGGCCCAGAGATAGAATGGTTTGTCCAAGGTCACATATGTAGGATCATAGAGCTGGAAGGACCTTAGAGGTCATTTCATCCAACCTGTTTATTTTATAAGTGAGACCCAGGAGGTTTAAGCAACTCACAGTTGGCACATAGTAGGTATCTAATAAATACTTATTCCTTTCCCTCCCTCCCCCTCTCAAAAAAATTAACCTCCCTGAAATGAAGGCATCTTTTTTTAAACAAAAATATTCTTTTGGTGGTGTGATACACCTACAGATTGCAGCCATAGTCTCTGAAGAATTAAAGTTACTTATCACCCAAGTATCAGTGGAGAAATGTGGGGGGAATAGATAGGTTGACCCCATCATCAACAAATAATTTTACCCAGAAATGCCCTGCAGGAGATGGTCAGTGAGACAGATGAATGGTCAAGAAATGGAGATCACCCATGTTGCTGGAACAGCTCATCAATTAGCTATAGGTTATGGCTATAAACCATGTGTTCCTTTGGTAACCTGCTAATGCTGAGAGACCTAGGAGAAGAGCCCTGAGCAGGTAGCTGGGGTCTCCTGAGAAGGAGTTACAGGAGGACATTAACTTGTCCCTCAAGATGTGACTAGGACACAATCCAGATCATAGCGACCACAGTGATGAGATCATAGCTCCATCAAAGCAGGGCAGAATTACAACAACTCTGTGTGGTCAGTGATCCAAGGATGGCGGTCATCCCTCCTATATAGATGAGGAAATGAGGAGGTCCAAAAAAGTGACGTGACTTGCCTAGAAACTCACAGCTTACAGGTTCAAGAGCCAAGATGCAAGCCTTGGGCTTCTTGACTATAAGACTCTGGCTTTTCTCATCAGGCTGCACTGTCCCTTCACCGTCCACACAGGAGCCCTTGAGATATGATCTGGCAGCAGTATGAGTGACCCAACAGGTGGACTCAGGCACCTTTGGAATGAGAGCTGTGTGGCACTGAGCGTCCAGGCTAGAGGCACTGGCAGAGGGATGGGTAGATTCTTAATATTTCAATGAAAGAACTGTAGGGGGAGAGGAAAGAATTAGATACAGTTCTGAGGTTTCAAACTTGCCCTCCTTACTCCCCCACTCTGTATATTCCTGCTCCAAAGAAGATTTCCTAGACCAATGCACAGAATTCCCTTTGCTCACTCCACAGAGAGTGTGTGAACTGGATGCACAGTAACAAGTGGATAGAGAGAGAGGTAAAGGAGGTAGACAGGACAGAGGGCTCCCAGACTGATGCTTTGCACAAGATACACCAGCTCCATTTTTAAAATTTCAGAACAAAAATAGCCTTCAAAAGCCAAAACAGAAACTATTTTAGAAGATTTCCTATCTGTTGTGTTCACCACATTGTTGGAAATGATCTCTTTGTCCTCCCCGAGTCCTCACTGACTCCGATTTCTCTAATATGGGCCGTCTTACCTTTTGGGGGAATCCCCCATCCTTAATAAGTCTGATGAAACCTAGGGCTGGCTTCTCAAAATGGTTTGAATGCATAAAATGCATTGGGTTATAAAGGAAACTGTTGGAATTAAGTTGTGTGTGTATATATACATGTATATTTGTGTGTGTACAAAACTACATATATCTACATATATAAAATATCATGTATGGGACAGGTAGGTGGCGCAGTGGAGAGAGCACAAGAAGAGTCATCTTCCTGAGTTCAAATCTGACCTCAGACACTAGCTGTGTGACCCTGAGCAAGTCACTTAACCCTGTCTGCCTCAGTTTCCTCATCTGTCAAATGAGCTGGAGAAGGAAATGGCCAACCAAGATCTTTGCCCAGAAAACCCCAAATGGGATCACAGAGTCAGACAGGACTGAGAAACAACCAAACAACAATAATATTATACATATAATAAACTACATATATGTAATTAATATGTATATTAATGTGCATATAATGAGTGTATGTGTGGGTGTATGTGTATGTACTGTATCCCAAAAGCACATGGATAGGCTGTCTCTGTGGAGAGGGACCACAGGAAGGGCTTATCCACCTTGGCAGTGACCTTCAGGCCCTAACAGAGGCTGGGCCAAGGGTTTCTGGTCCTTTTTATCTTCTCTGCCCCTAGGAGCTAGTGCCAGGGTGGAAAACCTGCAGCCTGAAGGCCACACGTGGCTCAAGCACATTGCACTTGAGGACCTAGAAGGCCACATGTGGCTGATGTGGTTCCCTGACTGGGAGCATGAGCTGATAGAAATGGAGAGAATGCTGACCCTGAGGAAGGCCTGAACAGACTTACCTGAAAATGCCCAGAAAACAACCCTGTTTTGGTGTATGCAAATAGATGTATATCATATGCAAATGTGTATGTCACTCTCCTGTCCTGGATTTCATTTGAGGAACCTTGGGGAGAATTGGAGCAGGAAGCTCTACATGGCTAAAGAGGCCCCTGTGGGTCCCCAGAGTGGAAGTGGCCCTTTTTTCCCTCCAGAACATTCTGGCCCAGGCTGGGGAAGCGAAGGAGCTCCTGTCTTGATCAGTCCTAGCTGGGCCGGCTGCCATCCTCAGGGACCTGTCCTCAATCCTGTCTGAAGAATTCTGAGCTGGGGATTGAGCTGTCTCCTCATAGCTCATTCCTTGTTAACATCCTAGCTGGGGAGAAACAAGGATCGAATTAATGAATTAAGGCCCCAGTTAGACTCCTGTCATCTAGGCTAATCATTTGTTAATTTATGTTCCTGAGCCTTGGTTACAGGTATCAGAACACAGAACTGGTAACGGAGCCTGGGTCCTGGGTATGAAGTCAAAGATGGGATAGGGGAAGCTCAACTGTGTTTTCATTGCTTCAGTCTAAGCATTGGTATTTTCTGTTGGAAAATAGAACTTAGGAGGATGACTCAATGTCCCTGTTACTGGGATCCCACCCACCTGGTTCATGAAACTTTCAATAGAATATAAGCTACTTGTGGGCAGGCAAAGCAATTTAATTTTCATCTCTGTATTTATTCTCCTGTGCTAACCCAGTACCTGGCACATCATGGGTGCTTAACCGGTGCTTTTGGATTGATCGGTTCCTGTTCCCCCTTTCAGCTGAAGCCCTGGGCTTGGACCACATGGTCCCCGTCCCCTACAGGAAGATTGCTTGTGATCCCGAGGCCGTGGAGATCGTAGGCATCCCGGACAAAATCCCCTTCAAGCGGCCCTGCACTTATGGCGTTCCTAAGCTGAAGCGGATTCTGGAGGAAAGACACAGCATCCATTTTGTTATCAAAAGGTACAAAGCACGTCAGGGATCCTGTGGGGCTGGAGCGGGGAGCCTAGGGCGGACGATTCCCTTAGGGTTTTTTGTGTTTTAATTCCTCATAGCATGGAAGTCAGCGTTCTGGTACAAAGGGAAGAGTGTTGAATTGGGCATCCAAGGACCTAGGTTCGAATGTTGGTTGTGCTGTTTACTTCCTGCGTGACTTTGGATGAATGTCTTCCTCTCTCTGCGCCTCAGTTTTTTCATCTGCAAAACAGAGATAATATTAGCATCCCCCTCCCAGGGTTGTTGTGAGATCGTTGTCAAACGCTTAGCACAGTGGTTGGCACATAGTAGGTGCTATGACTCTTGTCGCCCCTGCCAGTTCAGCTCAGTGGAGATTTTATCAAATGACTGCTTGGAAGGTATCTCTGATAAAGTAACATTCGTAAAGTGCTTAGCCCAGTGCTGCACACAGTAGGTGTTACAGAAATGTTCATTCACTTCCTCTTCGTGACATGGGGTTAAGAGCAATCATAACCTACAGAATATAATCTGATCTTGTGCTAACCAATTGTGTGACCTTGGACAAGTCATGACCCACCTCTAGGCTTCCATTTTCTCCTCTTAAATGAAGGGGTTGGACTAAATGATCTCTAAGGTCCCTTCTAGCTCTGACCTTCCATGAGTTTATGATCCTAAAAGGTTTTGTTCAAAGAACAACAATCCTGGAACCCAGGGGACCTGGGTTTAAATCTCACCTCTGATTCCACCTTTGTGATATTGGGCAAGACACTCAACCTCAGTTTCCTTGTCTGTAAAATGGGGGGAGGGTTGCACTACATGACCACCCACATCCAACTGCATGATCAAGGCCTGGACACTTATTGGCCAGCAGGGTTGGTGTAACACAGAGAAAATAGCCCTGAACTCGGTATAGCCTTGGACCTGGATTTGAATTCTGCCTCTGTTAAATCACATCTCCTTCTCCAGGCTTCACCTTCCTTCTCTGGGAATAAACTGGGGGTAATTAGAGTATCTCTCTCCTAAGGGTTGAAACAAAGCATTGATGCAGCTGCTTCTAGACCCTAGTGTATGCCCACCAATTAGCACAGTGTCACGTATGTAGTTGGGGCTTAATAGATGCTTGTTGGCTGGATTCTAGGCATCATGGAAGGCCAGCCTCAGAGATCATAGGGTCATAGCTCTAGAACCAGAAGAGATCTCGGGCTCTGGTCCAACCACCCTCATTTGACAGGTGAGGAACCTGAGGCATGGGGAATAGAAGGTCAGGTAGTAAGCATCCTATATGGCCAGGACCATCTCGTCCTGATCTCCCACAGGCTTCCCCCGCATGCCACACTGCCTCCCTAATTCAGGGGGAGAACCCTACTATAGTTTTCACATAATACCACAAAGGAAGGCCTCTCCACTACATATGCCTCCAGCTCGCCTGGGCTTCTAGACCCCCCTCATGAGGCCTCAGAGCTGAGTAGGTCCTAAGGGAAACACCCAGAATTCCCTCACTCTGTCCAGTCACTTTTAGAGACAGAGATCCCAAAACCTAGCTTTTCCTCACCTCAGACAGGTTAGGAAAACTTAAGGAAGACCAAAAGATACCAGTGGATTGAGCTTGGTGATTATCTAAGTCGGAGGGGGGTGGTCTCAATCTGGGGTTCATGAACTTGTTCTTAAAAATAGAACAGTTTTTCAACATAACCGATTTCCTGTGTCATTCAGTGTGTTTTACTCTATACATTTAAAAGCGTTAGTCTGAGAAGGGGTCCGTAGACGTCACCAGACTGCCAGAGTTCCATCACACTAAAAAGGTTAAGAACCTCCGATTTAAGCTGACCTTTTCAATCAGTCAATTGACTAACAAGCAGTTATTAAACTGTGTCTACAGTGCCATACACTGTAGACACGGATATAAAAAAAGTGAGACAGCCCCTGCCCTCAGGAAACTTACAGGAGATGACGTAGTAGAGTGCAGATCAGACCATCATGCATTTATTAAATACCTGTATTGATACATTGATACCTATTTTTAATTAAAGGGGCCATCCCTTGACTCACTTCCTAAAGAGTCCTATTCACTGAATGGGTGTTGTCTCACTCAATTTGAGAACCAGAAAAGGCCTTAGCCTGAAAGGACCAGGGTCTCCCATTGCAACCTGGGCCATCTCCAGTCATCCTGATGAATATCAGGCCACTGCACCCAGATGGCTCAGGAGGAGACAGTGAGACCTTGCACAGCCCTACCTCCCTCCAATCAAAGTCAAGTGTAGGTCATGTCATCATCTTGATCTCATGGGCCTCCTCAAGAACAAAGGGAAAGCACAATACAGCATCACAACGTTGATACAGAACAAAAAAGACAGTCTTTGTGTGATAGGGGAGACCACAAGTGGACAAAGGTGTATAAACAAAATGTATGCAGGTAAACTCGAGGTGATCTCGGATGGAAGGGAGCTGGGAATGCCTTCCTGAGGAAGGTGGGACTGGAGCAGAGACTTGGAGGAAGCCAGAGAAGGCAGGAGGTGGAGGGGAAAATGTTGGCACCAAGTCAGAAGATGGGAGTGTCAAGTTTGAGAAGCAGGACTGTGTTAATGGGTATGCAGCAAAAAGGTGGAAGCGGGGCGGGGGGGAACCTCGTTATAAAGAGCTTTGAATGTCGGGCAAAGTACTTTATATTTGACCTTGGAAATGATTGGGAGCCATTGGGGCTCATTGAGTAGGGTGGTGGCAGGAGATAGGCACTTTAAGAAAATTGATTTGGTAGTTAAGTGGAGAATGACCTGGAATGGGGAGAGACCTGATACAGGTAGACCCCACCCCATCAGCTCCTAAAATAATCCAGGTGTGAGGGGAGGGGGCCTGCACCAAGGAGAGTTAGCAGGGACAGAAAAGTATTCTAAAGATATTGTCAAGGTAAAAGTCCTTGGCCACAGATTAGATATTGGGGAGGGCAGTGAGAGGTAGGGAGGAATCCAGAATGCCACCTAGGTTGGGAGCCAGAAGGAGAAGGTTATTGCCCTCCAAAGTAATGGGGTTGTTTGTGGAGGAGGGAGGATAGTGATCTCATTTGGGGTCTACAAGACCCCCTCTCCGCCCCCATTTTGTATATCCAGTGGTTGTTCTCAGGCTTTCAATGAGAGCCTTCAGATTTCCTGGAGGCTGGGAATTCTCTGTGTCATCCCAGTCAATAGAAAAGATTACCCTGGACTATTCTGTAACTAGAAAGATTTCAATTAGATCTAATGAGGAGCTAAACAAGAAATCTCCCTAAGGATTTTATATTCTTTTTTTATTTCTTCTATTTATACTTATATATGTACATGGTTTTTCTCTCAGTAGAATTCCTTCTCTTAGCAGAAATTGGTTCATTCTTTTGTATCCCCAGCACCTAACAGTGTCTGGCACACAGTAGGCACTTAATCCCCATTAATTGTTAATTGACTGATTGATTTTGAACCTTTAGAATCATTTACTAGGTAAAGATGGTATCCCCAGTCTGTGATAAGATCATATGGAAAGGGCCCTTTGAGATCCCATTCCCTAAGCTCCCTCCTCTTCCATGGATCTGAGACCCAAACAAGCTGTGAGTGTAGATTCATAGATCTATTCTAGAAGGGACCTCAGGGTCACTTCACTCTGAGATGAAGTAATTTACCCAAGGTCACAGGTACAGATAGAGAAAGAGGGGACCTTTAAAAGTGACTTGGGCCAATCCTTTCATTTTACAGATGCAGAAACTGAGACCCATGGTTGTTAGGTGACATGTCCAAGGTCACACTGCTAGTTAGTAACTAAGTCAAGACTTGAACCCAGATCCTTTGACTCCAAATTCAATACTCCATTGTATCACACTGCCTTTCAAGTTATGTCTCATCCTGTTTGGAGGCAGGGGAATGAACTCTCTGCGTGGTATGGTGGATAGAGGTAGACCTGGAGTCAGAAAGATCTTGTTTCAAGTCCCTTCTCAGACATTAGCTGGGTCACCCTGGGCAAATCCCTTCTCTTCTCTGGGTCTCAGTTTCCTCCTCTGTAAAATGATTCAATAGCCTCTGCTCTGAACTTCCTTCTGGCTCTAAATCTATGAGCCTAGGATCAGTGACATCTGCCCCATCCATACATCCAACACCCTTTCTCAAATCCAAGGTGAGAAGCATCCCCCGTCTCCCAGGGCCTATCTCCTCTCCTTCATACCCCAGCCCTGTGCTGGGTCAATCTTCCCCTTCCACTTCCCATCTCCCTCTGTGACAAAGTAGAAGGGAGGGCCCTGTGAGCTGGGTGTTGTTGGATTCTCCCCTACCCTGGTGCCTGTTTATAAATTAATCACCATATAAATAATAGAAAGGCCAGTCAGTGCTGGGAGGCCCTCAGTCCTGTATGCAAGGGAGCTGAGTAGTGAGCATCCTCGGAAAAAAAACCAATTTCGCTTGCGAGTTTCTTCCTGGGTTGGCACTTTCCTATTTAATCGAGCGTCCACAGACGGATGTTGTCAGGGAACAAAGAGGCCCCTGGGCCCCTGGGTGGGAGGAGGGGAGGCCTCCTGTGCACAGACAGCCAGGCAGGCACTTTGCAGGGGAATCAAAGGCCATCTCTTTTTCCTGCACTCTTTAAATGTTTGTAGACTTCCCTTGAAATGATTGATTTTGCAGCAGCATCCGAAGCCTCCTAGAGCTCCAAGGTCAGTGGCGACCAGAACTTTGGAGGATAACTGGCTGCTTAAGTGTACGGTAAAAACAGTTCTGTGGTCAAAGACCCTGGGTTCAAATCCTGCCTCGGTCATTTATCACGGGTGACTTTGGTTCAGTCCTTTTATCTCCCTGAGCCTCTGTTTCCTCATCTGTAAATGGGAGGGTTGTACTTAATGGTCGCTGAGATCCTTTCCTGCCTTCTCATAACAGTCCTGTAGATACTCAGCCCAGAACCACTCATGGAATCCAAAAAACCATTTTAACAATGTCTGCCACGTGCAAGGCTCTTTGTTAGGAGCTGTGGAGGTCTGTTAGTGACATAATATTCTTTTGAACAGAAGCTGTGACTTCATTGATATAGGAGTCTCTCAGTGAGGAAATGCCTTCTATCTGTGCACATCTAAGGAGGAGTAAGCACTTATCAAGTGCTAACTGTGTGCCACACGCTCTGCTAAGCACTTTACAAATGGTCCCCCTCTAATGCCTCTGACAGAGATTCCAGTGAAGTGCAAGCTCTTGTGGTGTCCTGCTGGGTGGGGCACGAGGACCTAGCATTGGGTTATGTGCACCACCTCAGGCCCAGACAGCATGTCGTGTAATGGTTAGAGCTCCAGACTTGGAGAAAAGAAGACCTGAGTTCTAATTCCACCTGTGGTTCTTACTAGCTATGTGACTGGACAAGTTGTTTCATGTTTCTGGGCCTCAGTTTCTTTATCTGTAAAACTATGGGATTGGGCAGTCTGTTCTGACTCAATATTCTTGACCCTATTATCCACTCTAAGGTTGGGGGCTCGCTGCGGGGAGATGGATTTTTCAGCCCAACGGCTCATGAAGACTGTCTCTGAGACTGTGAAAGTCAATATCACAGATTCTTCATGCATTAATGCAAATATCTTATTTGGGCCTCATAACTACCCTGAGAGCTAAGTGCTATTATTTTCATTTTTTTTTCATTTTACAGATGAGGAAACTGAGGCTAGAGAGGTTAAGTGAGGCTAACTTCTGGTCTTCACTACAACTCTGTGGGTTAGATGCTGTTATCCCTATTTTTTTGTCCGGTGATTTCAGTCATGTCTGATCCTTCATGACCCCAATTGGGGTTTTCTTGACAGATACTGGAGTGGTTTGCCATTTTGTTCTCCAACTCATTTGGCAAGGAAACTGAGGCAAACAATGTGAAATGTTACCTAAGGTCACATAGCTAATAAGTGTTCTTGGCAAAGATACTGGAGTGCTTTGCCATTTCTTTCTGCAGCTCATTTGACAGATGAGGAAACTGAGGCAAAGAGTGTTAAGTGACTTGTCCATAGTCACAGCTAGTAAGTGTCTGAGGCTGAATTTGAACTCAGGAAGAAGGGTCTTCCTAGTGCCAGCCAAGCGCTTTGTGCACTGCAGCACTCCCTAGCGGCCTCACGAACCCCCTAAATTTGCTACATCTAAAGCTCCCCCCTCTCCAGCCTCGGTCTAGGGTCCAGTTGGGTAACAAACCTGTGTCTTTGTCTCTCTCTCTCTCTCCTCCTTTGTAAATTAGGGATAATAGCAACATGGAGAGCTGTGAGGAATCTAAGAGGTCCCTTTCTTCAGCCCAGTCCTTTATTTTATAAGTGAGGAAACTGAGGCCCAGACTCATTCACTAGCCCAGGATCCATGACCAGGATTTGAACCCAGCTCTTCTGACCCCCAAGTCAGCACTCTCAACCTGCCTGCCTCACAGGGTTGTCAAGCTCACATGAGATAATAGAAGCCAAGTGCTTTATAAAACTTAAAGAACTTTAGAAATTCTCCTGGCATGATGGAGTAATGCCCTCACCCTTGCCCAACATCTCTGCAGTCTGAACCTTCTCTTTGGAGTCCATCCATGGTCCCCTGGTTGCCCTCCTCCCCAAGTGGGCACAAACGGGAACCCCATGAGTCGCTCGTCTTCCCAGCATCCTTCCCAGCTCCAGTTAGGCCTTGACCGAGCTATGCTCAACTTTCTTTCCCCTTCCTCATCCTTCTCTCTATGTGGGTCCTGCTCAGATTATGATCAACAAGTCTTGACCATGAGCCCCATTACGTGCCCAGTCCTGGGCTGGGCAGTGCTGGAGAGGAGACCAAAATCAGTCAGTAGGAATTTATTAGGCACTTTTTATATACTATGGTGCCATTCAAAGAGATATAATTGCCACTTCTGTCAGGGACCTCATGGGATCAGCCATCATGGTGGCCTGGGCATTGACCTTGGAAGGGAAGTACCCAAGTTCCAATCCTAGCTCTCTGCTCCTCCCCAGAATGACAGAATTTCAGAGCTGGAAGACGCCTCAGTAGCTGGTTAGTCCAACCTGCCCCTGAAAGGATCCCCACCTCGCTCCTACTGTCACCACAGAGGTTTAAGACCCATATTCATGTGACAGGTATGGACCAAGTGTAGGGTCAGCTGTGCGGCACAGAGTATCAGACCTGGAGTCAGGAAGACTTATCTTCCTGAGTTCCAATCAGTCCTCAGACGCTTATGGGCTGTATGACCCTGGGCAAGTCACTTAACTGTTCGCCTCAGTTTCCTCATCAGCAAAATGAGCTGGAGAAGAAAATTGCCAAACCACTCTAATATCTTTGCCAAAAGAATCCCAAATGACATCATGAGGAGTCAGAGGTGACTGAAAAATGGCTGAATAACATGGACCAGGTCACCTGGGTCCCAGTTTCCTCATCAGGGGATAACAGAGAGTTCTATTATCTCCTTAACACCTCTGCTGCAAAGGACATGAGCAGTATCTAAACACAGACTATTAGTCATCTTCTTTGTCTGGTTTTTGATCCAGAGCTGTTTGCATCTTTTTTAACAGATTATAAAATGTTATAAATCTATAAATCCCCCCTCCCCAATGCCAATAACACTCGGTTCCCCAGCTGAGTCTCCTTACAGAACTACAAGTAGATTATTTTAGATTGGCCGTTCATCTGAGTGATCTGTGGGATCCCTCCCTCTTCTCTCATGGAGATGAGGGAACACCCGATGAATATGTGGGCTTTGCCCTTAATGACCCAAGCATGGATTAAAGAGAGAAAGAAGTCCTGTAACAAGTAGACCCAAGAGTGGAAAGTTGGCCAAGATTTGTGGTCTTTTCCTCTTAAAGGAGACTGTGTATGTGTGTGTGTGTGTGACAGAAAGTGACAAGGGAGTGGGGGAAACAAGAGCAGGGGTGGAGAGAATCCCCCAGTGTTCCTAGATGCTACCTTCTCCTTTCTTTTCTCTCCCTAGGATGTTTGATGAGAGAATCTTTACAGGTACGTGTTGGCACTTTGCATTCTAAAGCTAAGCCGTGACTATGGCAAGTCCTCTGGACAGGGCTTCTCCTTGGTTCCTGGGACAGAGTGTGGTCTCTAAAGTAATCAGCTGATAAAAGACATGGGGGAAAAGTACCTTTTCCCTGAGGTAGAGTGGTGGGGGCTCCTCTTGGCTCTGCCTTCCATGTATTATACAGGGCACAGCAAAGCCAGAGCTGGCATGCTAGTTAAGGGACACTAATGTAGTAGAAGGACCTTAATGCAAGCTCCTTGAGGGCAGATGCTAGCTTTTATTTTTATCTTTCGAGCCTGGCCCTTAGTACAGCACTTGGTGCATAGTAGGTACTTGTTGAATTTAGTTGAATTGGTGGCCACAGGGAAAAACTTGTTTTTGGTGTGGTTGTTGAAGGAGGGCTGTTCCCTTTCCCCTTGGGAACCCTCCCATTTCCTTCACCTTCTGTTTCTGCATTTTGTTGGAGAGAAGGGCTGAGCCTTTAGTGCTAACAAGCCAGGGCTATGTTCAGCTAGCCCTGATGGAGTATTGTAATTGGAGTCTGGAAGACTTGAGTTGAAAGACTGCCTCAGATCCTCACTGACCCCAGATGAGTCACTTTAGCTGTCTTGACCTCAGTTTCCTCATCTGTAAAATGGGGATGATAAGAGCACCTTCTTCACAGAGTTGTTTTCAGAATCAGGTGAGATCTATGAAAAAACCCTTGCAGTGCTTTGTAAATGTAAGCAGTTGTTACTATCTTTGAGAGGTGGCCTGGATAACATAGATAGAGCTGGCTGCTGAACCAAGAAGACCTGGGTTCAAGTCCTGCCTATGATCCACGTTGACTGGGCAAGGCAAGATTCTCCAATGCTCTGGGCACCTCTAGTCTCAGAGCAGGGAAGTTGGCAGCCTGCCTTGGCACAGGGAATTTCCTCATCCAGGAAGTTCCCTACCCTAACCACAGCCTCTCATATTTAATTTTAGGGTAGTTTTAAGGAATTTAACCCAATTAAAAATGCAGAAACAGGAGGTGAAGGAAGTAGGAAGGTTCCCAGAGCGTCCTTCAACAAACAAACCCAAAACAACCTGATTAAATTTCTACCCTGAAACTAAATGCCAGAGGCTGTGTAGTATAATGGTTGGCGGTCCAGCCTTGGAGTCAGGAAGACAAGTTCAGGAGTCACTAGCTGTGTGACCTTGGACAGGTCACTTAATCTCTAAGTGCTCAGAACAGTTCTCTCAGAGAAGGTGCCTATTACTCACATTTCGAGAGAGCATATCCTTGTCCAGTGAGTCCCTGGTGCCAATGAAATCACAGGTCTATTTCCTGGCATTATTTTTATCACTGTTACTGCTCTCTCTTTCCCTGTGGGTCCCAGAGGCCCTTGGAAAGTACAGGATGACTGTAGGCTCCTTCCATGCATTAGATTCAGTGAGCATTGAGCAGCTACTATGCACTTGGTGGTCTTTGATTGCAGCCTCAGTTCCTGCCCTTAAGGAACTTACAGTGTGGTTGAGAAGGAGAGATATACACACCAACCTGCAATCACAGCGTGCTTCATTTGTATGCTGCAGACATCCATCTCCTTCAGTACAGGGGCTTGGGTTCCCCTGCCACTCTCAGTGGATCTTTAATAGAACCTTAAGCTCTGAATTCAGGGTGAGGAAGGAGCAGGGGTATGGGGGCATTTGTTTCTGGCTCAGAAACACTCCCCCTACCGTATACATACAACCCTACGGTTGTCAAGGTATGCCCATTATCTTGTACAAGAGTGAGGTCCAGGAGTTGATAGTTAAGGCACCAAAAGCTCTCCAACTGCCATTAGGGCATCCATTGAAGGCAGCCTCCTAACCCCCTTGCTCACAATTCATCTCTCGGGCCTTGACCCAGATGGAGAGAGGCAGGAACTGGGGAGGATTCACAGCGGGACAGAGTATAGCTAGCTGTGGTTTCACATCTCATTTTCTCTCTCCTTACCCTGTTGCCAGGAAGCAAATTTACCAAAGACCCCACCAAGCTGGAGCCGGCCAGTCCATCCGAGGACACCTCAGCTGAAGCCCCACGGATGGTCGTCCTTGATCTGGCTGGGACATCACAAGCCAGGTAAGGTCAGTGGCCCTGAGCCTGCACATTTCCTTCCTTCCCTCTCCCTCTTCCCTCTCCTGGTTTTCATGGGACTTTGGGTCTGAGTCCTGGTTCTTTGGGGTCTTGAGAGCAGACATCCATTGAAGTGAAGACCTCTGGCTAGGCTTCTGGCTTAGTATGTGGACAATCAATAAATAGTCTTATGGTCAAATCTAGCTGTGTTCTTTGTTCCCAAAATATCTGGTCACTGGATTCAGATGGCTCTGGAGAAGTGAGGCTGGTGAGCTGAACAGCCCTCCCTCACTCAGAACAAAGTCAAGTGCAAGTCATGTCATTATTTCTCTGATGGCATGGTCTTCTTTGGCAATGAAGGATGAACACACCACATACACACACACCACACATCACACACACACACACACACACACACACACACTCCTTGATTGTCAAAACTGGAAGGAACTTGAGAAGTCAGTACCACTTACCAAGAGTGTAGCCTCTTTCTCGTCATCTGGTAGGAAGGGCCAGGAGGAGTATGAAATGAGGAGCCAAAGAGGGTTACAGCCTCTTTTTTGGGATAATCTAGGAAGACTAGAGCAAAGGACGATTGAATGGAGCCTGCTGCTTTTGAAGTGATTTGAAGCATGGAATTAGGGAACAGAGAGATCCCTTAATGGAGGACTATCTAGTACAAGATAAGGTCAGCTAGTGAGAGGGACAGGGCAGAAAGTAGTATAAGTGATTGTTGAAATAGCCTAGTGGGGAGTGTAGTCAAGAGATGACTAGGGCAGAGGTTCTTTTGCATAGATCAAGGAGGCCCCCCACTGAGTTTGAATCATGAATTTGTGGTGGATCCAGTCCATGTGGCAGCATTCTGATGCATGAGCTAGACTAGAGAAGGCCAGGTGGTGGTAATGATCCAAGACTGAGTTTGGGAAAGGCCAATGGGATTAAAGGATGCTAAAGGAGGAGACGATGTGAAGCTGAATTAGACTTTGAAGGGAGAACAGAGGAGGGGCGATGGTCAGCCTGGGAAAGCACTGAGTGGGCGGCTTCAAGGAGGGTGGACAATGGGTTTAGAAGGAATGAGGGCCAGGGAGAAAGGGAAGAGGAAAAGGTCATGAGTCAGTTGGAGACTGACCCAATTTCAGAGTTAGGGGTTGTGAGGGATGGGGACAATGAGAATGAGAATGAGGATGGAATGAAGTGAGAATAGGCATCATGGGAAGGGGGAAGGTTGGGAGCCTAAGAAATAAGTGTATCTGATGGGCCATGAACATATAAATGAAAGTCAAAACTACTTCTTCTTTTCTTCAACTTCAGGTCCTAGCTCAAGGCCATCAACCTGCACATTTTACAGTTGAGGAAACTGAGGGTCAGGAAGGATCATAAGATTATAGTTTTGTCGCACCAGATCTGGCAGGGACCTCCAAAACCATCTAGTCCAACCCCCTTATTGTGCAGATAAGGAAATTGGGGCCCAAAGAGGTAGAGACCTGCTCAAGGTCCCACAGGCAGTGAGTGTTGGAGGTAGAATGTGAACCCAGGTCCTTGGACTCCAGAGTCAGAGCTCTTATTACTGTGTCAGAGTAGCTCCCTTTACCCATTGTTCCTGGTTCTCCCTTCAGGGGCCAAAGGGGGCAAGTCTCATCCCTTTTTCCCATGACAGGCCTTCAGATACTTCAGATTCTATGCGTCTAAAATAAACAGAGAATCTCTAAGTTGAATGAAGTCTCAAAGACCATCCAACCTAACACTTCTACAGATGAAGCCCTAACAAATGATGCAGGCTTTTCTGGGAGACCTTGATGAGGATGAATTCGTTGCATCTAGAGGCAGCTCATTCCACTTTTAGATAGTACTAATTGTTAATCGAATGAAAGGGAAGTTTTCACTATAGCGAACAGAAATCTGATACTCTGAAACATTCACCTAATATTACTAGTTTAGCCGTTGGAGCCAAGCAGAAAAAAAATCTAAGACCTCCCTTCAAAAGAATGAAGGTATCTACCACATCCACCTCCCCCAGGTGTTCTATTCTCCAGGCTAAACATTTCCACTCCTTCAACTGACCATCATATGAAATGATATATTGATAATATCTTCTCCTTCAGCTATATGTCATTATCTGTGTGTGGTTTTCATCCATTCTGTTTTCTTTGTATGGATGGTTAAACCAATCTCTTTCATCTTGTGAATTTACTGAGGAGGCTTCCTCTGTGTTCAGGCTCCATGAACTTTTGGCAATATCTTCTGTAAACAGGAGCATTAGAGAGCCTGAACATCAATTAGGAACATTTTCTTTTGTTTGGGCTTTACCCAGTATATCTTCACGATGTTGGTGAGAACCTGCGATAAACATAAAACTTTCTGTTTCACACCTCCTGGTGTTGCTTCACGCACAAAGTTATTTCGGTAGTTACTTCTGCCACGAAATCATGTATAATTTTTGACACCTTGCTTGAGGAGAGACTACTTCAAGTCTACGTTTTTCTGTACTTGGCCAAATGCTTTCTGAAAATCAATAAACAACAACCACAGAGGGAGCTTGTATTTTCTGTTCATGTCAGCTACAAGACCATAATTATGTGATCTAGAGCAAAAAAAAAACCTATCTGCAGAAGCCTGCCTATATTCCCTTCCTACGTTTTCATCAAAAACACTCGCATTTCCTGCATAGATAATTCTTGATGGTTTCATTTATCAATAGGAATAATATTAGTTATTATTAGTGACAAAAAACTGCAGCCAGGTGACATAGTGGGTAGATCCCTATATCTGAAATCAAGAAGTTTTTAAGTTCGAATCTCACTGCAGACACTTAGTAGCTCTTTCTTTGCCTTACTTTCCTCATCTGTAAGGAGATGATAATAGCATCTACCTCCCAGAGTTGTTTTGAAACTTCAATGATATAATAATTGTGAAGTGCTTAACCCAGTGACACTATATAAATGTCACTGTCATTGTTATTATAAAATGGGGACGAAAATGATAGCACCAACCTCCAAGGGTTGTTTTGAAACTTAAAGGAGTTAATAATTCTAAGGTACTTAGCACAGTGCCTTGCACTTAGTAGGTGCTATATAAATGTTATTTTTATAACATAAGGATCATAGTAGCACTTACTTCCCAAGGTTATTTTAAGGATCAAACAACATAATCATTCTAACATGCTTAGCATAGTTCTTGATACATAGTAGGTGCTGTATAAACATTGTAGTTATTATTATAAAATGGGTTAATAGTAACACTTACTTCCCAGGATTCTTATAAAGATACAATATATCTTATAAAGATACAATAGCATAACATTGGTAAAGTACTTCATACAAGGTCTGGCGCATAGTAGGTGCTATATAAATGTTATGAAATAGGGGTAATAACATTTATAAAACACAGTATAAAGCCTTGCACATAGTAGGAGCTATATATTATTATTATATTATATAATTATATATTATATATGTATTTTATTATTATAAAATAGAGATAGAGTAGCACTTACTTCCCAGGTTATCATGAGAATTAAATGAGATTATAATTGTAAAGTGCTTAGCACAGTGCTTGGTAGTGGTAGGCACTGTATAAATATTTTTATTATCTTAAAATGGAGATAAAGCACCTAGTTCTCAGGGTTGTTGTGAGGATAAGATGAGGTCATATTTGTAAAGCACTTTGCAAACCTTAAAGCCCTATAGAAATGCTATTTATTATAAGTGATATTCACATAGAGCTTTAAAGTTGTCAAAGCATTTTGTGTAATCTAATCTCATTTGAGCATCTACTTTATTTTTCTGGCTGCTGATCTGGGGCCCTTGCTAATTAAATTGGTTAAGAGTGGCCTCTGGTTGTGAATTTCACTGAGGAAACTCAGCTGTGTGACTTTGTCTTCAGTTGAGATAACATATGAGATAAAATATGTGAGAAGGGTCATCTTTCTAGTGAGCTGAAATCAGCATCCGGGGACTTCTAGCTTTTGGTTCTGGTTAATGCTGTCTGGGATTAAACAGAAAAAGTTGGTCAGTAATCATTCATTTGTACCATGCACTGTGCTAAGTCCTGAGGTTACAAAATAAAAAATAAAACCAAGTCCCTGCCCTCAAAGAGATCAATGTCTACTGGAGAGCAAACATGCAAATAATATAGACAGTATAAGTGGGAGAGAATCAGCAGAGAGAAGGTCCTAGCATTAAGAGGAATCGTGAAAGTCTTCCTGTAGGAGATGGGATTTTAGCTGGGACCTGGCTTCTTCTACAACAGTTATTATGTCCTGTATCAGCCATTTTGATTGTATCCAACTTTACGTAACCCATTTGGGGATTTCTTGGCAAAGATACTGGAGTGTTTGCCATTTCCTTGTCCAGCTTTTTTTTTTTTTGAGACAATTGGGGTGAAATGACTTGCCCACACAGGTCACACATCTAGTGTCTGAGGTCACATTTGAACTCAGGTCCTCCTGTCTCCAGGGCCACTGTGCCACCTAGCTGCTTATATACTTTTTTAAAAAGCAGGCTTCATAATAGGGACTCTTAGTTTCATACACAATTCTTTTTTTCTATTCTATTTTGTAAATGGAAATTTCTTTTTTGATATTGGTTAAATTTAGAATAAAATTTTAGTTTATTTTTAAAACAATAATATTATTAGGTAGTCTAAGATGGAAAAGGAGATGAATTTACAAAACATGCTAAGTACCCCAAAAGAAATTTCTTTTCAAAGGCTAAGTCTATTTTCAAGGTAGGCATAACAAGGGAGGAAGTAAGTCTGCTTACTCCAGGTGGATTGGACAAAGGTAATGGTGAGCAGCCCTTCTCAACTCCATCTTCCCCATCAAGGAAAATGTCCTTCAGACCGAAAAGATCAGAACACAAATAGGGAGGAGTAAATGAAAGCCCGAGATTAGTGAGTAGATAGCAGAGGAGCACATGGCTGCTTTGACTAAGGTCAGATTTCCTAGCTTGGAAGAATTCCACCAAAGATGGCAGAAAGGACTGGCCGGTTGGGAGCTTGGAGGGCTGGAGGAAGGCAGGAAGATAGAGACAATATTTAAGACCAGAGATTGAGAGATTTTGCCTGGATCCTCGAAAAGAGCAAGAAGATGCCTCCATTCAATAGTCAGATGATGCCAGAATCAGTACAAAGCAGAATTCTGGGCGGGGTGGATCATGTCCCTAGATCTTGTGAGCATCAAGGCAGGGAAGGAGGTGGCTATTATAACAAGGTGACTAGATCAAGCAGTGTTATCCACTCCAGAGCTTCTTGTGTGACTGTACCCAAAACTATTGATAAATTGGTTGATCTCATTCTCAAAAGAGGTCTTTAGTGACGAGCTCCAAGGCTTTGTTCCCAGCCCCAATGTCTTCTACATTTTATCAATAAATTCATCAAAGACATAAAAGGAACTCTTTGCATATGAAGTAGAGCTAGGAGGGATAACTGAAAGAGTCAATGACAGTTGAGATCCCAAAGATTTCAGCAGGTTTCATCTAAGGTGAAATTTTATAGAGATAAATTTAATTACCATATTTAGGTTTTAAAAATCCCTGTTACAAGATAGATCAGACTTGATGGTTGTGTAAAAACTTCTATGGATTCTTGTAGCCCGCAAGCTCATTACAAGTCGGCAGTAAGACTTGACAATCAGAATAACTAATGCCGTCCTAAAATACGTTAAGATCAGAATGGAGGCATCAGGGTGGCTCAGTGGATAGAGCATTGGGCTTAGAGTCAGGAGGACCTGAGTTCAAATGTGACCTCAGATACTTAGTAGCTATGTGATCCTGGGCAAAGTCACTTTACCCTGTTTGCTTCAGTTTCCTCATCTGTCAAATGAGCTGGAGAAGGAAATGGCAAAGCACTCTAGTATCTCTGCCAAGAAAGCCCTAAATGAGGTCACAGAGAGTCAGACACACCTGAAACAACTGAATGACTAATAAATATGTAGACTCGCACTGGGTATAGGGACGAGCTTACAAAAACATCTTAAAATAGTTTTAGTTTTCAAAAGGTTTGAAAACTCTGGTTGAGTGAGGTCAGTCCCACTCTCCAGACTGCAGTGATTAGCCTCTTCTGTGGACTTATGGTCACAAGCTCATAACGTCAATAATAGTAGTAAGTAGTATTTCTATTTGCAAAGGGCTGTGCAGATATCTATTTTGATCCTTATACCAATGCTGGGCAGTAGGTGAGTTTATTACCCCCATTTTAACTGATGGAGAAACTGAGGCAGACAGAAGTTAAATGACTTGCCCAGGGACATACAGCTAGTAAGTGTAAGAAGGTGATTTGAATGCAGACCTTCCTGACTCCAGGGTCACTCCCTGATAACAGAGTCTGTGAAGGGAGAAGGCAGTGTAGGATGGAGCTATTATAGAAGACTCCTGTAGGAAGTGGGACTCCTTGTGTGACCTTTTCTCAATTCTGGGCCT
>CM053770.1:280961598-281042305 GCA_028658325.1 Potorous gilbertii | reverse complement strand
TCAGGGGGTACCTCTTGCCAAACCTACCCCGTCCAACTCCAGAACAAATAATCCAAGAAAGAAATGACACAAAAATATGTAGGGCAACCCAGCTGTGTCCTTTTTATCAAAATGGGTACAGGATGACTCTCTGCTCCCTTCTCCTAGCAACCTTGCCCATCATCCTCATGGCTAGGTGCATCTTGGGTCAGTGGGCCATAGGGCTACCCAAGAAGGCATTATTGATAGGGAGGGGATTAGTGCCAATGGTAGGACACAGCAATGGATTACAGCAATGGAGCTCCCCACCTTCACTCCTTCCCTGGAACCTTGATAGGAAACCTATTATGTGTATTCATGAGAAATACCGAGACTTCTCACTCTAATAAGAGCTAACTTTCCCATGAAGGTTTAAGGTTTATAAAGTGTTCTACATATATCACATCATTCATTGCTCACAAAAGTCCTGTGAGGTAGGTGCTGTTATTATTCCAATTTTACAATCAAGGAAACTGAGGCACAGATTAAAGGATTTTCCCAGGGCTGCTCAGCTCAAAACTGCCTGAGATAAGATTTGAAGTCAGGTTTTTCTGAGTCTAATTCTAATGCTCTGTCTGCTGTACCAACTAACTTTGTATTGCTGATCACTCCCAGGATAGACTTAGATCTTTTGCTATCACTGATGGAGGCTGGCTTCCTCAAGGAAAACAGGGCACAGTCTCCCAGTTTCATTCCCTCCCCTTTCTGTCCCCAAGCAGGCATGTACCATGCACCCACACACACACACCCACACACCATTTTGAGCTTTTCTAAACGTTTTTTCCTGCTTTTAACAACTGGAAAATAGATCGTGTAAAAATAACCAGAAAGACAAAGGTAAGGAATAATAGGCAATCTTCAAAACCATTTCCTCATATCCATCCTGGTTTTCACTGGGCTGAGATCTGCCTCATCTTTCTTTCCTCCTTTCTGGGCCCCTCTCTTATAGACAACCAAATTTGGTGTCAAGGAGACCTGGATTCAAATCCTATCTCTGCCATGTATTAGCTTTGTGACTCTGGCTGAACACATCACATTCCGTTTTGGAGCCTTTGTTTACTGATCTGTAAAATGAGGGGCTTGGATTCCAGGGCTTCTGAGGTGCCTTCCAGCTCTCAGGCTGTCCTTTGATTGTACAAGCCAACCCTGCCCATCACCCTTGCCTCTCCTGTCTCCTAGTGGCTGGTGTTTCTGGGCCTCCCCTAGTGGATTCTCTTTCCTTTCTTTCAACAATTGAGGGGCAGTAGGTAAAGAGGAGTGGCTTGCGTTGACATTATGTATCCCTGGACAAGTCCTTGCTCTGCCACATGCTATCTGTTTGACCTTGGGTCATTTATTACATTTCTTTATAGGCTTCTGTTCCCTCTTCTTTAAATGGGGGAGGCGGGGAGGCTGGGCTTCATGGCCCCCAAGGTGCCTTACAGCTTCGGATTCATGGTACGCTGAGCCTGCAAGACTGAAATGCTTCCCTGAAAAAAGTCAGTCCCTTGTAGAAGAACATCTTCCACCAGAAAGATGAGGACTAGTTTAACTGAAACTTTGACCCCCAACCATTAGTACAGGAATAGAACTGGAGGGGAGAGTGGAACCCTTCCTGAGTTCAAATCTCCCCACAGGCACAAACCCTAAGCAAATTCTTCAACCTCTCTGTGCTCCAGTTTCCTCCACTGTAAAATTGGGGTAATAGCAGCACCTCCTTCATAGTGTTTTTGTGAGGAACAAATGAGATCTTGTATTCAGGGCACTTTCCTTCCTGAGAGGGGGAAACTAAACAGCTTGTTTATTCTACCTGGGGAATGGGATATCTTTCAGATGGCATTGGTGACGTCATACGGCATCTACGGAAGCAAGTGGAGACACTTTTCAACACACGATATGGTAAGACATTTCAAGACTGTGAGGAGAAGGGTGGAGGAGCATTCTCAATCACCAGCCATTCCATTTTTAGACTGGCCTATGTCAGGGTCCCTGCTGACTCTCAGGGTGCCAGGATCTCTGTAGTTTCTCTCAAGAGAATGGAAAAGGGCTTGGCAAAGTGACAGCAATCCATTAATAAGCACTTAGACCCAGCAAAACTGAGTATAATGCTTCAAGGGAATAAAATGGTAATTCAGTGATATAGAGGACTTTCAAGCATTCATGATGAAAAGACCAGAACTGAAAAGAAAATTTGACTTTCAAACACAACAATCAAGAGAAGCATGAAAAGATAAACAGGAAAGAGAAATCATGAAAGACTTTCTAACGCTGAACTGTTTACATTCCTACATGGAAAGATAATATTTGTAACTCTTGAGACTTTTCTTAGTATTTGGGTAGGTGGCGGGATTACAAACACACACACACACACACACACATACACACACACACACATAGAGACAGAGAGTACAAGTTGAGTTGAATCAGAAGAGATAATATCCATAAAAAATAAAATAATAAACACTTAGTAAGCACCTACTATATGCCAAGCTCTGAGAATACAAAAAATAGGTAAAAGGTAGTTCCAGCCCTCAAGGAGGTCACCATCCCGTGGGGGATGACAGTGGTCACTGACTTTGTAATACAGTTGTCATTGTCTAACCCTTCAGGGTTCTGCAAATCAATTAAGTGCGTATTGTGCGCCTAAGCATTATGGACACAAAGAAAAACAAGGATAGTCGCTTCCCTCAAGAAGCTTATATTTAAACAAGAGAGACAAATATAATTTACTAGATACATTCAAGATCTATGAAGAAGAGATGAAAGATAATTTTAGAAGGGAAAGCATTAGCCCCCATTCTCTCTATCAAAGACTTCAGGCTAAAGCACAATATAACTTTCCACAAAATGTACCCTACACAATAGTACATAAATATAGACATGAGAAAAGAGGTAACTAGTATCTCATGCTTTACCATACAGAAATTGTCTTTTCTCTCAATCAATCAGTAAATATTTATGTGTGTCAGTCACTATGCTAAGCTCTGGGCTTTCAAAAAGAGGCAAAAGACAGTCCCTACCCTCAGGAAACTTCTGATCTAATGAAGAAGGCAACATGTGAACAAATACATACAAAGCAAGCAGTGTACTGGATAGATGAGAGATAATTAGCAGAAGAGTTGGAGAAGCCTTCCTGGACAAGGTGGGATTTTCATATAAAGGAATCCAGGGAGATCAAAGTCAGGGAGCAGAAAAAGGGGAGAGACAATTCTCCTATCAGCCCTTCAGCCACAGAATGAGGGCCAGCTCAGGAGCACTGTGAGGCCTGGACTCTCTCTGCTTTCTGTTACCTAGAGGTAGCCTCAGGTACCCCCATTAAGAGCTCTCACCCACCTCCCAGACTGTTAATCCCCTGGAGGCTCTGCTGTACTCATGAGAATCCTTTCCCTTTCAGCGAAAGCCATTGGCATTTCCGAGCCTGTCAAAGTCCCCTACTCCAAATTCCTGATGTACCCAGAGGAACTTTTTGTCGTGGGCCTGCCCGAGGGCATCTCACTTCGTAGGCCTAATTGCTTCGGAATTGCCAAGCTCCGGAAAATCCTGGAGGCCAGCAGTAGCATCCACTTTGTCATTAAAAGGTAAGGAAGGATCGAACCTTATGAAACCAAGCCTTCTGGGCTTGGGACCAACGGATGTTGACCAAGTTTTGGGAGGTGCTGACGTTGGGACCTTCAGTGGTCATGAACAAAGTTAAAGGTGGTAGATAGAGAGCTAGTGTCCAAGTCAGGAAGACATGAGTTCAGATCCTGCCTCTGATGTATCATTCATCCGAAAAAGGGGGTGGGTGGGAATAAAGAATAACTCTAATGCTAAATTGGCTACAACTAAATTAGAACTATGGGCTTTCAGGAGGAGGGGCAGCCATTATGACATTGTTAAAAAAAAATACTACTTGGGCTTATATTTGAATCAAGATGGCAGCTGGACCCATGTGCAGCTGGTATTTGGACTGATGGAGAATGGAACAAACCATGGGCAAGAGTGATATGATGGGGAAAATCTGGGGCCTGGAAGAATTCTAGGCCAACCTAACTCTGCCACTAACTCACTGTGTGACCTTGAACCAGTCACTTAATCTCTATCATATTTCTGTAAAATGGAAAAAATAATCCTGCCTCATTGGGGCTGTCAGGAACAGGAGTGAAAACACTTTGTGAGGCACATAATGCAACAGGTATCACAGTAACATAATAATCTGACTTTAGCTTCACTTGAAAAGATGATGACAATTCTGGTCAACTATCCGGAAAATGGATACTCTGGTTGGTTTTTCTAGAAGAGAGAGCAGTGGGTATTGAGATGGCTACATTCTGTTATTGGTTCACATGAGCCAGTTTGTTGGGGGCAGAATTAGGAGTCCATCAATGACCAATGGTAAGATCCGTCTGGAGCCAGGGTTGGGGTCAGTATGTGATAAGGGTTAAAAGTCATCCTCTACTCAGGATTAGGGCTCAGCCTCTGGTAAGGGTTAGGCTGGACTCAAGGCTCATTCTCTAGTCTTGGGTGAAGATTAGGTCTGAGTTTGACTGGGCTCAGGACTCAGTCTCTGGCCAGACTCAGAGCTTAGTCTGTAGTACCATGAATTCAGTCTGAGTATTTAGGGCCAAGCCTCTGATGGGAGATAATTAGCAGAAGACCTGGGGAAGCTTTCCTGGACAAGGTAGGTTACAGTTCAGACCATGGCTAGGGAACAGTTCATAGAGTTGCATGTTACTACTACAAATCCCCTGCCCCAGAGGATCCCTTGGAGTCCTCCCCTCAAAATCCACAGTCCTTTGAAACAGGCCAAATGGGACCCACCAGGGCAAAGGAGCTGAAGTCCCTATCCAAGCACAAACATTGGAGTTCCTACCTGGACAGGGGAAAAGTGACTTTTTCTGGAAAGCTGCTCACAGCCTCCTTGTCCAGCTCTGATGAGTTTAACATCACACACACATGCACACATGTACGCACACATGCATGCACACGTGTGTGCACATACATCCTCACACACACACACCCAGGGCTTAAGCACAGGAGGCCATGGCTACGTGATCATCTGGTTTGTGTTTGTTTCTGAACTAAATAATCTCCAAATAAAATGGATATTTCTGATTATATAGCTAAAAAGAAAAAGAATTGTAGTGAAGTTACACAAATCTATTATATACAGTTGGCTTTTAAATATATAAAATATATATATTTCTGTTACACACAAATTTAATAATAGAATGCTTCACAAATTATGTATTCTATATTATACAATATATTATATAAAATTAATTTTATATCATAAATACTGTTGCCTAATAATTTGATTTCTATATAATTGAAATACAGAATAAATTTCAATCTATAGCTTTCAAAGCTATCCTGCTCATCTGTTTTGTAGCCTTTCTTTTCTGCATTTTTTAAGAGTCTTAATGATTTTTTTACTCTCTCTCTTTTTTTTTAACTGCCCCATCCCTACCCTCCTATGCCCTACCCTGTACACACACATTGGGTAGAAAACCGTAAAACAAAAACCTTTAACACGTGTTCTCATAGAATCAAATTCCCACGTTGCCTGTGCCTGAAAATGTCATTCTCATTCTGCATCATGAGTCCATCAGGATTGGGTAGCAGGTTTCATTATCATCAATATCCTGGGATCATGATTGGCCATTGTATGAGTTGGAGCAGCTAGGTGGTACCATGGACAGAGCTGTAGGCCTGGAATCAGAAAAACCCGAGTTCAAATTCACTCTCAGATATTTACTAGCTTATAAAAGGCCTTTCTGGAACCTCCTTCCCCACTCCTACGCCAAAACTCCTTGTATTTATTCATATACTCATGTTGTCTCCCCATGTAGAACGTAAGCCCCTTCAGGGCAGGGACTATTTCATTTGCCTCATTAAACATCCCCAGCACTAGAACAAAGCCTGGCACTTAGTAGGTGCTGGTTCATTGTCAACAAGCACTTATTAATTGCTGAGGAAACAAAAACCAAAGATGGGCCCTGCCCTCAGAACACTATGGCCAAACCAGATCTATCCCAGGATCAATCGGAGATCGCCTCAGAGGGAAAGTGCTATTGGATTGGGGAGGAAGAGATTGAAAGAGATGAAATGTTGATGAGTGAAGTGATTTTTGGTCTTTTTGTTTGCTGATGCTTTGTATCAGTTAAACTCTTAATACCTTTGAAGCCCGGGGAAAACAGGGGCTCCATCTTATATAAACTTTACATTTTCTAGGCCCTGAACATCACAGATGTTTAACCATTATTGACTGAATTGAACTTAGACTAATCTGGGTTTGGTTTTATCCATCAGATGTCTTGAAGAGTAATGGTTTGGCTCCATTAAAAGCCAAATCACACTGCGTCATTTGCACAGAGAGAAAAAAGCCCCCAAAGGGAAGCTGGAACAGCAGTAGAGAGAGAGGAATAACCCAGCACCTCCATGTTGTTTTTCAGGCATGTCCAGACTGTCCGTGACCTGATTTTCTCACCTGAGACATAATCCCATGTTCAGAAAGCTTTTGTTCCCCAAGTAGACTGTGAGCTCCCTGAGAGCAGGGAGCTGCCCTTTTAGGCCTTTTGAGGAGTCTTCCTCAGTCCCTCTGAATGAACCTGAACCCTTTGGAACTATAGAATGCTAGAGGTGAAAGGATCCTTAGAGACCCCTGCATTTTACAAAAGGGACTTAGGCCTAGCGAAAGACACACAGTAATTCACCGGCCAAGTCAGGACCAGAAGACACAAGGCCGCAATCCTACTTCTGTTCTTTTTCCCTATGCCATACTGCCTTCAGTCTGAGAATTGCCTCGGATGGAGGCTATGGGGAGAGGTGAGGAGTGGGGTGTGTGCTGGGCCCAGTCATCTCTAATGGTCTGGTTTGCGATGTTTTACAGACCTGAGCTCCTTGCTGAAGGAATCAAAGACGCAGCCACTGACAGCCCTAGGACCCTAGGTAGGATTTTGAACCTGGAAAATAGCAAAGATGTCAAATAATAAGACAAAAGGTCTCTACATCCTGTTTTCAGACCAGATCCTCTTAGGATCTGATTCCTGTACATCTTCCCTCTCTTACCCTTCCCTCTCCAGAGCTCTCCCCACTTTGTCTCTCTCTGTGGCCAACTTCTCCCAGCAGCCCCCACTATCCCTCCTCCTCTGTTGCTTCCCTCTGCTCCTCTCTTTCTTCCCTTTCTTTGTCCTCTCCTCCCGTCATCTGTCTTTCCATTCAAAGGCATGTTTTGTCTTCATTATCTTTCTCATGTGTATCTTCCATTTATACCCCTAGAGAGAGATTCTGGGGACTCCCTGGTAGACGAGACTATAAAAAGACAAGGGTTTCAAGGTAAGAGGGGAAAGAGCATTGGGGTCTTTACAAGTCTCAAAATGCATTGTTGTGTTGGTCTGGCGCCTTGGGGCTGGGGGAAGGTTGCCTGTGTCAGTGCAGTCATCAGCCTAAGGGTTAGGCTTAAGTACGGCTGTGTGATGGACGGCTGAAGGAAAGGGTCCTGCCAGAGGGATCCATGGCATGACAGGAGGTGAAGAATTCTGCTGTGATGGAAGGAGGAATCACTTTATCATAAGTGGACTTGGATTCAAATCCCACCTATGCTGCTATGTGACCTGGAGCCAAAGTCATGGAACCTCCCTGGGCCTTAGTCTCCTCATCTGTAAAATGGGGTGCTTGGATTACATGGTCTCCCAGGTTCCCTCCAACTCTTAAGTCTATGATCTTACCAACTTCTGGCCCTGCCATTAACAACCTAGTGACCTTGGTTAAGTCATGTTATTTCTCTGAGCCTCAGGTTTTTCCCTTATACTATGAGGAGTTTACACTAGGTGACCTCTTTCTGTTCCTGATCTAAATCAATGTTCTTGCAAAGTCCCCCTTAATCCGATGGCCATCTTCAAGTATTTTAAAAGCTGGAATGTGGGAACGTAGTGAGATTTTTCTGCTTGTGAATACTGGGTTATTGTCATGAGCAATTCTGGCCCTAAAGAAAGGAGGTGAGAGGAGTGGAATGAATGAATGAGAAAGTAATTTGTAAATTACCTCTCTTTAGGCAGGGCAGATCATCAGCATTACAGCAAATGTCAAAATTAGTCTCAAATTTAGAAGAAAGAGTAAATATAGGATGAAGTCATTGCATGCAAATTACAATAACTCTATCCTGACAAGATTTGAACAAGAATTTGATGCTGAAAAATGGGTAAAGAAAAAAATATTGACACCAACTACTATCCTTTTCTACCAAAAACTTAACTAATATAAAGCAATTGCCACAAGGAAGAGTCCAAAGGAACCTAGAAACTGCCTCAATCAGAAAACATTTAATTTTGGCGAAACAGAGAGGTGAAGCAGCCAACAGGGATGCCTATTTAGAATAGAAGTTTATTTGCAAAATGTTAAGGAGGCAGAATAGAAGGTCATGAACTGTATTGCCTCATGAAGCAAAGGAAGTGCTGAGACAGACAATGAGTCTGCAGAAATATTGACATGAGACTAGCCTAAGCCAGATCATCTCATGATTATTTATAGATGAAATTACAATGAGGGCGGTAAACAAAAATCAGTCAATGAACACACACACATATTACATATATAAACACATACAATGTGTCTGGCACCATGTTAAGTACTTTATAAATATTATATCATTTGATCCTCAAAACAACCTTAGGAGGTAAGGGCTATAATCCCCATTTTACAGATGAGGAAATAGAGGTTAAGTGACATGCCCAGGGTCAAACAGTTAGTAAGGCTAGACTTTAACTCAAGTCTTCCTAACTCCAGACCCTGTCATTGTGCTGTGAGGCATATAGGGATAGGAAAGGGGAAAGCCCCTGCCCTCAGAGAGTTTATGGCCATTGTAAGAGACAAGACTACAGTCATAAGTTCCTAGATTTGTCCTGGAAGGGACCTTAGAAGTCACTGATTCCAAGTCCCTCATTTTGCAGAGGAGGAAGCTTAGTTCTAGAGAAGTTAAATAAGTAACACAGGGTCACACGGCTGATGTCCCGAGTGAAATTCAAATCTGGATCTTCCTGATTTCAGTCCTATCCACTCACCCTGGAGGTGATGCACTTGAGGTCTTCCCTTGGCACAAAACTCCGTAGTGCATTCCAAACCAGATTAAAATGAAATTGGGAAATGTTTATCATTAATAAATACAAATATAACATAAAATTTTTTTTTGTTTTCTAACTTAATATGCAGCATAATATAAACAATTTTTTTTTCTAACTTAATATGCAGCTCACAGGAATCTGGTTTTATTTAAATTTGCCACCACTCTGTCACACTACACTTTATATACCTAAAACAACAGAGAATAATGATGTGTCAAAACTGTACCCAGTGAGGAGAAAGGGCCATGTAGGCTCCAATAACTAGGGAAAAGGTTATGGACTGAATTCAAGTACCACCTCCTCCATGAAGCCATCCTTGAACATGCCAACCTATATTGCTCACTCCCATCCCTGACCACTTTTAATCCTATGGGTGCTATACGTTACCTACCTACCCGTCAATCAGTCAATCAAACATTAAGCACCTCCTGTGTACCAGGACTGTGTTAGGTCCAAGGAGTATAAGACTAAAGGCCAAGCAATCAATCCCTGCCCTCATGGAGCGTAGGGAAGTCTTGGATATACATGAGACATACAAAGTGATACAAAGTAACTTCGTTTAATTCATGATTTGTTGTGTGATGCTGAATTTTGTATCATTATCTCATTTGGGTCTTCTCCACCAACTAGTGTGTCGATCCAGTGTCTTAGGGCTATACCCCGCCTATATATAGTGCCTAGCTCAATGGACCTACCTGAAGTTGCCCCTAGAAGTCATTGAGTCCATGCCCCTGTCTTTGTGCAGGAAAGCACTGTGACTTTTCAGACTTTCACTTCCCAGGCAGTTAGTTATCCAGCCCTTGCTTCTCTCCCCAGAATTCACTTGGCATTTGTCATGTCAGGCAGCAGGTGTGGAGACCAAAATGCTCAGGCTGCATTTTCACTTCTCTCTACTGCTGATCTAATAAAAATGATCCCTTGAGTGTGAGTGATGAGGGAGAGGAGGCTCACATCCCTCTTCTTTGTGTATCTTTCCCTCTGGGGCTCATTTATTCGTCTGGGTCCATCCAAATGCCAGGAACATTCCTTTCCTTTTGGATTTGCGACTGCTTTAGCATTGTCGAGCCTTCTTAAGGAAAAGCGTGTTCTCTGTTTAGACACTCTTTTTGAAGGGCTTTGGATGGCCCACTCCAGAGATCCGTTAATTGCCAGATAAGGAGTTTCTTATAATTAGAAAATCATATTACTTAAAAGTCACCAAGTGCCTTTTAATTCAACAGCCCAAATCCATAATCATCTCTTTCCTTTGCAGAAAATTATGATGCTAGGCTCTCACGGATAGACATCGCAAACACACTGAGAGAACAAGTCCAGGATCTGTTCAATAAAAAATATGGTGAGTCTTTGTTGGGAGAGGGGCCTGTGGAGGGGGAGGGGGCATGGGGAGGTGAAGGAATGCCCCTTGTCCACTCCATGTCACCATCTTCATCCCTTAATGACTTTGTTGCCTCCTGAGAAAGAGGGTCAGTTACCAGTCAGTGTCCTTTATTTCAGGAAGAGGATAAGGAAAACCTCACAGATAAGACAATGTTCCCTTAAAGACCAAATAAGTCATTAAATCTGTAAACTTATATTAACCTCTTATTGAAGGAAGAAGGAAGGAAAGAAAGAAGGGAGGGAGAGGAAGGAAGGAAGGAAGGAAGGGAGGGAAGGAAAGAAGGAAGCAAGGCATTCAAATATATTTGGGATACTTATAAAAGCAAAGATAATCCTGCCCTCAGGAGCTTATTCTAATGGGACAGGACAGCATATATTCAAGAATGGTGACCACAGTGACTTAGAATCACAGCGGAGGAGAGTTTTCTTGGCAGAGATACTGGAGTGGTTTCTCATTTTCTACTCCAGCTCATTCTACAAATGAGGAAACTGAGGCAAACAGGGTTAAGTGATTTGCCAAGGGTCACACAGCTATTAAGTATCTGAGGCTAGTTTTGAATTCAGGTCCTCCTGACTTCAAGAACCATCTAGCTCAACCCCTTTATTTTATAAAGGAGGAAACTGAGGCCCAGAGAGAAGTGACTTGACCAAACTCGTACAGATAAGAAATGAAAGAGCTAGGATTTGAACCCAGGTCCTTTGACTCCAGGCCTAGGGTCCTTTCCACTGTTCAGATGGTGTTTTGTTTCTCTGCCTTTCTGGATACTTGCCTCTTATGTCTTCTGCCCTATATAACTTCCTGTTTCCAACTTGGTCTCTGATCCTTCCCTTTATAGTATTTGTGGCATCAGCAAGGCAGGACACTGGCCTGCAGCACAGGCGCTTTAGTCAACATCTGGTACCCACCTTATCTTGTCCCAGAAACGCCCCTGAGAATCCAGACACACAAGAGATGCTCCCTCTGGACTTCTTTAGCTCCTGCCTCCCTGACTTGTTGTAAAGATCAAGTGAGATAGTATCTGGAAAGCACTGAGTGCAGTGCCCAGCACATAGTAGGTGTTTCACAAAAAGATGTTCCCTTCCTTTTCCTCCTGCTGTGCTCAGCTCTGATGTTTGTGGTGCTAGGACCATGCATATTCACATAGGCTCCTTCCTGCTAATCCGTATGCACCTATGTGTCCCTATCCACACACACACACACACACACAAACCCACGCACGCACACACTACACACAAGCTTCTTGAGGGCAGGGACTTTTTCACTCTTGTCTTTGTATCCCCAGCACCTAACCCATACAGGTGCTTGTTTATTGTTGGACTGACTGCTTTAATAAATATGTTTGAGGCCTCAGAATCAGGAGGATGGAGGTGCAAGTCTGACTTTCGGCACACTTGGGCTGTGTGACTCGACAAGTCAGTTGACCTGTCAAGGCCCCAGGAAATACTTCAGGACTCTTAATTTGTAGGGTCCAGTTCTGTTCTGCATTGGGACAAGGAGCTTACTCATCAAGTTTCTCCTCCATTGATGAAATCAAAGGGTTGGCCTATAACCAGCACTAGTGGAATGGATTGGGTTGGATTGGGTTAGATGGATTCTATGAAACTCAAGTGTGTTTTCTCCTTGGTCTTCCAGGGGAAGCCCTGGGTATCAAGTACCCTGTCCAAGTCCCCTACAAGCGGATCAAGAGTAACCCTGGCTCTGTTATTATTGAGGGACTCCCCCCTGGTATTCCCTTCCGGAAACCCTGTACTTTCGGTTCCCAGAACTTGGAGAGGATACTTGCGGTGGCTGACAAAATCAAGTTCACAGTTACCAGGTACCTCCTCTTACAAGGGAGGGGGTAGGGAAAGGGTGGGCTGGGGTGAGGGAGGGCTATGGAGGGAGGCCACCAAAAGGAGAAGGAAACCATTCCTACCCAGCTATGCTGAGACATGCCAGGAACCAGCTCGGGGCTTATCCTTGGAACATCAAGTTCCAGCCCCAACCAGAGCAGATGATGTGCACACACTCCTCCATCAATGTTATCTTCCATCCTATTGGGTAACCCCCATGAAATGGCAGTTCCCAATTTATCAGAGAGACAAATGAACCGTGAAAGACAGAATCTCTGATCCCCTCTCTCCCTCCCTCTCAATGCATCCTCCATTAAAGGCTCAGAACCATGATATAAATATCAGGGGAAGAGAAGAGGGAGGACAGAGAGATGGCTTCTTGGATCAACCCCCAGGGAGGGCCTGCTTCCAAGAAGTTTCATGTTTCCCTTTTAAATATTTTAGCATTCGTAGAAAATACTGCAGAAGGTCCATTGAATCTCCCCAATCCTGTCCCCTTTACCCAAACAGTTTACTATCGGGGTTTGTGTTCTGTTTTATGTATGTACTCTAATGTTTCATTTTTTGTTTCTTTTTCAGGCCTTTCCAAGGACTTATCCCCAAACCGGGTAAGAGCTCCCAGTCAATCAATAAGTATTTTATTCAGTGCTTACTAAGTTCTAGGTACCAGGGAGACAAAACTCAAAAGCATCTTCTGCCCTCAAGGAGCTCATGTTCTAATGTGGGAGAATACATGTAAATATAGACATGCAGTCAAGATATCTACAGATTAGGTAGAAGGCAATCTGAGAGGGGAGGGCCCTGGCAACTGGAAGGCCTAAGAGGACCTCCTCAAGGACCCTACCCATGCCTCTGACTCTGTTTTTTCTTGAAGAATTGACCAAGCCTTCAGGATTTTAGAGGAATACCAAGCAATATTGGTGGGCCTTTTTTCATGCCAAGGGTCAAAGGTCCAGTTTGTGGATTGTTTCCCCTCCTCCTAGATAGCCTCCTTCAGGCCTTCTCCCCCAACCTAGACATCTCCCCTCAGTGGGACAGAGAGGAAATGCAGATCTCAAGTGGGTTTGAGGGACCCTGGGTGAAAGATCTGGCTGCCCAGGCAGCTGCTCTGTGACCAGTTGAGATTCTGTGACTGGGAAGGTTCCAGATTGAATCTGGGACAAGTCAAGATTAGAATGTTTCTGAAAGGTTTGCAGCTTTCTTGCTTCTAGGCATGTGATGTAGCCTTTAGCTGCCCACAAAGTGTTGCCAGGTGGGGGTCCTATTTGAATGTACAGATAAGACTCATTTGCAATATTATTGACAATTTCAGAGGCAATGTAGGAAGGCTGGGAGGCCCCAACACAGCCCTTGCCCCAGATGTTCCCCAGATGTGATGTGGTGGTTAGTGGTTATCTGACTATATGGGAAAAAGCCCCTCAAGTCCCAGATAATACTTTACCATCCTCAGTACAGAAGGACATCAAAAATATCCCACTGGGTTGACCCGAGTGGTCCATGCAGCTCTTGGATCTGTCTCTGATAGGGCAAGAGATGGTTTGGGAGAGGTCAGGATGGTGGGTATCCCTGCCATGGACATCTTCCACCCTCTCTAGAGTGTGTTCATGCTGTTTAGTCACTCTTCTCTCCACAGCAAAGGTATAAAGTTCTTCTTCAAGGCCTCTATTCTAACCTCCTTATGCCCCACCCTTTATTGAAAACCAAGACTTAGAAGGGAAGTGACTTGCCCAGCATCACCGAACTCCTAAGTCTGAGGCAGGATCTGAACTCAAGTCCCACTGACTCTGAAGCTGGAGCTCAGAGTTGGGTGTGATATAGGATCAACTGGATTTAGGGTCAAAGGATGGTCCTGGGTTCAAATTCTGCCTCTGTCACTTATTCTTTGCTGTGGTTTTGGGCAAGTGATTTAACTTCCCTGAGCCTCTGTTTCCTCATCTAGAAAATCAAGGGGTTGTACTAGATGACTCTAAAGTCTCTCCAACTCTCCTGTTACACTTACGTAGACTGGCTTTGGAAGCAAATGTGTAAATGCAAACACAATTCATTGAAGAAAGTAAGAACAAAGAGCTAGGGGAAGAAAAGCCTTGGCGGGGTATGTGATGGAGGGGAAGAGGCACAGGTGGAAGAGAAAATAGAGATGTTCTGGCTGTAAATATATCTGTGTGTGTGTATGTGTGTGTGTGTATCTGTCTCTGTGTGAGTGTCTAACTGTGGGTTCTTCTGTGTGTATGTATGTTTATCTGTATGGGAATATGTATGTGCATGTATGATGTGTATACTATATGTGTCTGTATACGTGTATGTGTATCTGTGTCTGTGTGTCTGTGTTTGGGCTGTCCGTGTATGTTTGTGTAACCTTCTGTGTGTGCATACCTATATGTGAATGTCTGTATGTACCTATTTGTATGGATGTGAGAAAGTATGTGCATGGCTCTGTGTGTGTGTGTGTGTGTGTGTGCTTTTTCTCTCTATGTATCTGTGAAATGTGAAAAGTAAACATAACTCATTTTCCCCAGTTCCAACTCCATGAAGTCTGGATTAGGGAAGTCTTACTGTCTTGACATAAATGAGCCTAGAGAGAGGCTGTCTGCATGTTCTGACTCATCACTGTGCCCTGGCCCCATCCGGAAGAATCTGGGCTGTGCCCTCTCTCCAGTAGCTGCTGACTTGTGTAGGAGTGTCTGGGTGCCTGCCCCCCCAAGCCATGATGGCTTTGGGGAGTCCCTTCTGGTTGTCCTGGGAGCCAGCCCTATTCACAGACCTAGGCCACCCAGAAGACAGTGACGTAGGCAGCTTCCCAGGAGATGGCAGCGCTCACTGTGGGAGCCACAGTGCCCATCTGCAGGCAATATTTCAGTCTCTTCTGATGGTTAGGTAGCTGGTGGTACAGGGGATAGAGTGCCTGGTCTGGAGTCAGGAAGACCTGAGTTCAAATACAGCCTCAGAGACATACTAGCTGTGTGACTCTGGACAAGTCCCTCTATCTGCCTCAGTTTCTTCAACTGTAAAAGAAGAATAATCATGGTTCTTCCTTCTCAGGGTTGTTATCAGCATGAAATCAAATAATTGTGAAGCACTGAGCATAGTTCCTGGGACATAGTCACCCCATTTAAATGCTAACTATTTTTCTTATTACTGATATTTACCCTAATTTCATACCTAGAACCTGCATATTCTATAAGAAGGAAGAGAACACAGTCAGACTCTGTTTCCCACCAGATGGAATGGGAAGGGTTGTTGTAGTCTACTTCTAAGTAAAAGCCCTTGCACAGACTAAACAGAACCATGGTCCTCACCTTGAACCCATCAGTCCATATTTATCAGACACACCCAATGTGCCAAGCACTGTGTTAGGAAGGAAGCAGTCCCCGCCCTCATGGTGGAGGCCTCCCCAAGTGGAACCGCTATCTTAATACAGAAGGTAAACTGACATTGGGATCATTATTAAACATCTGCTGGATGCCAAGTCTTGTGCTTAGGGAAAGGCCCAAGAAAAGGGCAACAAGCTCCCTTCCCTCAGGGAAATCCTCAGGGAGTCTGGGGCTAACAGGACTTGTTGTATATGAAATCAGCCCGATGAGGGCTTGAGTATTGTCTCCCAAGCATCAGTGTAGATGGGAATAAGATATGAATCCTTCATGAGTTTCCATTAACTTCTTTGGAGCTAAGTTTCCTCATCTGTAAAATAAAGAGGATGACCTAGAATTTAAAGATGAATCTAGGTCTGAAAGGGACTTAGGAGATTGCCCAACCATCCCATTTTAGAGATGAGGAAACTGAGACCTGAATAATTAAGTGACTTACCCAAGGTTATTACAACTAGAATTTGAACTCAGCTACTCTGATTCCAAAGTCATTGGTCTTTTCTCTGCTATCCCCATGGCCTGAGTTATCAGTGCAGGAAGAGTGAGACATGAAGTTTTTGTAGGATCATAGTTGGAAGAGCTGGAAGAGCTCATCTAAGAAGTTAACTAGACCAACCAACCCATTTTACAGATGAGGAAACTGAGGCCAATGAAAGTTTACACCAGGGCCCTCCCTGACTATTTTTCTAATGGCTACAATAAGAAGAAGCACAGGACACAAGGGACTGCAAGCATAAGACAAAAGTCATTTAAAAATAATAGAGCATCTCCTATCTGCAGATGACAAAGCACACTGGAAGGCTTCCCCTCACATCATTCCTCCATGTCCATTTCTTTTCTCTGGCATACCCTCAGTATACCTGGGTAAGAAGGCTGTTTATAATCCTCTCCACTTCCCCTTTCCCTACTCTAAAATCCACCTCTCCTAGCAGTCTGCACACCCCAGGGTTATGGCGCCCCCAGATCCACAGTTGGAAAGGCTCTTGGAGGCCATCTCACTGAATCTCTCAGCCAGTACTAAAATTGCCTAGACAGCCTCCCCAGCAGGGAGTTAACCTGCCTTTATTTAAAAGAAGCCTTTTGTATGGCTCTCCTTACCTGAGGCCTAAATCTGCCTGTAATTTCTAACCTCATCTTCCTCTTTGTGGCTGCAGGATCATTTCCTAACAAAGTACTATTTGCTCAGTACCATTATAGAAAATGAGGACACGGAAGTATTACCAACCAACAAGCATTTGTTTAGTACCAACTGTGCACCAAATTCTATGCTAAACTCTGAAAAGGAAAGAGTCTGCTCTTATGGAGCTTTCATGATAGTGGAGGAGAATGTAAGACATGGTCACAGCTCAAAGAGCCTATGAAACAGGCGGGAGATAAAATGAAGCATGTAGACATTTACTTAATGCTGCCCACTCTGTCCCTTTAATAACAATTCATTGGAGAGCTACAAAGTGTGCTCACATCCTAATCTCAATGGTATGATTACCCCCATTTCTAGATGCAGAATTTGACCTAAAATAAATTAGCTTTTGGAATAGACATGTAAACAGAAATGTAATTCAACCATCAAAGAAATTGGAGCCATTTCATCAAGAGAAGAAAAGATGTTGGGGGAAGGGGAGAATGATAGCTATCCTCAGGACTCTCAAGGGCTGTCCCATAGAAATTAAATTTGTTCCACTTGGCCTCTCATTTTACAGACCAGGAAACTGAGGCTTAGGGAGATGAACTCACTCACCTAAGATCATATACTAGTAAATAGCTTTTGACTCTACCACTCTTTCTTCTCTACTACACTTGGGATCCTCATTCAGATATGAATTGGACTAGATGGCCTTTGAATTCCCTTGACTCTGAAATTCAGGCTCTATAGCATTCATTCTGTTTTACTGTAAATATTAGACAGAATCTGGTTTTGAATAAGAACAGATAAGTATGTCTCTGTGCACGTGTATGTGTGTGTCCATATTGTATTTTTTAAAATATTTCCCAATTACATTTTAATCTGATTCAGGCCACACGCAGGAGTCTTACAGCCTGAGGGCCACATGTTTGATAGCAAAGAAAGTAAAAGATATAGACCCACCTTCCATGCTTTTATCCAGCGTCTTCTCTGGACCCGTAGCTTGTTTCACTAGACAAGAGTCCAGTTAGTTGAACTCAAAACTGGTTGAATAACTGGACCCAAACAGAAATCATTAATAGCTCAATGTCACCTTTGGAGAGCAGTCTCTGGTAGTGCCCCAGGAATCTAGACTTAGGCTGTCAAGCTTGCAAAAAGTCAGCTTTGGGTTTGGTGTGAAGAAAAATGTTCTGCTATAATCCATCTCCCAATGGGAAGTAAACACTTTTCTTCAATTTATCATAGCATAGCTCACTGTACATTGAAACATCTGGTCAAGCAATACTTTTTTTTTTAATTTGCTTTCTGAACTTCAACACCAAATAGAAATACACATGCATGTATAAAAACAGAAAAAGATCATACGTGAAATTATAGCTCTGAAGTAGTTTTCTTTTTAAGCATTTATGATCATCTATAGCTTTCAAAACTGTCTTCCTTGTCTTTCTGGTTCTTTTCTCCTAAATTTAAAAAAAAAATTTTTTTAAATGTTCTGCCAATTAAAGCTGCCCCACGGTAGAATGTGCTGTTTTGATAGGTAATGAGTTCCCTGTCAATGGAAGATAGTAAGTGGAGGGCATCTTCCTGACTTCAAATCTGGCCTCACATACTTACTAGCTGTGTGACCCTGGGCAAGTCACTTCACTCTATTTGCCTCAGTTTCCTCATCTGTAAAATGAGCTGCAGAAGGAAATAGGAAACCAATCTTATTTCTTTGCCAAGAAAACCCCAAATGGGGTTATAAAGAGTCAGATAAAGACTGAGCAACAAGAGTGGAAGTGATGTAACCTGCTTGTTAGACATTGTAAGTGGGGAATTCTTTCTCAGGTATCTGAAGTCACTTCCAGCTTTGAGACTCCTTTTGAGAAGCTGATGCACAGTCTCCATCAGAGTTCATAGAGTTCAGTGAGGTCCACAGCAACCCTCCACCCAACTCCCCCAGATGTCTTCCCTCCTTAGCTGAAAAAAAAGTTAAGGATTCTGGGAATGAAGCTTATCAGAAAGGAGTGAGAAGATGAGGGTTGAGCACGGTGGGTGTTGTCTTTTCCTTCTTCCTGGTAGGTTATAACATGACAGTGAGTTGGTTCTGAAATGCATCAAGACATTTTTCTGCCATCACTATTGAAAATATATCTCCATCTCAGACGCTTGCTAGGTATATAACCTTGAATGAGTCACTTCCCTTCTGCACCTCAGTTTCCCTTGCTGTAAAAGGAATAAAACGGACTTCTATGCTTCTGAGTTTCTTTTAGATCCTGGCCTTCTGTGGAATAGAAGCCATGCTCAGCCCTAGAGCATTTAACCTTATTTTCTCTGACTTGGATGAAAGCTTAGTTGGTTATATTTATTCCATTGGCTGATCTTACAATGCTGTATGGATTAGCCAGCACCCTGGAGTAGAGTCAGTTCCCAAAAAGATATCGACAAGCCGGAGCATGGGACTGGATGGAAAATAAATGGTTCAATGGAGAGTCTTATTCTTGGGCTCAAAAAATCAATGCCACCCATACAAGAGGGAGGAGGTGGGGTCGGCTAGCAGTTCATCTGGAAAATGTCTTGAGGTTTCAGTGGATTGGTAGTTCAAAATGGGTCAAGAGGGTGATGCAGCAGTTCAAAGAGGAAGATGACCTCCAGGAGTAGGGAGAGCATGGTCCTTCTGTAATTTGGCCCCCCTAATCAAGTGACATCTAGAATTTTGGGTTCAATTGTGCCATGTTTTGGGGAAACATTTATAAGCTGGAGAGCTGGCAGAAAACTACAAGGATGGAAGTGGGACATAGGAAGATAGATTCAAGAAAATGGGGTGTTTAGTCTGTAGAAGAAAAGGCTTGTAACTGTCTTCAAGTTGTTAAAGGGTTGTTACATGAGAAGGGGCTGAGATTTCTCCTATTTATCCTTGAAACAGCAGGCAGAAATTGCAAAAAAAAAAAAAAGAGGCAAATTTAAATTCAACTTTGGGGGAAAAAAGAAATTTTCTTAGTGATTCAAGTTGTCCAGAAGTAGAAGCAGTTGCTTTGAAAGGTAATGAGTTCTCCATCCCTGGAGATCCTCAAGCAGAGGCTGGAAGACTCCTTTGTCAGGGTTGTTCCAGAGGGGATTCCCATTCACATGGGGGTCCACTAGAAGGCCCCCGAGGTTGTCTCCAACTCTCATAAATTCGGTAATTCTGGGATGAAGCATATCTGGGTTCGGTGGGCAGAGCGGTGCATCTACACTCGCCCTGACACTCGCCCTGGGCTTTCTTTGCTCTGTTACTAAGCTCCCTAAGCACTGTCTCCTTCTGGCCCTTGGGGCCTCCATGGGCCTGTCACGCAATCAGAGGGAACTCTATTAGCATGAGGTGTAATCATCAGGGAAACTCCTGCTTGTCTGAACCAGGGTGTGCTGTCAGTGAGCTGTGTAACCTTGGCGATCACTTCCTCCAACCTCCTACCAGGGCCTGTGCTCCCGAGGGTAGTCAATGCAGCAGTTGGACTGGTTTGTCTCTGGGGTCTCTGTCAGCTCTGACATGTTATGATTCTCAGCCAAAAAAAGGAATCTCCCTGAGCTTTGGGTGTCTAATGAGTACCAGGCCCATCTGTCCTGTTGCAGGCCTTCAACACAGCGGTGATGGATCATTTGCCATGGCCCAATTAATAACATAGGATAGGCATGTTCTTTAATTAAAAGACAAGGGCAAACAACTTGTTCCCCTACTTTGCTTCTTTTCTATTATCCGTCATCACTGGGCATGTGGGAACAAGCCATTGGCCAAGACTGGGCCAGTCCTTCAGTGAGTCTCTCTCTGAGCCTTGAATGGGGATAAAATGAACTTTTCTGCCCTTGCTAAGCCCAGCAAGTAAGAACAGATGAGGGAGGGAGCACTGAGGAGTCTGGGTGGTGCAGTGGCTGGAGACTGGGTCTCAGATCAGCAAGTCCTAGGTTCAAGTCCAGCTTCAGACACTTACTAGCTGTGTGTCCCTGGGTGAGTTATTTAACCTCTATTTGTCTCAGTTTCCTCATCTGTGAAATGGGAATAATAAGAGCTCTTACATTACAGGGTTGTTGTAAGAATCAAAGAAGATAATATTTGTAAAGTGTTTGAGGCAGCCAGTCACCCCATGGGAGAGCTTTGCCATCCAGATGAGATTAGGAATATTTTGTGCCCAGGGCTGCCAGGGTGGTGACATACTGTCTGTGTGTGACATGTGTGTATGTTAGATGAGAATCCAAGAACTGGGCATGATTAACCTAAAAGAGAGAAGATTCCCAAAGGATGTCATGGCTGCCCTCCAATGTCTGAACTGCTATAACATGGAGTAAAGAATAAGTTGTGTTCTCTGGGGCCCTAGAGGGCAGGACCAGTTTCTGAGGGGTTATATCCGGGTATTTCCTAACAGTGAGAGCTAGTCAGAAGTGAAAAGAGCTTTCTCAAGAGATGGTAGGTTCCCCTTCCTTGGAGGCCTTTAGGCAGAGGCTGAATCGTCACTATTCCAGTAATGGGGGCTCCTGGGTGAATGGATCAGCTGGCCTTGGAGGTCCCAGGCATCTTGTGAATGCACTGGTTCGAGAAGGCAGCATGGTGAAAAGGATGCTAGATTTAGAGTCCAAGAGCCAACATGATTCCCTCTCTCTGGGCCTCAGTTTCCCCTCTTATATAATCACAAGGCAGCATAGAACTGTGTCCCATTCTCCATCTGCTATGTCCAGAGTATTCTCTGTACATAGACCCTAGTGTGGATAAAAAATTTGGCCATCTCCTTCCCTTCCCTACACAGCTATTAAATTACCTAGGAGTTCAAAAGTGATATGGCGGGGCAGGGTGGGGGTAGGGGGGAGACACGTCACTGTGGCTGAAACAATCAGGGAAGGCTTCCCCAAAGGAGGTGAGATAGGATCTAGACTGTGAAGGATGGGTGGGATCTGGAGAAGAGTTCAGAAGGAGGGCACTCCTAGAAGGGGAGACCACAAGAGGCAGAGATGGAGCTATTTCAGGCCCCCAGCTCTGCACTGCAGCCTGTACTTGGCTTCCCAGCAGCCAGGTGCTGGGGACCCCCCTTTCTCCCTCCCCAATCCTCAGTCATCCCCTCTCTCCCATCCTCAATCATCTGCTGCCCCTCCACCTCTCAACTGCTCTCCTTTCCCGTCCCCCATCTCAGTCATATTCTTGAGTGCTCAAAATAAGTGTCCTTCCTCAAGTTTCTAAAGATATCACGACTCCAGCGCCAGCCACATGTTCTTCCACTTAATTATCTCTCCCTTTGTTAATTAGGCTCCTTGTACTGATCTTCTTTCCACCTTTCCGGGGAAGGGACCTGCACAGGAGGAAGGGAGCTGTAAAAGGCCTTTGTCAGTGAGCAGAGCTCTGTCCCTGCAAGGACAAACAGAAATGATCTGGTTTCTAATTGAGGTACCCCAGAGACCTCAAAGGAGCAGAGCCTCATCTCTCTGAACCCCAGGCCCATCCCCAAAGGTGTTCTCAGTTCTTGCAGTCTTGAGCAGGCATCTCCTGAGCCCTCCCCCCTTCCCTGGACCATTCTGAGAACACTGGCCCTGGACAGAGAGTGGGGGATGGGAGATGGGACAGTATTGGTCACCTTCCCGCCAAGGATTCAGCTGGCTCACAGAATCCCAGGGTCTCCAGGCTGGAAGGGACCTCAGAGACTGCCCAGGCCCACCCGTCCCTGCACACAAATTCCCCTGCACCCACCACATTCTGGAAAAGTAGGCATACAGCCCTCCCTTGAAGAGCCCCTGTAGAGGAACTCATTCCTTCCCTAGGCAGCATGTCCCTCTTTTGGAGCTTGGCTTGTTAGGAAATTGTGCCTCTCTGTCCTCTGGAGACAAGCTCGTTCAGTCATTTTTTCAGTCACATCTGACTCTCCATGACTCCATTTGGGGTTTTCTTGGCAAAGACACTGGAGTGGTTTGCCATTTCCTTTTTCACCTCGTTTACAGATGAGGAAACTGAGGCAAACAGAATTAAGTGACTTACCCAGGGTCATACCGCTAGTAAGAGTCTGAGGCTGGATTTGAGCTCAGGTCTTCCTGACTCCAGGCCTGGTGCTCTGTGAACTTTGCCACCTGCCAGCTCCCCAGTCTAATGAGCTGCAAGGGATTGTACAGGCCATTAGAGCTGTAAGGAGCCACAGAGGCCATGTAGTCCAACCCCCTCATTTTACAGGTGAGGAAACTGAGTCCCCGAATGAAGTGATTTGCCCAAGGTCACACAAGTAGCGAATGACAGAAACAGGATTTGAACCCAGGTTCCTTGGCTCTAAATCTAGCATTCTTTGCACTGCCCCAGTGCTCTCATGGAGAGATATGAAGTCCCCTTCACATTTTCCCTACCTACACAAGACTTCTCCTTTCCAAATTAAATATCTTCACTTCATCGAATCATAATTTAGAGCTCAAAGGAAACATGGAACCATATGATCCAGCCCCTTATTTTACAGGTGGGGAAACTGAGGCCCAAAGAGAAGGGAAGTGTCTTTGCCTAAGGTCACACTGGCAGTATATCAGAGGCAAAATCTGAACCCGGATCCCCTGACTCCAAATTCAGTGACCTTTCCACTCTGCCACATTTCCTCCCTGCAACACAGCTGCCCAGATTCTAGATATTCTGTGGCTTGAACCCCTAAGGTTCTGTAGAATTCCTGGGCCCCCACCCGTGGGCTTTCCATTAATCAATAGCCAGAGTCCACAGTTCACCTTAGAATAGTCCTTTAGATGGCTTGTCCAGACTCCTTGATCACTCTGAGGGCACTCTTCAGGTAACCAGGACCAGTACTACTCAGTCGGGGGTCTGCCCATTTCTGTATCAGGCACCACAGGAAGGGGATACTGAGAATCCAAAGACAAGGTCCCTGCCCTCAGAGAGCTTCTCATCTAGCTGAGTTAGACACACAAAATAGAGGAATGCTGAGCTGTGTTGTAGGGCCAAGCCCGAAGCTACACACTTAGCAGCTCTGTGACCCTAGATGAGTCGTTTAACCCTGCTGGCCTCAGCTTCCTCATCTGTAAAATGAGCTGGAGAAGGACATGGCAAACTAAGAAAACCCCAAATGGGGTCAGGAAGAGTCAGACCCACCAGCCAAGTGACTCAGAAAACCAACATTGTAGGGGGAGAGCAGGGATGGATCAGCTTGAGGTTCTCCCCCCGCTTCCACTCTCAGGCACCAGGGACAGCTTCTGGGAGGTGGGCTTAGAGGCCTGAGAGAATTGGGGCTGCAGAAAAAGTGGGAGAAGGCCAAAGACACTACCAGAAGCCAGAAGATTCCCTATTGTGAGAGTAGCAAGTGTGTCCCTCAGCAGGAAGCCAGGCTGGAGCCCAGCAGAAAGCTCAGTGGGGAAGCATTTTTTCCTCTTCTCCTTCCATTTTATAGGACTCTGCCTAGGGACCTGTAGCTCATCAAATAGAGGCCCCTTGGGGCTTTCTGCTCCCAAAGCCAATGGAATCTGAGAAGCACTCAGGCTGGAAGAAGGGGGCTGGGGGGAGGCTTAGCTGATCCAATCCCCTCCCTCAGGCCAGGTCCTCACTTCATCTCTTGCCAGGAATGTAGATGCCTCACATGTTTGAGAAGGATTTCCAGGGATAGAAATTTCTCCCGAACCCTTTCCCCCCACCCCCACTGCCCGAGTTAATCCCTCCTTAGAGCAGCCAGCAAGGGCTTCTTCACCCAGTTCTCCTTCACTACAGTGTCAGTCACACCCCAGGGAAACCAAGAGAGGTCTCATTGGAGGCAGCTTCAGAGCCCAGCTCTGCTGTGTGACCTTGGGAAAGTCATTTCCCTTCCTCCAGGACTCAGTTTCCTCTTTTGTTAAATTAGGACATTGAGCTAGTAGTCCCATAGATCCCTGGATAGGTGTTCTTAACTTTTTTGATAGGGAGACCTGGACCCCTTGGGCACCCCTTCTCTGCAGAATGCTCTTTTCAAAAATTATTTTGTTTTCAGTGTTCTACAATCACTTCCCTATATTTTAGATTTTTTCCCCTCATATATATGTATAGATGCGCACACGCGCGCGCGCGCGCACACACACACACACACAGACATGTAGATACAGATATAGATAGATGTGTTTTTTAAAGTTCATGGACCCCAAGTCCAGAAGTCCTCCTTTGCAGCCTAGTGTAGGATGAGGGAGGAGGGGGAGGATGACTCTTGAGCACTCATGTAAGTCATCTTTTTTCTGACCTCAGTTTCCAGCACTGTCCCAAGGCTTTATAGAATTGTGTCCCAGTTGCCCACTCATCCATTCAACATTTGTTAAGCACCTGCTGAGTATAAAGAAGTCAGCTGAGCCCTAGAGCGGATTCAAAATCTAGATGAGACCCAGTCCTTGCCTTTCCCTTCCTTCCTCAGTGATCTAGAGGGGCAGCAGAGAGGAGAGATGAGGCAAGGTCACTGTAGCTGGAGCAACCAGGGAAGGCTTCCTGAAGGAGGTAGACAGACGCTGGACCTTGAAAGATTGGTAGGATTTGGAGAAAGGGAGGGCATGCCCGGTAGGGGTGCATGGCATGAGCAAAAACACTGAGGCAGGGATAGCTGCCTTTTCTTCCGCCTTGGGAGCCATGAGCAGGGAGGTCATTATTTCTAATTCTTCCTCCCTTGGTCTCCCTGAATGCTATTGGTGGGGCAGCCTTTGCCCAGCCCCTCCACCAGGCATCACTCCTACCCTCCCATCTCTGTTCTTGAGAGGCCAGAATATCAGTGAGGCCACAGACTTCCGCAGCACCCCCTCCTCCCCTTCCCCCCCCAGGGTCTTGCGGGGGCTCTAGCCGACTGTGACCAGCAAGCACCTGCTGTGCAACAGCACTGTCATTATTAATCATGACATCGTATTTCTATCCCTCAATCAGCAAGAATTTATTAAGCACTTACTGAAGACCAGGGACTGTGTTTCTTGGGTAGATAAGATATATACATATCTACACACGCACATGCACCAGACTCAAAGTCACTGAGGTATGATGTAGGCCAAAGCACTAAGAGAAGGAAATATTGGGGGTGGCCTGGGTGAGACAGAGCTTCCAGGAGCTTCCCAGAATATGGGCACCCAAAGGGACCCCCGAGATTTGGTTCAGTCTCTGTGAACACCAGGCTATCATCCTGTGATCCCATGTCAGGTCACCTCACTGTTCCTCAGTTTCCCCATCTGTAAAATGAAGGTGATGGGTTCGATGGCCACGTAGGATACTTCCTACTCAAGATCTAGGATCTTTTCATTTGAATTGCAACATTATCCATTATAAATTCTCTGACCTTGGACAAGTCATCTAACTACCCAAACTCTGTTTATTTACCCCTGAAAGAAGGGAAGGACAATTTATGCCGCCATTCTCACAGGGTACTTTTCAGAAAGAAAGAACTTTGTAAACCTTTAATTACTGGGAAATGTGACCCCTGGAGACTGAAAAGTCCTGCGGAACTAAAGGAATTCAGCTGTACCAGTGCAATGTCAGATGTGATGGCTGGTGGGGGCAGGGACCATTTCTGACCCATCTGCTCATACCACCAAATGCAGGCCCACTGGGAGATTGGCAGACATGCTGAAGGAGGCTTCTTTAAACCCATACTCCAACCTGCAGTTACCCAGGGAGGAGAGGAGGACAGACAGCAAAAACACCAGTAGGGTCCTACGTTCGTCACCTTAATGTGCTATATAAAACTCCTTGCTTACCATCAGCCTGTAAGGCAGGAGATACAGTGATTATTGTCTCTACATTACAGAGGAGGAAACAGTCTTATTGTGGTTGGCTGCTCAGAAATGGTTTTGAAATCAGAACTTTAATAAGCATTAAGCTACTACTCTATACCAGATATGGCAACGAGGTGGTACAGTGGAGAGAGGGTCAGGCCTAGACTCAGGAAGACCTGAGTTCAAATTTGGTGTAGCTGTGTGACCCTGGGCAAGTCACTTATCTCTGTGTACCTCAGTATCCTCAGCTGTAAAATGAGCTGGAGAAGGAAATGGCAAACCACTCCAGTATCTTTGCCAAGAAAACCCCAAATGAAATCCCTAAGAGTCAGATACAACTGAACACCAGTGATAGATAAAAAGTCACGTGCCTGTCCTTAAGAGCTTATATTCTATTGAGAAGATTTAGCATGTGTACCAGTCACTAAATACAGAGCGTATCTAAAATAATTCAAAGTAAAATGTCTTGTTGAGGGCTCAGGGAGGTGGAGAGAGAGACTAACATGTAGGAAGAGACCTCTGTTAGAAGCTGATGCTCTCGCTGAGCTTTGAAGGAAGCTGGAGATTCTCTGAGGAAGCAGGAAAGAGGGGAGGCTATTCTTGACAGTTTCCGAAAAAGTTCAGGGGCAAGAGCTAGAATATTTTGTACAAGAAAACACCTGATAGGCCAGTTTGACTTTAACAGAAAACATATGAGGGGGAGTAAGATGAAATCATCTAAAAGGGAACGACTTTGAATGTCAAAAGAAGTTTAGATCTTCTCTTAGACCAAGAGCCCTTGTCCTTTTTGGTGACCTGGCCCCCTTTGGGCAACGTCTTCTGGAGTCCATGGGCCCCTTCTCAGGATCATGTTCTCCACTGGAATAAAGTACAGCATTATAAAGGAAAATTATGTCAAAGAGTTATCCATTTTCTTAAAATAAGTTCACAGAGCCTAGGTTAAGAAACCTTGTAGTCCCAGAGGGAGCTATGGAAGTTTCTTGAATATGGGATGACAGGTCTAAACCTAAACCTCTTCTTTTATTGATGCGTTTTGTTTCTACATCACATTCCTCTTTGAATATAGCCTTCCCTGCATCTCCTCCACTCTCAGTCCCCAAGAGATCATCCATTGTAACAAAATATTCTTTTCAAAGTTACTTATTTTATTAACTATTCCCCATTATCTCTTTAAAGATTGTTAACATTCATTTAAAAAAAAATTGAGTTTCAAATTCTTTCCCTTCCTCTCACCCCTTGAGAAGGCAAGCAATATATCAATTATGTACAAAGTTGTGCAAAACATATTTCCCTGTTAACCATATTGCAAAAGAAAACACACAAAAAAGCAACAAAATTTCTTAAAGAGAAAAAAAAACAGTTCAACAAAACCAATCCACGCCTTTAGGAGGCAGTGTGGTCCAATGGAAACAAGGCTGAATTGGGAATCCTGACACCTCACTTTGAATTCTGGCTCCAGTTTTTCCTATCTCTTTGACCTTGAGCAGGTCACTTACCATCCCTGGGCCTCAGTTTCCTCATCTGTAAAATGAGATGGTTGGACTTAATGACCCTTCTATCTCTATGATCCTATGATAAAAATCAACCAGCTCTAATAACAAACATATGCAGTCTTCCACACGCATAGTAGCTCACCTGCGGAGGGGAGGAACTTCCTCACCTCTTCACTGGAGTCACCCTTGGCCATTGTAATTATACTGTGCTCAGTTTCCATTTTTTTGTTCTTCTTTATTTACCTTGTTGTAGTTATTGTACATATTGGTTCTTCTTATTTCACCAAGCTCCAGTTCATCTACATCTTTCCATGCTTCTCTGAATTCTTTGCATTGGTCTCTTCTTAATATGTAATATTATTATATTGCATTAAATAATATATCACATTGAGCTCACATATCACAGTCTGTTTAGCCATTCTCCAGTTAATGATCACCTAATCTGTGTCTAGCTCCTTGTGGTGATATAATAATGTAGTGCTTGAATATGTGTCTATGTATGTGTGTGTATGTATATATATGTATATATACATGTATACACATGTATATATTATATATACACACATGTATATATATATATATATATATATATGTATATGTGTGTGTATACATTGGAATAAACATTGGGCAGCTCAGAGAGACCAGTTAAGACACAACTGCAATAGTTCTGTCGACTCTGACAAACCTTCCACTTTGTCATTTTGCCCAAGACTCAGCCCTCTTTCTCTTCTCTTTCTTCCCATCCCTTCTTCCCTCTTTTCTTCCAAATCATCTCACTGACTCCATTTGGGTTCCAAGGGGTCCAAGGGGTGGGGCCCTGCTTGGGTTACATCCTGAAACTCCAGCAGGTGGTAGCCGGGTCCTTCCTGATACAGTGGGGACAGCAAATCCATTTGGTCTCAAGGAGAATCTCCAAGGTTCTCACATTTCAGACAGCAGCCAGAGGCCTGCGGCGATCAAAGGGCTAAGTGGCTGAAGATGAGAGAAGGCAGGCCTGGAATGTCTCAGGGATCCCTTCAGTGGAGAGCTCATGTCCTCCAAAGCAGCTCCATAGAGCCCTTCCTTGGACAGGCTGTACAGCAGAAGGAATGCAGGGCCTGGAAAGAGGAAGCCTGGGTCTGGAGCCTGCCTCCAAACCTGTGTGATCTTGAGCAAGGCAGTCCTCAGGGTTCTCATCTGTAAAATGGGAGTGGTGAGGTTGGCATAGGAGCCAAAGTCTCCTTAAGCTATAAATCTTAATCCTCCCTGTGTGGCCAGGTCTGTGCTGGCCTCCACTACAGGAGACATGAGAAGATGCAGATCAGGGCCTGGGAAACCTATACTCCAGCTGGGGAGACAAGATGGGCATAGATAGACTTATTGAATGTCAGAGCTGGAGGGAAGGATCATTACCTGATCCGACCCCTTAAATTTCCTGATGAGAAAACTGAGACAGAGACAGAGGAAGTAACAGAATCGCCAGGGTAGCACCTGGCAGAGCAGGATTGACTCTCCATTCTCTTGACTCTTGTTGCTCCAAGACTCATTTTTAAAAAGAAAAAAAGAATTTGCTGCCTATTGTATTTTCCATCACAATCACTTCCCAGGGGGCCTCCCCTGCCACCACTGTAGGACCTTCCTTTGTAACCAACTAAGCAAAGCAGTTAAGTGTATGCAGTATTCTGCACCCATCATCTCCCACTTCTTTGTCAAGAGGAGGAAAGCAAGTTTTAGCATCTGTGCTCCCCTCACATGGTTGGTAATCATATGAAATTGGAATTCAGCTACTTCTCAGTCCTGTTCATGTTTACGTTCTTGTGATTCTCCTATGCTTACTTCTTTCTGTGTCTTTCCATATGAATCTTTCCACATTTCCTATCCATGGTTTCTATGGTGCAGCCATTAATTAAGAATTATTAAGTGCCTACTATGTGCCAGGTGCTGTGCTAGGCATGGGGCTGCCAAGACAATGGTGGAATAGTCCTTGCCCTGGAGGACCTCACATTCTCTAATGGGAAAGATAGCATGTGCTTAAGTATATACAAATTATAGAGAAAGTAAATTTCTGAGCAGGAGAGAGAGCAATGACTACCCCCAGCCAGCGAGCGCCCACTTATTGCCAGTTCCAGGGCTCTGTGCATCTAATCTACAGTGTACCGCCATGTGGATGGCTAGTTACCCAGAAGCCACCAGGCAGGGGGTGCAGAAGTAGGTCCATTCTAGGACACAGTTTCCCAGAAGCCCTTGGGGTTAGGGGAGAAAGGAGACATTCTTCTTGCCTTTGCCTAGGTGCAGACATAGCACCTATCGAATGCTCAGTAAATGTTCCTTGGGGGAGAAAGCACAGGCTTTGGGAGGAGATTCCACTTCTGCTACTTTCATTCTGCCATGTAAGCCCCCATGCCTCCATTTCCTCCTCTGTAAAATGAAAGCAGTGACCTGGAGGATCTCTTAGGTCCCCTCCAGCTCCAAAACCTCGAAACAGGAAGAGTAGTGATATGGAAAGTGTGCTGGATTTGGAGACAGAAGACCTGAGTTTGAATCCTTCATCTGTCCCTTGCTAGCCCTGTTCCAGCCCTCTTCTCTGGACCTCAGTTTCCTCACCTCCAGAGGCTGGCCAGATTGCAGATTGTAATCCGATGAGTTCCCTCCCACATGGTGTTTGGAGAGGCTGCCCCCCCTGAAGTGGGCTGATTCCTGGCATGCAGGATTGGGGTAGAATCTGGGCATTTTCAGCCAAGGCAGGAGGACAAGAGTGTGTGTGACTGGTGAGCTCAGTAGATAGAGCTTGGCACTAATGAGGATATGACAAAATGACTCCCCCCGGCTGGTGGTGGGAATTACTCTACATGGGTGCCAGGGCACCTCACTATTTGACCGTATTATTCTCCCTGCTCCCATGACGAAGGTAAGTATGGCTCATCCAAGTGGGCGGTGGAGCCTGATAGATGTTTCTGGTTACTGAGTTCAGAAGCTGTTAGGGAGAAGATTGGATCTGAGAGGCCAGATAAAGGAGCAGGGATCAGCTTTTCCTAAGGCTACATTCAAATTCCCCCTCAGAACCCAACCAGCTGCAGGACCTTGGACAGAGTCACCAAACCTTTATCAGCTCCAGTTTCTGCATCTGTAAAATGGGAATATTTATAGCACTTACCTCACAGTGTTGCTGTGAGGTTTAAACATATGAAAAGTGTTTTTACAAGCCTTAAAGCTCTATAGAAATCATTGTTGTGGTGGTAGTAAGGGTATCCTATTCTGCTGTGGGTTGGCCTACTTGGGCTCTGAAGTCCCAGCTAGCTTGGGGGTCTGTGATTCCCTACCTCTACTACCCAGGAAGGAAGGCGCTATAGTACAGTGGACAGTTCTTTGGACTGGGAGGTTAGAGTCTGGGGCAGGACAGAGAGTTCAGGAAGGAGAGGAAGGAGGAGATCAATGCCAGCGAGACTAGTATGGGGACCACAAACCCTGTTCCAAATGCTGAGCCAGGTAAAGTTTGACTTCCCAGACTTCGATGCACCTTCCAAAACAGGTCTCTGCCACCTGCTTCATCAGGCCATCCAAATCCATTCTCAGGCATGGATATGACAAACTCCTGTAGCATGATTTAACATTAGAGAGAAGAAATTACATTTATGTCCCCTGAAAGAAAAAAAACTCAGTTAAAGGAATGCATTTCTAATGGTGAAATTTGTATGAGTGCCATGCTGGGGTGGGGGGGCGGGACTTTATGAGTAGCTTTCCCTTATGCCTTTCACATCATATAAAGTTGGACATAGGGAGGGAACAGGGCAGTTTCCTGACAGCAGATAACATGGGAATGCTGGGAAGATTGTGGGAAATTGTCTAAGTGAGCACTAGAGAGATACCCTAGAATGGGAACCATTTAAACATGATATGATGAAAGATACTAGAGAAAGCTGGCTTTGATAAAAGAAAAAAAAACTAAAGGGTATGGGTTCAGCAGGAGCTAACATCATGACTTAGCCAATGAGAAGAAATGTGGTCTTAGGTCGTGTACGGTACAGTACCATGTCCCAAGTGAGATCATGTTGGGAATACTGTCAGAGATGTTTGTTGGTTGGTTGGTTGTTGTCTTTCATTCTCAAAGAGGACCAAAATGACATCCCCATGATAAAGTGAAATAAAGTGGATGATCAGACCAAATCAGAAATGTAAGTAGGGTAGAGCTTTTTCCTGGGTTGCCAAATTTTATGGGGAGCAGCACCACCACTTTTCTTCTAGCTGCAGAGAAACAACATAGCTTAGCATCTAATTCACCGGGTGTAGTAGCAGATAGTTGACCTGGGAATAGGAATGAACTGGGGTCAAGTCCTGCCTATGACACATAGCATCTATGTGACTCTGGGCATACATAACTACTTCACGCCCCAAACTCTAAGACCTTCAAAGACTAGGAGTCACAGATAGGCTATTCTGCATTGATGGAAGGAACTGTCTACACTGATAAAATCCCAAGTCCCTCCAGATTCAAGGAAAAGAAAAAGAAAACAATGAGTTAAGGGATGGAGTTTACCACATGTCCCTGCTAGCCACTGCCTCCCTGCTCCCAAGCTATCAGGGCACCCCCAGACTTCCTTCAGGGAGTAGTGGGCAAAGCATTGGGTCTGCAGTCAGGAGGGACTTGGTCTGAAGGCAGCCTCTGACACTTACATGGGTGAGTTATAGTCATCTCTCCAAGCCTCAGTTTCCTGATCTGTAAAATAGAAACAAGAAAAGCCCCCACTACTGTGCTAAAGATCATGGAGAGGATCCTGTGAAATAGTGTATATGCAGTGCTTTGAAGAGCTTTTGGGAAGCCTGAGAGCAAATGGATTGGGAGTCAGAGGAGCTGGGTTCCAATTCTGGCTCTGTTATTTATCTACATCACTTTGGACAACGCACCTCCTCTCTAGTCCTCAATTTCCCTATTTGCAAAACCAGAGGGTCAGACCATGTGGCCCCTGGGGGCTGTTCCAGCTCTAAATCTTCCATCCTGTAACCTCTCTGGTCTCAGTTTCCTCATTTGTAACATGAGGGGGTGGCCTCTGAAGTCCTTTTCAGCTCAGGATCTGTGATCCCCTTAAAGGACTCCCTAAGTATCAGTTAGTACTTTTGTCATCATCATTCACTGACCTGCCCTGGCATCAGGAGTTCTCTGTCTGAATCACTGGGGGTAAGTCACTCCCCCTCTCTGGACCTTACTTCGCTGCTCTGTAAAATGGGGAGGTTGGTTTAGTTGACTGTGAAGGTCCTTTTCTGAGCCTTCCACCTCAGGTATTTTCTGAGTCTAATGGGGAGGCACAGCTTGTTCCACAACTCAGAAGACCTGGGTCCTAATCCTGTCTCTGGCTTATAAACCAAGCCCAAAGGCATGTCCAGAAAGGAGTTAGGAATGTTGGGAGCAGCAGGCCTTAGCACAGGAATAGTTGTATCCTCTCCCAATGGGACCATTGTGAAGGTTGGTGCTCAGGTGGAATTCTGGGGTAGTAGTCTTAGCATCCTAACTTATAGGATCGTACCCATTTTTCTAAGGACAGAAGCTGAAACCTGGAGGAGGGGAGTGACGTGCACAGTCACATAAGTTAACTTATTGTCAGACCTTGACCAAGTGTGTGACTCAGTTTCTTCACCTGTAAAATGGCATAATCTCCATGGTCCTTTTTAGCTCTACAGTCTTGATTTTGGGGTCCATCTTCAATGGAAAAGGCAGTTGTGATAACAGCAGGAAACCATGGGCCACCCTGGGGAAATCAAATGCGGGTCAATAGTGGGGGCCATTTGCATGCGTTTTTTCCTTTCCTTCCTCATTTGGATCTCAAATTGGGTGTTAACTTGTTTCCACTGCTGAGAAGATTTGGCCTTTTTCATCAAGCGCAGATTTCCCTGCAGAGGGACTGTGGGATGAGGAGGTCTGTGCTGGAGGCCGCCAGAGTGAGAGGAGAGCTAGATTTGGAGGCCGGGGACCTGACTTCGAATCCCAGCTCAATTACTTCCCTGCCTGTGGAAGCTTGGGCAAGTCACTGCTGTCTGTGTCTCAGTTCTCTGCTCTCTAAAATCAGGGGCTGATGGTCTCAAAAGACTCCTTTGAGCTTTCATCTGAAACACACGAGAAAATCGATTTTTGTTAATTGAAAAAAATTAAATTTTTCCAAACTCTAACATGTATAATGGCATGTCTGCCATGGGCCCTCATGAACACTGCTCTCCACAGCTCTCCCCAGGGCTGCAGGTGGATGGGAGAGAAGAGAAAGGGAGGATAGAGGAGAGAAGGAAAAAAAGAGAAATCTCAGAGCCTTAGAGATCAGTTCATCTGACCCCTGCAGTTTATCAGAAACCAAATGTGACATCCGAGACGGTTCAATTTTATCTCACACTCAGTTCCGGTGACAGTGACGCATCCCCACTTATACCAGCCTTCACTCCTCATTTCCCTGGCAATGTCCCCCACCCCCACCTCCGAGCCTGGCAGCTCACTGGCTGGCTCCCCTCCCTGCCCTTCCAACCCTCCATCATTAGGCCTCCCACTCACACTGCCCCTGGCCCTCCAAGGCCTTTCCCCTCCTCTATAGTTATCCCAAGCAGCCTACTCCATCCCAGTCCCAGGGTTAATGGAGGCTTTTCTGTCTGAAGTTTCATCTGCTCCTCCATGGGTCAAGCATTGTTATCCTCAGAAAGATTGAGAGAACCCTCCCCAAGCCACTGGGCCGGGCTAACAAAGCTTGTGAGTCCCCAGGTACTCTAGCTTCCAACCCAAGGTTCTGTCTCTTCCTGGGCCGCTCCACAGAGGCATGTGCTACTAGAAGATGGAGAGGGGTGGGAGCTTTCAGTCCCCTTTTCTCCAGTGTAGGCAGTTGCCTCAGCTGCTAGAGTCAGACCCTGAGGCCTTCCTCTCCCCCCACCCGACCTTCCCTGGCCCCTGCAGGAGCAGGATGGAAATCTGATTTCCCAGAACAGCCCAGGCCCCACAGCTGCCGCTGCCCCAGCTCAATGCCCATGGCAGAGGAGAGGACGGGAAACCAGAACGCCCCACTCACTCGTATGTCTCTCTCTCTCTCTCTCTCTCTCTCTTTCTCTTTTAATTTGTGCCTTAGCCCCTAGACGGATTACAGCCTTGGGAAAAGCTTACGCTCCTACCAATGGTATGTAGCACAGCAGCTGGGCCCTAGGCGGGGGCAGGCCACTCTGGGTATGGGGGACTCATCCGCCCACTCGGGGCCTCTCCTACACCCATGCACATACATGTACACACTAGATACACTCTACACACATGTACACTACATTCACACACATAACTGCATACACATTTACACACGATTCTCAAACACACTTACATGTACACTTTACACGCTATATTTGTATGAACATTACATGCATGTACATGCCACATATATTCACACTACATACATGCACACATCCCTTTTCTTTCCTCTCTCTCTTCCTTTCCCATCGGTCCCTTCTCCCAGTCCTGTGTCTCTGAGTGCCTGCTGAGTCCCGACCATCACTAAATCAGTCAACATGGAAGAGGCAAGGTGACCTAGTTAATCTGTATTCAGTTTATCTCTGTCCCACAGACTCCAGGCAGTTCACCAGACACAGTGCCTTCCTGATTCTCTAAGAGACAGGCAGACTTGGTAGAAGGAGATGGACCCTATTAGAGCTCCCAAGAGGCTCTCAGAGGATACAGGACCATAACAGAGGAGCTGAAAGGAACCCTAAGGGTCATCTCCTCCAACCTCCCTCATTCTCCAAATGAAGAAACAGAGACCCAGAGACATGAAGAGATTTTCCCAAGGCCACACAGCCAATAAGTGGAAAAATTGGGATTTGAACTCATGTCCTCCAATTCCAAATCCAATGCTTCTTTCCAGTGTTCCATGACATTTCCCCTATCATTCCTATCTAGAAGGAAGGAAATGAGAAGACTGCCTGGAAGATGAGGCAGCATGGAAAAGTGCACAGGGCACTGGAAATGGAGTCTGAGGACCTGGGTTCAGATCCTGGATGACTTTGGGCATATTCCAAAGTTTCCTGAACCTCTGTTTCCCCATCTGGAACATGAGAGGCTCAGATTGGATGGTGTCTATGGTCCCTTTCAGCTCTCAATTGATGATCTTATGACCTTTGTGCAAATATCACCCCTGTGGTCACAGCTATTCCACACAACCTCCCTAGCCTCAGTTTCCCCACTGGACTAGGTAGCCTCCATGGGACCTGCTAGACCTGCTAGTGATTGGATGACTGAAATGTCGAAGGTCCCTCCTGGCTGCAGCATTTTCTGACCCTCTGAGTAGAGCCCGAGGGATGGTAGGAAGGCAGGGATGCATGAGGAGAAAGGACTAAGGAGGATACTTTCTTGTCCTGACTTAACTTGGCAGGAAATCCAGTAGCAATCATCGAAACCTCTTTGTGAGGGGAAGGGAAGTTCATAAAACATGCATCATGGAAACTGACCCAAGCTCATAAATGAGGAGTGTTTCATCTTCCCAGAGAGCAGCAAGCCTGAGCCAGTAGTGGCCTGGAGCTGCCTCAGTTACCCTCCCCAAGGGCCCAGGGGAGTGCTTTAGCCTAGTATTTGTGGTCCATTTGTGCCTCAGGGCCAGAGGGGATGAGTTCTTTCAGCCAGGGTCCTGAAGCTGGGCCAGAGGAGTACAGGGATGGAGTGTGCCGACTGAAAAGCCGAGGTGATTCAGATCTTCATGTTCCAGAAACAACCCTTTTCCCCCATATTTGTTGGTCAAGTGAATAGTAGCTGAGCCAAAAGAAGAATGCTGGTGGTTTAAGAACTTGGATCACTGGATGAATTTGTTTCATTCCAAAATGACAATCAGGAAAAATCAACCACCCCTCAAAAAGATGCCCCCCACACACATGGCTCAGCCCACACCTTTCCCCTTTCTTTGGATAGACTTCCCACAGCACTTACTAAAGTGCAATGAGGTTGTCACCCACAGTTTAAAAAGCCCTGAAAGGGTCAGTGGAAAAAGGTTAAGAAGTCCTGGATAGAGGAATCGCCATTTGAGTGAGCTACTGATGGATTCCCTGGAAAGAGAAAACAAAGCCGAACCCAGGACCAAGGAAGGTGCCAGGAGGTACACACAGCCAAAGCTAAATTCCCAAGCCCAGTGCCACATGCCTAGGACACCTTCCTGCAGGGCCCGGGTTCACCCCATCTCATCTCCCAAGGACAATGATAACCAGCATTTATACACCCCTTTCGAGTTTGCAAAGCACTATACAAACATTATCTCATTGGACCTCATTGCAGGTCCGGAAGGGACATTCTCCAGGTATCCTTATTTATTTATTCTGATTGCATGGCCATAGGGAATCCCAGTGAGGAATATCCCTCCATCAGTGGACATCGTCACCTGTCCTAGAGTTACCTGAAGCACTGAGGTTGGTCCTACAGCTAGTAATAGTCCAGGGCAGGACTTTAGCTCAAAGTCAGCTCTGTCTAGTCTATGAGACTGCCCTCAGATCACACTGTTGAACAAACCCAGCATCCACTTCCCTCATTCTTTATGTTTTTTTTCTACTTCTCCACATGGTTTTCCCCTGGGATCATCAAATGGCAGATCTGGGAGAGATCTTAGGGGATATCTGGTCTGGCTCCCTCATTTTACCCATCCAGAGCCCAATGCCCAGAGGAGGGGTAGGGTGCCACAGTAGGGCCAGTCTTACAATGTGATCTTTCCCTTCTGAGGTTGCTGGGCGGATTTCCTCTTATCTGACCAGAGATGGTCCTGGCTTGCTCCTGGCAGCTCCTGTGAGTTCAGTCAAGTGCAAATCTGCTCAGGTGTGGTTCTTTTGAAGTCTAAGCTATCTAGGAGTCGGAAAAGGAATGAGTGTTAATAAATAGCACCTACTATGTGCCAAACACTCTACTAAGTGTTTTTTGTAAATATTCTCTCATTTAACCCTCTCAACAACCCTGGGTGGTAGATGCTATTGTTATCTCCATTTTACAATTGGGGAAACTGAGGCCAGGAGAGGTTAAGTGATTTATCCAGGGTCACACAGCTAGTGTCTGCTACTGGATTTGAACTCAGGTCTTCCTGACTCCGGGCCCAGGGCAGTGCTCTATCCACTGGGCCACCAGCTACTTCAGGAAGGAAAGGAAAAGAGTGCATCTGTACCCAAGACTGAACCAAGACAGTCAAAATCAAGACAGAGGTTGTGTGACATGGGGATAGAGCCTTGGACCTGAGATAAGAAACCCTGAGTTCAAATTCTGACCTCTGAGTGACTTCAAGCAAGTCTCTTCCTGTGGACCTCAGTTTCCTCATCTGTAAAATGAGGGCATTGGACTAGATGACATTTGAGGATTCTTCTAACTTTAAAGCCCATAATCCTATAAAAGTAGGAGGCGGGGAAGAAGACACCACTTCCTTCACATTAGTTTCTTGCCTTATCTGCTTCTGTGTATAGTTCCTTTTAGGCAGGATGCCAGGGGTCACTCTAGGGCTCAGGCTTATCCTCTATAAAACAAGGGGTTGAGACCAGGTGATCTCCAAGGCCTCTTCCAGGGAGAGGAAAGCTCTGACATCCTATGATCTAGGTTTCCTCCAACATTCTGTGCTCTGAGGTCTTTTCTGACTCTGACACTCTGTGTTCCAAGGATCTATCCAGATCTGGCATTTCTGTCTTCTAGGGGCTTTTCAGACTCTGACTTTCTGTGCTGTAAGGTTCCATCCAGGTTCTAGAGTCCCTTCTGGCTCTGACATTCTGTATAAGGATTCTATCAGCTATGATGCTATGTTCTAAGGTTCCATTTAACTTGTTCAGAGCTTCCATCCAGCGTTGACATTCTCTGTTCTAAGATTTTGTCCTGTTCTGACACTTGGTGTTCTAAGGATCCTTTCAGTCCTAATATTCTTCGGTTCCATGAAAGTCCCAGAAGGTGGGGTCCCATTCATGTTCATTCACTTTTAATCCATTTCAGTGAGCCATGGCTAAGTCCCTGCCCCAAGTCTGTTTGGAAGGACTGACCATTGCCCCTTCCTAGCTATGGCCTTAGAAAGTCACTTTCACTCCTCTGAACCTGAGTTTTCTCATCTGTGAGATGGAGTTGTTACACTCTGACCATGTTAGCTCTCCGGGGTCCAGTGACTCCTTTCTCCCTCCAGGATAAAATATAAGCTCTCCTCTTTGGCATTCACAAAGGCTTTCTTAAGCTGAAGGTGTCCCTCCCTTTTCTTCACTCTTACTACATTTGATTCCCCTATACACACTCTGTGTTCCATCCACACTGGCCTCCCTGCTAGTTCCTTTTCTTGTTGTTCCATTTCCTCTCTCCATGTCTTTGTATAGACTGTCTCCTATGCCTGCCTGATGCACCCTCCTCCAACCCTCCCCCACTTGGAATCCCTAGTTTCCTTCCAAGCTCAGCTTAAACATTCCCTCCTTTCCTGATTCCATGCACCCCTCCCCCCACCGGAAACTACTCTGTATTTCCTTGTGGATGTGCTATATTATATTTATTCATCTGGGCACATGTTTTGGCCTGTTAGATTATAAACTCCTTTTTGTTTCTGTATCTTTGGGGCCAAGCACAACGCCTGGTACACAGTAGATTCTTAATAAACATTTATTGAATACTTGTCAGAAGCCGTATGGTTCAGTGGAAAGAGCCTTGACTCCAGAGTCAGAGGATTTGGAGTGAAATCTTACCTCTGTGATACTAGGGCAGCTAGATGACACAGTGGGTAGAATGCTGGGCTTAGAATAAGGAAGGCTCCTCTTCCTGAGTCAAATCCAGCCTCAGACGCTTCTTAGCTTTTGTGACCCTGGGCAAGTCACTTCACCCTGTAAATGAGGGGGCTTGGACCGGCTGACCTCTGGTGTGTCTCTGATCCTCTGACCCTAAGCATCCCAGGGGCTGTTGGGAGAGAAGCTCTATAAGAAGCAGTATAAAAATGAGAACTGCTAGCTCATTGGATCCTCCAGGCAGGTATCATCATCCCCATGTTAACAGATGAGGAAACTAAGGCTCAGAGAAAGAGACTTACCAAGGGCTAGTTAATGATGAAGCTGAGTCCTTTCCTTACCTGAACATATTCCACTGCACCAGGCTGGCTCCCTTGCCAGATAGCGTGATAGACCTCAGTGGAGCCTGGATAAGAGGTATTGAAATGAGATCCATGCCCAGACAGCCAGCTGAGTTACACTGGGCATTGAGGAGGTGGCAGCTTAGAGAACCACTTAGGAAGAGAACATTTTCATTGTTTTTAAATTATTATAATGGTTATTCTAACAATATTAGAACCCTGCACATGAACACACATCCATATGCCCCAGGAACTCAGTGAAGCCAGGAAGGAAGGCCTTTGGAAACCTGGAATAAATTCATTCTCCCTTTTGCATTGGGTCCAGGGAAATTTGTCTTGGGAGTAGGGGAAGACCCTTCCCAAAGTTTCATTTCCTTTTCTTCCTATTCAACCCTAATTCCTGCCTCTCGACCTCATATACCCCACTGACCTCAATCTGAGAATGAAGAATAGCCATCTTCTATAGAGTCCTTCCAGAAATGTGACCTTGGCCCTCCCATCAGTTACCTGATCAACAAGTCCTTACTAAGCAACAACTATGTGTTCACCTTATAGATGGACACTATAGAGGATACATAAGGTCAGAGCCAACAGAGAGCTTAGAAACCAACTATCCCGTTTCCTTCATTTTACATCTCAGGAAACAAAGAAAAATGACTTACTTAAGGTCACACAGTGAGTTAGTAGAAAATCTGAGATTGAAACTTAACTCACAATCTGTATGTGGCTGGAACTCTTTTTGGGGAGAGGGGTGCAGATCTGTAATTTTATCCAAGTAGAAAACAACATTTGAGAGTTGCTTCCACACCAAAAGTTAAGTAACTTGCCCAGAGTCACACAGACATTGTGTGTCAGAGACAGGAGTAGAATCCAGGTCTTTCTGAGTCCAAAGCCAGCTCTATCCATTACCTCAGTGAACACTCTGGATAGCATAAATATAACCACAGAAAAAGAAAACTGAAGCATGGATGATAAGTGCCAGATGAACTGTACAAATTGAGAATCTAAATGAACTAAGGAGTGGTCAAGGGAGTTTCCTGCAGGAGATAGGATTTTATCTGGGTTTTGAAGGACAGAGTGGCAGAGAACAGAAAGTCTGGAAACAGAAATGTGCTTGGCATATCCAGGCGTATCTGTCACTGGGAATGATAGAGAAGGGCATTGCCCCAGGGTTTCACATTGAGAGGACACTTGAATCTGGAAGCTCTGACTACTCTTGGCACAGTCCCTGAGCAGTTAAAAAACAACAGAGCTTAGCACCTAGTTAGCAAGGTAGATGGATAAATAGATCATTTATTAAGCACTCAACATGCCCTTAGGCAGCTGCCAGTCACTGTGCTAAGCTCTGGGGACACAAATACAAGCCAAAAAGACAGTCCCTGCCCTCATGGCACTTATATTCTAATGGAAGAAGATGGGACCTAAAAGGGAAATGGAAAAGGAGGTGAAGTCAGGTGATTGGCAGGGAGAAGAAAGAAAAGTCAGATCATGAAATAACAAGATGGGTCAGTAAAAATTGAAAGCTACCAGATGGTATTGGGTTGAGCTCTTCTCTACCACCACCTTTCTTCTTCCTTCCTGTTGACCTTATCCTAGAGGCAGAGCCAGAAGGGACTTCAGGGTCCAAATCTCCTTTATTTTCTACATGAGGAAACTGAGGCCCAAGGCAGTTAGGGACTGGTCCAAAGTCACACAGATGGTGGTAGAAGGGGGGATTTCAATCCCTCATCCCAAAGCCACTTATGTCTCTGTCTCTTCCATCATGGCACAGTATCCATACATCTCATGCTGCTTGCCCCTGGCACCAAGATTCCTACTTACACCTCTGTTTTCAGGGAATAGTAAGGAGAGCAGGCTGACAGGAATGGATCAGTCTGATATGTAGGCGACTGAGGACAGCTAAAGCTTGGAAGTAAGCTCAGAGAAGGCCTTGAATGACACACCAAGAAATTTAGACTATGTGGTAAGCAATGGTGTATCATCAAAGATTTCAGAGTTAGGTTGGCTCTCTCCTACAAAACCAATTTATGGTTGCTGTTCATAATAATGACAATATAATTACAATTTGTATTTCACTTCAAGGTTTATGGAAGAAAGCACTTTACATGTTACCTCATTTGACCTTCACAAACAACCCTGTGAAGTAGGTGCTATTATTAGAATACTCTTCTTACAGATGAGGAAACTGAGGCAGACAGAGGTTAAATGACTTGCCCAGAGTCGCATAGCTAGTAAGTGTCTGAGGCAGGATTCACACCCAGATCTTCCTGATGCACTCCATCCTTAGCATTACATAGCTTCCTGTTCTAGACAATAGTGACAAGTGACTTTTACCCACTTGCTAAGAGGTATCCAACCCTATAATTTTACAGGTGAGGAAACTGAGAGCTAGAGATAGAAAGGAACTGGCCCATGGTCACATAGGCAGTAGATTGCAGAGCTAGATTTGAACTCGGGTCCTTTAATCCTGGATTTAAATCTGGAAGGAATCTAGTCCAACCCTTCATTTTACAAAGAGAGGAAACTGAGGCCCAGTGAATTTAAGTATCTTGCCCAAGGTCACAAAGGTGACAGAATCAGGACCCAAGAGACCACCTGGTCCAACTTTTCACACACACACACACACACACACACACACACCATTTTACAAAGGAGTAGACTGAAGCTCGGCAGTGACTTGCCCAAGGTCAGGCAGAGAGGAAAGCAGGATTTGAACCCAGGTCATTTGCTTCCAGATTGAGTGCTTTTTCCTTCCACCCTTCCTGTAGAGCATAACTCTGGCCTATTATCAGCTCAGCCACTGGAAGAAGAAATAACAGAGGCAGGAACTTCCTCTCCATTGGATCGGCCCCCAGGCCTTCCTGCTTTGTCGAATTTCAGAGCCATCCGTCCCTGGGGAGCGGCTACTCCGAAGCCCTCCATCCGCCATGGAAGGGGAGTGGTGGCCAGTGGGGGAACAAAAGAAAAGGCGGCAGGGCCCAGGCAGCTGTTTCCAGAAATGCCTGGTGGGGGCCATTCAGACGAGATTGGATTTCCTCAGAAGGAAGATCATATTTCTTTAGGGGTTTTAGGAGCAAAAAATCCCCACTAGGGGGCTAGTGAGGACAGAGACGGGCTCCCTGGCTCTCCTGCACACTGTCTGGAGAGATAACCTCTTCTTGCTGCAGAGGGCAGGCAGCTCCATGGCGGCCCCACCCCCCCTTTATTCTCCTGGGCTCCAGGGACTCACTGGGTGAGCCTGAAAGAGAGAGCACGAGGCAGGGCTGGGGTGCTGAGGCTACCTCGGAATCTACAGCTCTGTGACCTGGAAATTGCAGCCTGCTCAGAGCCTCAGTTTCCTCATGCATCAAATGAAGGCCACTAGGAGGACCCGGGGGACAGCAGCGCAGGAGGGAAAACAAAGGCCATCCTCCATGAGGATGGAGACAGGGTTACTCCAGGTCCCCTGAGTCGGAGAACCTGGCCCCCACCTCTAGTGCCTACGTGGAAACTGTGTGACCTTTGGACAAGTCATTTCCCTTCCCTGAGCCTCAGTTTCTTCATCTGTAAAATAAGGGAGTTAGACTGTAAGGTCCTTGTCAGTTCTACATCTGTGGTCCCAACTCCCTTCATTTTCCTGAGCCTCAATTTCCTCACCTGTAAAATAAGGGGGCTTGAACTCGGTGGGCTCTGGCCTCTGGGGTCCCTTCCAGCTTGGTAGCCATGGTTATGTAGTGCTGAGGCGAGTGCTAGAAAGGGTAAGTTTATTCCTACTTTAGCCTCTTTCCAATGCTTCCTTCACTCTATTAAGGAGGGCCATCATTTATTTGGCGGGGAGGGGAGACAGATGATGATGGGTTCTTCCCTTTACCCCATCTCCATGTTGTAAAGATGGTGATGCCAGCCAGCATCCTGGCCAGCTGCTGACAGAGTGGGGTGCCCCTTCCCCTCAGGCCTGGCACCCCTTGCCCTTGGGCCTGCCTGACCGCTCATCCCCCCTTTCTTTGTTTCTGCAGATGAAGATGATGCCAACCGACTTGGGGAGAAAGTGATTCTCCGAGAGCAAGTGAAGGAGCTGTTTAATGAGAAATACGGTCAGTGTGGCCCGGGCCCCAGGGTTGAGGTAGTGACAGTCAGTGTCAGTGGGGCAGCGCTCCCTGGGTGGCCAGGCCCACTATGCCTGCCTGCAGCCTCCCACAGCCCAGCTCCCTTGGAGGGTTGGGACTGACGCTGCCAGGCCCAGACCTCACTTACCCACAAGCCTGCCCCCACCCCCACCCCCATTTTCATTTTAAACATTTCTTAAAACAGGTGGTGAGTGAGTGGCAGCAGCCTTGGGGGGGTGGGGGTGGAAGAGGGGGGGCTGGCTTCCAGGCGCCAGCTCCCAGCCTGCCTGCTGCCGGGATTCATGTCGATTTGCAGAAGCCACAAGGTCACAGCTGCTCCCCGGCTGCTTCACGTTTTCAAAGGGCCGGGAGTTTGTTCCTCGACACATGGCTGGGCCTTTCGATGGTTTTCTGGTGGAGGAGGGGAGGCGCAGGGCACCAGAGCCGTCCTCTCCTGGACTGGACTCATTTCCTCCATCTGCCAAGCTGAGGAGGGCAGATCGGGGTAGGGCATAGTTGAGTACCCCCTCCCATCCCCCATGTTCCCACTGCCTCCTTCTCTCCTACCTCCCCTGTTCTCCCCCTGCCCAGCTCTGGCCCTTCAGAGAACATGAAACTTGACTTATCACCAGATCAATGCCTACCTTCATCATGGGGCAGAATTGTCTGCCTCTCACCTACACCCACAAAGTGTGTTTTTAAGAAGTCAAATGGAAAAGAGTCCCTCATTGCTACCCTGCTGGGAGCATCCTAAGCAGCTGCTGACTTCATCCCATCCCTGGAGCCCCTACCTCTAGGACCTTGGGAAATGTCCCTGCAGCCTCAGTTTCTTCATCTGTAAAAGGAAGGACTTGGTCTAGGTGACCTCTGAGCTCACTTCCAGCCCTGGTCCCTACATAGTCAGGCTAGCCTCCCTGCATGTCTGAGGCCCTGGGGGGTCCAGAAAAATGATCACCTCAGGAAGCTTAAATTATTTTAGAGGATACACAAGGACATAGATGAGAAAAACCATACACCAAGCCAAGGTCAAGGTAATGGAGAGTGGGGAGACCCTAATAGGAGGAGCAGGAGAGGCCCTGCTTCCCTCCAGAAGGCAGCCTTCAAGATAAGGTTTGGAAGAGGCTAGAGAGTTCCTTGAGGCAGAGAGGAGGGATTGCCCCCTAGGCTTAGAGTTCGACCAGTTAAAAGATGTGGCAATAGGAAATGGAAAGTACTGTTTGAGGTCTAATATGACAGACTTTGGCTGAATTGTAGAGATCACAGATGGGAGTGATATACTAAATAAGGCCGGAAAGGAAGGTGAGGGCAGATTGTAAAGGGCTTCAAACAGAGGCATGTGTGGAGCAAAAGCATGACATGGGTCTTAGGTTTAGGGTTGATCAGACCCGTCCTTTGTGGATATCACCTTGGCAGCTGTGTAGATGGCGGATCAGAGCAGAAAGAAGCTCAAAGAAGAGAGGAAGCCATTGCCAGAGTCTTGGGAAGAGATAAGAAGTGGCGACTGATGGACATGCGAGCTAAAGGAAATTGCTTGTTCACTCCAGTGGCAGGGTTAGGGGCGAGGAGAGGCTAAGATTCTTGTTGTTCAGTCATTTCAGTCATGTCTAACACTTCATGGCCCCATCTGGGGTTTTCTTGGCAGAGATCCTGGCGTGGTTTGCCCTTTCCTTCTCCAGCTCATTTTACAGAGGAGGAAACTGAGGCAGACAGAGTTAGGTGACTTGCCCAGGGTCACACAACTAGTACCTGTGGCCAGATTTGAACTCAGGTTTTCCTGACTTCCAGGCCCAGCACTCTGTTCACTGTGCCTCTCAGCTGCCTAGGGTAAGTTTAGCCTACCCTTATTTCATCCAGGCATCCACTGCTACGTCCAGAAATGAGCTGACTTGGCCTGCTACAGACCATTCTTTAGATGTGTGGGGTGCCAGGGATAAGCTAGCAGCATTTCTGAGCAAGAAGCTCTGGGCCTAAACTGAACAGATGGGCAGGACAACACAGCCTAAAGAATCCCAGGCATCCCTGCAGAATCCTTGGAACACCCAGGAAGCAAAGTGTCGCAAAGATTAAAAGTTTTCCAGAGGAATTTGAAGGCAGAATGGTTGGGAAACTAGGCTCAAAGGGTTAATTAATGCTGATTGGTGTGTCTATAATGCAGAAAGGTTAGCAAGGTTTTGTCCCCATGTGCATTCATCAAACAGCCTGAAAAGCTCCTGATTTGGTCTAGACCAGGCATTGGACCCAGGTGAAAAGCTCCCAGCATGGAAACTACCTCCACCAGCGCAACTCCAAATCTGTCTGTGACTCAGAATCTCAGGTTTAATCTATAGTGAGGGGCGGGGAACCTGCGGCCTCAAGGCCACATGTGGGCCTTTGAACTTCACAGGACAAATCCGATTCAGTCAAAGGGCCCCATTGAGAACCAGGAGAGCCACATGTGGCCTTGAGGTCATAGGTTCCCTAGCCCTGGTAGGGGCTCTTAGGGGCTCAGCTACTTTTCTTTGTCTGGTAGGTGTCTGTGGCAGGTCTCCCAGCCCCCAAGCCAGCCCTCTACCTACAAGAAGGGAGAATTGCCGTTTGTCACACTACTTTACCACAATCCCACATCTCAGGTATCAGAGATACCTTTCAAGCCTGAGTTCCTGCCAATTCCAAGGCCAGCAGACTTCCCACTTTGCCACACTGCCCTAAGGAAAATACCATGAAAATCACAGGCAGACAAGTTCTGACAGTGCCCTTTCTCAGACTGTAATTCCTAGGCTGATTTCTCAATCTGGCCCAAGCCCTGGTTCAGCCACTAACTCGCTGGGGCAAGTCACTAAATTTCTCAGAGCCTCAGTTTCCCCTTGTATCCCATGGGAATGATTCCTGCCCTACCTACCTCCTGGGGTTAGTTAATGTTTTCAAAGCACAGCTACAGAATAATAAAGAAACCTAACTTCTTATTATCACTTCTGTCCATTATAGTACCAGATCTATTTATGCCCATAGACCTCCTTAAGCAATGGGGATCATTGCTTTAGAACTGGAAGGAAATGCAGAACCCGAATTTACAAATGAGGAAACCAAGGCCAAGGGAGGTTGTCTACTGGTAGTATTTATCAGAGGGAGATTTGAATCTGTGTCCTCCACCTGTAAAGACAAGGTTCTTACACTGTGCCACACTGCTAGTTATTGAATATTTGGAGTCCTTTGGACGAAAGCTGGCTAAAGTATCCTTTGGTCTAGCAAACCCTTTCTTCCCAAATTAGCCATGTTAAAAACATGGATGGGAAATGGGATGGGAGAGGAGAAGAGAGGGTTAAATTTCTTAAGAAATCAGACTCAGCAAGTATCATCAAGCCCTATAGAAACTGCATTCACCCACAACCACTTGTAAGGTGCTAATTATAAAGCAGTCTTCTCCCTCCACTAAAGCCAGCCTCCTGGGATTCAGTAACCCTTTGATAACCAGTTGCCATATTCAATTCTACTCCACTACCATTTATTAAATGTTTCCTATGTGCCAAATGCTAGGAAGCCTACCCTCCTGGGGCTTACATGCTATCCAGTGTTCTTAAAAACAGAAGAGATGTAAACCAGAGACAAGTGCCTGTCAAAGTAGGTTTGACTTTCCTTATTTGGACTAATCAGAGGCCAATCTGCAAATCAATGAGTATCTACAAGGACTGTGTCTCAGTGTGGGGGAGCAGAGCCATACATAGATATACCCACTTGTGTGACATAACCCTTCATTCCACTATAGCTCCCTACCACTTCTCATTCTTGTCCTGCCCCATGCAAGTCACAAATTGGCTAAAGGGAACTAAATATTCCTAAGAATTCTTCACAGGCTGAGATCCTTATGTAGAAACAGCCATAGGGAATGAGGTCACCCTAAGAGGAACTAGGCCAAGTACTGCAGAAATATGGAACCCTCATTCCAGACATGACATCTCTGCTTACTGTGGCCAATGATTTCAGGTTTTTTGGTGGCCACATCATGGGTGTCACACTCTTAACTTATATTTAGTTTTCAGTCTTCTCAGTCTCCTAGCTGTTTTCACATTAACTATTGGTTAGCTGTTCCTATCCCTCTTGTACTTTTCCAATTGATTTTTTAACCCCATGTGGGACTTTACATTTATATCTATTAAATGACATATTTATTATTTAGACCTCTTCATTTCCCAGCCAGCTGCACTCCTCTGGATATGTCTATCCTGCTCCTCTACCTGGTATCTACTCTTCTCCCCTACCCCTGTTTTTCATATTCCTTATATCCATGTTTTACATTCTTGAGGGCAAGAGCTGTCTTTTCGTTTCTCTTGTGTTTCCAATGTTTAGCACCTTGCAGGCCATAGGAAGTACTTAGCAGATGCTCTGTGGACTAGATTTGGCTGAGTATTTGTAGGTTTTAGGATTGTAGATATTGAGCCAGAAAGGAGGCTGGAAGTGATTTAGCTAAGCTCTCTCATTTGAAAAAAGAACTTTCCTAGGTCAGCTGGTTGCAGAACTAGGAATCAAACCTGGGCCAAGCCTGGCAAGATCCTTTCCAATTTGGACTGGATCATCCAGGGTCTGAGCTCTCTCCTTCCCAGTTTGGTGTCAACTGTAGATTGTAGAAGTGGAACACCAACAATTTTTGACAAAAAAAATCCAATAGCATAAGAACAAGATCCTTGAGTCCTCCTGCTGCAGTCATCTCCCCCTCCTACCTGACATCAATCCATTCATGAATACCTTTCCGGACTGGGTCTTTTAGGGCAGCTAAGTACGGAGCCCAGAGTCAGGAAGACCTGACTCTGAGTTCACAACTAACCTCAGTTAGTAGCTTTATGACCCTGGGCAAGTCACTTAATCCTATTTGCCTCAGTTTCCTTATCTGTAAAATGAGCTGGAGAAGGAAATGGTAAACCACTTCATTATCTCTGCCAAGAAAACCCCAAATGGGGTCAGAAGAGTCAGACGTAACTGAAACACTTGAACAAAAACTGGTCACTCAACTAATTCTGAATATACCTTATGGTACTATCTGCCAACCCATAACTCCAGCTAGATCATAAAAGTAGCAAGAAAAACTTTTTCACATCCTTTGCTAAAAACTAGATAAATTATACCTACAAACTTTTCCTGATCTGCCAGTTTAGCAATCCTGACCAAAAAAAAAAAGGAAATTAAATTACCCTGAAATAATTTATTTTTTTTAAGTTTCATTGATGGCTTTTGCTTTTATATCCATCATTTCTAGATATAAATTCTTCCCTTCACCCCTCCCCATGTCACCTTGAACTCTACCTTGTAACAAAGAAAAAGTGCCCTGACTGATAGTGTAGGCAACATTCTATACCTATAGCCCCTCTCTCTTACAAGAGATGGGAAGTCTTTTTCTTCACCTATTCTCAAAGACTATGGTTGGTCATTATATCAGAATTCTGCTTTGCTGAGGGTTCTTTCCATTTTCATTATTGTCACTGTGGATCCTGTCTTCCTGGTTTTTCCACTCACTTCATTCTGTCAGTTCCTACTTGGCATGACCTATTTTTGATGAGTTCACCATATGGAGTCTTTATGATCACTGCTTCCTTTTTGACATGCTCACTAGCCATCCCTTTAACATTACAGCCTTAGATCTTTCCAAGGATGGAACTCAAGCTCACTGACATAGTTTCCAAGCATCACCCTTTTTGTCAACATCTATGCATCTCCAGTTGTATAAAACCTCTCCTGGATTCTGAGATTACCTATAGAGGCTTAACAGTTGCTTCACAGATTTCTTTCAGCACCTGAAGATTTAGTTCATCCTAGCCTGGTGACTTGGACTCGCAAAGAGCAGTCAGGGGCAGAGAGCCCAGACATAGGAGCACTGAACTATATCTCCCTGAGTTGTAGGTATTGGTCAAGGTGCAGAGGGGAGAGCACAAGAGTTGAAGTCAGAAAGATCTACATTAAACTCTCACCTCAAATGTTCACTCTGTGACCCTAGAAACGTTACCTAGCATCTCTAGGCCTCAGTTTATTTATCTGTAAAATGAAGGGGCTAGTTGGGTGGTCTCTGAGCCCCCTTCTAGTTCTAATCTCCAGTCCTATGATTTCATTTCCCTGAGTCTCAGTTTCCTCATCTGTCAAAGGAGGGAGTTGGCCTCTGGGGCCCTTTCTGGCTCAAGCTTTAGGGTCCTTTGATCCCATGGGAGTTCCTCTGTACAGATGGAATCCCAGGTCCATGCCAACAAAACCCACACCAAATAAATGTGGGTTATCATTACTAAGTTGCTTAAACCGTGTACCTCCGTTTTCTCATCTGTAAAGTTAGGATAATGACAGCTGTAGGACCTGCATCACCGGCAAGGCATGAGATTCTGATGAGATAAAGGCTGTGAGCCACTTGGCAAATGAGCCTTAACTATGATGATGATAACTTTAATGTAATTTGGAAGCTGGGAAACATCGTGGCTGCTGCAGAAAGATCATCTCTTCCTCCAACCCTCCATTTCCAAGCGAAATGGGAGAAATAGCAGTGAGGACTTGAACCCATGTCTTCTGACCCTGAATCCAATGGCCCTTCCAGTCAGTCCCAGTGCCTCTCAGACCAGAACCAGATACCTGCCATGTTCTGCTTGCAGCTGGGAGAGGGAGCAGCTATGGAGGATGGGAGAGTTTTCTCCAGTCTGTTACCTTGGAAGGTTCCAATTTTAACTCCTTGGGAACTAAGGGGAACAGTGGGTCAAGTGCTAAATGTGGAGTCAAGAAGACCTGCATTCAAATCGTGCTGCAGATACTTAGTAGCTGAGTGGCCTTGGGCAGTTCACGGAACCCCACCATGCCTCAGTTTCCCCATCTGTTAAATGAGACTTAAAATAGCACCTAAGGACTGTTGTAAGAATCAAATGAGATAATACAAACCTTAAAGCTCTGTACCAATTCTTTAGTTCTTTAAAGATAGGGACTAGACTTAAGAGTTCAGTAGCAGAAGGAACTCAATCTTACCAATGAAGGTTGGCCCCTTCATTTCAATTTATAATCTGAAAGAGCTGCCCAGACTACTGAGTGGTTCAGTGCCTTACCCAAGGTCAAATAGCCAGTGTGTGTCAAAGGCAAGCCTTGAACTCATTTGACTGATTTTTCTCACTCAACAACTGTTAACACTTTAATATTTCTATACTGAGGAAAGTACCCTCCAAATTTTCTGTCCTGGAGTAAAGCCCCAGTTGCTCTACCTTAGTTACTGGTTTCCTAAGCTTGGGAGGGGAAAGTGTACACATTAACAGCACACATAACTGACTTCTCCTAATTTATAATTTGACCCGGGCTGGTCTTCACCCCATTTCTTGGGAACCAATCGGCCCATCCCAAAGACCCAGACAAATGTGTCTTCCCATCCCCAGCCCTTCTACTTTGTAACAGTTTAACCCATACAACCCCCAAAAACCTCCTTTGGTTTTAAGAGATCCGTCCACCCAATCCTGCTTCTCTTGTGCCCTCCCTCCCGACCTGCCTGACTTAGTGGTAGTTCATCCCCTGGCCAGTAAGTTTCCTCCAATTGAGAGAATAAGATTCTCCACTTGGTGCCAGGAAACCTTGTGGTGATGACTCCCCAGCAGTCAGAATTTGAGGAACAAGAAATAGTGAGTTTATCCTTCAGTCTAAAGGGAAGCTTTATTAGTCACATCTCAGAAAAACACATCCATGTAAATCCCCCAAAGTATTTCACTGATTGCTTAATGAGCCAGGTAGACAGTGGCAAGAATGTGGTGGAAAGAGCCCTGAATGTGAGCCCCCCAAATCCTAGGTCTGCTGCTCAATAGCTGTGACCTTGGGCAAGTCAGTTTCTTTCTCTGGGCTTCAGTTTCCTCATCCGTAAAATGAATTGAACTAGATGGTCCCTAAGCTCATTCTGTCTTCCTGGGAAGGATCTAAAAGTCCTTCCAACCCTAATCAAAATTCTGGAATGATTGCCCTAGCCTTCACCTTCATTCCCACTCCTGTTAAGCCCTAATCTGAACTCCCAACTCCATTCCTAGCTACTCTCTAGCAGTAAATAAAACCTCAGTGTGAAACACACTGGAAGTGAGAGGGATGCTGGGGGAAATTATGGCGATGTGGAAAAAAAAATACATCAATAAAAACTTATCCTAACCCACGCACACTGAATATGAAGTCTGAGGACCAAGTGTGGGATCCCAGCTCTTGCCTTTTTCCCTGTCTTCACTTCCTTGGGCCTCAGTTCCCTCATCTGAAGAATGGGGCAATTAGACTGAATTATCTCTAAGTAGAAATTGTCCTGAGATTCAGTTCTGGAGTTTAGGATTGAATTCAATAATGTCTTTTTAAAAACATTATCCTTTTCTTTGTCTTTGTTGTAAGGGATGGCCCATTGGGGAAGAGAGAGAGAGAGGCATGAATGTCACTGCTGTGCTCAGTAGCTCATAACAACACCCTGAATCCTATAACCCCATGCTTCCTTCTGTGCTGAAGACACAGTGCTAGGCACTTGAGATGCAAAGATGAAAAATAAAAGGACCATCCTTCAGGGAGCTTAGCTTCTACAGAAGGCTGTAGAAATGAGGAGGTGGAGGGAGAGAGAAAAATGTTCGCTATTAGATAAGTGTTGCAACGGAGGGAGGGATGAAGAGGAAGGAAAAAACTGGACAAGGTGGCCTCAGGAAACTTAAGAAGCAACAATTTATTACTCACTGAGAGAATCAGGACAGGCTTCCTGGAGGAAGTGGTACCTGAATCTTAAAGGAAGCTGTCATCTAAGAGGGAGAAGTGAGGAGGAACGGGGAGCTCTAGGAACAGGGAGCCCATCTGCAAAAGCTGGGAAGCCAGAGACAGCATGCTGATTTCAGAGAGTATCCATCTAAGGGACCAGCTGGCCTAGAATGTGGACTGTCTGATGGGGGTCCTCTTTGAGCCAGATTATGGCAAACCTGGAAGGACAGTCTAGTTGATATTTTCTCCTAGAGACTTTTTAAAGGAGGGGAATATTTTTAAAGGCAACACCTTTACAGAAATAAACACTGGAAGACATTTCCTCTTGTGGAAAAGGTTGAGGATCCCCGTCTTTGGGACTTCTTTGTCAGGAGGCTCGTGGGCCTTCCCTGCCAAAAGCCTCCATTTCAGGGGACTGGATCCAGGCCTCTTGAGCCACTGCATGCCTCGCTAGTAAAAGCAGGAGGGGAGGAGGGGTGGAAGGAGATGTGGGAGAGAAGGGGAATGTGCCTGTATTCTGCCTGGAAACTCAAGCCATCTGCTTCTCACCCCCCTCATTACTCCACCCCCACGCCTGAACCCCAGCCAAATCCAGGGATCTGGGGCTGGAGATCCAAGGGCTAGGCGATTAATGCATTTGAGGTGTCACTGGCAAATCCTTGGCAGGCAGAGAAGACCCAGCTAGACAGTGTTCATGTGAAAAAGGCCCCTAAGGTCTTAAAGGATGCCTGGCTCCCAGTGAGTCACCAGTAGGACATGGCTGCCCAAAATGCTAATGACATCAGACACTGGAGCAAGACTGGCAGCAAACTTTGGAGGGCCTTCGGAGCCCGGCTCAGGAGTCTGCTTTTCTGTAGGGAGAGCCAAATTGTGGGGGAAGGGGAGAACAAAGGGGCCTGGCAGGCCTGGCCAGTGGGGAGGATGTTTTTGGTACCAATGTGAAAGGGCGATGGGCAAAAGGAAAAATGGAAGGGATAAAGGTTAGCATCATTTCTGGCAGTCAGCAAACATTTAGTAGATGCCTACTACATACCAAGGTTATAATTTCTGTCCATCAGCAAGCACTGAGTAAGTGCCTACCGACTATGTGCCTGGCACTATACTAGGGGTTGTGGAAGCAGAGACAGAATGAAACCATCCCTCCTCTCAAAAGGCTTCTATTCTCACCGGGCAGAAAACATACACAGATAATTAGTATGTACAAAAGAAATTCATGCAGAATAAACCCTCTAATGGGTCTGTGCTCTCATCAGTTCAGAATGGTCCCAACCCAGGCAGATTATAATCCATGTGGCCCAGTGGCTAAAGCACCAGGCTTGGAAATGGGAAGATCTGAGGTCAAATCCAACCTCAGATGCTTCCTAACTGTAGTGCCCTGGGCAAGTCACTTAACTTAATGTCCCAGATTCCTCAACTGTAGAAAATGGGGATCACAAGAACACCTGCTTCCCAAGGTCTTTGTGAGAATTAAATGAGATACTTGGAGAGTGCTTTGCAAACCTTAAAAAACAAAAGCACCATTTAAATGTATTATTTTCATAAAAAATAATCCTGATTTTAAGAATACTTTGAAGGACCAAGTTGAGTCAATTCAACACTTCTTTTAATCCATATGTAACTAGTTTTTCATGTAAGCTTCATGAAGTTGTGGTTGTCTGGTGACAAAGGCAAAAACAAAATGAAGATAGCAGGTAAAAATTTTCTTTCAACGTAAAATTATATCTACGTGTAATTCTTTGTATTTGAAGTGGATGTGGACAGAAAGGAGAATTAAATTTCAATTATTTTATTAAATTAACATTCTTAAATAATTGAAATATTTCATTTTAAGTAGTAATTATAGTTATCAGATCAAATTATTTTATTAAAATATATTTTTACTCCATTTTAATTATTTTTTAAAATGGTATCACTTGCCTTGCTTGGTCCTTCTGGTGTTGATACAAGGGCGTTAGGGAGGAGGAGGAAGAGGACATGAGTCACTGTAGATTGGGCCTGATGCTGGGAATATTCTCTGCCAACGTAGGTCTTCCCTTTTCTGCAATTTTAGTCTTAGAGGGTGACCTTAGGCTCTGAGACACCCCCAGTAGATGAGAAGACTCAAAACCAGGAGCTAGAATATTTATCCTAGAGAAGACAAGATTTAGCAGAGGGGATGCAATCTCTGTCTTCAGATGTTTGAAAGACTGTCATAGGGGAGAGGAACTAGGCTTGCTTTACTTGATCCCAAAGGAAAGAAAGCAGTTACAGAGAGAGCCCTAAGTGAGATGGGAGGCCTTGGGAGATACCCTTGTCCCCTCACTGAAGGGCTACAAACAGGGTTGTTGCAAGAACCAAATAAATTAACATATACAGGAAGCACTTGGCAAATCTTAGAGCACTCTACAAATAGCTATTATTTATATTATATTATTAATTATATTGCTAATATATAGCTATTTGTATTATTACTATTCAAACAGAGGCTGGATGGTCCTTTGTCTGGGGTGTCCGATCCAGAGAGCTTTTATTTCAATGCCCCTGGACCACTGTCCTTCTCACACCAACCAAACATAGGTTCAGTATGACTGGGCTCTCTCCCTTGAATGGTTTTTAATTCCTCTTCTCTGAATTCCTGTTGTCTGTATGAAGAAAAGTGCCCTATTCCAGGGATTCTTCACCTGGGGCCTGGAAACTTGTTTTCTTAATATATTGATGATAATATTTCAATAGAATTGGTTTCCTGTGTCATCCAATCTGTTTTATTTTCATGGTTCTGCAAAGGAAGTGGTCAGACTCCCACCCTATTGAATCGATCCTACCAGGAAGGACCTGATTAAGGTGCATCTAGGAGGAGAAATCTGCATTAAGAAAGGGAATATCCACTTTATGAGTCAGATCAGTAATCCATTGAAATGTTGAATCCTGGGATTGGTGAGGAAGGATCCTGGGGGCCTCCCTTGGTGCTTTCTAAACCCCTCAGTGGACAAGTTCCTGATTATCCTTAATCATGGGCTCATGGAGTTCAAACTGGAAGAGATTTCATTTTAGAGAGGAGGAAATTGAGACCAAGGGTAGTTAAGTGACTCACACAAGTAGTCAGTGTCAGAACCTGAAGCCCTGTGTATCACAATTCCTTCATGGATTCTTTCTTCTTCCCCCGCTTCTTCTATCTTCTTTCCATCATCATCATCATCATCAAACTCTACCCTATTGGTGCCTTTTACTGGAGTCTTACAGCAGTCTTGGGAGGTGGACAGGCCAGGCATTCCCATTTTACAGATGAGGAAATGAAGGCCCACAGAAGTTAGTGACTAGCCCAGAACTACACAGTGAAGCCAACATTTGATCCCAGCTCTCCTGACTTTACATCTAGTAGATTCTTAATGTCTGGTTAGGAAGAAAGACAGGCAGGAAGGTTCTAGCCCTGAGCAAAATTAGGATGGCAGGGGATACCTGTTGTTCCCCCTCCTGCAGTGAGAATCTACTTGGGTGGCCCCTCCTCATTCTCCCTCCAAAATTAATTGACTAGCAGAAAAAGGAACAATAAATATATTCATACTGAAATTTAAACAAAAAGACAAAATAGATTATCCTTCCCAGAGGTGTTTGTAAATAATGGAGAAAGGCATTCAGTTGTCTCTGCTTCATGACTCCATTGGGCTTTTTTTGACAGAGATACTTGAGTGGTTTGCCATTTCCTTCTCATTTGACAGATGAGGAAAACGAGTAAAACAGGGTTAAGTGACTTGTCCAGGGTCACACAAGCTATTAAGTATTTGAAGCAGGGGCTGAACTCAGGACTCCAGATCAGGCACTCTCTCCACAGCACCACCTAGCTGCCCTAGTAGATGATCTTAAGCCAAAGGAATGAATGTCTAATGATAAAAATTTCAGGGATCACCAGAGTCTATGAAAGAGTTATTAGGTAAGGAAGATGTACTGATTGTCCGGCATTATCAAGGTCTATTCTAACTGTTTGGGAACCTGTTTATAGACTCACTCTATCTCTTACAGGAGCAGATGCTTTCTCCCTCCCTGCCATGTCAAGTAAGACATCCTTGTCTCCAGTAATATCTCACACCATCCATAACACAGCAAAGAACCAACAAAATAGATGTCATTTTGAGCAAGGACTCAATCCCTCATTCATAGCCAGTTAGCTTTTACTTTATACCAAGTGCTAACAAACTTGATTCGATGACATCCAAACCCAAAGTAGCTTAGAAGAAGGAAGTGAAACTACTAAAGGTAGTTACATTGAGACCAGCAAAAAGCAAGAATCAGTATCCAGTAGTAGAAAGAGCCCTAATTGTGGAGTTAAAGGACCCAGGTCTCAATGCTACATTTGTGGCCTATGGCAAAGTCACTTTTCTCTGAACTCAAGGATTTCCCTATGTAAAATGAGAGTGTTAAACTGGCCTAAGGCCCCTTCCTATTATCCCTGTAAGCTAGCAGTGAGGAAAGAAATGGAGAAGTCATCCAAGCAAACTCAAGGACTCAAAATCTTGTCCAGCCGGGCCTGGTGTCACACAGTCCATACGTGTCAGAGACAAGACTTAGACTAAGCTTTTAAGGTTCCAAGGCCAACTCTATCCATTTGACTCTACTTCCTGCCTCTTGGATTCAATCATTCAAGCCACAATGTGACATATTTTCATTAAGTGCCTACTATGTGCAGAGCTATAAGCTCTAGAAGAGATACCAGTGTAAATATGGCAGTTTCTGGCTTCATGAAGCTTATCCCCTAGCAGAGGAATATGAGTCTAGTAGAACAATGGTGAGTAAGGCCATAGAGAGTCTCTCAAAACCTTAAGGACAGAGTAAGCCCAAAGGGTATCACTGTAGGAATCTTTCAGTAAAGGGCCTACTGTATGCAGAGTACTCTGGTAGGGATTGGAGGGCAGGGGAACAAAATTTACACAAACGGGATCCCTGCCTTCAAGAAGAGGAGGCTTAGTCTAGAAGAAGAATCACTCAGTCAGCACTTATTAAGTCCCTACTGTGAGCCAGGCACTGAGTATATACATAGAATTGAATGAAATGATCTATTTGCAAGATGCATACAATCTCTTGGAAGACACAATGCGGACATATATAAGTATATTCAGAGAAAATACAGAGAATAAACCTGATAAATAAAAGGTAGTTGAGGAGGGTAAGCAGCTCATTGGTTCATTGACTAGAATGCCTGGCCTGAAGTCAGGAAAACCTGAATTCAAAACCAGCCTCAGACATTTACTAGCTATATGATCCTGGGGCGAGTTATTTCACCTTGTTTACCTTGGTTTCCTCATCTGTAAAATGAGCCGGAGAAGGAAATGTCAAACCACTCCATTATCTCTGCCAAGAAAAACCCAATTGGGGTCATGAAGAGTTGGCCATGACTGAAAAGCAACTGAACAACAAGGCGGGGAGAGGGGAGGCCCCAGCAGTTGGGATCTGAGAAGGCTTCGTGAGTTGGCACTTGAGCTATGTCTTGAAGTAAGAGGGGGCTTGTACCAAATGGAGATGAGGAAGGAGTACATTCCAGATAGAGGGGACAATCATTGCAAGTTATGGAGACAGAAGATAGAGTGTCTTGAGCCAGAACAGAAAGTCTAGCTTGGCAGGATTACAAAGTTCAAAGGAGAAGTAACAGCCAATGAGTCTAGAAGGATAGGTGGGTCCAGATTGTGTAGGGTTTTAAAAGTGGGCAGAAGTTTGTCTTCTATTCTAGAGGCAATGGATAGCTGCTGGAGTTGATATTGAGTAAGGTGCTTTAAGGAAATGATATGGTGCTTTAAGGAAAAATCCCTTTGGTGACTCCATGGAGGATGGATAAGAGAAGGGAGAGCTGTAAAGAAGCCAGACCATTGAGGAAACACCAGCACAGAGACACTCAGCATTGTGCGATAAATATCTCTTGGAGTATCACAAAAGTGGGGGCAATGTGAAGTCTGAGGGCAGAGGTCATTACAGTAAGTAGGGCAGGAATACAGGATCCAGGAAGATTTCCTGGAGCTGGAAATGAGGATATAAGGATAATGTCAGATATGGGAATTGGTAAGACCAAAAAATATGATATGAAAGCATGGACTTTGTATGGGGGATAGGAAAGAGTCCGGGAATTGTAGCACAAGACGGGATTGCAAAGGTAGGAGGATGCCAGATTGTGAAGGACTTAAATATCAGAGTAGAGAGTCTGAGCTTTACTTGGAAGGCACTAGGGAGCCACTAAAGATTTTTAAGCAAGGAGAGAAGTCCCTGCATAAGAGAAATATTTGACTTCTCCATAAACAATGATTTTGAGGGTCCAGAGAGTAGAGAGAAGTCTGGATCCCTGCTGATACACATTGACTTGGAAAACTACAAATTAACATTACCTCTGTTGTATTTTTATCTCTATTTCTTCATTTCCCAATTACATTTTTGTCTGGTTCTGGTGGCGAGTTGGACACCTCTGGGCTAAGGGACTGGAAATGAGGCCAGATCTAGAGTGTTGGTGCTGGGAACAGAGAGAAGGGGGACCAAAGTGAGAGAGTTTAAAGACACTATACCAGGAGGACCTGGCAACTGAGAGATATAGTAGGTGTGAGAGGTGAGGGGGAGGAAAAGCCAATTATATCCCCAAAGTGCTAAACAGAGAGATGGGGTGAATGATGATGCCACAGGCAAAACCAAGGAAATCAGGGGGAGCAAGATTTGGGTTGGAGATGAAGAACTCTGCTTTGCAGATGTTGGCTTCCCATTGCAGGACATCCAAGTGGAATTTTCCTGCGTAGAACTGGACATCTCGGTCTGGAGGTCAGGGCTGTTACTTATTTCATCAAAAAGATTTAAAGCATTGGGTTTTTTTTCTTTTTTCTTTTAAAATCTCTGTTATAAGGGATGAGCCACTAAAGAAGAGAGAGGTCAGGGAGATAGTCAGAAATAAAAGTAATGTAAAAGTACGAATAATATTTTTTTAAAAAATGTTTACTAAGGTACATCGTTCACCAAGATAGAAAAATATGGGCATAGTATAGAAAATTTTGAAAGTGAAAAAAAAAAGTTCCTGAGCTTGAAAGATTAAGTCCTCAAATACAGGGACCTAAAGGGTCACATGTGACCTCGAGGCTACACTTCCTGACCCCTGGATTAAGGGCTCCCCATCACTCCATTCCCAAGGAAGGGTTTTGACTAGCCAAGGCTTCCTATATGCGTCTGGAGCCTGAGAAGGTATGGTCAAGTGAGCAGTAAGAGAACTCAGTATCACAAAAACCCATTGGGGTAAAATCAGGTGCTTCATAAATGCTTTTGGATTGATTGATTTCTCAGGAGGCTATGTGGCCAGTATGGAGGCTACACTGGAAGGTCTGTCCTTGCCAGGAGACATAGTCTCTTGATCTTGACCTTGACCTCTGCCCCTACAGGTGAGGCTCTGGGCCTGAATCGCCCTGTTCTCGTCCCTTACAAGCTGATCCGGGACAACCCTGATGCAGTAGAGGTCACAGGCCTGCCAGATGATATCCCTTTTAGAAACCCCAACACTTATGACATCCACCGGCTGGAGAAGATTCTGAAGGCTCGGGAGCACGTCCGGATGGTCATCCTCAGTCAGCTGCAGTAAGTAGCCCTGGTCCTCATCCCTGGAGGTCCCCAGAAAGCTGGGGAAGAGCCAACTGGGAAAAGGGCCCTGGGATTTGCATGCATTTATTTGCATGTCATTTGCATAAGCAGACTGTACAGTCTGTAGTTCCCAAGGTAAAATATAGTGTTGTTCTCTTATCAGTTTTCACTTATCTCTCCCTCCTGGAATATCTCCAGTCTTTACCTTGATCTCTCCTTTGTAACTTCCTTCACTCCCCGCTAAATCATTTTTATGATGAGTGATACGGGCTCCCCCTTCACCCCTCAATTAGAATGGGCTGAGCCCTTCCTCTCTTGATGTTTCCCCCAGTCCCTCTGGCAAAGTACTTCCTACCCTTTTGTTGTTTTTACCCAGACTGAAATTTATTTGCTTAAAAGAAACTTCCATGTGAGGAAACTCCCTCTACCTATGCAGGTCAGCACCTGCTCGGAAATTCTAGTGAATTAAATTTTCCCTTCCCTTAGTACTAGAAAGGAAATGGAGTACAATGGGAAAAAACATGGACCCTCTGGAGTCAGGGGAACTAAAGCCCTTTCCTAGGGCCTCTTCTCTATCAAATCACCAAGTATTTGTTAAACACCTACTGTGTGCCAGGCACTCTGCTAGGCATAATACAAAAAGTAGAGCAACCACTACTCACAAGGTGCTTATATCCTAATAGGGAAGATGTCAAATAGGAAATGACTACAGGCACACAGAGTAACTAAATGCAGAGAAGCTTAGGAGGGAGGGGAATTGAGGAAAGTTTTATGCATCGAATGGTCTCTGAACTAAACCTTAGAGAAAGAGACTCTGGGAGACAGAAGTAAAGATGGTGTGGCTCCAGTGACGGGCCCACAGAGTGTAGGAAACTGAGGACAGATCAGTGAGGCTGGAACGGTAGTTTGGGGCCAGGTTGTGAAGGGCTTTAAAAGTTAAGCAGAGAAATTAATACTTTATCCAAGAGGCCCAAATAGGGAGTCACTGGAGTTGAGTGGGGTGGGGGAGGGTGGGCGAATCACATGGTCATGTCTGCCCTCAAGGAAGATTACCTTGGCCAGAGTGTATCAGCTAGACTGGAGTGAGAGGCCAGAGACAGGAAAACCAATTAGAAGGATGTTGCAATAATCTAGGTGAAAGGTGATGAGGACCTGAATTAAAGAGATGTGAAGGCAGAAATAACAAGTTTCGGCTCCTGATGGGAAGTGTGAGGTGAGGGAGAATGAGGAGTCAAGGCTAAAGCCTACACCGGAACGCTGGTGGTGCCTTTGACAAAACGAGGAAGTTTGGAAAAAGGGGAGGGTTTACACAAACTCAGATTTAGACATGTTAAGTGTAAGAAGCTTCCAAAATATGTCCAACATACAAATCAGTGATCCCACACTGAAACTTGGAGGAGAGACTAGGGCTAGAGCTTAGAGTAGAAAAAAACTAGCAAACTGGCCTTTGGGAATTTGTGATAGAATTGTTCGATTTGTGGAAAAAGGAAGATAATAGTGGTATGAGAAAGAGAAGCAGAAAGATTTCCACATGGCTGTGGAAGCTGGGTTGGTGGAAGCTGTTCAGGTGTACATTTCCAGGAGATTGAAGAATGAGGATCCCGAGCCATTTGTGGGTAATTTGTCTGGACCTAGATACCAGAGAAGGTTGGGGTTGGCCCTAGTGTGAGCCTGAATTTTTAAAGATTTGGAAGAGACTGAGAAGTAAAGCAGGTAGGCCCAACATGGCACCTTATGGGTAAGTTGCCAATCTCTTCAGAGAATCTAGGAGTGATCATGACAAGTCTTTAAAGATGTTCTCTGTCTGCCGGGCACAGTCCTGAGACTCCAAGTTCTACAAGGGAAAAGAATGTGCTGAGGAGGGCAGAAATGGAGCCAGAGTGTAATGTGTGGGCTCTTACCTGAAAAGAGAGGGGAAATCCATGAACTTTTTAAAAAATATATTTTGGTGTGTTTCAGTATATTTGGTTTATTTTTATAATCCTGCGTACTTTATGAATTTAAAAAACATGTTTCTGCAAAGGGATCCATAAGCTTCTCCAGATGGATAAAGGGATCCATGACCCATCAAGGCTAAGGACCTCAGGCATTATGGGGTCCACATCACCCAAGGGCTACAAACCATTTTTCAGCATGGACCCATTGCTTCAACCTCTTCAAAGCCTATCCAAAGCCTGAGTGAAACTAAGGGCTTCTAGTTTTTAGGTTAAATAATAACTTCTTAATTCTTAAAAATGTACCCATTTTTCAGCCAGATTTGTATAGGCTAGTGACTACAACTGCTTCTTTATTTAATAAAGAGCTTATGAGGTTTTGAGGGTCATCATTTTCAGCTTAACTTAGTAAACACATCATGAATGCCTGCTATGTACCAAGCTCTTGAGGCATGGCTGGTGAGATGGGATAGGATAGGCAAATGAAGGACACAATCCCTACCCTCAGAGCTGACAATCCAGTGGGAGAAAGATGCAACACGAATACCTACAACTCAAAAGAGAACTTATGTTTATAGAAAAAGACCATAGATTTAGAGGTGGAGGAGACTTCAAAAACCAACTCATCCAGCCTCCGCAGATAAGGGATCTGAGGCCGGGGTGGAACTGATATGTCCAAGGTGACACAAGCAGAGAGGAGATATAAGGTCCAAAGGACTGAGAGATGCCCCTTTTAGCCGGGAAGATCAGGGAAGAGTCTGGAGTAGGTAATGCTTGAGCCAGACCTTGAAGGATGGGGAAAATTTCAGCAGGTGGCCATGGCAAGGAATGAGAAGAATGTTTCTCTTCCCTTTGGGACATGAGGGACAGAGATGAAGCTCTGATTTCCTTTTATTCCAGACTGATGCTAGATGTTAATGATCATGTTACACTTTTTGTGACACACATCCTCTCATGTATAATTTGCTGTACTTAGGATATAACCTGAAATTTTAATTTTTAGTCCAAGTCCTTAGGATAATTTGTCTCCCTGATGATTGACTCGAAACGGGGAAAGGGAAAAGAAGCTTTCAGGTAGAGAAGGGTCTTTTGTAATTGAAGAACCATTATGTATTTCCATAACAATTGTAACTTCTGAAAAGTGATTTCCTATGTTTGAATCAAGTTAATACATTTAGAAAAATTCAGGGAAGGTGGATATCTAGTCTTCTGTAAATGTATTTTCTTTCCTTCTTCCCTCCACACCCTCTGGTCGAGTTATGAACCGAAGGCAGCTGTCACATGGTTCCAAAGGGTAATTTGTATCCACGGGTTGACTTTAGATAAAAGTCACGCCCTGGGTAAAATTTATGTTTTTCCACTCTGAAGTTTCCATCACCAAAATAGGGTTGAATTTGCTAGCCAAGACCCCAGAGCCTTGCTAGTTCCTTAGACATATTATATTTGCTATTTACCAAGTGAACATTGGTGCCCTTTAGGGTAGCCTAGGCTTCATGGTCCGGCTTATCCTAAAAATAATTAACTGAGAGGTAGTCACTTTCTAGTATCACTAACCCTAAAACCCAGACTTTTGAGGAAGCAGTTCCCATTAGCAGCTCTCACTCCGGCAACATGAGACCAACATTATGATCAGGGTCGCCCCTACTACCCACAGGTTTACAGAGGTCAGCAGGACTCCATTAGGGGTCCATACTCTCCCCCAATCAACTGGGCCAGTGCCTAAAGCACCAAACTAGAGAAAAGCACAGAAATTCATAATGTGAATGTAGAATTGGAGCATCCTTTGTATACTTTAGGACTATAGATTCCACATTATAATAACACTTTGGCAAGCCTGGAAAGGAATCACTCATGACAGCAGAGCCCCCTATTCTAGGTTATATAGAGAGATCTGTTGCTTCTGGGTGGGGTCAAAAGCTATCTGCAGCTGTGAGGTGTGGTTCTGATTGAATGCTTGAGGCCTAGGATTTCATTGAGCTATCTAACAGCTGTCACTTCTGAAAATTCTGGGGTATTAACAAGAGTTATAAGAAATCTGAGCATATGACCCAACCAGCTTTGCTTTGTTTTTCTTCGTAAAAAGGAAAAAAAGAACCCTCTTTATTAAAATAGCAATAAAATTTAGCTCTGAGGGGGATATAGATACCAGTAACAAAATTTAAAAGAAATAGAACACCTAGGCACAATATGGTGCCCTGCTGACCATGAATTCTACCCATTAATTTTGTCCCAAATACATCTTGCCTTTCAAGAAGTCTTTCAAGAAATGTTGGCTTTAGCTCAGAGTTTCCAGGCTAAAAAATAGCCTCCAGTCAGCCTCCACAAGCTACTTTCAGCTCTGGCTGCTGATACAGTGGAAAGAGAATTGGAGTTGGAATCAAAAGGAATCTGAATTTGAATCCAGTCTCTGAATGTTATTTGCTCTTTGGCCAAGGACAAGAAACTGAATTTCAGTTTCCTTATCAGTAAAATCAGTAAAAAAAAAAATCTCTAGTACTTCTCTCATTGGTTGTGGTGAGGATATAAGGAGATCATAACTATAATGTGCTTCACAAATTTTTAATGTCATAAAACTGTAAGTTAATAGTCATCTCCATTTTACCAATAGGGAAATTCTTTCACAAGTGAGGAAACTGGGACTGAAAGGGATTAAATGGCATGTCCAAGTCATGTGACTAGTAAGGATTTGAACTTAGAACTTCCTGACTCCAGGTCCAGGAAACCCATCCACTAGGCCACTTACCTACCTGTCTCTTCCCCTACCCCTTCACTGATCAGGTCTAGAATCTAGCCTCTCCCAGAACTATTCTGTTCTTTTACCTGAATGGTCAGAACGGGGCTCCAGCTCCCAAGCTTGTGACTTCTTTCTTCTCTCTCTCTCTCTCTCTCTCTCTCTCTCTCTCTCTCTCTCTCTCTCTCTGTCTCTTTCTGTCCCTCTCTCTCTCTCCTCTCTCTCACATCTCCAAAGCACTTAAAAGAAAAATAAAATGGAGATTTCTCCCCCTTTGTCTGGAAAAGGTGTACTTTCATTCCGGTAGCATCTGTGGCTATTGCTACAATTACACACTTCCTCTGCCTTTTTTTGTTTTCCCCCTCCTCTCTCATGACAGCTTCATTTACCTTGAAAGTGATTTCTTTAGTCAAATTTTCTGTTCCATAAACTGGCTTATTATCCATGTCCTACTTTGCCCTCTCTTTAAAATGTAATTTTAAATGTTATATCCTACTTTGCCCCTTTTTTAAATTTAATTTTAAATTTCATATCCTGCTTTGCCCTCTTTTAAAATTTTAATTTTAAATTGTGAATATCTTTTTTTTAACATCAGTTTCATTTCCAAATATATCCTGCCCTCCCCTGCCCATCCAGCCATTCCCACTTAACGAAGAAGAAAAAAGAAAGAAAAAAAAAGAGCAGCTGAGCGTAACTGACCCAGAGCATCAACTAAGTGACAGTTTATGCTGTATTCCACATCCATAATTCCCCACCACCTTTACAAGGCAGGGAGGGAGGTCAGGTTTCTCTTCTCTTCTGAGATAACATCTGTACCTTGATTAGCTGGTGGAAACATTGTATCCAGCATTTTCCTGGTTCTGTTTATATCAGTCTGTGTCAGTTCATGTGAGTCTTTCCATGCTTCTCTGGATTCATCATTTGTTATAGTATAGCCCTATTTCATTAAATTCATGGGCCACAACTAGTATAACCATCCCCCAACCAGTTACCCCTCTTTAAAAAAAATCCCCCCTGAACATTCTTTAACACATTTTGAACAGAACAATTTAAAAACACTTTACTACCCAATGATCTCCTCCCACCCTCCCCTGCAGTTCTATTTACGCATCTCTGCAGGACCCTCTGATCCTTCCAGCTCACGAGCCTGCCTGTGATTGGGGCTTCGAGTAAAGGAGGGGGCGGGAGGAGGGGGTGCCTCCAGACATCTCTGATATCATTATCTTCCCAATCAGGGCTAGGCCCCACCATCCCCAACTGTGTCAACACATAAATCATTCAAGGATTTATTCTACACTCCCTTCAGGTACCTATTTATATTTTTTGACCCATATAGCCTTCTGATCCCATTTCTCTGGTTGAGTGGGAGGCACATAGCTGGAGAGTCTCTCCCCATCAATCCCAGCTGCCAAGGCTGGAAAGTGACCTGATAGCTACTAAATAATGAAGGACCTAGAGACCAGGTCAGATGAGGATCTGTTGGAGGAATTGGAGATGTTAAGCTTGGAAGAGGAGAAGGCTCCAGCTCGGGGACCAGAGATGACTTCTGGTGTTTGAAGGACTGTCATGATTAAGAAGGAGTTGGTTTGTTCTAATGAGCCCTAGAGAGCAATGGGAAGATGTGGCAGAGGGGTATATTTAAACTGATGTGGGGGGAGGAGAGGCAAAAATATTTCCTAACATTTAGATCAGCCCAGAAGTGGAATGGGCTGCCTTGGGAGGTGTGAGTTTTCTGTTAGTGAAGAATCCATAAATGGACCAAGGGATTGCTTGTCCAGGGTCATATCAGCAGCATTTGGGGTCCTTTTCTAGCCTAGAAATAACCCAGCTTAGCACTTGGATAAGAAAAATTAAATGTAACATGACAGGAAGTGAACTCTAGCCCTCCCCAGGGGCAGTCTTGCAGCACACCAGAGTTTCTGACTTCCCCCACCATCACCACCTCCTCCCCCTCCATGGGGCAGTGCCCTGGGTCTCCCTGGCTTATCCCTACCATTGAATTGCCCTGAGTAACACAATTGTCTCTGGATTGATAACAAAAGAGACACCTCCCCACTCCAGCTTCCGACTCTGTCCTGGTATGCAGGACAGGGGCAGAAATGAGACCAGAGGGGAGGAGATCTGGACTCTAACCTCAAGTTCTTTTGCTCTGCAGACCTTTTGCTGAAATATGTGGAGAAACCAAGCAGCCTGGTGAGTTGGTGAACGATGACCTTCCTTGGTCATCCTGTGGGACCTGATTGGGGTCAGTGCAGAAGGGGCCTGATGACCTCAACATGGAGGTCAAGAGGGAAGCCTCAGCTCTCCCCATTGCTCAACATGCACTCAGCAGAACCTATCTCTGGTACCTTCATAGAAGAGTCAGAAGCCCTGGCTTCAAATCCCATGCAGCATGACCCTGGGCAACTCCCTTCCCTTCTCTGGGTCATCATAGGATCAAATAAACCTGAAAGGTCATCTGTTCCAACCTCCTCATTTTACAGATGAGTACATGGAGGCCCAGTGAGGCTGATCCACTTGCCTCAAGAATCTGAGAGCCCTCTGTTCACTCCAGGCCTCTTAATGAGGGAGTTGGGCTAGGGCGTCTCTGAGGTCCTGTTGAGCTCAGACATTCTGCGGTTGTATTTTGTGTTCCCAGTGAAAGACAGTGGCATCCCCAAACGAAAGCGGAAGCGAGTCTCCGAAGGCAACTCTGTCTCTTCCTCCTCCTCTTCCTCTTCCTCGTCATCATCCAATCTGGAGTCCACGGCCTCAACCAATCAGATTTCACTTGTGGTAAAGCCTACACAATTCTCAGCCTGCTCTTTCCTTTGCTTTATCCTGGGGGGTGGGGAGAAAGGCCTGTCCATGGCCATGGGTACCTTTTTTGTAACCCAGGCTGGGGGGAGGGGGAGGGCTGTGGCCTGAGTATATACTCTTCCATCAAAACCGAGGACATGACTAGAATTCCATTGAGCTGGGGTAAAAACAATTAAGAAGGGATAGAACTGGTCCCATTGGTATAGGGGATGGAGTGATCACCTGTGCAGTCCCAAGGGGGATTGTCCAAGAGGACATTCCAGTCCCAAGAGAGTCCAGCCTTTGTCCCAGCAGGAGTCCTAGGAGAGGGATACTACATTGCCAGCACCACCCAGGGATAATTGGGAGGAACAGGCTGCTTACTCCTATAAAAGCTGGTGAAATGCCATGAGATAGGGGGACATTGGGAAGGAAGCATGAGCCCCCTATGCCCCAAAAACCCCAGATGTAGTAGGGTAGTGCAATGGAAAGAGCATCTACTCTGCAGTCTGAGAACCTGGGTTCAAATCCCAGCTCTGTCATTTACTGTTTATATAATCTTGGACAAGGAGTAACTAGGTAGTGCAGTGGATAGAGCACCAGTGCAGGAATCAGGAGGATCTGAGTTCAAATCTCACCTCAGACATTTGACACTCACTAGCTGTGTGACCTTGGGCAAGTCACTTCACCCCATTTGCCTCATCCTGGGTCATCCCCAGTCATCCTGATGAATATCTGGTCACTGGATTCAGATGGCTCTGGAGGCTGGTGACCTGCACAGCCCTCCCTCCCTCAAAACAAAGTCAAGTGCAAGTCATGTCATCAATTCTCCAATGGCATGGTCTTCTTCAGCAACAAAGGACGAACACACACAATCTTGGACAAATCACTTAACCTCTTGGAGCCTCAGTTTCCTCATCTATAAAATAAGGGGGCTGGACTCTAAGGCCTCCAAAGTCCCTTCCTACTGCAAGGAAGTACTGTTCCTGCTCCTACTTCCTATCCTGTGTTGACAGCCTGGCACAGAGCCCCAGTGGCACCAACCTAGTTTTACGATGGCGTGAAATTTTCTTGGCAATTTTGAGATAGATCTTACACTCTACCCCTCCCCCTTCTCAGACAGAATCTATCTTTGATGGATAACCCTGTGCATTTCCCGATTGCTTTTCCAAATATTATCCTGTTGCCTCCTACTCGTGGCCCTTTGGGACAGGCAGCTGAGTAAAAAGTGAGGCCTAGAGAGGGGAAATAATTCCCCCCAAGTCCTCTGCCCCTTCCCCTACTGACCATCTTCCCTCCTGTTCCAAGAGGCAGGCAGAAAAGTGTGGAAACTGGAGAAAAAGGAGGTACTGGCTCGTTTATGCCATGGGGACATTGCTTGGCAGCTGTTCCCCACCCCCACCCCCAGCAAAGATCAACTATTAATTAACAAGAATTTATGAAGCACCTACTATATACAAGGCATGGTACTGTGTGCTGGGGATTTAAAGACCAAAAGAAAATGTAGCTCCTGCCCTCAAGAATTTACATTCTAGAGTGAGGTGACAGGCCCCTTCTGAGAACTGTTGAGCTAAGAATTCCTTCAGACTTCTTTAACAATTAAATTTGGAAGTCATTTGTCCTTACGAGCACCAAAATAGGGAAGTTATTTTTTATAGTTTCATTAAAGTCTTTAAGATTTCGTCATCCATAGGATCCCAGACTTTAAGGAGGGGGAACCTCAAGATTATCCATCCAACCCCCTCCTCTAGCATTTGAGGAACCTGAGGTCAAGAGAGATGAAATGACTTGTCCAAGGTCACATGGAGCTATCAAATTACAGATGGGGTAAAACTCTGGCTCTTCTGACACCAAATCCAGCTCTTTCAATGTGCACCGCCCTGTGTCCTCTCTCCGTTGAATTGTGCCTCCCTATAAACACCTGAGATACAGCCTTGCAGATAAGCAAGAAAAAAGTCTACTAGCCTGTGGAAAATATGGGTCCTGCCCAGTACAGGCCACCGGGCTCCTGGACCTGCCCCGCACTCAGATTGTGAATCTCTCCAGGACACAATCGCTAGTACTGGGAGGATTTTCAGGGATGTTTTTGTTCTAGAAATCAAGGTTTTATGTGTCCATGGCGTGGCTCCTCTTCAGCCAGGTGTTCCCTTTCTCTCCCAATAGTCATGTCTAAGTCCCCCAAGCAGAGGTGACAGCTATCAGCAGGGGATGTCTTTTTGTAGTACTTTACATCCTAACATGGAATTTTTCTCTCTCCTCTAATTCTTGTTCTCTCATTCTCTCTCATTCCCTATCTCTCTTTTTCTCTTTCCCTCCTTCCTTTCTTCCCTCCTCCTCTCTCACTCATTCTTGCTTTCTCATTCTCTTTTATCTTTCTCTCCCTTCTCCCTCCTCTCTTTCTCTTCCTTTATGTCTCTCTCCTTCCTCTGACTCTCTCTCTTTCTCCCTTTCCCTCAATGTCTCTGTCTTTGGCTCTCTTTGTCTCCTCTCTGTCTCGCTGTCACTTTCTCTCCTCTCTCTGTCTCTGCCTCCCTCTCCTTTCTCGGTCTCTCTTCTCTCTGTCTCCCTTTCTCTCCCTCCTCTGCCTTTCTCCTGTCTCCCATTTTCTGTCGCTTTTTCTCTCCTCTCTCTATCTCTGTCTCTCTCTCCTTTCTCGGTCTCTCTTCTCTCTGTCTCCCTTTCTCTCCCTTCTCTGCCTTTCTCCTGTCTGTCATTCTCTGTCACTTTCTCTCCTCTCTCTGTCTCTGTCTCTCTCCCTGTCTCTCTCCTTTTCCCCACCCTTCAGCAGTGGCCAATGTACATGCTGGACTATGGTGGTCTGAACGTGCACATTCCAGGACCCATTAACTACTAGACCTCAACGCTGACTCAGAACCTCAGACAGAAAGAATAAATACGTGTAATTTATGTAAAAAGTGTATATCCGGATATGTATCGATGCCTTTTAGTTTTTCCAATGATTTTTACACTATATTCCTGCCTTTTTAAATAAAAAGAAAGTGTTGCCTTGCTCCTTGATGTGCTCCTGTTATTTGAAGGCCAGAGTTCCCACCCAGGACCGACACCGCTTCATGGATCATGGAAACCACCCCTTTATTAGCCCTGGTTTTCTTCTTGCCCTTCTGAGTTCTAGCATGGTATCTCTTGCACAGTAGGCTCTTGGTAAAAGCTGACTAAGCTATGTTGGGTTGCAGGGCCTGCTATAAGCTGCTGGGTCCAGGAGCGACCATTCAGAGGAATGGTCTTTAGAGCCACCAGAGACTTCAAGGGCAATGGAGTCCAATTCTTTCCATTCAGAGATGAGAAGCTAAGGGAGTTTCTTAGGGTCCCACCAATTTTAAGTGATAATGAATAAATGAATATCAATAATTTTGTACTTGCTTTGTGCCCAGGCCTAGGGACACAAACCCACAAGTAAAGACAGTCCTTGGTCTCAAGGAACCTCACATTCAAATCAGGAGTGATAACACCTCTAGGAAAGGCAGATGGCAAAGCCAAGGGGTCAGCAGGAGAGCAGAAGGCAAGGCCCAGTATAACCCAGATCCTTTCAATCCTGTGTTACTTTTCCTCTTCCACACTCCCTCAAAGGGCATTTGGTCCAACCCTTTCATTTACAGAGGAGAAAACCAAGTCCCAGAAAGAAGAAAGAATTTGCCCAAGACAACCCAACAAATGAGTGATGGAGCCAGGATTCAGGCCTATGGATCTCATTCTCTCTGCCATAACACAGTCCAGTTCACTTCTATGTAACACTTACTAAGTAACTACCATGTGCAAGACTTTCCATTAAGCTGCTTATCCTGGGATGGGATGGTTGGATATGACAAAGAGAAAGATAGCTATGGACCCTGCCCACCCAGGGCTTATAGTGTAGTCGAGGAAGGATTGGAGGAGGGCAAGACATTGACATGGCTCAGTAGGGTTATTGGTTTAGAGGTGAAAGAGACCTCAGAAGTCCCCCCCTCATTTAATAGGCGGTAAAAGTGAGGTACAGAGGGGCAAAGTGATTTGCCCAGGGTCACACAGCTAGGCAGGACCAAACCCCTTCTGCTGCTTCCCAAGATGGAAACTGAAAACACCCTTAAGGTTCGGAAGTTGGACAGTGGACAATGATCACATCCAGCCTGGGTGACTGAATGGATCATAGAGGACTTCATGAAGGTGACAGTGACGAAGCTGGTCCTTGAAGGTTAGGATTTCTACAAGGACAGATGAAGGGAGTCAGGGCCCAATTCCTCCTCATTTATGGTGGGAAGTCAGACACTGCCAGAACCTCCCCACAGTCCCCTAAGTCTCTCTGTGTGGGCATGAGTTAGTCTGGGGATCTAGCCCAAGACTTTTTTAACCTTTTTTGTCTCATGGACCCCTTTGACAGGCCAGTGACACCTGCGGACCAAACCTTAGAATAATATTGTAAATAATTGAAAGAAATGCTAGATTTGAGTTAGAGATGAGTGAAAATAAAGAAGTCATTTTTCCCCCTGTCCAAGTTCAGATAACCCCAGAAATCCATCGGCAGTCTCCCTGAGGGACTCCTCCAGGTTTAGAATCCCTGATGGGGAAGGATTGCTTAAGTATGCCTTGCATGACCCTCATGCTGGACTTAATATTTTTGCTGTGTTTCCCCCAAATCCCCCTACTCTTTACCAGTCTACATTGAGGCGAAGAGAAAACACATGCCTGCCCTCCAGATCCTTCCAGGCCCTGGAGGGGCTTGGGAGTATGGCTTTGGAGCAGTCCATCCATTTCCTCCTGAGGAGGAAAACAGAAAGGCAATCCTTGCCCTCAAGACTCTTACACTCCAATTGGAGAAAACAACACATAGAAGGAAGGCAGGAGGTAGGGAGGTAGATACCCAGCAAGAGGGGACTGTGCAGCACAGCCTGGTGAAAGCAAGAGATGGCTGTTCAGGGTAGGCTGAGGGAGGAACAGTCCAAGACGAGGGAGGGACTCCCTCCCCATCCCCAGAGCAGAAAGTCCTTCGGAGTGGAAATGACCTTCCAGAATGACCAGAGTTCTGGAGCATGATGGGAAGGTACAGAGTGTAGCCCAGTAAGAAAAGGAAGCATTCACAGGACAAATTCTTCCCATCAGAAGGGTTACCCAACCTATATTCTGGGAGAGGGAAGGGATGAGAGCACTGTCCTTTTCAAATCAGCAGCTGCCAGAACTACCTCTGAATGGTTCTGGAGAGCCTTTTGTTAAATTTTCAGTGTGAGTACTTAAAATCTCAGCTACAAATCAAGGCTTTACTTACTATTTTGTTGATGACCTAGACTTTTGCAGGTGTTAATAATCCAGATTAAACTGAAAAGTGTGTGCAAATATTTCCTGTCCCCCTTGTTAAACATTTACCAAGTCACCCCTTTATTGCTGATAAACATTTCTTGAGCTCAGTAGGAAGGCAGCAGAAGACTCAGGGAATTAAGTCATCACCAGAGTGGAGGCTAAAAATGATAATACCTGACATTATATAGCCCTTTAAGGTTCACACTGTGCTTTCTATTCATTACCTCCTTTGAGTCTTACAAGTCCTGTGGTTCAAATCCGAGCTCAGACCCTCAGTAGCTATGGGCCTTGGGTAAGTCTTATCTATTCAGTCCTCAGCATCTTCATCTGTAAAATGGAAGGAGCAGTAGCCCTCCCCTCCCAAAGTGGTAGGTGGAGATTAAATGACACCACGTATGAAAAGCACTTTGACTATACAAATGTCAGCTTTGATTAGAATTAATCTCTCTTTCAAATATTTGGAGATAGTTATTCTGTCCCACCCATGCCTTCCTTTTCCCAGGCTAAACATCCCCAGGTTCCTTCCCCCAGCCCTCCTATGACCAAATTCCAGATCCTTCACCACTGTGGTCACCCATTCTCTGAACGTTTCCATGTGTCAATTTCCTCTAAAATGCGGTATAGACTGCACCTACCTACCCACTGGAATGAAGCCAAGAGGCCCACACCTCAGATGGTTCTTACAGTCAGCCATGCACGTCAAAGGCAATGTTTGCTGAAAAAAATAGAAGTGCCTCATAGAGATTAGGTAATTGGCAAATGTTCACTTTAGGTCTTTTTATTTTGGAGGTGGAGAAGGGGACTGAGTTCTGTGATTACATCTGCATAGGGAGTTCCCGGTGAAGAACTCATGCCAGCGGCCCCAGTTCTGCAACTTATGGGCACAGAGGGCCCTGAAAGGGTGTGACCTGTCCAGATTCCTCAAGCCACTATGAGCCTGAGATGGAACTGGAACCCAGGTTATCCTAACTCAGAGACAGGCTGTCCAAGCACTATACCAGCTGGCTCCCTCCCCTTGGGCCTAAGACATGGTAATGGGATGGTCAATAATTAATCAAACCCTTGAGTCTCTGTTTTGTTGTCTCATTATTGTGAGTTCCTCAAGAATCAGGTCTGTTTTCTATCTTTCTTTGTATTCCCAGTGCTTAGCTCGGTGCCTGACACAGGAAATGTTTAATAAATGTTTATTGATTGGCATTAATAGTAAAAACATTTATATGGCACTTTAGAGTTTGCAAAATACATTGTAAGTATTATCTCATTTTAACCCTGGGAGATAAGTGCTATTATCTCTATTTTCTAGGTGAGGAAACTGAGACCAACAGAAGTTAGGTGACTTGCCCAGGATCACATAGCTAGGAAATGTTTGAGACTGGATTTGAATTTCCAGTGCAGGATCCATCAGATCTCCTAGCTGCTTCTAATTCACAGTTATATGAGATCATTAGATTTGGAGTTCAGCAAGATATTAGAAATTGGCTAATTCAACTCCCTTCATTTTACAGATAAGGAAACTGAAGCAAATGTAATCAAGTGACTTGCCCAGGGTCACACAGCTAGGAAGTATCTGAGGTCAGATTTGAACTCAGGCCTTTCTGACTCCACTGGGCCTACATAACTGCTCAGTCACTCAGGTAGTAAGTGGCAAAATTGAGATTCTGTGACCCCTTATCTCATATTCTTTCCACTGCCTCTCCACTTTACTGTGAGAAGGATTGGATTAGACCTTCCTCTGAGGCTCCTTCCACTTCTAAATCTGTGCTCCTATGACAGGCCCAGGACAGAGAGGTAGTTTCCCCAAGATCAGCCCAGTAATAGGTGACAGGTAGGATTTGAACCTGGATCTTCTTCCTCCAGATTCAGAGCTCTTTCCCTAGTCCCACAACGCTTCCATACAGAGGCTGCTGCAGCATCTGCCCTGCTCTGACTCATCCCCAAGACTGTTGACTCTGCTTTCCTCCCAAGCCTCAAAGCCTGGCCCTCCATTCAGGTGAGAAGCTCAGAATGTACTTAGTGCTCCTCCAGCCAAGCAAGGAAAGATTCCCTGGCCAAAGTCAACAGGAAGGACTTCAGGTGGGTTTAGTGGTTGGGGGAGAAATTCCAAGAGGGAAGTAGGGACTGGGAGGTCAAAACCACTCCCTGCTCTCAGCCCTCCCTCAGACTCCCCTGCCCCCACCTCTTAGTTAGGAGGTTCAGCCAGTGGACATAATCCAGTGTGGGTTTCTGGAGGCCTCCAAGGTTTTCTGGGATGGTTCTCCTTGGCGCCTCTTGTTTTGACATTACATTCATTTCTGACTCTATCTCTCCCTCCCACTCCTCCCAGCAAACAAGCCTTCCCTCGGAGCAAAGATTATAAAAGAAACACAGTCCAGCCAATGAACCAACCTATCCACCGAGTCTGGCAGCATTCGCAACATTCCACACCCTGCCCATGAAAAGAGGGAGAGGGGCTCTTTTGTTTGTGGGTGCTTTATTGAAAACTGAGCATTGAACATCCACGCCACCATCCAAGCCTCCTACGCACTTTCAATGACAATTTACTGCTAAATTAATTTCAATGAATAAAATATCAGAACTCGTTTTTCCCATGTGTCTTATGAAAGGTTCATTTATTCCTGTGCTTTCTAACTGCTGTTGTTTTAAACATAAATGAGTGTTGTATTTTGTCAAAACAGATTGGAACCTTACCTCCCAAGTTATTAAACTAAGTTCACCCTTGGGCCCAGCAATGTTCCAATTAGGCAGGTTAGGAGGGTAAGAGAAGATGGAAATGTGTGTGTCTATATAACTGCATACATATACACATATGTGTAAATAATTACATATATACATATATGTCTATATCTATACATACACAATAGTATATATAACACTTTTGTTGTAGAAAAAACTAGGAGATTCAAGTAACTTTGGGTTGGTTTTTTTCCCACTTTATTTTTCTTGAGGGTTTTTTTTGGTCTATGTTTTCTTTCACAACATGACTATTATGGGTATGGTTTGCATGACTACACGTATCTAACCTATATGGAATTGCTTGCCTTCTCGAGGAGTGGGGATAGGGAAAGAAGAATCTGGAACTCAAAAGTTTTACAAACAAATGTTAAAAATTGTTTTTACATGTAACTGGGGAAAAATTATATATTAAGTAAATACATAAAGAAGAAAAACTGGAAACAAAATAAGGGTCTGTTCATTGGGGATGACTGAACCGTGAAATGTAAATGAAATATCAAGTTATTGTGCCATGAAAAATAAGAGCTGTGATCAGCTCAGAGAACTATGAAGAACCCTGTATGAAATGATATAGAATGACATTAGCAAAACCAGGAGATCAATTTATGTGATGATGGGAAATAACTGGAAGTTCCAGAACTCTGAGCATGACCAATTAATTTAACTGTAAATTGTTACTAATTGAATCGAGGTAACTGCATTGATGTTCAAAGTTTAAGTTTTTAGTAAAGTGTTTCATAAACAGGAAGAAACAGTATCTATTCAGTATCTATTAAGTATCTAATAGTATCTATTAAAAACCAAGAACTAGTATTATCTACCCAATATACAGGCTAAAAGTATCCCTTGACCAAGGCTAGACAGAGGCTGATAACTGGCACAGTTCTTGGCCTGTATCTCACCACTGATGTTTGCCCAGATTCTTTGCTGGGGGAAGTCTGACCTCTCACATTCATCAACTCATTACGACCATCTTAGTGTCTGGAGGAAAGTTGCTAATTATAACGATAGCAAAGGCCTGAAAGTTTAAGTTTTTAACCCAGAAAGGGGGAAGAATAAAAAGGTTTCCAATGTATCCACATGAATCAGGTACGGGGCAGGTCATTTATGCCCAAATGGAGCAAAGAATCCTAAGCATAAAAGATGCATACTGTGTGTGCCTCACCGAATGATTAGAAAAGAATTAAGCAAGGAAACATGGCTAGATGTTCAGTCAGCTGGGATGCTAATAGGCAGGTCTTGTCAGAACATACTGCTGTTGTGCAATACAACTTAATTAGGCATTCACATGTCACCTCTGCACTGGATAGTGGCCAATCAAACAGCCAAGCTTGATCTCCTTTCTCTGATGCCAATTCTTCCCTTGGCACCAGCCCACTACTATTTCTGCTCAGATACTTCATCTCATGGACTGCTCAGGTGTGGGCAAGGAGAAGATGCCAGCTGCATCCACTGCAATCTCTTCAAAAGTTTCTGTGCTCACCAAGTCCATCCTCAAGGATGAAAAAATACAAGAGAGGCAGAGGCAGACAAGCAGATTTGAATCCACCACCATGTTGGAACATAGAAAGGCTGACCTCCACCCTTCATTGAAGTCATATCTCATGACCTAGAGGACTGCAGTGGAAAGCTGCCTCTTCTTTACCCCACATCCTCAGTGCTTCTGACTCATTAACCAAGAAGGGTACTCTGAGCAATAAGTCATACATGTCCAGAAACCAGCCCCACCAAATTCTGACATGGTCCACTGGAAGCAAACAAAAAATACTTGACCATGCTCTGGGAGACTTGGAGTGTGGGGAGGAGGTTGGGAAGAGCCTCATTACATTTGTAATATCATAGATCTTTCCAGTAGTAGCAGGAGTAAGGCAAGAATATGAATTTTCAGCACTATTGGTTAATGTAGTTGAAGAAACCCTAGCAATAAGATGAGAAAAAGTAATTGAGAAACTAAAAATAGACAAAAAAAGAAGCAAAAATGATTGCTAATTGTAGATGACATAATAAAGTACCCTGGAGATTCAACTGAGATTAATTGAAACAATTAATAACTTCAGTAAAGTGGCAAGACAAAAAATAAGCCCACAAAAACTATTAGTCTTTTCATATGTTACTAACAAAACCCAGCAGGAAGAGATAGAAAAAGAAATCCATTCAACATAGCTGTATATATGTATAAAGCAACTGGGAATCCATATGTTAAGACACACTCAAGATATGTGAATACAAAACCAATGCACTACAAAAAACAATTTGTTGGAAAAATTCATATACGATGCCTATGTGAATTGATTGAAAGGGAAATAAACAAATCAAAGAAAACAACATGGACAATGAATGGATACAACAATAGTCAAGTCTTCTTAACCTGGAATCTGGGAATCTTAAAAAAAATGTTTAAAGCTATTTCAGGATAGTTGATTGCCTTGGCAATACTATGTATTTTATTGCATGCATTTAAAAAATACGATTCTGAGAAAGGATCCATGGGCTTCACCAGATTGCCCAAGGGGTCTGTGATATTTTTTAAAAAATGTTAAATGGTATAAATGGAAAAGCCACAATATCAAAATAATTGAAATTAAACGCTGTGAAATTATAATGACCAAATTTGCATCTAAAAAACAAAGAGAGAACAGAGAAGGCAAGCCCCTCGGCTTCTTTGTACAGGGAGAGGATTATGGTTACAAGCACTAATTTTAATGTTGGATTTTTTCAACTTGGTTTGCTGAATTTTTTTTCCTTCTTTATTATAAGGTATTTTTCTCTGGAAAGGAGAGGGGGACAGATGACATAGGAAATGTAGGTGACGTAAAAACAAAAGACAGCAATAAAAACACCTTTAAAATTGTAATCCCCTGGGGAGTAGTCAGTCATTATTTTGCAGATGAGGAAACTGAGGCACAGAAAAACAGAGTGGCCTTAGGAAAACTCACTTAGACTTTTTATGCTGTGGTTTCTTCATTCTAATCTAGGAAATAAAGGTGTCAGACTAGATTGTCTTCAAGGGCCTTACCCGCTGAATTATAACCAAGCTAGCCTGTCTATATCTTGTTTGTCCAAGGATGTTTGAATATTATCTTCCCATTACACTATGAGCTCACTGAGAGGTTTGTTAATGATACTATGTCCCTAATACCTCAATGCGAATGAGGTTATGAGATCAGAGGACCATACATTAGAAGTGGGGGATCTAATCCAAGTTCTCTCTCTTTTATTGATGGAGAAATTGAGACCCAGAGATGTCAAATTACCCATCTCAAATCCTAAGGATCAGACAGGTAGAATTTGAACCTCTGCCTCTAGAGCTGGTACTCTCTCCTCCATACACCATCTTTTCTCCCCCAAGCACAGTTGGCTCGAGGAAAGGATGGGAAATGGAGAAGAAGGGGCAGAGGTCACTGAAGTTAAATTCCTCTGATGTGTTCATTTTGCTGAGTGCCAAGCTTCCCTCGGTTCTAACACCCTTTGCAGGACTGCAAACTAAGGGATTAAACCTTGGCCCCTACACACACATGCATCCCCTGCTGAGTGGTCACCAATCAGGCAGCTCTTGGCTCTTGGGTTGCTAAGAGACACAAATAAGGGCTTGACCTAAACTGGGGCTGGAGGGGACAAAAGGGCAAGGAGGCCTTTTCCTTTAGAACTGTCTCTGGAGTTACAGCTGCCTGAATTCAGCAGGCAGAAGCTGCATCTGTTTATTTCTCTATCCAGTAGGTCTTCCCCCAACCACAGCCGACCTGGCCCACATACAGAGTGTCTCATATGCGTGTGGGTCATCAATGTGCCTAATGTATTCTGGGGCCAGTAGCTTTCAAGCCCCAACATGGGGTGGGAGGCTTCGTCCTTGGCATACAGTAAGGTCGATTGCCTCATTGTCTACAGTACCATCTTGTTCATTTGTGTGGGGGGTGGGAGGGAGGGTTGATCTCTTGGTGTGGATGAGTCATCTTCCCAACTACACTGTGATCTCTTTGAGAGCATAGAGGGACTGTGTAGTATTGTGGATGGAACACTAGTTTTAGAATCAGGAGGCCTAGATTCAATCCTGCCACAGGCATTTCCTTCAGTGGTGTTGGGCAGACCACTTAATTAGTCAGTCAATAAGCATCTTATTAAGTTGAGGACACAAGGAAAAGTCAAAAACAGTCCTTGCCCTCAGGGAGATCATAATCTATCAGGAAAGACACACAGTTATCCTTTCCACATAACAGGGGTTAGGAGCACAGCACCTGCACATCACAGAACGATCTGCATAAAAGTGTCGCTTCATACCAGAGAAGTCTGAATTATTATGGTATTAAAAGATAAAATATATTAATAATGTACAATATTATTCACATATTTTACTCATTTCTGAGTTTCTAATCTTTTTCTGTATTGTCTGCTAGTCTTTGTATGTTGTTTGTGATTCCCATTTAATTTATTATGCCGGCCCTCAATATATTCAAACCCAGATGGGGAAAGTCACAATGTCCAAGGGATAACTGTATATTCTAAAAGTATCGTAACTTAGCTTGGCTGTATCTGCCAGTTCATAAATCTGTCAGTCAACAATCTTTTAGTAAGTCCTTACCATATGTCATACAGTCAGGGGTGGGGAACCTGCAGCCTGGAGGCCACATGTGGCCCTCTAGGTCCTTGGGTGCAGCCTTTTAATGAATTCCAAGTTTTGAAGAACAAATGCTTTTACTAAGGTGATTTGTTCTGTGAAGTTTGGATTCCATCAAAGGCCACACCTGAGGACCTAGAGGGCCACATGTGACCTCGAGGCTGCAGATTCCCCACCTCTGTGATGTCAAATGTCAAACGCAAACAGGCAAAAATAATCCTTGCCCCTGAAAAATTGACTTTCTAATTCTCATGGGAAAAACATGTATATAAACAGGTCCATACAAGGT
>CM053770.1:280932117-280961098 GCA_028658325.1 Potorous gilbertii | reverse complement strand
TCATTCTCTCTCAGGCAAATCCCACCTTTCCCTTAGGGACATGAGAAGTCCTCTATGTTCATCACCTCCCTGATGGCATGGTCCTCTTTGAGAATGGACAAATAACAGGAACAGGAAAGAAAATAAATTTGGGCCCTTGCTAGACATTCTACTTGGTACCGCCTTCACCCCAAGAACCCAAAAGGTGTCTTGCCTTATTGTCCTACCTCAAAGTCTTGACCTTCATTTGGAAAATAAATGTATATTGGGTTTTGAGAGAGGCAACCCACACCACTCTTTGGTAAGTTGAACCTTCATTTACTCCTAGAAACCATAAAGCCTAATAGTATTATATGAAAGGGTTGCCCTGTGAGTGATTAAACTTGTAAAACTGTTTAATGGAGGTCTGAAACAGACCCAGGGTGCCCCAGAGGGCCCCTCCACATGAAGAAGGCTGGGGAGTCGCTTCGGAGAGACTCATCAGGACATGGATAGCAGTAGTAGTCACAATTGTAAACTCAAACTCATTTAAGGGAAGCATTTTGGAGAGACAGATGGTGGAAGACACAGGGACATTATATAACTGGTTCTGGCCAGCTACCCACGTGTTGAAGAAGAAACTCTTGAATTGGCTGTAGAAGCATTCATAAAGGCCCAGAGGCTTTAACTATGGTCTCTTTGTCTTGTACTCTCAGGAGAGCTAGGCTGAAGGGAGTGGAGCCTGTGACCTCAAGAATTCCAAAGTTTCAGAGGCTTCCTCAGCATCCCATTGATCCCGAGTGTTTGCAGTCAATGCAGTTTCAATGCCCTGAGGTATAAAGGAGAGAGACTCCCTCAGCATTACATTGCTCCAGAAACCTAGTTTTATAACCAATGAAGGATTGATGCCCTGAGAAACAGGAAATAACTTTAGAAAAACCAGCCCATTTGTTGTCAAGATACAGGTTCATCTGACAAGCATGTCACATCTGGACATCTTGGTGGGACCAGTGCTATGGGGGAACTGAACTAAGTGTTGCGGCTAATTCTCTCCCACTACCAAGGTGATACAGGCAGGAGAGGGGAATTATGGCCTTGAGATGTTGGGAGAAATATTTGTACATTAATTTTTGCTAAATGTTTGAAATAAATATCCTTTTGCAAAAGCCACCTAGTATTCCATGGTTAAGTGAAAATGGGGTGCTATTTACTGGCTCTGGAAAATGACCACACAGCTTATGGGGGATTAAGTCAATGGCAAGGAAAAAAGACATCAGGCTAGCTCTTAGAGAATGAAGCCAAAGCACATATGTTGGAATGGGAGTACGAGAAGGATCTGTGAGGGCTACAATTGCCTCCCCATTGCTATCCCCCCTGTCTTTCCCTCTCTCTATTTCATCCTCCACCCAGCTGCCAAATTAACATTTCTAAAGCACAGATCTGACCATTTCACTGCCCTGGTCAATAATCTCAGATCAGTTATTGACTTCTCAGTTTGGCCCTTAAGATCCTTCACCATCTGGCCTCAGTTTACCTTTCCAAGCTTATTGCCGATTAGTCCCTTCTACATACTCCATGTTACAGTTGAGTGTAATAGGTTTAGTGAAGACTTCTCAGATTGTAATTCTTCTTCCTGGTGTGAGGTAAGATGGAGAGGCTCAAGGTTACAATATTTTTAGAGTGGAATAATTCCATATAAGGATATAAAACTGTGTAGTACATTAGGGTTTCAATGATTGGATGAAACTTACATAATTCTTCGATGTCTTCATTTCAAAAGAGATTGGCTAGATTTTGCGTCTAGAATGTAAGATCATAGTGGGGAGGGAGGGACTTGCGTTAGAGTCTATATATATCATCATTGCTTTTCCTTTGTCTTTGTCTTTCCTACTCCAGGTGAACTGGTACAGGATTGCCCCGCTTCTTGAGAATCAAATAAATAAACTTTCTGTCTTCACTTTGAGAGGCCTCTGAGTAGTTAATTAAGTAGGGACCCAAGCCATCCCACACACAGTCAAAGTCACTTTTGCCATTCCTGGTACATGAAATTCCATCTCCTGCCTTGGAGATTCACCACATCTTCCTCTTACAGTCTCTCATTCCTTTGAGCTTCAGCTCAGCAGCTCTCTCCTACACAGACCCCTTCTGATCCTTTGACCCTTCAGTGCCAGTCTCCTTAGAATTACTTCGTATTTACTCATCTGTATACATGTTGTTCTCGGCCTTCCCCCTTCCTAGGAAAGTAAGTTTCCTGAGGGCAAGGACTTTCATTTTTCCCCTTTGTATCTGCAATGCTATAGCTAGCGCTGTGTCCTTCTTAATAAATGCTTGTTAAATTGAACAAATTTCCATGCCTCTTTATCGAGTCTGTTTTGGACTTCAAAATGCTCTGCTTTATCCAAGATCTTTTATTTATTCTGTTTGGGCTGGGCAGCTCAACAAGGACATTTTTCTCAAAACAATTGACTGAATGCTTTTCTATCTTCTTTCTTCTGTCTCCTCTTCCCCTGTTCTGCCCCTTGAATGCCTCCCTGGGACCCTGGATGTCAGTGAAGTGTCTCTATCTCTTAGGCAGATGAATATTTTAAACAGCTGTGTCCAATTCAGTTGAACAGATCCGTGGGGCATAAAGCTAGACTGATAGATCTCCATCACCTCAGCATTTTAAAATTCTGTTACAGTTGCTGTGTTCAAGCTAGGCCTATGATAGAATTATTTAGCAATGAAACTGAATCTCTGTGACACATTGTCAGAGAATCCTTTGATTTAATGTTCTTGAGAGAAGAGTCTTGGAGAGTAAAGGCAAAACAAGCCTGGAGATTTCATGACTGTAAGGCCTCCCAAAGCCCACCAGGAAGACTCCACCCTGGGCACTGCCCACTCTATCAATTATCAGTGCCTGAGGCCTAATTCTCTCCACTTGGCTTGGGGAGATTTTTTTTGGTATCTATCAAATATCATTTTTCATTCTTTTCTCTACAATGTTTCTTCCTTTGCCTTTATCCTCATGTAAATTATCCAAATATTTCCAGAATCTATGTGCTTCTCACCTTTCTCAAGAGGGACAGATTTTCAGAAGACTCAAATAGCACACATTTGGGGGTGCTGGGGGACCTCAACCTGGTAAAGTGCCTTAATCAAAAGTGATCACAAGTTCTGCAGCCTTTCTGGTATGATTCTAACTATGTTCTTTCTATTGTGAAGCTTATGCAAAGATTTTTAGGGTCTCCTATAAGCTAGGTTCACTAGAAAATTTTCCCTTAAAAATAAAAAGACCATAATTATTGTTTAGTGCATATTAGATCTAGGAATATATAGAAATATATAGTTATATGTATGTATGTATGTATTACACACATATGTATGTGGATATATGGATATATTCCTAGATCTATTAATACAAGCATTAATATACATATATACATATTAGATGTAAGAATATATATGTGTGTGTGTGTGTATATATATATAACATGTATATGTACATATCTATTCCTAGATCTCATGAGTACTAAGCATTAATATATATACATATATATGTGTATACACTTATTAGATCTAAGAATATGTGTGTATATATATATACACACATATTCTTAGATCTATATATATATATATACACATATGTATTCTTAGATCTAATAAATAGGAAGCCCTAAGTGTATGTGTATGCATGTACACAGTAAGTTAAAAGTTCAGACTTGTCCTTAACAACTAACTAGCTGTGTGACCCTAAGCAAATCACTTAATTTTTGTCTGTTTCAGTTTCCTCATCTATAAAACAGGGGTAATAATGGCTTAGTATATGTTAGATCTAGGAATATATATATATATATGTACACACACACATGTGTATGTGTTTGCATGTGTATGTGTGTATATATTCCTAATATAAATAGATATATGTACAGAGGCAAAGATGGAGAGAGAACTATTCCTGGAGTCAGGAAAACCTGAATTCAAATCCAGCCTCAGATAACAACTGTATGATCCTAGGAAAGTCATTTAAAATCTTTTTGCCTCAGTTTCCTCATCTGTAAAATGAGGATAGCAATAGCACCTACGTCCTAGGATGGGTGTGAGGACAAAATAAGATAGTAATTGTAAAATGTTTAATATATCTCCTAGCCCACAGTAAGCATGATAAAAAATGTTAACCTATTTATCTATATACACATACATATATATACACATACATACATGTTCATATACACACATTCTATGCTATGCAAATACATACATGCCTAAATTTAGCATTCCTACATTCCTGTATGTTTACATGTATATATACATATATAATATATAACTACATGTAATATGTACTTAGCAATAATATATGTACATAAGAGTGTACACATATGTGTACCTATGGAATTCAAATCTGGTCTCAGATATTAACTAGTTATATGACCCTGGGCAAGTCACTTAACTTCTGTCTGCTTCAGTTTCCTCATCTGTAAACCAAGGATGATACTAGCACTTAATCCCCAGAATTGTTGTTAAGAATAAAAATGAGATAATGTTTGTAAAGTGCTTTGCAAACTTTGAAGTGTTATATAAATTCTAGTTAGTTATTCTATTGTTTTTGTCATTATATAGGGAGAGGGTCCAGATTTGTAATTTTATCAGGAAAATCCAGCTATGAAAACTCCCTCCATAGATGCAGATCAGCGACTCCCCTCTAATTTATAGTCATAGAGAGTTGTCTGAGGTACTGAAAGGTTGAGTTCCTTGCCTGGAGGTTCCATCACCATCTGCATCAGAAGGAGAAGCTGAGCTCAGGTCTGCCCAATTCCAATGCCAATTCTCTATCCACTTGGCCATGCTGATTTCATGAATAATAAAAACTCACAAAAATAGAAAAAGATGCTTACAAGAGTCGATACGGCCCATGCAAGCACAAGCAAGGATGCCTTTATAACCGTCATTCATATGATAATGAACATTCTCCATATAGAGTTAAAGATAGAAATCTTAAAAGGTGTTTTGATGGCTTTCATTTTTATATCCCAATCATTTCTAGATATACCTTCCCAAGCTGCCCACATGCGGAGACTTTACCATGTAACAAAGAAAAACAGTTCAGCAAAACCATTGGCCATAGCAAACACATCTCATCGAGTACAAAGCATCCCAAATCCATAGTACTGCACCTCCCTAACAAAATAGAGGTGGTCCATTCTCTCATCTCCACCTGGAGGGCCCAGTCTTCTAACTGAAAGTTTCTTCACTGAGACCACTCTTTGAGCAAGGGCCCCAATCATTTTTTACCCATACTGAAATTCTTTTCAACACCTCATTGCCCTTGAGGGGATACCCTTTCAGCTATGTGTTGACTTCTCCCATTAGAATGTAACTTAAGTGTTTGGTTTTTCAGTCCTTTCAGTCATATCTGACTCTTCATGACTGCATTTGGGGTTTTCTTGGCAAAGATACTGGAGTGATTTTGCCATTCCTTCTTCAGCTTATTTTACAGGTGAGGAAACTGAAGCAAGCAGGGTAAAGTGACTTGCCCAGGGTCACACAGCTGATAAGTGTCTGAAGTCAGATTTGAACTCAGGAAAATGAGTCCAAGCCTGACACTGCATGCACTATAGTGTCACTTAGCTGTCTGCTTAAGGGTAGGGACAGTCTTGTTGGCTTATATTTATATCTCCACACCTAGGGTAGGTCCTGCCACATAGTAAGTATTTTTAATTAAACATACTCTATCTCTTTACTGGGGCCAAGAAGAGTCTTTATAAATTCAGAGCAGTTGACTGCTTCTGGAGGTAATGTGCTACCATGGAGAGGGCACAGGGTATGGAGTCAGAGGACCTGGGTTTGAAGGCAAAGTATTCCATCTGTCTGGGCTTCAATTTACTCATCTATAAAACAAAGGGTTATATTGAATGACCTTTACATTTTCTTCCACCTCTAAATCCATGAGCCTATGAATAAACACAAATTAAGAAAACACTATCTCTTGATTGAATCCCATGCCCGAAATGCTCTCTTTCCTCTGTTCTGATTACCGACCTCCCTGGCTTCCTTTAAGTCCCACCTAAAATGCCACCTTCTATAGGAAACCTTCCCCAACACCTCTTAATTCTAGTGCCTTCCCTCTCAAAATCATTTCCTATTTATCCTGTGCATAGCTTGCTTTGTATATATTTGTTTGCATATTTTCTCCTCCATTAGATTGTAAACTCTCTGAGGGTAGACCTCTTTTTGTATCCCTAGCAATTAGGACAGCACCTGGCACATAATAGGGGCTTAATAAATATTGACTGACTGGTATCAGTGTTTTCTTTACTTCCTTCCTCATATCTTCTCAAAATCCTTTCCATGCTTCAAGACTCACTATCTCCTCTGGGAAGCTATACCTCATCCCTGTACATGCCCCCCATTCTCTCCAGTTTATCTTGTATTATACTTGTTTACATGTGCCATCTTCCCCTAGGAGACTGTAAGCTCCTTAAGGATAAGAATTGAGTCTTGCAGGAAGTAGACGCATATGTGATGACTGAATAATTTTGCACTCCATAGAATATAAGCTCCTTGAGGGCAGGTACAGTCTCAATTTTGTCTTCAGATCTCTGTGTTTCACAGTGCCTGGCATAGAGTAGATGATTAGTAAATGTTTGCTGTTGAGTTTGCTTCCATACATAATCTCATTTATGTGATCACTTGCTCAACAGGGAAAAGTAGAACCTGTCCACATTTTCTCATCATGTGTGATTATTGTCCCATAAACATTTGATAGAGGATTTACACTGGGTAGAATCTTGAACCTCTAAGATCTTAGGATTTTTATTATATGTTCAACAGCCTATACCATGCCTTCAAAATGAGGAAAATCAGCTAATAATAAACCATTCATGATTATTTCCACATGGTCTCCCCATTAGAATCAGACAGTGTTTTTGCCCTTCTTTGTACTCATAGCACTTAGTTTGGTGGTGCCTTACACATAGTAGGTACTTTAATGATTGTTTACTGATTGAATGCCTTCTCTATAACACTTTAAGGTGTGCAAAATGCTCTTCTCACAGTTTCCCACATGTTAAAAATAATGTACACATATTATTTCCCCCATTTTACAAGTGAAGAAACCGAAGATTGGGGGTATTAAGTGTCCAAAGTCACCCAAGGAGAGCAAAGATGAAGATTCCAACCCAGATTCTCTGACTCCAGTTCTTGTGCCTGTTTCATTATTCCATGCTGTCTTCAGGGCCAGCCAACAGCTCTCCAATTACGATGACTAGTCTTGGCCCTGCAAAAAAGATGAGGTTTACCTTCTTAAGTCATAAATCAGTATGTTCCAATCTGTGTCTTGTGAGCCCGAGGGCTATCCTGGTCTTACTGCAAGAGCTCCTTCATAGGAAATGATTTTGTAGACTAAATAGATAATGTGTCTGACACATATATTAGATTTTTTCAAATGTATGTAGGTGCTGTTGTGTTTATCAAAATATAAATTCATTTATAATTACTCCTGAGTTCATAGTGACTTTTGGTGTTTTTTTATTTTCTCCTTACATCGAACAACTTGTTATTATGTAGTGGGGGCAAGTCCACAAAATATTCTAACCTTTAGCCTCAACCTCAAAAAAGTTGGCAACCTGTATTAAATTGTGATCAGGTCTTGAAGTCATTTAAAGTAACTAAGATTTCTCTTGATTTTTCTCCTATCTCAAACTTCAATTTCCTCTTTAACTATATTTTTTCAGTATGAAGAGAGAAAATCTAAGGAAGGAAGAAATTGAGCACTTTTGCCTTGTCATCTATTCTTAGATCATCAGAGCTAGAAAGGACCCTAATGATCATGTATAGTCCAAGAGATTCACACAAAAATTCTTCAAAGGCTCTTTAAACTGTAAATAATTTCAAAATATTATGAGCAGGAGATATTCACAAAGAATACCAAAGGGATGAAGGAATTCCCTGAACCAGGAGCCTTTACACATGTTCTTTACTCCCCTTGCATTTTGAGTTTCAGCCCACATGCATGAAAGGGGAGAGTATTCACCTATTATTTTAGGGGGATGCTTTTGTAACCACTGTTTCTTTATCAGTAAATCTCTTTTTTAAAAAACTAATGGAGTTCAACTGATTCTGATTGATAATGGAGAGCACACTAATGGGGGCTCAAGAGTCACAGTATTAGAAAGCCCCAGCCCCTTAGTTACTTATAGAACCCTAAAGAAGCAGCCCCTTCTGGGGCACTAAGTAGGAGTTGGAAAGAGAGCCCAGACCACTTGCTACATATATAATGAGTTGATCTAGATCGTCCATAAAATCCCTTCCTGCTCCAAATTCTTTCAATAGCAAGAAAAAAGACAAGATAGCCTGGTCATCTTAGTAAACTAAAGGACCTGTTAAAGGAATTGGTTGAGGGTATTGAACATGTTTAACTTGGTGAAGAGAAAATTGAAGGGGGACATGATAGCTGAGTTCAAATGTTTGAAGGGTTGTGATTAGAATAAAGAAATGCTGGTAAATATTTAACAACCAACTCTTCCATGGTGTGCTTCTGAATTCATTCTGCATCCCTGATATTTTCTGCATCACTTTCTTCAACCTAGACAATCCACAAAACAACCAATCAAGCCCTGATTTGTAATTTGCCGATTTTTGAGGTGTAAATGTTCACACCGAAAATTTAAGGTTCTTTTGAGCTGGTATGAGCTGGCTCCAGCATTTTCCCAGATTAGACAATCTGTTTGAAACCCGAAGACCAAACCAAGAGCAATGGATGAGTGTTGCAAAGAAGCCAATTGAGGTTGGATAGTGTGAAAAATTTTCCAGGTCATGATGGAAATTCCTTTGAGGTATGGGTTGGATTAGATAGTCATTAAGGTTCATTCCATCTCTCAGATTCTGTGGTCCTGGGATTCTAACAGATAGCCAGGAGGAAGCCTGTACTATACACTCTTTTGATATCCATTCAAAGTCAAAAGGAAATAGGAGTGCCCCTAAGCCCGTGGGGTGGACCCCCTTGGGGGGTTTATGGGAAGACATGGTTGTGAGTCACATAGGATGTTCCAAAATAGATAAGTTATATATAGCCTGGATCATTACAGTGAGTTCCCACATCAATTAGGTCACAGAGCCATTAAACTATCAGAGTATTGGAGCAGGAGCAAAGCCAGAAAGCTTTTCTGAGAATGATGGGTTGACCATTCTGCTTACAGTGAAAGGCTCTTATTTAAGAATATTGAGATATTTCTTTGATTCAGGAAACGATAATTAAGCACCTGCTGTGTACAAAACACTATGCGAGGCACTGGAGGAATTAGGAAGGTTAGTTCGAATATAGAAATATGTTTTCCATGATTGCACATGTATAACCTAATTGCTTACCATGTTAGGGAGGAGGGAGGGGAGGGAAAGAAGGAAGCAGAAAATCTGAAACTCAAAATTTTATTTTAAAAAATGAATGTTATGATTGCACATTTATAACCTGTATCCAACCATTTTAGGAAGAGAGGAGGAGAGGGAGAAAAATTTGGAACTCAAAATTTTGTGAAAATGAATGTCAAAAAATTGTCTTTACATATAATTGAAAAAAATATTAGAATGAATGTTAAAAATTATCTTTACATGTAATTGGAAAAAATGAAATGCTTTGTAAAAAAAAGGTTCAGTTCAGACATTCTCCTTGCCCTGGTGGACTTAATAGCTTAGAAAAGGCTACAGGTTATGTAGGACTTTGCATTCAAGGTAGTGGAATTTATTGTGTGATTTAAAAATCCTTTGAGAAGGTGAGATTTTAAAAGGGTATGTACAAAAAATGGAGGGAAAGAAATGCTTTAAAGCACAAAAACCTGCCAAAGAGATTAACTAAAGGCCAGATTTTATTGAGGCTTCTGAATATTATTAAAGACAATAACCAAAAAAGGGCAGAGGGTGGTAGTTGGGTTTTTTATGTTTTTTTGGAAGCAAGATTAACAAGAAGGGATGAATTCCCTGTTGATGATAGTATAACATTAAAGTTTTCAACATGTAATGCAAACCACAAGTCAAGAGACAAGGGTTCTATCCCTGGCTCTATCACTAACTTGCTATGTAAATTTGAATCTCAGTTTCTCAAACAATAAAATTGATTGGGCTATATCAGTGGTTCTCAGTTTAATCACCAGCACAATGTAGCATACTGCTCATAATATTTTGAAATTATTTACAGTTTAAAGAGCCTTTGAAGAATTTTTGTGTGAATCTCTTGGACCATCATTAAGAACCACTAAATGGGAACCACTGGACTATACATGATCATTAGGGTCCTTTCTAGCTCTGATGATCTAAGAATAGATGACAAGGCAAAAGTGCTCAATTTCTTCCTTCCTTAGATTTTCTCTCTTCATACTGAAAAAATATAGTTAAAGAGGAAATTGAAGTTTGAGATAGGAGAAAAATCAAGAGAAATCTTAGTTACTTTAAATGACTGGGGCCTTTTTGACTAACACTCCTTCAAGTCGACATCAACCCATTCGCTTTGGGCCCTATCATTTCACTGAGTCCCTATCCATCTAAATGCCCTCCTAACCATGGAGATGGCAGAGAGAGAAGTGCAGAAAGCACTTCTTAGATCCTCCATTTAAAGATGGCAACCTTGGCCACCATTTCCCACTCAGCTACATCATGTACTCTAACTGGATTCATGACCCACTTTTTCATTTTCTATTGATGTGTTATCTTCCAAGGATGAGATCCTTGAAGGCAAGGAATATCTTTTGCCTTTCTTTGTATCCCAGCTGCTTAGCACAGTGCCTGGCACATAGTCGAGGCTTAATAAATTTTTATTGAGCATTATTGTCTGTATTTCTCCATGTTGGCCTCTGAGAGTTTGTCAAATCCAGCCACACTCCTTTTACACCCTTCCCCTGATCACTTTGCCTAGAAACGAAATGAGGTTCATCTGGCTGGACCTGTTCTTGAAATCGGCTGGCTCTCAGTAATCACTAATTCCCTCTCTGCTGTTCATAATCCACCCCTTTAATAACCCTTCTCGAATTTTGCCAGGAATCAAAGTCTACCTCATTGACCTTATGTTTGCAGGCTCGATTCCCTTCACTTTTATAAAGATAAGGTCACATTTCCCCTTCCCCTGCCTCGCAGCTCTTGTCAAATCCTCCTGACCTTGCAAAGATCCCTGCCAGGGCCTCAACAGGCCCATAAGTCAGCCCTTCTCCCAGGTAGTTTTTCTGGGCCTGCTGACAGCTCATCCAAGGCAGCTGGAGGCTCTCCTCCCTTCTCTTGAGTTCTAAGGCCCCATTAGCCATTTTTTGTCTTTTCAGTCTGTACTCTCCAGTCCAGAGATCATTCTCCTTGGCAGAGAAAACAGAAGCTAAATTGGAATTGGACCATCTGCCTGCTCATCATCCATTTTCATCATTACATCAAGCCCAAAACAGACATCTGAGTCAATTCAAATCTTACACACTCTTAGACACCTAGCTCAAACGCTTTCTCTTCCCTAAATATATTGAGATTCAGGAGGAAAAGAATTTATTAATTTTTTCATATATTACCTTCATTTCTAAGTATATCCCTTCCCGCTTCCTCTACCCCTTTATCACAATGATTTTTTAAAAGGAGGAAAAAACACAGTTCAGCAGTCCTAATCAATATATTAACCTAGTCTGACGCTATGTGCAATGTTCCATAGCCCTATACCTCTACAAAGAATGGATTGCTCGGGAAGTTTTTTTTGCTTTGAAAATCACATTGTATTTATTACATATTATGTTTGAATATATACTATAAATTAATTTGATATATTATAATTTTACATTTATTATATATTATTTTGTTTTCAGTTTTCTACAATTACTTCCATGTATTTTAGATTTGTTCCCTCCTTCCCCCTCCTTCCCCCTGCTTCCCCCCTCATTCCCCACTCCCTGCCTGAGACAGTGTGCAATCTTATATAAGTTCTACACATACATTCTTATTAAATACTTTTTCACCTTAGTCATGTTGCGTAGAAGAATTAAAATGAATGGGAGAAACCATAAAACAAAACAAAACATAACACAAGACAAAATGGTCTGCTTCATTCTGTGAGGTAATTCCCACATGAATTTTTTAAAAGGAGGAAAAAACATAGTTTAGCAGTCCTATCAATATATTAACTGGGTCTGACACTACATGTAATGTTCCCCATTTATAGCCCTGTACCTCTACAAACAATGGGTGCAGGTGCATTTTTCCCCTTTTCTCTCAGACCAATTTTGGTTATTATAATTACATAGTCTTTTGGGTTTTTTTTTTCCACATAATTACATTCTAAGGGAATGGGAACCGTGGAGAGGTCTAGACCAAATACTAGGAGTAGATGACTGAGAAAATGCTATGAAATGTTTGAAGAGAGAAGATTATTTTCAGCTGGTGGAGATTAGGGATGACTCCCGTGTGAGTTGTCTTGATTGCCTCTTAAGAGCAGAGGCTGGCTTGCTTTTCTATTTGTAGCCCTAAGGCTTAGCACACAGCTTGGCACCTGGTAAGCACTTAATAAATACTTCATTCATTCGCTCTGGGAGGAGGTGACATTTGAATTGAATCTTGGAGGTATTTCAATAAACAGACCTGGGGATAAAGAGACTACATACCAAGCCAGGGGAACTATGTGAGCAAAGGTATGGAGAGCTGGGGGTAGGGTGGGGAAGAGAATGCCCCTCCCCCATTACTTTGGTACCAAGATTAGCGGAAGGAACTGGGGATGGTTAGTCTGGAGAAGGGAAGAAAGGTAAAGAGGTGTCACGATAGCTTGATGGATGTCCTCAAAAATATTTGTGGGGTTGTCATCTGGGAGAGGGCTCAGTCTTGTTTAGCTTGGCCCAGGCAAGCAGAACCATGAACAATGGGGGGAAATGTCGGGAGGCCAAATTCAGCTCAATATAAGGAAGAATTTCCTAACAGCTAGATCTGTCCAAAAGTGGTGATTGAAAAGCATTAAAAAGTTCACATTTATTTAGTGCCTAAGGGTTGCAAAAGGCTTTCCTCAAGGCAAACTGTAAGACCTGGCACCCTAAGGACCGTGGGACCTTTCCATCTGACTGGCAACTAAAACCTTCCATGTATGTTCTCTGACCCTTAGAACAGGAGTCCCTGGAGAGCAAAGACTGTCTTCCTTTGCTACTAGAATAGGAGCTTACACGATGTTTTGCACATAGTAAGCACTTGATAAATACACTCATTCATTCAAAAGTTCAGATCCTGTCTGATGCTTACTACTTCTGTGGCCTTGGACAAGTCACCATTGTCTTGTGACACAATTTCCTCATCTGTTAAATTGAGAGGATTGGACTAGATATCCTCAGAAGTCACATTCCACTATGACTTACTACCCCTTAAGAGGAAGGGCCACCTGCCAATCATTAGTGATCTTGTAAAAGGTAGAAGTTAGATTAGATGACCTCTGAGGTCCCTTCTAACTCTGAGTCTGTAATTCTATAAATTATCCAGTTTGCCACAAAGTAAGTACAGTGGAGCAGTGAAAAAATAGCTAGAAAGATAGAATGGATAGAGTCAGATCAGTGAGGATCTTGAATGCCAGGATAAGGAGTTTAAATGTCATATGGTCCACAATGAGTAGCCATTGAAGATTTTTTGAATAGAGGAGTGCCATGACCCAGCAGTACATTAGGAAGGTAAAGTCATAGAACACTTAATGTCATTAACTAGTTTAGCAAAAACACAATGATAAACAAAATAGCATGGGGGTTATTTATCTTCTTGGGAATAATAGCTAATATTTTCAGGTACATGGGGGCATTCAGAGAGGACTAATACCTTTTCAGGGCTGTTCACCTAGGAGTCCACCTTCACCTAGCTCTCTCATGTGTGGCTCCAAGAAACCAAAGCATCCGAAGCAGCCTCACCTTGCCCAGATTGAGGCTTTAAACCCATTGGTGATTTAGGATAATATCTACCCCAAGCATGGGAAAATGTCCCTCCAATGGGATGGGCAGATGAGAACAATTTGTTCCAAAGTCCACCGAGCAGGTGAAGTGAAAGGCTTAGAGCCTGGTCAGGTATCAGACGCCAAGGTCATCCACAGCATCTTGGGCCACTGCCAGTCATTGCAATTCTGCCTTTTGTCTTAGCACTAGACTTCGATGACTCAGGGAGAGAGAGTGAGGCTGACAATTTTGTGTGACTCTGTCTCACTTAAATCCATTTCACGCACAAGTCAAGACATCACCCTGTGATGTCACTGGTCCTCTTCCAAAATGGAGGAGAAACAGCAACAGCTAGTATTTACCTAGCGCATTAAAGTTTCTAAAGTGCTCTGTATACACTAATTCACTTGATTCTTACAATTCTGTTAGATAATTGCTATTATATTAGGAATAATGTTTGAAGAGCAGCCCACTGGGCTCTTTCCCCCTCAAATGCAGCTACTGGGATTCTACTAGATTTTAGAATATGTTGTGTACCTATATGTAAATATATATATATGTACGTATACATATATATGTATGTGTGTGTAATATAGCTCAGTAGCTATACTGGGATATTTCCTTTGAAGTCAGGCAGAAGTTTCCATTAGCTCAAAGCATAGATATTTACTAAACTTGTAGAGTAAAAACTGTAACTACAAAATGTTCTTCCTATAAATCTGGCACCTAGAAGGCACTTCATAAATGTTTGTTGATTGTTTATCGATCATTAATAACCTTGAGTCACTTTTCTACAAATATAGGAAGCATCGGTGGGGAAGAGAGGCCCCACATTTAGAGTTTCTTGGTTGTGAAACACGTCTAATGAGTGGATGTCAAAGGGTCACTTCCACCTCTCGTTCTCCAGGATCTGGACACCTTTTTCTTCTGTCTGTCTGTAGCTTCTCAGTGTCTTGGGTGGGTGGGTCTAAGGCAAAGGCCTTAGGTCTCAAGTGGGGGAGTGGAGAGAAGGTTCTCAAGAGACAGGGTCTGGACCCACATTCCTCATGCACTATTGATCCACACAGCCTTGCTCCTAGTGTCCTACCTAGTGCCCCCTTGTGGTGGCTGCCCTTACCTGGGCTCCCACTCTCCAATTCATGGTTCTCTGCCTCATCTTCCCCAGATGTTTCCCATTCTCCTTGTTAGGAAATAGGCTCCTCCTGGATTCTCATTCCTACCTGATCCCACTCACACTGATTCCCAGACTCATGGATGGGGTGTTCCCTGTTAGATAAGCAATTCTGCTGCAAGACACCATAGTTCATGGAAAGAAAGGAAGGGAGAGAAGAGAAGGTATCCTCCTCTTCCTATTCCTGCTGCTTCTGTTATAGGTGCAAGAAGCCCCTCCACACAGCTGCTCCCAGTCCGGTCTCACTCAAAAAGACTTCATAGCTTCTTAGCACCCGGTGGTTACATTCTTGGCTTTCTAATGCTGGGGGCTTGATCAAAGTCCACGTCCCCTACTTGTGGCTCACTGGGGACAATCAATGGAAGGAGGCACCAGGGTTTTACATGGGAACTTGGATCACAAGGTCATGGGATTTAGAATGAGAAGAGAGCTTAGAGATCTGTTCCAACCTGTGTACTTGCCAGAGGAGGAAACTGAGTCCCAAAGATATGACATGTCTAGTTCACAGTCACACAGCTACTAAAGAGCCAAGGGAGGAATCCATGTCAGATCTGGTGAGAAGTGAGTTGACAATGTCATTATTTAATGATGCCCTACATATGTATTCCGGTCTTAGTGATATTAAAGGAAACTTTGGGTCTCCAAATAGAACAAATGGAATCATATCCCCCCCATACCTCAACAATGATTCTGTTCTGTATAAGAATAATTCTACTGATGATTTAATCCAGGAACTTAAAGCTCCAATTGGTCCTTTTTCTTCTTAATTAGGTTAGGTCATATTATCAGAAACAAATATAAATCAACCTCAATTTTTGAACAGGTTCTGTTCTTATAGTTGATTTGTTAGACTTTTGTTTGGGTAAGTTGATGTTTTTCTATTTGTTGTTGCTACCGATAACCCCATTTCTACAATGGGATACATAGCACCTTGTGATTTAAAGTTGAAAGAGTCCCTAGAGACCATCAGGGTCAACACCTCCATTAGGAAAGAAATTGAGAAGTGCCCCCAGAGCAATACTGAATTGACTGAAGGAGTAAGTGGGAGAGTTGGATTCAATCTCAGTCCTCTGCTTCCAAATCTGGAGATCCTTCCCCTATATCATGCCATCTCTGAGGGAGGCCAGGTAGCCCACAAAACCTTATTTAATTGATATATCTCTCATGTCTCATCATTACCTGCTACTGAGAATTGTCTACCAATGCTGATGGAAGGAGGTAATATGTCATCAATCAGTCAGCAAGTCTTTATTAAGTGCTTACTGTGTGCCAGGCTCTGTTGGAGGCACTGGAGTCACAAAGAGAAAGAGTGGAAGAATTCTGTGTGAAACAAACTTGCCTTCTAAAGGGCAAAACAAAGTACATATAATCCAGCATGAATGCAAAGTGAATAGTATGAAGATATGCAATGAAGTCGAATCCAAGGAAGCTGCTGGGGGAGTCAGGAAAGAATCCATGCAGAAGATGGGGCCTGAATTGCAAGTTAAAGCAAATTTACCACTAAGGAGAACTCTAGTTTTATGGAGAATTGCATTGCAAGGCACAGTTTGACAGGCCAAAATATCTTCTGCCCACTCTATATTTGTGAGTAATTATGGGAGATGGAACAACTACTTTTCCCCATCTCACCACGTAGACAATGGACATCTAGATTTCTATAGCCCCCCATGCCTTTGGGGGGAGGCGCACTCAGGGCTTGCCTAGGAGAGGGTTTAGTAGAAGGACTGTGATGACCAAAAAGGAGTTCTGAAAGGTGGAGGCCTGAAGAGAGAGAGCAGAAGACTTGGGGGTTGGGTCTAAGAGAAGGGGGCAAGAGGCACAGTGGGAAATGGGAGGTTCTTGGGATGGTCAGGAGAGGGATGGGGCCTGAGGACTAGTATGGATAGACCTTAGGGAGTTGGAGAGATGGAGGAGAAGAGGTAAAGTCTTGGAGGTCTTCCCTGCCTCCATCTTCCTCCGTACCTCTTCCAGAAAGGCCAGGACAGGTCCTGGGGTGGGAAGAGGAAGTTACAGAAGCCATAGATGCGCCTTTTTTCATCCCTACACGTGCAGGCATCATCATGCCCCCAGGGTTTACTGCAGTGTCTACAGTGGCTGAGGAGCTAGAGTGAAAAGAGAGAGGTGAAGAAAAGGGAGGTCAGAGTGTTCTATCCTGCAGTTTCTTCAGTGAGATGGGGAGATGGAGAAAAAAAGGAAACACATCCCTGCATTAATAATGGAGAGGCAAAATCTCATAGTGGACAGCGAGGTGGCCGTGGTTCAGGAAGACCTGGGGCCAGATCTCACCTCTGACCTCTGCTGGCTGTGTGACCCTGGACAAGTTACTTAATCTTGTATGACTCTAGCCAATTCTCTATCAATTACAGAGAAGGTGTAACCAAGCTGACCACAGTTTTTACACGGCACGCCATCTCTCATTTCTGTTCTTTTGTACTAGTCATATGCCATGAGTGGATGCTCTTCCCCCTCATCTCGACATTATTCTCCCTTAGGACTCAGCTCAAGTATCATCTTTTACAGGAAACCTTTCCTAATGCCCACCCCCTCTCCAGTGGCTAATGTCATCCTTTGCATTGGTTCTCTCCCCCTCTCCCCCCTCCCCCTGTCTTTCCCTCTCTCCACATATCTATATAAAGATATATATGTGTGTGTATACATGTATATATATATACACATGTACATATGCACACACACATATATACACATACGTGTATGTACAGAATCAATACAAAATTGGTACCCTCAATGGTACCTCCATGTTACCTGAACTGGCTATGTCCAGACCAGACTAGGTTTCACATACATACATACACACAGTATCTATACACATACACACACACACACACACACACACACACACACCCATATGTGTGTATATGTTGCTATGTGTATTGTATAAAACCTAGGTTGCTCTGGGTATACCCAGTTCAGATAACATAAACGTACCCCTGAGGGATCTTGGGAACATATCTAGATTGTTTAACATAGAGACCTATGTCCTCTACCATGTGGGTAGGGGTAGCTTCTTTTGATTGGCTGCCTTCATCTTTAAAGGTGTAATCTGGACTGGGCTGGGTATGCTGTGCTTGGAGAACATATGTATACACACACACACACACACATACACACACACATGCTATCCCTTTCATAAAAGTAAGTTCTCTGAGGGCAGTCACTGCTTAATTTTTTTTCTTGAATCCTGAGCACCTAACATGGTACCTAGCACATAGTAGGCATTTAATACTTAATGATTGCTTGTTGTTCATTCATGTCCAACTCTTTGTGACCCTGTGGACCTTAGCATGACAATACTGTCCATGGAGTTTTCTTGGCAAAGATAGTCTATTGGAGAAGGAAATGGCAAACCCCTCATTTAAAGGTACCACATAGTATCTTTAACAAGAAAACCCCATGTGGGGTCACAGAGAGTCAGACACGACTGAACAAATGTGTCAGAGGTGCCACTTGAACCCAGATCTGAGTCTACTTCATTATCTACTATACCCACTGCCTCTCTCAATATCCATATGTAAGGGCAAAATTCCATTGAGTTCAATCATCCCACCCCTTTTAAAGTAAGTGACAAAATGCTACAACCTAATACCTTAACTAACAGCAAGTCTCAATAAATCAATTAGTCAAAGACTTTAGACTAAGTGATCTTTGGATCAACTGGAGTGATGACAGGAAGAATGTTTAGGATGGCTTTGGGATGGGAATGTTTGGGACTGGAAATGATCAAGTTTCCCCTTTGTCTTCTGTAAATCAGACTAATTCAGAATACAAGTCATTCAAGTGTCTGGCAGAGATTTAGATTTAGAGGGTCTGGCAATGGTGAGAAAGGAGTGGGAGCATCTAGAGCTGAGTCAAACAGAACTGGGGACCAGAGAGAGCAGAACTGAGTCATGGCCAAGAAGGAAGGCTGTTGGTCCTACAAGCATCTCAGAGCAGAAGATTTAGTCTTAATTCATCGGTTGTACCTACCTCCTAGAGGAATGAGGGATTTACTTGACAAGAAAGGCAGAATCTTCCACTAACTTCCCCTCGTGGTCCCTGTCTCAGCACACTCTGTAATGTTGCTTCTAGACTCAAACATTTCCAGGATCCCAAATTTTGCCTTGACCACAGATTAACTAAAGAGGAATAGATGAAGGTAGACAACCCGACTTCCGCTTAAATGTTAAGAATTTTCCTAACTGGGAGCTTGGAGCAATTATGATTCTAAGCTCTTAATAAATATAAACTCTCTAAAATAACCAAGGGAGAAATGACACAGACCTGAGTGGCTATTGTTGCCTCCAGTCTTAAAATTAGCTAATTACTGTAACAGGGTGTTTCATACACTTAAAATCCTTTTAGTGAAATGTACTTCTGTCACAGAATATGTTGACCTGTACAGATCGCAAACAATTCTTTTCGTGCATAATTTTAGGAAGTGAAAATATTGAATTGGAGGTTTATCTGATTACATTCAGTGTATTTTATATTTCATTTCCTATTGTATATGTGGTTTCTTCTTCAAGAGAATATAAACTCTTTGAGGGAAGGGATTTGGATTCTTATCTTGGGATGCCTAGCGGCATCTGACTCAAAGAAGATGATTAATAAGTATTTGTTGAATTAAACTGACTTGTGATTCTGTACCATTTCATTGTCTCTATCATCACTATCAGTTTGTTTCCTTAGAAGGTTTGTGATTCAGTATGTGTAAAATCCAGAACACCTTGCTCTGGGGCTCATCATTCACAAGGGCTGGGCACTACCTTCCTCATGCTCCTAGTACTACTGTTACTTTAACTAAAACCTGAGCAGATCAAAATACAAACTCAAAAAATTCACCCAAACATTGACTTCTCCCTATTGTCCCACCAACAGCCTTCAGTTTAAAAAAAAAAAAACAAAAACAAAAACAGAACTTCTCACCTGGATGACACGTACATTTGCAGTGTAAACAACAGTGCAAAAACAGGGGAAAGTTCTTTACTTTCTCCTCCACTGGCTAAATGGATCCCAGGATCATAGATTTAGAGGTAGAAGGAAACTTAATGGTCAAGTCTGACTCCTTCATTTTGCAGATGAGGAAACTTAGGCACAACGACTGAATATTTTGACCAGTGTCACATCGCTGGTAGGTGTCTCAGGTGGGGTTTAAATCCAGGTTTTCCTGACTCTAAATCCATTGTTCTATCCAATACTCCACTTTTCCTTTGGGGTAAGAAGGGGAGATTTATTTCCCCCTTCCAAATAGACTAAATCTCATTTTAGAGGAGACTTGCTGAGATCACACAGGCAGAGGTGGGCTTTGACCCTCTGGTTCCAATCTAGTGAGTGTTCTTTCCAGTGCTCCCCAAACCCACCACTTGTTTTATAATTGGTCATAGAATGAACCTAGATGGAAAAATACAAATTCCCATTGGAAGTCTACTTGAAAGAAAATCATTCATCCTTATGAAAGCCCATCACAGCTGAGGGTCTCCCTACTTGGCAAAGGTTGGTAATGGGGGTGTGCAGGAGTCAGGGGAGTAGAAAGCCTAGGATCTAGAATCTAACTTTATAGACACACACACACACACACACACACTCACTCACTCACTCGCTCACACACACACAAAGTACTGTGTAAATAAATGTTAAGTCTCTCGTTTGTGAGAAAGGAGAAGACTCTAGTGAAGCTCTTCTCTCTGAGACTGAGGCAGAAAAATGTGAGATTTGGCAAAGCTCTCTTCTCTTCTCAGATAGCTAGTAGAGAGCAGGTTACTTCCAGAACCTCAGAACTGATGTCCTTGGTGTATGGAAGAAGTCCCTCAGTCAGCCTGCCACAGGTTAATGGCTCAAAACATAAGGTAAAAGGAATCTTATTCTAGTTTCAAGTTAGACATTAGGAGATGGGAGAGTAAATATCAAGGTAAGATATTACGTACAAGTTCAGCATATATTATCAAGTATCTCAGGACGTTGGCACAATGGAAAGGGTGCTCGATTTGGGGGTCAAAGAATTTGAGTTTGAACTTTGACTTTGCCAATCTGGGTCTCGTTTTCCTCATCTGTAAAATGAGGCCATTGAATTAGATAGTGTCTGAGGTCCCTTATAAATCTATGTTCCAGTGATCTTCCCACATATCTCTATGTTTTGATTTTTACTTCTCATGCCAAGAGTTTTCCTTCCCCTATTTCTATGACTTGCAATTACCCTTCTCTTTTTTTCCACCCACCTGGTTGTTTGTTAATTTTTGCTTTTTCATTTCTGTGATGCTGGGAACACTGAATCTCCTTCTCCCTAAGGGGACCCTTTCAGCTTTGGAAATGGGCACACATTCTGTGCTGTGTTAAACCCTCTCAAGAGGCTGATACTTAAGCCTCATCAGGTCATAAAATTGTTTGTAGGATTGTTGATTAGGCATTATGCATTTCATCTTGGCTCTGCACTGTCCCAATAACTCTTGGCATAGTTCTTCTGGTAAAATGGATCAGGCTTAAACTGTTCTTCTTAGTAGTTATTTTCTCCAAGAAAACAGGAGAAATTGCATGGGACTTTTCTCTTTGCCTCTATCCAGCTCCAGTCAAAAGAACTCAGGACCACTAGACCTCTCCAACTTACAGAGCCACATCCAAACATACATATGCCCATGTTGGGAGAGATACTCATTCAACTAAGATCAGAAAAGAGAAAACACAAAAGAGGCAGTCCAAAATCTAGGTTCAAGGGTTGCCCAGGCAGGACACATTCTCACAGCTACACGATAGCTGAAACAGGGAATAGGGCAAACTTCCCTTTATACCACCCCCAAGAGGTAGGAGGCATGAAGTAGTCCTGAAGTGGGAGGGGAAAGGTCCCTGAGGGTAGAGACACTCATTTATAGATATCCAATGAGTCATAATCTCTCCCACTCAATGGCCAATAAAAGGAGATTCTCCATTATCTCAAAACACAAGTCTTTCTGTGCTGATTAAAAGGGGCTAAAAGCAGGCTTCTTTTCTTTTCTTTTCTTTTTTTTAATCTGAAGAATTCATTTTAAGAATTCACTTTGAAATTCTGAATCTCCATTTCATACCATATGTGGTTTTTTTAAAGCATATATATACATTTTGTGTGTAACTTTCAAATCTATCCTGCTCATCTATCCTTCATTCTGTCTCTCCCGTGTATTTTAAAAAGAAAAAAAACTTACCAATGGTCTTGGTTTTTTGTTTGTTTATTTTTTGCATCACACTTGGGAAGTGGGTTTCCAAGTTTCCCATAGTTAACCAGAACCAAAGGAAACCAATTAGGAGGTAATTGGAATAGTCCAGGTGAGAAGTGATGAGCACCTGAAATAAGGTGATAAGTGTAGAGAAAGGGAAACTTGTGTGAGATGTGGTAGAGGCAGAGACGATAAATCTTGGCAGGTAGTTAGATATGGGCAGAGAAGGCTGGCCATGTGAAAGTTTTTGCTAAGAGCTAAGGGTTGTGGTACAAACACTAGCCAAAAGAAGACAATACCTGTCCTCGAGGAACTGGGGAAAGAACACGTAAAAAGATGTGGAAAACATAGGAGAAGTTTGAGCCTGTGGCATGTCTGAAGACTATCATAGGGTGAGAAGGTCCCAAAGCACAAGAAAAGTTTGAAGGACAGAGGACAGCTGAGTCATGGTGGCAAAGACCTTCGAGTCAAAAGTACAACTGGCAAGGAAATGAAAGGGAAGAAAGAGTTAAGGATGATTCTCAGGTTTTAAACCAGGGAAACTGGAAGAATGAGAGTTCTCTTCACAGAAATAGGAAAGTTAGGAAGAGGAATGAAGTTTGAGACAAGAGAAAATAATTCTGTTTTCAGATGCCAATTTCACATTGAATTTCAGATTCCAATATATCAACCAGGAAGAGATGTCTAGTAGACAGTTGGTGCTATAGGATTGGAGCTCAGGAAAGAGACTAAGGCTCCATCTGTAGATCCGAGAGTCATGTATTTAGATGTAGCAATGGGGTTTGACTGAATCATTCCACTTAAAAGAATTAACAAAATACTCTAACTCGGGTACTTTTATTGTATGGCATTAAACTAGGTGTGAGAGACCTTTGAAGCCATTGAATGATCTCATGATGTGCCCTGGGATTAGCTGAGGAACCTCAGACATGTCCTCTGTGTTTTGTCTAAAATAGTCAAACTGTTTAAAACCCAGTGTTTGCATATTTGGTTGATTGTCAGCCTTTATTCTAGAAGAGGACCAAAATGACATCACTATGTTAGAGTCAAGGTACAATGTGGCTGATTGCGACTGATCAGACCAATATAAGCTCAGGCAGTAGTAGTGTATGTGAACATTTGGGATAGATTCTCTAAATCTGAGCATCTCACATTTCTTTTGAGCTACTTCAATTCTGTTTTGCTTATAGAACACAGCACCTTTTTTGATAAGAGAGGTCCTGTGCCTCTTGATGAAGGAAGTCATTTCAAAAAAACCCCTAACAAAGAATTATTTGGTAGGGCAAGAGGAGAGTCCTTCTCTCTCATCCCAACTCCCTCTCTCCCTCTAGAATAGATTTCCTTGTAAACCTCTGGGAGGTTTGGGACTTCTTGGTATCCTAGTAACACTGGAACAGCTGTGACTGATAGCAGTGTCTTCACTGGGAGCTGAGGACACACTAAATACAAAGAAGAAAGGGAGCTTTAAGACCCTGCTAGGACTCCAGCAAAATGACTTCTTGGTGTTGTGAATAAGCTTCTTTGCCACATGTTTTTCTAATCGTGAATCCACCTCCCCTTGGATTCCGAATGAACTCATGAAAGAGTGTGCCTCCATGAAACAGTATATTGATGGTTTGGAGGAATGTTTTATATCAACTGTTCTTAGTAAACACCTATTTTTAAAAGTCAATTGAGTCTCGTTGGGTAAATTATATTAACTGATAATCAATGGGGGAAGCACATTGGTTTAGGGTTTGTTGAGTTACAGCACCAAGAAAACCACTCCCCAGTCATTAGGCTCCTCTTGAACTTTGAACAGAGAAGTAGAGTTTACCATATGAGGACTTCCGGTGTGGGGGAGCAATGGGATGGGGAGGCTCAAAGCATGTGCTGGTAAAGCATGTGCATTAAGGATGTGGGGGAGCTAATGAGATCACCAAGGATGAATGGAAAGAGAAAAGAAAAGGGGTCAAATGCATATAGCAAAAGACATGGATGATGGTCAATAGCATCCAAAGTGGCAGAGAACTCCAAAAGAGTAAGGACTAAGAAGAGGTTATGAGATTTTGTAATTAGGATATTATTGGTGATCTTGGAGAGAGCAGTCAGTTGTGAGTTTGGAAGTCGTAGTGTAAGGGGTTGAGAAATGAATGGGAGGAAAGGAAGTAGTAAATATATCCTATGGCATTATTCTTTAGCCAAAATTCAGGGCCACATTAAAATACTGAACACATTTAGTTAATTAAAAAAATAAATCTTTAATATAGTAGGTGCAGGTAATGTTGTATTTTATGACGATATTAAGTACCAAAGGATGCCTGAATTAGAAACAGTCATGTAGAAATGAAGATCAACATTTTTTTTCCTTTGTGGAAAAAATAAATTACTCAGAGATGATCTTTTACAGCCCTGGGATCTTTTATATGGAAAATGTACTTACGTTTGGTTTATTCATAGTGATGATAGATATGATTCATATAATTTAACTGAAAAGAAAAAAAACTTGGAACAAATATGAAGAATTACTTTTCAAGTCATCTTTGTTTTATTTTGTTCTCTTCTGAGAAATAAAAGTTCATATAGATGGATAAAACTGAAAAGGATTTCTTAAGGGAAGAAAGATTATGTCCTTTCTAGTGCCATGTTTAACAAAGGAAATTATGTTTTGGCATCAGGTAAAGAAGAATTATATCTCATCTGAATGCCCCTTAGGGATAATTGTAATTTAACTGAAATTTACCTACTATAAAAATATTTTAAAGTAGAAGATAGTGAAATTTTCCTTCTATTACAAAGGCAGAGAGGCAAACAATTCAAAAGAAGCAATTATAAGAGACATACATTAGTGATGGCTTGAAACAAAAGTGTTTTGTACAATAACAAATAACACATCTAGAATAATAAAGGAAAGAAATGAACTGGGAAAAATCTTTATAATAAACATTTCTATAAGAATCTGATATCTAAAATCTAAAAGGAATTTGACCAAATTTATGAGTGAATTCTATTCCACAATAAGTGATCAAAGAATACGAATATGTAGTTCTCAAAAGAAATATAAGTGATCAATAATCACTTGGATAAAATATTCGAACTCTAAGAGTCAGAAAAATGCAATTAAAACACAGGGAGACCATGAGACTTTTCACTGGCTGAAACACAGTATCAAAAATAGGAGATTTTGCTGTTGAAAGAAATACATGATAAAGATTGGAATATCGACAAAGAATGTAGAGAACAATGAAGTTGATTCTTTTGCTTCTGGCTTAAATTCATTGACATGGCAAATCAGAGAATGTTAGGAATTTCTAATCCTAAATCATTTAGTTGCCTGATATTAAGGACTCTGATCTCAGCTTCAAATACAATATGTGATAAAAGAGAAATGACTTAATTTAGACTGAGGGCACTCTAACCTTTCTTTTGTTGTGTGATCAGAGTTGTCTTTGTGACTGTCAGGGAAATGCTCCTGGTCATTACACTCTGCAGACTAGAGCTGAGATAGCTAGTGGTTGCTGGAAAGAGAGGATGCCAGGAGGCTTAGAAGCAAAAAGCATGTTTTGAAAGACATCATGAGAGCAGCAGGGTAATGGGTTGGACACAGATCAGAGAAGCTGTGAAAGAGGGAAAGATAGGAAACAGGAGAACTGTAATGGATGGGAAGCAGCTCACAGCTTAATACTTAAAGGGAAAAGTAGAGCCACAATACTTAAAGGGAACCATAATACTTAATTAGGTATTAATTAAAGGGAGAAGTAGAGCCACAAGGTGATTTTCAAACACAATCTCATCAGAGAGAAGTTTTAAAAAAGCATCACTAGATGACATCACTAGAAAACATTCGTGGTCCTACCGAATTGGAGGCATGAATTATCCCTCCATGATGGTTTATTATTTAATTATCCCTCAAGCATGATCTTTGTGTGTTCTTCCTGTTGATGGAATGTAGATTTGTGGGATAGTGTTTACTAGATCTATGGGGGTAATAGCCTAGTGTGACTTTCCTTACAATTTCAAACTGTCTTTACTTTGAGCTATTAAAAAAAAAGTAAATCCTATCAGTGGAGTCCATCAATGAACTTACAATTGGATTATTTCTTTGTCTTTCTAGATTCTTGATCTAATCTAGCTCTTTCCTCCATGTCTGTCCTTTTTATTGACATTTGTTACTTCCTCTCTCACTACTCAGAGACTGACGTTAGGTTCCAAAGAAGTGACTCCCTTATCTTTGATGTTAACAAACAACTTGTTGTCATCGTTTTTGCAAATCTTTTCCATTTTTTCTTTGTATTCCTTTTTCCATTTTCATCCTTGAATGAGCTTGGGATGATTTTGTTTAGTTAGATATCTTGACAAGATTCCTTAATATTGGTTTGACTTTCCACTTGCTTCTCTTTGCTTTATGAGATGATACTACTCATAATTATCTTATGTAAGATTTTGCAGACAAATGCATTCTAAAACAATAGCTTTGATAGCTATCTCTCTGACAAGTAAATCCACTAGATGTTGACTAAAGCACTTAATGGGCTCTTATGGTCTTTGTTGTAGTGTTTAATCAATGTTGGTTGAACTTCTGAATGAAATTATGACAGTGAATGTCAATGTCAGTTATATTATTAACCATTTTTTCTTTCAATAACTTGTTTTAATAATTCAGTTAACTCTACTAAATATTTTTCTTATTGCTGTCCTTTCCTTTTGTTTATTATAAATACTGATCTTATCCCTGATGAGTCAATCTTTGGAATGTGTATCTGAATAAGGAATAATTCCCATTTCCATACTATGTCTTTTTTCTGTCTGTTAATATGTAGTAAATTTCATTCTCTGTGATGATGTGCCTCCTATGTCCATCATGTACCAATCTTTCTTTTTTGAAAAAAGTTTTCATGATCTAGAAATATTAGGCTTTAGTATAATCTAGAATTATTTTGCATTGCTCTCTATTTTTCCTTCTGAACCATCCTCTCCCATTTATTTCTCCCCACCCTCACCTTTTCTAACCTTTGCCTTGATGTCATCAAATATCAGAATATGAGTGCTGATTTGATTTGGATATTTTTATCAAGCTCTTCATAAAATTTCTCTACACCTTTGTCTTCAGCAACTGGTATTATTGTGTAGATTGCAAGTATTTGTTTGGTGGATTTACTACAAATACTTATCATTAATATTGCAAAACATGATGATCAAACATCCCATGAAATAATAATTCTTGTAGCTTTTGGATATGGGAAAAAACTCTTTTTGCTAATGCCTTCCTTACTTTGCTTCTCAGAGAAGGACCTATGAGCCATCTTTCCAATAAGCTGCAAGTTCCCTTTTCTTATGATTTCATTTATAGCAAGACAGTCAAGACTGATATGAATCATTTGCCCAACAGTATATTCACTCGTTGGACAAGGATCTCACTTTTAGAGGATCGACCGTTCTCTAAATTTAAAATTTGAAGGAGATAAATGTAATGGTGTATTAATAAGCCATAACGAATTACAAAAATAAAGAATATAAAAATATAGGGGAGAAATTATATGAAGTGAAGCCATGCGAAGAGATCTAAAATGGTAATATATGTGGGGACATAAATCTATAAAAATACACAGAAAAGTGCAGAAGATGACACAAAAACAAGTTAATTTTGCTACTACTTTGTTAAAGTGTCTCTTATTTAAAATTATTATTTACAGTTTATATTTCCTATAAATAAAGGAAGTTCACATGCAACCATTACTCAGATACCCAAATGAACCAGTGATCTTTCTGGTGTGGGTCCTTCCTCCAATTGCTGCCCATCCCAAGTTACTTTTTTTCTAGTTCTTATCCAAAGTTCTAGGGTTCTCCCAACATTCTTTCCTCACCTCCCGTGACACTGGGAAGTAAGGAAGAATGCAAGCTGTATTCACTGGTTGTTTTTTCTTTTACCAGTCATAGAAACATCTTGTCTTCTTTGTAATGGATACATTTCTTGGGTGATATTCTTTACTTCTTCCTAATCACCTATTATCACTTAGCATAGACCTGGCACATAGTAGGTGCTTAATAAGTATTGATTAATTATAATGTGCTGCAGTCTGACGTCACCAAACCAGAGCTTCAGCATAGGGTAGGGAAAGGGTCATCTTTTAGAAATAAACATGATACAAAAACAAAAGGTATCAACAACAATTTTTTTTTCTAAATTATGTGACAAAAAATTCACTGATTCTAAATCCAGATGATTATTACACAAACATAGAGAATAAATTGGATTTCTATTATTGCAAAATTTGCAATTGATTTTGGTTGCTATAGGCAACCTACTTAAGCTCTTACTCATTCAGGATTTGAGTTCAGTTTTAGTCTTGCAAAAATAAATTTCTTTTTTTTTCTTTTTTTTTTTTCTCTGTTTTGCCTCTTCCTGGTTTGGGTATCAAAACCATATTTGTATCATAGAAAGAATTTGGGAGCACTCCTTCTTCCCCAATTTTCAAAAATAGTCTATATAGTATTGGAATTAACTGTTCTTTAAAGGTTTGATAGAATTCACTTGTGAATCCATCTGGTCCTGGAGATTTTTTCCTAGGGAGTTCATTGATGGCTTGTTCAATTCTTTTTTCTGAGATGGGGTTGTTTAAATATTCAACTTTCTCTTCTGTGAATCTGGGCAATTTGTATTTTTTAAAATATTCATCCATCTCGTTGAGATTATCGAATTTGTGGGCACAAAGTTGGGCAAAGTAATTTCTAATTATTGTCTTAATTTCCTCCTCATTGGAGGTGAGTTCACCCCTTTCATTTTTAATATTAGTAATTTGATTTTC
>CM053770.1:280890028-280932017 GCA_028658325.1 Potorous gilbertii | reverse complement strand
AGATTTGGTAGGTTGTCTCATAATTGTCATTCTCTTGAATGAAGTTGTTGATTGTTTCTATGATTTCTTCTTTAACCCATTCCTTCTTTAGGATTAGATTATTTAGTTTCCAATTGATTTTTGCTTTATCTTTCCATGGCAAAAATAAATTTCTATAGCATTTTAAGTTTTATATAGATCTCTCTTCACAGTAAAATCATAGTGGATTAGGCAATAATTAGATATTATTTCTCCTATTTTACAGTTGAAGAAACTGAAACTAAGAGATGGAAAATTATTTGAGCAGTGGTATGCAGTAAAGGTCAGGAATAGGACTCAAACACACCTGATACAAAATCCAGTGTTTTTTCCACCATGCCATAATGTCTTTTTGAATAGTAGTAATACCCTATTGACAGAATCTTCTAAAGTAATTGAGCATGGGTCATTTAGGAGTTTTAAATAGATTGACAAAACCCATAATGTTAATCCAGTTGGGTGCAAAGGTATAGACCAGTCATCTACACTTAAATAGAAAGGAACTTCTGCAGGTCAGAAATCGACTTAGAAAACCACAAATTAACATTATCTATATTGTATTTTATTTTTATATCTTTTGCTAAACATTTCCCAATTACAATTTAACTTGGTTCTGGCCATACTCATTTTTGTGGGGCTCAACTTTAACACTTCCCATAGGATCATAGAGCTAGAGCGGAAGGTTTCTCAGTGGTGATGTGGCTCAACCTTTTCACTCTCCAGTGAAAGATGAGAGTGTGTGACTTGTCCAAGGTGACACAGAGAGTAAATAGCAGAATCAAATTCAAACTCAGGTTCCTCAACATTCTTTAAGCTTCTTCATTTTAAAGAGAAAAGGAAAATTTTGAAGCAAGATGGAGCCAACTTTCAAACCTCTCTCCCCAATTACCCATACAAGTATTTTTTCATCCAGATGAGTGAAATATGAGCTCAATGAGGGAAGAGTTTTTTTGGCTGTTACCTTTATATCCCCCATGCCTATTTAAATACCTTCTATATAATAGATGATTGTTGAATAAATGAATGAATGAACAAGGCTAGGCAACTTCAGCTTAAGTAGCTATAGACCTCTGGGTTTATCTGTTTGTAAATAAAGAAGTGACTCAGATCACAATGGGAGCTGCAGAGGTTTCTGAGGCTAGAAATGTTCAACACTGAAGATTCCTCTTCTCCCTTCAGCTACTGGGGTTCTGCTCCAAGGAGCAATGGAACATTGGTTTAGCACCTGCTTCATCCATAATCATCCAGCCAGGAAGGATTGACAATTCCTGAGCTTGTACCCAGAAGGTACCCTACGTGAGCTACCACCTTAGGTCTCTTCAAACATTCATTCATCATGTGCTCAAAAGAAAAAAATACAACTTAAAAAAATAGGCTGCCATATTCATGTGTCCACTAGGGAACCTTCTACTTGGGAGCTTGAGCTGTTCCTGGTACCATAGGAACCCAGCCCCTTGTTTCAATCAAAATCAGCCTTTTTAAAAGACCCTTGGCTGCAACGGGTCAATCTAGTCTAGCAAGTGAAATTAAATATTAGAAATGTGAAATCTGCTATTCAAATCCAAGTGCATGCCCCCAGTCATTAGGTGTAGTCTACACTCCCAGGTCTCTTTGCTTAGCATGCAAGGTTTCTGTCACTTCATATATTGTGATCCCATGACTTTTAATGTTAAAGAATTAAATGTAGGAGAAATAGAAACTTCTTGACACAGCTAAACTGGGCTTTGGTGAGAACTGGAAAATCCTGAGTGTGTATTTCAGGCAGCTTAATAAGAGAAAAGGGGTGGGGGTGGGGAAGGGGCTTCCACTCCTTTGCCTCAGGAAAGAAATGTGGAGAAAGGGAAAATTCCCCTGGTTTTCCCGCCTGAGGGCAAACATGTGCTTGGGTGACTGTTAGACCCCAGTAGATTCTGGGCAATGTTGCTCCTGGTTCTATCCCTGCTCTCTAGGTGGGATACTCCCCCACTCCCCAGCTGCTACCAGATCCCAGTGCTCTGTGTTTGTAGCTGATTCCAACACTGCTTCTGTCTCAGCCCCCAGAACTGGCATCTCAATCCTGAAAGCCCCAATCAGATGAGAGAAGAGAAAGGGGTAGGGTGGGAAGCTTGGGGAGGGAACAAGAACAAGTGTAGAGAGAGCATCCTTTTATCCTGTTCTGCTGGCTCCAGTCCTGTTACATAAAGAGGATTAGCGCCATCCCAGGGAGGGGGGAGGGGAAGTCCTTTTTTCCTGGCCAAATCTCAGACTACGCTCAGCCAGCCTATCTGTGAATCATTTCCTCTGGCTCAGAGGGGGAAAAAACAACTCAGTGGCAAGACCAAAGGGGAGATTCTCCTCTCCTCCATCAAGGGGCTGAGTCTTCCACCTAAGACCACACCCACTCTTGCCACTGACTCTGACCAAGATCTCTATTCTTTTGCCTTAGCCACAACTGGACTGGGCCGTTCCATAGCCATCACTGACCTGATTTGGTCCCCCAATCCCCTCCTGCTCCTACCGGGTTCACCTCTTGTTTTATATATGCAAACACCCTTCCCCACCTTTTCCTTCCCTTTTTCAGACTCAGGAAAGAGTGAGACTTCCCTCCTCTTCCTGTCCCTGGATGATTATCTTTGGCTTCCAAATAAATAGACTCCTAAAATGCATACACATCTTGTGGGAAGTCAAGGTTCTGTAGGAGATAGGGATCTAATGAATGAAAACGCACTCAGTAAAGTGCTTAATATGTGTTGGGCATTGGGCATACAAACACAGAAGTGAAAAAGTCCCTTCCAAAAGGAACTTATATTTTAAGAGGGAGAGAGAAGGCATATAGAAGTAGTGGGAAGGGAAGGCAGTGTCTAAGGAGTTAGGAATGGGGAATTGATCCCTAGGGCAGTAAATCGATCCCTTCTTCTCAGGAGCAATGGTGGCATGGTAGTATTGATCTGATAACTGAGCCCAGGGTAGGAGGTGGAAAAGGATGAAAAGGGCAAGAAGAAATAGATAGATGAGAACCATGGCATCACAGATGGAGAGTTATTAGGGGCCTCAGAATCCATCCAGTCCATGGCCACCCTTTTATTTTGCAGATGAGGAAATGAGGTCCAGAGAGTTGAAGACTCCCCCTAAGGTTGCCCCTGGTGTTAGGGTCAGAGGTAGGGTTTTGACTCCCATTATCTTTGTCTTGATGTGACACCTGGTCTGAGGTTGCCTAGATGCAATGGATGAACTGAGTTTGAACAAACACCACTCACCAATGAAAACAGCATCAGGAAATGTCCACCAGCTCACTTCATTAAAATAATTTTTCACTAGGCAAAAATATAGGGATACTTCAAGGATTTGTATACACTCATTCTATGTTTTGTTAATAAAATACAAAAATACACCTACCTTTCCATTGACCAAACTGACCCTTCAGACTAAGAGCTGGCCCTATTTAGGAGGGAATGATGCCATCTTTTCACTCCCTTGCAAAAGGGGGGTGGAGTGTGAGTGGGGGAGAGTAGTGGCCACCTGCTATCTCAAGAAGCTTTCTTTGTGGGTTGAGGAAGCCTGGCCTCCTGTCAAAGACAAAGCTGAAAACTCCTGGAGGAATGCCCTGTTCAGCCTCAGGCTCCAGGCATCTAGGAAAGGGCAAGATTTCTTTTCTTTTGGCACTGCCACATTTCTAGTGCCATTCTGCAGGTCCTCTTCAGGAACAAGTAGTGCTCTCTCTCTCTCTCTCTCTCTCTCTCTCTCTCTCTCGATCACTCTCTCTCATCTTTCGGCTCTACTCCTTGCAGACTTTTGATCCACAGTGCCTTGTGGCCTTCTCTTGTGATTGGTAAGGCTCTGACCTACATTTCCATTTCATTAGGTGCTCAATCTGTGCTCATTTCATTGAGGACTTCTTCACTTTATGGAACTTTCCACCTCCTCCCCAGCAGCCTCTACTCTGGCCCTCTCCTTCCCCATTCCTTTCCAGCTTCCTCTTCTGTGCTATCTCCTTCCATGACAATTTTAAGCTCCTTAAGGGAAGGACTTTTTTTTCCTTTTTTGCTTGTATTTGTATCCCCAGTCCTTTGCATAATGCCTGCCATATAATATATATTTACTAAATGTTTCATTTACCTGTGTCTATTCCTTTATAATTTATTCCCAAGGAGTTCAGACTGAACATTGCAGGCAGTGAGGTGATAGTGAGGGTTCAAGATTCTTGTTACAAGCATTTGTTCTGTAAAACCTGGATTCTATCAAAAGGTCGCACCCAAGGACCTAGAAGGTCACAGGCTCCCCCACTCCTGGTTTGGAAGGATCCTACTCAATTTTATGTTATTCAATGTAGTCTATCCAACCTATTGCAATCTTTCTTGGATTCTGCTTCTGTTATCCACTGAATTAACCATCCCCATCATCTGTAAATTTGATAAGTACGCCATCTGTGCCTCCATCCAAGTCATTAATTAAAATGTTGACTAGAACAGGTCCAAGGACAGACCTCCACAGAACAACACTGGTGATATCCTTCTGGGCTTAATGAATTCTCTTGGGGGTCTGTTCAATTAGGCTTTTTCTTTACTTTTTATCAATTTACTTTTATTTTTTTTAATATCTCCTTCATTTCCAAATACCATCTTCCCCACTTCTCAATGGATGAAAAAGAAAGGTGACCTGGGTTCAAATCCCACCTCTGAAGCTGTATGACTTACCTGTATGAACTTGGGTATCACTTCCCTTTCTTAATTTTACTCCTCTGCAAAATGAGGATGTTAGACTAGATGGCCTTTAAGTCTAGAACAATGAGCCTAGAACTCTAAGTAATGGCTCCAGTCTTACAGAATGTTCAGTGTCCACACCCACAGTCCCCGACCTCTATAAAGACAAGAAGGAAGCTCGTTTTCTTATCCCTCCTTTAGGGCCAGGGTTTGTCAGGATAATTTCAGTCTTCAGTCTGGGGAGGGCTTTCCCCCTTTTGGGGCTGCTGGGTTTTTTCCCTCACTTATATGATTGTTGCAGTTAGCACACAAATTCTTTCCCCAGTTTTGCATCTTTTGCTGTGCATCCATTCATGTAAGTCTTCCAGTGATTCTGTGAGTCATTCACATTTATTCACCATTTCTCATGGAGCAGGAATACTTCACCATAACGTTCGTGTATTGGACTTTGTTCAGCCATTTCCCAGTCAACAAGCATCTACTTGACCTGTACTTCTTTGTCACCACCAAAAGGGCTTTTATGAATATTTGTGTGTGGAGGGGCTGTATCCAGGACCTTTCTTTCTGTCTTTTACTTCCTTACAGGCATAGGTGTAAAACTGAACATTTTAAATTTTGTCCAACTCTTCATGACCCCATAGGCCATGCTGTCCATGAGGTTTTCATACTGGAATGATTTGCCATTTCATTCTCAAGTGAATTAAGGCAAACAGAGGTTAAGTGACTTGCCCAGGGTCATACAGCTTGTAAGTACATAAAGCTGAATTTCAACTCAGGGATTTTCTCAGTATTGGTGTGCCCTGTAATTATGAAGATCACCAGAGACATAATAATTCTTACAACAGGGGCCAGTTCAGTTGTGTTGACATCAAGGTAGGAGAAGCAAGATGTGTTGGGGGAGCTGAAGGCACCTGAAGGGGCTACGGGAACTGATAAGGTGGACAAATTAAAGGGGAAAGAGGCTAGGAGGTAGAGACTGTAATTATGACAGAAAGGAAGATAAAATGGATGTCTCTAGATCTAGACTGCATGGGGGGAATGCTAAAGAAAGACTGGGCCTTGCTGAGATGATGGTAGAATGAGGGTATGAAAGTGGTATTGGGTACAACTCCAACCCCTCCCAGTCCTGTGTTGGGAAGGGGCTGTGAGAAAACTCACCAGCTTTCAAGGGGCTGCCAAGAGATGTGATTTATACATCTGGGAGAGAGATTTTAGTGATCACCACAAGATGCAAGGAATTAGAGGGACAATGCAAAGGAACTTCAGTTCCTGCTTCAGACACTTATTAGCTCTCTAATCCTGGGCAAATTCCTTAACCTCTCTGAGTCCCAGTTTCCCTATCTATAAAAATAGGAATAATAACATGTCCCAGGACTGTTTTGAGGATCAAATGCTTTATAAACTTTAAGATGCTATATAAACACAGATACTTATGATCTAAAAGAAAGAGACATGGAATCATATCTAGGTCAAGAAGGAATCTTAGAGATCACCTAGTTTAAATCCTTTATTTTACAGAGAGGGAAACTGAGACCCAAAGAGGTAAAGGGATCTGCTCAAGTTAACATTAAGTAGAAAATGGTAAAACCAAGATTTTTTTAACTTGGTCCTTTGATTCTAAATTCAGGAATCTTTTACTGTATTACAACAGAGGAGGGTTCTCTGCCCGGTACAGGGAAAAGAGGGGGAAGAAAAAAGATGGTGTGTCCAGGGGTAAGACTCTAGCTAGATTTACTATGTGAGGTGCTTGCTGGCAGCAGCAGCACTTTTCTGACCTTAGGTGATCTAGAAGTGACCTTTGTGGCTTATGTGCCACGAGTCCCAGGGTCAGGTGGCTTATCTATTCAGAGGGAGAGCCAGGAGCACGCAATCTCTTCTCCAAAATATTTCAGAACCTTATAAATAAGATTCATAATCACTCTAAAGAATATAGTCTAACCATCCAAACAGGAAAAACCAAGTGGATGAAGTATGCTCACTGTTCTGACTACGACATACAAATAAATGATAAGCTTGTCCTATACACTTTTAGGTCTATATTTACCATTTACCATCTCTTTCTCCATTCCCAGATGGTGTTGCTAATATGCACTATGAGCTCGCCCCAGAGTTGAAGAGGATAGGAGGGGAGACTAGATTGCTTTTGGGAAATTGAATGTTCTTTTGATGACTTTTTCTCCCTGAAACAAAAGGCCACTTTTTTTTAAAATAACCATATTCTTCCAGTGTTTTTATGGGTTCAAGTCATGAACATAAATGAAGAGTGATGGAAGGGCAAGAAGCAGGAATGAGCTGGTGGACACACATTATAGGACAAGTGAGTGTGAAGTGGGACAAAGCATGTTATAAGAGATTGAAAAGGAACAGGGAAAAAAGAAAGAAAAGAAAAATTTTTAAAAAGAATAGGCAGAATAAAGGAACCCGAAAAAAGGAAGGGAAGGAATAAACATTTATTAAGCACCTACTGTATGGCAGGCACTGTGTTAAGGGTTTTAAGAATATCAGACCTTCAGAACAACCCTGGGAAGCAGGTGCTAGTGTTTGTTCAGTGTTCCATAGTGCTGACTCTACAGGACCCCGTGAACTTTGTGGGATTTTCCTGGCAAAGATTCTGGAGTGATTTGCCATTTCCTACTATGCGTCTGGATTTGAACTCAGTTCTTGCAGACTCCAAGCCTGTTGCTATATTTTCCATACCATTTAACTGCCCCCAGTGCTACTTTTTATCCCTGTTTTACTGATGATGAAGCTGAAGTAGACAGAGGTATGTATAGTGGTCACATCGCTAGGAGGTGTTTGAGGCTGGATTTGAACTCGTCTTCCTGACTTCAGGCCCAACAGTCTTTTAAGGTATAATATATGACTAGATCTTGTGTTCCAGTCTTGCAATGTGAAGAGAATGTGAGACTGGCTGCTCTGGTCCTGTCCCTAACTTCTGCCAATCCTCCATGGTGAATGCTGGGGAGGATATGGGTCAGAATCTCACAAAACTGACCAGTGTGAATGGGTCGCCATTTGTGCTGTTGGAGGGAATGCCCAAATTGAGATCATAGACAGGAGAAGACCATTGGCCTTATGACTGTCACTCACTACTGTGTGACCCTGGGCAAACTACTTGATTTCTCTGAGCTTCACTTTCCTCATCTGTAAAATGAAAGAGGAATGGATTGGATGCCTCTGAGGTGGTTTCAGCTCTAAATTCCATGTTCCTTGGGTCGCTAAGTGGAACAGTGGGTTGAGAGTCAGGCCTGCCAGCAGGAAGATCTAAGTTCAAATTCAGCCTCAGGCACTTACTAGTTGTGTGACCCTTCACCCAGTTTGCCTTGGTTTCCTCATCTGTCAAATGAGCTGGCGAAAGAAATGGCAAAGCACTTCAGAATCTCCACCAAGAAAACCCCAGATAGGGTCATGGAGAGTCGGACATAACCGAAAGGATTCCACAACAGATTTGGGGCCAAGGCACAGGTGTGGGACCTTTCTAATTCTGCTTAACAAAATTCCCCGTAGTCTTTAGTTAAGCCCTCCACAAGCCGACTCCAATCTGTCTCCACAGTCAAGTTCCACGTTACTGCCCCTCAGGCGATCTACAATCAAGGCAAATCAGAATACTCAGTGTTTACTGAACTCAACATTCCAGCCCCAGCCTACAAGCAGTAGCAAAGCCTCCTCTCCAGACTCGGAATGCATTCCACCTTCTGTTCTGCCTCTCAAAAGTCTTATCTGCCCCTAGGGCTTAGAACCCAGAAGTAATCCCCCAGTTGGTTAGGCTTCCGTTCTCTTCCAATCACCTCTGTTTACTAACCCGAGTTTGGTGTTTTATCTCTCCTCCCCTCCCTCTTCCTCAGGCTTCTAGTAGTGCTGGAACTCCTTGAGAGCAGGGGACCTTTTCTTTTTCTCATTCTATTCCAGTACCTGACTGTATCCTTATCCTGAGTGTGTTCAGTGTTTATTGAGTTGTGTAGCTTAAATGAGTAGTGGATGATATCAGCATGAGCTCATGTCTCCTCAGTGGAGCTCAGCTACTTGGGAGCCAATAGAGGCACTGACTGGATGGTGGGGGTGGGGGAGCATGCCAGTGGGACAAACTGATTGGGGATTTTGAGGGTGGAGCATTGCAAATCATTGAAGTATTGGCCCAAAGTGTTGAGGCGGAGGAAAGTAACAGAAGGTGAAAAGTATTGTTATGTATACTTTTATCTGGGTATTTTTTTTCCCCTATCTTTGGTGCTTGTTCCTAACTGTGAGGTCTCTGATTCAAGGGATAAAGTAGGAGATGAAGTGCTCAGCAGAAAGGATGGGAGAGAAGAGGAGGTGTGAGAGGTTTGAGGAGGTAAAGTAGGTTTCAAACATCCTCAATGGGGAACAAGATGAAGAACCTTTCATCAGTGAAGGGTTAAAGAATTATTTTGCATCTATGAGGGGCTCTGTTGAGAGCTATAGTTGAGCTTTGGGACCAAGATGAAACCATGAGGATCAGAATTCCAGAACTTGAGTGTGGGAGGTAATCTGGTCAATTATAATATCAATTATAACATCCTCAAGAAATAGCCAACCTCTGCTTGAAGACCCTCTGGAAAAAGGATCCTCCTACCCCACTTCAGAGGAATTTCCTTCCATTTTAGACCAGCTCTTGTTAGGAAGATTTTCCTGACATCAAATCTAAAGTGGACTCTGCAAATTCAACCCATCTGCCTTCTGGGTTCAAGAGAAGACATTTAATCCTTTTTTTTTTTCACATGATAGCCCTTCATATATTTGAACAAAGCTATCATATTGCCCCCCAAGTCTTCCTTTCTCCAGATTAGACATGCCCATCCTCATATGGATGTGGACTCATGACCTTTCACCCATCCTGCTTGTCCTTGCTGTCCAGCTTATGGATGACTTTCTTTTTCAGAGACCAAATTTATGTCTTCTTTTCTTTGTTGGTATTGTCTAAAAATTAGAATAAGGTATAATTGAACATCAACATTTTTAGACATTATCAATCCCTGTCTTTATGTGTGATTCCCAAGAGCAAACACAATAGTCCAAATGAGGTCTGATGAAGACAGAGCATATTAGCATTATCACTGAGTTATCTCATCTAGAATGTCAACCCTTCCTCCCACAAGGAAGAACTTCTGTTATATTCCACTGGAGATCCATGGTGCACTGGAGACTGGTCATGTTGACTTTGAACCATCAAAAACTTCTCAGACTCTGGCCATCCAACTAGTTTTGAATCTAACTTTGTTATCTAATGCTAATCCACACCTCTCCATCTTCTCCACCAGGATAAGAAATACTTTATCAAGCTTTGCTAAATATCTAGATAAGCTTTATCTATGGCTGTCATCTTATCTACTAGTTTAGTAACTGATAAAAGGTTAGTCTGGAATGACTTGGTTTTGATGAATTCCCATTGCTTCTTTACAACTATGGCTTCCCTTTCTAAATGTTCATCATCAGTCATCTCTTTAATGATCCATTTCAGGTAGCATGCTCCTGAGAGACAAAATCAGGCTCACTGGCCTAGAGTTTGTAAATTCTGTCCTCTTCTCTTTTTTGAAAATCACAATACTTGCCCTTCTCTCATATTGTGGTACCTTCCCTGCTTTCCAGAATCTTCTCAATATGAATGGATGTGACTTAGCAATCACATTGGCCAGTTTTTCAGTACTTAAGGATGTAGTTTATCTAGGCCACATAACTTGGACTTGTCAAGAGTAGCTCTCTTCCCATCTCCTATCTTGAGTATCAACTCAATGTTGGCCATTTCTGTTTTGTCATTTCCAGCAAAGAGAGAGGTGGTATAATTGTCTTCAATCCAACCTCTGAAATATACTGGCTAGGGAAAGTCACTCAACCTCCTAGAGCCTCAGGCAACTTTCTAAGACTATATGATGCTGAGAAGGTGCCAAACTCTGTGGGCGTTCTCTATTTCAATGAAATCACAGCTCCAGTGCCAAAAGAAATCCCATTGCCAGTACAAAGGCCATTCTATTTGGCAGAGGAGACAGAAGTAAAATAAGAATGGAGCCTTCTGTCAGTAATCAAATCATTTGCTCCAAGCAAAGGTCCTATTCATTTCTGATCCTCCCCCACTCACCCCAGTATAGCAAAAAAAACGGAGAAAAAATAAAAGTCCCTTTTGTTATCCTTAACTTTCTTTGTCTACCTCAGTTCATTATGAGTTTTAGCATGCTGAGCATTATTTTTAAAGGATGTGCCACGTTCTTATATTCATCCAATTACCTGGCTTTATATCTACCTTCTCTATACCTTCCTTAATTTTAGTGAGTTGCCTGTGCATCCATATTGGTCTTTTTAGAGTAATTTCCTTTTTGCTGACCACCCTTAAAAGTATGGTACTACCTGGGGGTATTTGCATTTAAAAGTCTCTGTCCTCCTCTTTCCCACTCTAGTTTACAGGGAGGTTAAGTGACTGGCCCTCCAGGTTTCCCAACCTCTCCAATCATGGAATCAACAGGCCTTATCATATCTCTGTATGGATTTTTCCAAGATGCCCAACAAACTTCTTCTTCCCCATCCTGTTGGAAGAAGCTAATCAGAGAAAGTCTAGCCCACATGCCACCTCTGAAAGTTTACTCACTCTACCATATTGCCAATCTAATTGTAAACCAGTCAATGAGGATTTGTTCAGCACTTCCTCCATGCTTAGTAGTACCTGATAAATCGAAAGTAGGACTGGTGAGACATAGGACATGGTCTCTACCCTCAAGGAATTTAGAGTATAGTTGTCAAGGTAGAACAAAGAGATGAAATAAAACAAAAGATAACTTTTGGACCTCAGTTTCTTTATATGTGAAACAGTTTTCTCTGATCTGCCATCATGGTTATCTTTTAGGGCTTTATCCTGAGCCCTGTTTAGTTTTCTCTAACTCTCTCAGTGATTTTTTTCAGTTTTCATGGGTTTAATGATTATTTTTATGCAAGTGATTTTCATGTCACAGAATTTGAGAGTTGGCTGGGACCTCAGTGACCGTATAGTCCAACCATAAACAAGAGGCACCCCCACTAGAACATTCAGACAAGTCATATTCTTCTGGAAGACCTTCCAGGAGGTGGCCCCAACCCTTCTTCAGGAGGTCCATTCCACTTCGGGTCAGTTCTCATCTTTAGGATATTTCTTTTCCTGACATCAAAGCTCAACTGACCTTTGTGTTACTGCTATTCATTGCTCATGGTTCTCTCTGGGATCAAAGAACCCTTCAAATTCCTGAAGATGCTCTTCTTTTATCCCTAGTTCCCCTAGTTGATCATCACATGACACGGAGGGGCAGCTAGATGGTGCAGTGCATAAAGCACTAGTGTAGGAGTCAGGAGGACCTGAGTTCAATCTCACCTCAGACACTTGACACTTACTAGATGTGCGACCTTGGGCAAGTCACTTAACCCCAATTGCCTCATCCTGGGTCATCTCCAGTCATCCTGATGAATATCTAGTCATTGGATTCAGATGGCTCTGGAGGAGAAGTGAGGCTGGTGACCTGCACAGGCCTCCCTCATTCAAAACAAAGTCAAGTGCAAGTCATGTCATCATTTCTCTGATGGCATGGTAGTTTTTTGGGTTTTTTTTTGGCAACGAAGGATGAACACACGTCATTGACTTAGGCCCTTCATCATCCTGGTTGTACTTTTCTGGACACCATATGCCTTATCAACGTCTTTATCCCAAACCCATTCCCTGTCCTAACTTTGTTTCTCTCAATGGCAGCATTGTACTGCCAGTCACATAGTTTCATGACTGTGGAGTCATGCCCAATAATGAATCCTCAAATTTTATTTATTCTAACACCAAATAGACTTTCCTTCTCCTGTCTCTTTGTCTCCAGTTACCTGGTCAACATCTTAGTCCAGGCTCTCATCACTTCTCACCTGTCTGCTGAAACAGCTTTCCAAATGGTCTCTCTTCCAGTCTCTTGCATCCATTTTCAACACAACTGTCAGTTGGACTTTACTAAGTCACTCCCCTGCTCAGAAGCCTCCAGGGGCTCCCTATTGTCCCTAGAGATACATATACCTTTGTTTGACATTTAAAACCCTTCACCATATGTCTCTAGGTTTATTCATATCATTTCTTGCTTACTGTTCTAGCCTGATTGGCTAATATGTTGTTCCCCAGACATGACATGATGTGACATGTCTCCCCACTGGGCTTGAACAAGGAAGGCTCCCCCTTTTCATTTCTACTTCTTAGAATTCCTGGCTTCTTTCAAAGTTTGGGTCGAGTGTCACCTTCTCTAGAAAGCCTTTTCTAATTTAAGACCGACATAAACACTTCTTAAGGGCCTACTATGTGGCACAATCTGTTTATATTTTATAGTCTTCTTGGCCCTCCTGGCCCAGCAGAATATAAAGTCTTTGTGGGCAGGTACTTTCCTAGCACATGCTTCCTTGCACAGGGTAGGTGCTTAACAAATGATAATTGAACTGAATTAAAAGGAATAAATATAGTAAGCCCTCCTCCTGGTAGCATAAGTCTGGGGGCCTAGGAAAGAGGCCTCTAATGGAGAGAGTTATGGGAGCTATGGTGTCCTCCGTGGAAAACCTGGTTTCAATTAAAGAGGCTGAAAGAGCACTCAAGGCAAAAACAGGATAAAAACTGAGGCTCAGAATGATGTCTGTGGTGGAGAATCCAAAGGGCATCATGGAACAGACTGAGAGAAGAGGGCAGGGCTAAAGTAGGCCTGGGAAATAGAGTTGAACTGAAAAGAGGTGAGAGACAGGACACACTGTAGTGCTGGCCTGCTGCTCACATACTTAGACAGCTGAACTTCTGTCCTTCAAGACCTAGCTTTAATGCTATCTCTGGAAGGAGGCCTTCCCTATCCCTCAAATCTTTCCTTCCTCAAAACTCCCCTATTCACTTGTTTCTAATTCTTAGGGCATTTATTCTGGTGAACCTTATTTTAATTATGTCTTTTGTCTTGACTAAATTTCAAGCTTCTGGAGTATAGGGAACATGTCTTAAGCATCTGGTATCCCCCACAATGCTTAGTAAAGGGTCTATGCATTGAATGAATGTTTTGGAGATGTCATTGGTACTGGATCTCTTTTATCTTTTCTGGCCCGGATCCTTCTTTATTTGACTTCTCCTCAATATTTCCTAAGAAACTTCCCCAGCCCCCACTTTCAACTTCATTGTAGGTTACAGGTCTCTCTCTGAGCTCCCCTGTCCACTGAGGAAGCAGGTAACTTTCACCAGGTAGATCTAAACGAATCTCTTTGAAGCTTCTCAAACTTGTCCTATTGATGTTGGAGCTTGGCGTACATTTTCTATTTGTGTATCTACATATATTTGGTATTTACTTTTCTGTTTACGTATTGTTTCTCCAGTGTACAAGGTGAGAACTGTGAGGGCAAGGGGTATTCCTTTTATGTTGGTCTCTGTATCCGGAGTGTATAGGGCAATGACTGGCATCTAGGAGGGGCTCAGCGAATGCTTGCAGAAGGAACCGTAATCAAATACAAGCTCTTCATATGCCATAACTGGTTTGCCTCATCAGAAAAAAAAAGGCATTTTCAAACGCACATGTATGTGAAGATACTTCTATATGCATAAGTATATTGCAGATTTAGAATAAAAGAACTCCATAGCTGGAACAATTCAGAAAGCTTGAGAGGAAGCCCAATCCATGTAGCAGAGTAAACGTTAAGGGTTTAAGGTAGAGAACTAGGCTTTTCCTTTTCTTAACTTCACAGTACCGGCTTGCTTTCACGATTCTCCAACTGCACGCTTCAAAATATCGTGGTGCCCCATCCGCCACCTGTGCTCGATCCACCCAATGGTATACTGTATTATGGGATTTAAATCTTATCTTCCTGCAAATCAAGTGTCAAATTCTAATTATTGGAAGATTTTGTCTGAAAGGTTCCTCCTGGGATTCGCAGAGGCAGCCTCCCCCAAGTTGTGCAGAAGGGGACAATTATCTCTGCGTGACAATGTCGTAGCTGCAAAGATAGCGCAGGCCCACCCTTGTTCAGAAGCGCTGCTCTCTCTAAGACAACAGACGGCGTCTTCGTCTGGTTCGAGAGCGAGCCTGGAAGTCACCTCCAAGGACGCCCGCTGTTGAGAAGTTTCGTGGGGGGAAACAGTTTATGACTGAATAGTCATAACAGAAAACAAACTAAAAAAGCCAACCAGACCAACCCTGGGGAACAGGCCTATGGGGCACCCCCTCGTTCTGGGCCGAGCCAGCCGGGCTTTGAGTGCCTGCACTTGGGGGCACCAAGGTAAAAACCAGGGCTTCTACTTTCTCCTCTTACAGTGTTTATAAGTAAACACGACGCTGACCGGGGGCAGCCAGCTCGAGCTCGCTCTCCTTTAGAAATGCACAACTTAAAGCGATCATTGATTTACTTTGGCGTGGCGGGCACCGTAACGACTGAGGACCGCCCGGGGTCTGGTGCCCGCGACCCGGCCACTCGAGCTTGCCTTCACGCCCGGAGCTGCCCTTCGGCCATGTCACAGACGGACAAACCGAGGCCAAGCGGACACCTGGGTTGGGGCCCGGAGCCCGGAGCCCGGAGCCCGCACCCCGCCCGGGGGCCGCGCACGCTCCTCGGGGCTCGGGGCAGGCTGGAGCCCCGCGGGTCTGGCCCGGCACTCGGCCGCCGGGCTGCCGCTCGCCACGTTCTTGGGCCGGCGCCGCACAAAGGGAGGCCCGCGAGCCCGGGGCGCAGGCCTCGGCCCGGGCGCGCAAGCTCGCATTACTTGGTTTCCTTCTTTTCTAAACTTGGTGGTGCCCGGGCGGGCGGGGGCGCGCCGGCCCCGGAGGCCCCGCCGTGCCGCAGCGGCGGGAGCCGCTCTTTGTGTCGGGGAGCGGCCGTGGGGGCCTCGGGAGGAGCGGGCGGCCGAGCGAGGGTCGAGCAGGGCCGAGCACAGCCGAGCCGGGGTTCCCCTCCCCCTCACCCCCCCCTTCTGTGCAGCCGAGCAGGCCCCAGGTGCAGCTGCAGCAGCAGCAGCAGCAGCCGCAGCCATGTTCGTCCTCGGCTCCTCCTGCTCCGCTCCTCCATTGACAGCCCTCGTCCGGGCGGGCCAGCGCCGCTCGCTCTCGCCCGTCCCCGAGTTCGGGGCTCGCCCTCGCGGTGCACCCTGGGAGTCGTAGTCCGGCTCCGCCGCCCTCGGCCTGGTGGGCAAGGCCCGGAAGACTACGACTCCCGCGGGGCGGTGCGGCGGGCGCGCATGCGCAGCGGACTCTCTAGGAACAAAAAAAAAAAAAAAAAAAAAGCTAGCTGAGGAGGAGGAGGAGGAGGAGAGCGGACAACAGGGGCCACAGACCGCCGCGGGCCCCCACCTAGCGAGCCCCCTCTCCGGCCGCCGCCCGCCCGCCGCGCTCTGCTCCTCCGCCTTTCGGGCGCTCAGGCCAGCTGTGCGCGGAGCGTGGGCCCTGCCGGGGGCGGCCATGCGGCGGTGACAGGAGCGCGGCGGCGACGGCGACAGCGACGGCCCCAGCCCCAGCCCCAGCCCCAGGCGCAGGCAGGACCGGCCAGCCCGCGAGCGAGACCGGACGCCCCCGCCCCCGGCTCGGCCTGATCCGCGCCCCGAGCCCTCCCCCGCCTCCTCCCTCCGCGCCTCGGGGCTGCCCGGCGCCGCCACCGTCCCCGCCGTCGCTGCTGCTGCTACCGCGGCTGCCGCTGCATCGGGTGAGTCCGAGGCCCGCTCGGCCCTGCCGGGCCCAGCCTGGCCTAGCCCGGGGCCGCGATCGTCACCTCCTCTGCTACCGCGGAACAGACACGGGGGCAGTTTGACGGAGGGTCTGATTATTGTGTGTGGGGGTGACCGTCGATTCCCCCCGCCTCGGATCCTGGGCTCCGGGCCCCGGGGTGGGGGCGGGGTGGGGGGGTTGCGAGGGGCGACGGTTGGACGCGCGAGCCGCGGGGGCGCGCGCGTGGGGAGGTGCGCGCGAAGCATGGGGGTTGGGGGCGGGGAGGGCTGGAAAGGGCCCTACGCGCGCGCGCGCCGGAGTTAGAGGAGAGAGGGAGGTGTGCATGCGTGTTGGGGGGTAGGGGTGGGGGGAGCGTCCTTGCTTCTCACCCCGCCCTGATTGGCTGGGGCGACAGGGGTCGCGCGCTCTGGGCTAGGGCCGGGGCCGAGCTGGGGTCGCGCGCCGGCTGGGCCCTGTCCTGGGACTCGAGCGCAGGCTCGGCGGCTGCGGCGGCGCGCTCGGATTGGCCGGCGGGGCCGGGGGGGCGGGGCTTCCGCCGCCGTCGCCGCCGGGCTAGGTGAAGGTGTCAGCCCCGCCCCGCTGTGGCCCCGCCCCCGCCCTATCGCTCCCCCTCCCCCTGCCAGGTGGGGCCTGCTGAGGCCATTGTCCTCGGCGGGTCCTGCGAGGGCGGAGGCGGAGCTGGGCAGCCGAGAGTCCCTGAGGGGCCACGAGGTGCTTTCTTCTCCCCAGTCTAGTTTGGAATCCCCCCCAGTCCCCGAGTCTGGGCTCCTCGAGGCCGTAGAGGAGGCTGTGAATGATGCGGATTCGAACCCCCGTCTGGAGTTGGTCCGGCCGCCTGGCGCCTGCCCTCCCCTCCCGGCTCGGGCGGCTCCCCTTGGCTCGGGTCCTGGTTGGACGAGGCCTGGGACAGAGGAACCCGTGTAATTGTGGGGGGGTCGCGGTGGCCCCTCAGAAGACTCAAGCTGGGTCGGAGCTCTGCGGGGGGAGGGGAAATGGGAAGGGGAGCGGGGGGGGGCGGGGGAGAGACGAGGGTCGGAGAGGTCAGCCCGGGGGCGTGAAGCCCCGCCCCCTTTGCACATTTCCGGAGCTTTCCCCGCTCTCTTCCCGGGTTGGGCCCAGTCGGCACTGGTCCGGGAGTTGGGGGGCTCAATCTCTTTGAGGGTCGAGGACTGAGATCCGAAGATTCGAGGAGGGGGAGGGGGAACCCGAGGCTTTATCCAAAGGGGAGGGGTCTGCTGAGGTCCCCGTCAGGATGGGGGTGATTAGAGGGCAGCGAATGGTTGGGGTTTCGTTGGGTGGAAAAAGTCCTGAGGTTTTTGTGAGAGTTTGGATGAATGGGGATGGGGGCGATGGCGGGAGCAGGTAGGGCTTCCTTTCCCCCTGGAGGCGTCCTGGGAGCTGATCCGCAGCCCCGGGCTGTTGATCCTGGGAAGGGACGTCTACAGGACGCTGCACTTACTTTCCTGAGCCTTGGTAATTATTGATGGCAGCGCCTGCGTTAACTGGCTTAGATAGGCCTAAAGATTAAAGACTTCCGGGGAATTATTAATTTCCTCCTCCTATCTGGTTACTGAAATTGGGCCTTTCTTATGGAAATAGCGTTCTTCACTGGTCATGATTAACTGTAAAAAAAATAAACAGCACCTTATCTGTCTGTCGCCTGCTTTGGAGAATGAAGCACAAAAGCAGGGAGTTTTTGTTTTGTTTTTTTGGCAAGTACTAATTTTTTTAATATTCACCTAAATTAGAAATAGAGTGCTCTAGTTGAGCTCAGGTTTTCCTCTTTCCTGTCTTACTCCCTTGTGTTTTCTCAGCCTTACGATCTTCACCCTTGCCATTTGTCTTCGCCCCCTCCCCCCCTTTTTTCCTGCCCAGGCTTTGTCTCTACAATCTGGTCTTTTAATTCCTGTCCCGCCCTTGTTTCCTCTCTCTAGCTTTCATTCCCGCAGTCGGTCCACCTTGCTTATTCTTGCCGGCTAACCAGGCGTTGCTAAAAGCACGACAGAAGCCCAGGAGTTTGGGACTCATTCTCTGTTACAAAGAGAGCGTAAAGGGATGGATAAAACATGCCAGGAATACCTTCAGGAGGTAGTTTCTCCAACTGGACTGGGACACGGTGGAGTGGAAGCCCTGTCGCACCCCTTCCCAGCCTTCTCGATCTATGCCTTCCTTGGCTGAGGTTCTCCTAGATCTTGTGCAGAGGAGGCATTTTAGAAGCCTCCTTGTTTCTCTGAACAGTCACTGCTAGTACAGTAGGATGAAATGGGGAAAGCCTGGGGTTCAGCATCTCTTCATGACGTGCCATCCTGTGGAGTCTTGGCCAAGTGATTTTACCTTTCCAGGGTCATCATTTACTCATCTTTAAAAGGAGGGGCAAGATTACAGTACATCCTGTTCCTCAAATTCTACTTCTCTGAGATGCCAAACAAATTTACCCAGCAATCCTTAATTATGATGAATTCCAACTTCAGGGATAGTGGATATCCATGATTATGCCAAGGCATCCTTCAAACAGCTGCCAGAAGAAGCTTCTGCCCTGTTCTGCCCAGCAGCCTTCATTGGTTGGTCCCTTGTTCCTTTTAGGATAAAACACAAACTCATTTGGGTATTTAAAGCTTTGCCAGATGCCACTCTAGACTGAAATTCTTATTACCCTTGACACATTCCACTTTTCAACCAGATTGACCTACTTGAAGTTCCCTTAACTGGGCTTTCCATTTCCTTGTTCCCAGGCCTTTTTGGTGTTTGCCCCTCTGTGTCTATAGGGTTGGGGGGGGAGTGGAGTGGTTATGTCTCACATTAGACAATCTTAATGAACTGCTTAGGTGAATGATTATTCAACAATTCTTTATTAATCATCTAATATGTGCCCAGGTACTGTCTCCTAGGCAGAGGGGTAGGATTCAGGAGGATTGATTCTGATCCTAGGTAGATACTCATTATCTGTCTGACCCTGGTCAAGGCATTTAACCCTTTCCTGCCTCAGTTTCCTTGCCTGAGAAATGAAGTAGGGTAGGACTAATTGGCTGCTGAGGTCACTTCCAGGTTTAAATCTATTATCCCAAGTGAACACAGAGTGGTTGTGCAGGGAAGATCGGCTAACCTGGTAAAGGAAGACAGAGATTGTCACGAAGAGTATGGAGGCCAGATGGGCTGGACTAGGTAATGCATCATCGACCTGGCAAGGTCAAGTGAAACCGTTGGGAAGGATATGCAGTGCCTAACACAGGAGTTTGTATTCTGTCCTGAAGAGTCATGGAAAGTACTTGGCAGGGAGATGCATCAGACCTGTCCTCTCTAGGATGGGTTGAAAGGGAAATAGGTTACTTAGATACACTTAGGTTACTGCAGTAGTCCAGCTGAGGAGACAACACGTATTAAGGCACTGCTGAGTTGTTATTCCTGAGAGCCTGAGCTAGGGTGATTTCTGTGCCTGGAGAGGAAGAGATAATTTGGAGAAAAGTTCTGAGGGTAGCATTGACAGGACTGGGTGATAGTCTGGACGGGCTGAGGAGAGAAAAGAGAGGAGTTTGGCTTGGTAGCAGTTTGCAGTTTTGGACTGGGAGGGTGGCTGGTGGTGTCCTTCCTGGATGGGGGCAAGGAAGTTTGGCCTCCGTGGGCCATAGAGTTGGAAATATCCCATATGCAGGATGGGAGCATAGGAGAGAGACTAGGTGTGGGGATCACATGTGCAGAGACAGTCATTGATCCCAGGAGAGCTGATGAAAAGACAGAGTGCCTCGAGAATGGGAGGAGGACAGGCCTCCTGTTAGAGGTGGGAACCCTGCTGTCATAGAAGAGGCGGAGAAGGAACTGAGTGGGTCAGCACAGACTGTTTGCATTTTTGTCGTCCTCCTGTCCCTACTCAGTGCTGCCTTACCCATAGGGGTGCCGAATATTTTTGAATTTAATCTTGTTGAAACAACAACAACAACAAAAACACCACAAAAATCCCCCTACAAAAACTAGTTTCCTTCAAGTCCTGGAGACTGAACTGCAAGTTCCCAAGACTTAACTATTGAATTTGTGCCAATAAACACCCCATTTTGTGCAATTCAGAATGTGAGGGAGGGAGAAGATACAGATTTAGACATTGGTCCTTACCTAACTTGTTGGAAGCAGATAGAGCACCATGCCTGGAGTAAGGAAGACTCCTTTCTAAGTTCAGATCTGGCCTCAGACACTAGTGGGGTGACCCTGGGCAAGTCACTTCCCTCGTATTTGCCTCAGTTTTCTCATCTGTCAAATGAACTGGAGAAGGAAATGGCAAACTGTTCCAGTATCTCTGCCAAGAAAAAGCCAAATGGGGTCACAGGAGAGTCAGTCATGACTACAAAGCAACTCCCCAGAAATCCCTGAAATGCTAAGTTTAGTTTCAAAAAGCCACAAATAATTCTGCAATTATATGGTAGAGTAGGGTGAGTGAACTGTAGTTAGGGGAATATGACCAGGATCTGGTATATGTTCTTAGTTCCCAATGAATTATTTAAAAGGAGCAACTTCTAAATCCTGTAGGGAAAATACCTTTATCCCACCTATTTTCTCTTTCAGATTGCTGGATCTTTCTCTGCTGATATTTTTTGCTTGAGGATGGATGGGAATTTGAACACCTTTTAAAAGGGATATTTGAGGTGGGGGACAGAGACTTGGGCAAGGTCTTTGTGAATGTGAGAGACCTGCAAAGGGCAGGTTTGAAGGCTTTGTGTTCTGGTGGGGAGAACATGGAGCACGTGGCCTTGAGAGTCACTCCAAAGTCTGAGCCTTGCTACTTGTGGGGTTGAGCTGGATGAGGAACTTCTCAAATCTTAAGATCCTGCAAAAATGACTTGCATTTGACCCTTTCCATTCTTACAAAAAGGCCAGTACTTCTACCACCCATATTTAATAGAAGAGAATAGTTAACTTTGCCAGGCTTTGGAAGCCTCTTTATTCTTTAGGTCAGTTTGTTAAATAGCCATTGCTAATGAGGCCAAGGATGTTCCCCCCCCTCTCTTTACTCATCCCTCCCCCAGTTGTTCTCTTGGGCTGGCTCTGGCCTTTGTACTCCCCCATCCCTAGTCTGCCTTCTGGCCCCAAATGTAAGTATTTGTCAACTGTTATCAAACACAGTGGTCAGATGATTATAAGAGAGAAAGTAAGTCAAATAAACTAAAGCAACCCTCTTGTCTACAGGAAAAATAACTTAAGGTGTGTGTCCTTCCTCGAAGAGTATCTCACATGCTAAGAGAGATGTTAGACACCTTTTTGTCCAAACCTTCCATTTTACAGAGGGAGAAACTGAGGTCCAGGGAAGTCAAGTGACTTAGGTCATTCAGCGTAGTTAAGTAGAGCAGAGCTGGAATTTGAGCCTAGGTTACCATCTGACTTCAGATCTATTTCTGTGCTGCCATCAGCCAGGCTTGGTCACCAAAGTCCTAAATGATCTCTGCTTTGGGGAATAAATGACTGTGTGGCTTTTGGGGGCAGTGGGGCAGGTTGCCCTGTGTACTATCCTGGGCTGGTTGTACAAGAAGATGGAAAAATGCTGACATCAGTGAGGATAGCAGTAGTTGGGAGGATTTTATAAAATGGAATCTCTTAACATTAAGGAATGATAGAAATCAATGGACATTGAGGATGTTTGGTTTCTTTTTAGGATGACATACTGTATGTAAACTAACACTCTTGGTCATTGATTTAAATCAGTGGGAGGGGTATGTCTTTTTGAACTATTGGTACTAGTTCAAAACCACTGGTCTAGATAAATTAGTTTTAGGCCACTTAAGGAATGGAGATACCTTTATGTCAGCTTGGGAGCAACTCTTCAGCTTTTTGAAGCAAGTGGATTTTTTGTTTTAATTTTTTATTCATTTTGAATTTAAATACAAAAGACAATGTTTCCAAGTACACAATACAGAGGATTTAGTGTGAAATCAAGAATATCCATTTTAAACTGTTTGCTTTTAAAAAAAAAATTACATAATAAACACCAAACATAATTTTTAGAACTACCTTACTTTTCCTTACTTCTGAGATTTCTTTAATTCTCTGCTGTGTTGATTTTTCTTGAAAAATAAATATAAAATCAATCTTTTATTTTAGTCTATCAAAATTTGTTGTGAATTCAGTTTAAATCTGTTTAGACTATGTTTAAATCACCAAGGAAGAGAATGCAATTAATATTTCCATTCCATTATTTTATAGAATCTACACGTTGACATTTCAGAGATGGATAAAAGTTTCATTCTCACATTATAGGCGAGTTATTATTTAATAATAGTGAATATCCTGTGGTGTGCTTATCAAGTGTTTTAATAATAACAGTTTATATTCACATAGTGATTTACTGTTACAAAGTGTAAGGTGGACAGAGAGCCATTCTCATTGCTGTACTTGAAGGTGGACTCATGGACAGATGGGTTAAGTGACATACCTTGTCAGACTAACTAGAAAAAACCTTCAGGCTTCTGATTTTTCAATCCAGTGTTCATTCCACCAAGTTCTAATCTTTGTCGAAGGCATTACCAAATTGCTGAAGATAGAAACGGTTCATTTTAAAGCACGATTTGTTATTTTGTTTTGGGGAATTAAGTGATATATTCTGTTTATCCAAAATAATTTGAGCAGTTGCCTATATTTTCTGTATTTTGTCACCAACTCCCTGCTTCAGTGACTAGATAAATAAAGTAACCAAATTGTCATTCAGTATTCCGATAAGACTAGAAAAGAACAAGTGAATCATCTGCAGAACAGCAGTAGCTCACAGTTAGTGTGTTATTATAATAGCCCATTGTACAGAAGAAGAACCTAAGTCTCTGCCGGGATGTGATTTGCCCCGGCTGGCAAAACTGATTAAGAACTTGGAGGAGAAGCCACAACTCATGCCTGGGAGCCCTTCGCTTCTCTTCTCTGCCCTGCCCTGTGGCTCCCAAAATGCTGCTTCAGGACCTTAAGAACCAATGCAAGTCTTCAGGCATTTGACTCAGCCTGACTTAATGATTTAATTTTTCTTATTATCACAACAATTTACAAAATTATATTTCAATACTGTTAAATTTTAAATACTAAATAAAATTAGGGAAAGATAAGTTAATAAGTAGAAAAGATTTGAGTAATAACCTAACTTTAGAAAGAAATGCTATCTGCCCTTATGGCAACTCTCTGCCGAAGTCCATGTCTTATTTCACATCCACTCTCAGCCTCGGCATCCTCCTGTGGAATATTTACAGGGTGGCAGTTCTAGCTGAGAGAAACATAAGCACAATTAATTTCACTCAGGAGATAGTTAAACTGTCAGAACAAATGTGAATGAAAATGTTCTTCATCTCTGTTGATAGTCTGGGTAACAGCTTTGACTACTCATTTCTGCAGTCTTCCTCTAGAAGTAAAAGCTTTTATTTTTTTATTGACCGGCATCTGCTGGTGGGTGAATGTCAGCATCTGGGGGGAGAGGGGAGCAGCAGTGCTGCAGTATGAGGAGGATTGGATCAGGATGTGAGTTCAAATCTTGCCTTTGAAATTTTCATTCATTGTGACCTTGGGCACATGTGTGAATTTACTGGGTTTCACTTTTCTCATCAGTGAGGGGAGGGGGAAGGATTTGATTACCCCAGAGCTTCTTCACTATCTGTTAGAGTAAAGGAGCTGGGAAGGCAACTAGCATGGGGAAGGCCTTAGGACAGCCCTGTGTCAGAGTTATCATCCTCATTTCATGGATGAACAAACAGGTTCCGAGAGAGAGCAAGGAACGTGCTGATGACCATATCACCCAAATCCAGGTCTCTGCCAACTCATCTAGTGCTGTTTCCAGTGTACGGACCTCATGGTCAGAGGCAGGAGAGACTTGGAGTAAGATCTGGGCTTTCCCGACCTTAAAGCCCATAGAAACATGAGTTAATTGTCTGTGTGACCTTGAGCAGATCACTTCCCTGGGCCTCACTTTTCTCATCTGAATAGTGAAAGAATATAGGGAGAGACTGGCTTACTAGGGGCTTCTTAAGATCTTTAAATCCTACCAGCTCTTAGGAACATCTCCAACATCCCTTATCGGGATTCTTCTTTTTCATCCCAAGCCACCATGGGTTACTGGCAAGTAGACATCAGGAGGAGCCTGAACTTGTAGTTTGTTTATTTTTGTACCCTGATTGCGTTGCAGCCAATAGGCTAGCTTAGCAAAGGTTTGTTGAAACATTGCAAAAATGAACAATTTTGAAAGACTTGCCGATAATCAGCCATTGTGCCAGAGGGCCCACAAGGCAGAAGGCTGTTCACCCCTTCACAAGGAGATGATGAACTAAATACACAGAGTGAGAATGTTTTAGAGACAGCCACTGATGGCATTAGTCTTGCTTGACTACTCAGGTTTGTTACAAGGGTTTATTTTTCCTTTTTTTTTTTCCCCTTCCTTTGGTGAGGTGAAGAAATACAAATGATTCATTAATTGAAAAATAGTTTTTTAAAAGTGTTTGCATTTCAGGGTAATTTTTTCTTTTCCTCATGTGGCAACTTGGATTAGGTCCCTCTAATGCAGTTCATGAAATTTTGTATTAGTTATTTGTGGGCCATCATCCTCCTGGAGTCCTGGGGGTCAGAAGTTGGTTCATAGCTCTCCTGGGTCTAGCATTGTATTCTGAATACTGCAGGTGCTTAATACATTTTTATTAATTCGAATAATAAAATAATTCTCAATGCTTTATACTTGGCCTCTGAGTTTCTCTCAGTTCTGTTTTTAGCCCTCTTAACACTTTAAAAATCTAGGATAGAGGAATTCAAGTTTAACCATTAGGAATCTTCCCGTGGCTCGTTGCTAGCTAGGGTCATTGCTGTCCTCTGCCCCTTGGATCCCATTCACCCCTTTAAGGTTTGAGGCCTGCTTCAGGCAGCAGGTGTGGGGAGCAGAGGAGGCCTGAGCCCTTGGGACCCCCTTTGTTCTTTAGAATGGGAGATGCAGAGAAGCCTTGATTCCCATTGCTCTCCTCATCCCTCTTTGAAAACAAAATACCCCTCTCTGACTGAAACCAGCAAACCTCAAAGCCTCAAAGATAGTAGAACGGGCACCCAGCTTGAGGAAGTGCTGAGCACCCAAAGGCTCTTGGTGGCTTTGCTTTGGACCTTTTTCTTCCTTCCTAGGCCTTGGTTCTTTTATACTCAAAAGTCTTCATGATATTTTGGTAATGTGTTAGCTAATCCTCTTTTCTGAGTAGGAATTTTTTGTGTGTGGCAAATACTTCTTTGTGTTCATCCACTGGGATTTTCATTGCAATTTGGAATCTAGATTGCCATTATCAATCTTCATTAACTTATGTATTTTCACTGCAGAAAAGAAATAAAAATTGGAGATATCAGATAACCCTGAATACTAGAAGATTTAAAAAAAAATGCACTTGAAGTCTGAGAGACTCGTCCTACTGATGACTGTGGTCATAGATGTCGTACAGCATACATACGTATGTCGTACATACTAATGGACCTGTGACTAGTGACTGTGTCACTCAGTAAGCCTATCTGTCTTTAGATGCACCCCCAAACCGTGTATCTAATGCTAACCCAAATGTCTTCTCAGTGTATAACATGAGTCATGAAGGAAGCTGGTTGCATCCATATGAAATGGTGGCTCTATCCATGGTTATAAATAAGCAGGCTTTTACAACCATAGTCAGGACAACGGTTCCTTTGCTCATCGTGCCATTCCCAGCTTGTCCAGTTCTCGTTTTTTGAGCAGTTTCCTCTTGATTGAAAAATAATCTAGTCTTGTATGAAATGCTAGAAGAAAGAATATCCTTTTTTTTATCCAGTTCACTTTGACTTCTTTGCTTGACCCATGTGATTTATGAGACCTTTTCTTTTCTTTTCCTACAAACTCCCTGGCGATCTCATCTGAACCCAGGGCTTCCATTGTTTTCTCCAGAGGACTCCTAAATATCTAAATTTGCATATCGGGACCTTCTCTCTTTCCTAAGGTCTAGACTAGCAGTGCCGTCCTGAAGCACTAGTAGAATATCTGATGACCATCTCAAGCTTGAAGTGTCTAAAGTGGACCACATCATCTCCCCCCAAATCCCTCCTTTTCCCATAGCCCTCATTTTGTTGACGGGGCCCAACCAGCTTGCCGGTTCTTGGTGCCTTCTTTCCTCCCCTCACCCCCGCCCCCCTCATTATATTCAAATCAATTTTCAAGTCTTTTTGGTGGGGAAGCTTTTTTCATAATATAACATAACGTAACATAACACAAAAAATTTAGTCTTCCCCATTTCAACTCCCCCAAATTATCCAGCACTTTCTTGTAACAAGCAAAATGACCAACAAAGTAGCCGATGCCCAATTCCACACACTTCTCCTACCTTGCTGTTAGGAACAAGAGGGTTTTTCTAAGATGAAAATTTTACTAAGACTTATGAGTTTTCTCCACAGTCATCTCTCATCTTCCTCTTCTTGGGCATGTTAACTATGGCAGTAGCTTCCTGGTTGGTCTCTCTGCTTTCAAGTCTCTGACACGCTCCATCTACCTCTTGAATATTCTGAAGACTTCTGTATAGCCAGGCTAAGGTCAGGGCATCACTGGCCACCTGTCTGATCATAGAGCCCTTAAAGAAAATAGATGCCTCTTGCCTGCTGCTCAGAACCTTCCACAATCTGGGGCCTCCCGGCCTTTCTAGACTTGTTCATGTTACTTCTTTTTCTGTACTTGATGTTCCAGCCAAACGAACTCAGTTCTCTGGCTGCTGTTTCCTAAACTCAAGTTGGTCATCTGTCTAGAGGAACCTCCCTCCCCACCCCGCTCCATCCCATCTTATTTCTGCCTCTTAGAATCATTAACTTTGTTCAAGGCTCTATTTTGGTAATGCCTTTCCCAGCTGCCTGTGCTTCTCCTGAAGATACTCTGTAGATCCATGATCTATGATATATGTCTAGGTTGGATCCTCCAGAGGAGTGGAGATGCTGGGAGGGCAAGGCCTGCTTGGTTTTGGACTGTCTCTCCAGCCCTCAGCACACAGTGACTGGTACAGAGGAGGGGCTCTTAACATACTATGGTAGATTTAAAGTTGGTCAGCTGATCCAGCCTCTCATTTTTACAGTGGGGAAACTGAGGCAAATGGTTATGTAGATTGACTGAGGTTACATCAATCAAATTTCAAACTCAATTTCTTTGATTCTAAAATCAGTACCATGTCATTGTAGAATTATTTGTGACTTTTTGAAACTAAACTTAGCATTTCAGGGATTTTTGTTGAGTTTTTCAATCATGTCTAACTTTTGTGATCCCATTTAGGGTTTTCTTGGCAAAAATATTGGGAGAAGTTTGCCGCTTCCTTCTTCAGCTAATTTTACAGATGAGGAAACTGAGGCAGAGAGGATTAAGTGATTTACCCAGGGTTACTCAGATAGTAAGTATGTGAGGCCAGATTTGAGCTCTTCCTGACTCTGGGCCAGTCACTCTAATCCCTGTGCCACCTAGCTGCTCCCGTAATTTGAGGATTAGCCAGGAAATGACCATTAATCTTTGTGATGGTAACTGATTAGGGGAAAATATCTTATGTTAAAATTATGTTTAATTGAGCAAGTATGTGGCTATCATATAAAACGTGCTAGGGGCCATAGAGTTGATGTGCTTTAATATGTCTGAAGAATGTAATTCTCTGCCTTTGGATGAACCTCCACAAAAGCCCATCTCTGTTCTCCCCATCTTCCTCAAGAAGTTGGTTTTTTTTGAGTTGCTCTGGACAGATTTCTGGTGGTAATAAATAAACCTACAGTGGTTCTTTGAGCCAGCTTGTGAGCAGAGTTTGGGCTGTAGAGGCTCAGCCTTTGCAGACTTGGGGATCCCACTATGACATGGGGGAATTTAATCAGGGTGGTGGGGTGGTACACAAGTAATTGAACATAAATTGCTTCTAAGAGTTTTATGTTCCAGGTTCCTGAGGTAAAAGGTCCCAGGAAGAGTGATTTTGTTGACATAGCCTCCCTATGAGAAGTATAAGGAACATGTAAAAAGTTGGGAGTAGGGGGAGACATGGTGAGGAAGAGTAAACATTGACATTCCTGGGGAATTAGTCTTCTAGAAAGGGGATGTTAGATATGGACATGAAGCTTGTCAGGCACTGTGTGTTACAAAGGCAAACGTGTAGCAGTTCCTTCCTTCAGAGCACTTACAGTCTGTTGGAAATGCAAGACATACACCTGAAATGTGCAAAATGCAGGCACTAGCAACTGAGTGATCAAGAAAGACCTTGTGTAGGACAGAGGTGCCAGCCGTCCAGGCAGGATATAATACATAAGTATCTCTTATGGAGGAGGCAGATTGGGAAGAAAGAGCCTTCCAGGCCTGGGGGATGGATATCTTAGGCAGAGATGTGAAGGTAAGGCATGAATTTCAGGAAGACTAGTTTGGCCTGGAATACAGACTAGAGAAAGAGGCTTGTCCATGAAACAGCAAGCTTCACTTAATGCCACTTTAAAAAAAAAAAAAAAGAAAGAAAATTTCATTGACATTTTTTCTTTGCATCACTCTCACAGTCCTCTAGTCTCCTCATAATTCCCCACTCCATAAAAGTCTTTCCTTATAACAGACATAGTTTTTAAACATCACATTTGTGAAAAATGCTTTTAGATGCCAAGTTAGAGGAGCTTATAATGCATATGTTGATCCTATAGTTAGGAGAGAGCCACTGAAGGTTCCAGCAGGGGAAGGGACTCTGGTATTTGACCTGTGATTTAGGGAGATGACTTTGATAAGTCTTTGGGGGCTAGATTGGATTGGGAAGAACCTGGAGGCAGGGAGACTGAGCAGGAGGCTATGGCAGTGGTCTGTCTAAGGGATACTGAGGTTAGAGAAGGGATATCATAGAGGAGGGAGATCCTGGGGTACCAGGTGGGAAGGATTTGAGTGTTGAATTGGAGGTGCCAATGGGGCATCTGGTAGGAAATGTCCAATGGGCAGTTAGAGCTACCGGCTGGTACCGTGCCAGAGCCTGGGGCTGGATATCCAGATCTGGGCTGCCTGATGATGATTGAGCTCAGAGGAACTGCCCAGACTGTCATTGTCTAGAGAGAAGAGACAAGGCCCTAGAGCACAACCTTGAGGGACACCCTGAGCCTTGTTAGCCATTTTTGTGTGGGTTAGATGATTAAGGGTTAGCCCACATGTAAGGGACCTGTTAACTTATAGTGGGGCTCCAGGTCCAGAGCTGATAAGGAGCTTTTCTATTCAGGATCCTTCCTGGACCAGAATGGAATGACTTATTCGGGGCCCACAAGATAGTCTGCCTCTATCTGCTTCTGCCTTACTCTCCTCATCACAAATTTAGATGTGGAAGGACCTTGGCAAGTATCAAGTCCAACTCCATCATTTTACATAGGAAGAAACTGAGGTCCAGGGATGGGAAGGGAATTCAGCCCAAGATCACACAAGGGGGTGAGTCCTCTAACACCAAGTCCCACATTATTCCATGAGCCAAACTGGATCACAACCAGTGGTCACTGGCCTGGAAAGGGCATCTACGGTATCTCCCCATTTGAAATCCTAACCATCTCTTAAAAGCCTGAGCATACTAGGTAAGAAGGAATTTAATATTGTTGATTGGAGATAAACAGGATTTATCAATCCTACATCTGGGTTTAATATCATCAATTTTTTTCTTAAAAAAGGGAAGGCAGAGTTCATTACATGAAGGAAATTTAAAATCTCTGACTTGCAGAAAAGAATTCCCTAAAAACCAGGCCAGGTTTTGATTGTGTGGTCCAAACTCCAGCTAATTGAGAAAACGGGATGTCTACAGAACTCCTGACTTTGGGGCCTTTGAATGAGATGGAAAGAATTGTTCAATTTCTTTCACTGCCCAGTGGCCAGAAGGGGCATTTCTATTTTCCTAGAGGTGAACAGCCCCAGGTTTTACTGAATTTGTTGTCCCTTAAATTCAGCCATTGTGAGGATCCTCCAGCATCACAGAAGGGGCTTGTGTGCCCTTCAGTGCCTGTCACAGCTGCTTTCCAACATAAATAATATATTCATTAAGACAGATGTACTCTTAAAACTCACTCTCTTTTTAAAATGGAATGTGCTGTTTTAGTGACGGTTGTTGCGAGGACTTTACTTTCTGAGTTTAGTAAACTCTTCTGGCCAGCATTTCACAAACTAGGACTCTAGGATATAGTAGGAAGAATGGGTAATTTTCTTTTTCATAAACATCTGCTACCACAGCCCTTATGCATAATTGTACAGAGATTGGTTTGCTAGCTTATTTTTCCTCTCCATCAGGGAGGTGGCCTGGCTTACCGGCCTTCTACCTGAAGGGCCTGGAACATGGTCACTTGCTCAGGCTTATGTAGCTGCTGTGTGTCAGTAGCCGGACTCAAATCTGGGTCTTCCTGACTCGAGGTGGGCTTTCTAGCTGCCATTTGCCCTGCCTCTCAGAGATGAAGTTAGCAGTTGGAAACCTATATTGTTGTCCTGTCTCATTGTATGGCTCTTGGCAAATCCCGAAACTCTCTAGGTCCCCATTTCCTCCTGTGTCAAAAATAAGGGGGTTGGATTGGATTAGGAGATGAGTATTTTCAGTAAAAATAAGCAAATGAGTGTGCCTGTGTGTTGATTTACTTCAGTTTGAGTCAGGCCCTTGCATATTATGTGCAGAGTGAATACTACCCTCTTGAAACCCTTAATTTCTTGAAGGAGAGACTGACCATTAATACCTATTATCGACTGTTTTAGACTATGGTCAGTATTTCTTCAAGTGTGTCTGGTAATGTTTTCCAGCAAGGCTTTTGAGGCACACGAGGCTGGCTACAGCACCCTATTGCTTGGATGAACTGAGCCTTGGACCTTTAGCTGCCTCTTCAGGGGTCCTTTAGCTTCTAACTACAACAGGGCCCTCAGACCATGACTACTGAAGGTCTTAGAAGGCATTGTCAAGGACAGAAAGACTCTTGGGATCCTGGCAGTATGGATGAGACTCCGCAGGCTCCCCAGAACAGTGGGGAACATAAACGCAGCCACAGAGGTATTGTGCTCCCTTGTCCTTCTTCTGTTCTTCAGTGCCTTCCACATGGCGGTGTAGCTCTAGTTTAGGAGGCCTGGACCACCTGTGTCTACTTATATGGGCTGCACAGACTTGGTCCTGACTGTTGATTGCCTCCATACATTGTCTGCTCCTCTGTCCACCTGGAGGTGGCGTAGGGACCCTGCTGCTCCTGTGCTGTTGGTGCATCCACTGGCCTTGGCTTGGGTTGGGAGGGTTTAGCATGGTTGATTTTTTTTCTTTTGGCCCATTGTTTATTCTATACAGCCTGATGCCGCAACATTGTTGTGAAGTATTTTCAAGGGTGGAAATGACAACAGGAGAGGAAAAACAATGAATTCCCCAAGTTTCATATCAAGTGAGTTGCATCTTGCGCACTGATATCAAGTTCGGCTGGACCCCTGCTGGGTCTCATTTATATGGGGAAATGAACAATTAAATAAGAAACTGTAGAATGACATTTTGTGCCAGCACTGTGTGGGAATATGAAGTATCGGATGGAGAAGCCCTGCAAAAATCCAGGGGAGGAGAAGCAGAGTCCAGCCAAAAGCATCCTCCAGCCAGTTGGATGAAATCACCCAAGGGCAGCTGGCCTGCCTCCAGCTGGGAAAATTGTAAGGGAGGGGGAACATTCACTGATGTTAAAGAGAAGCACCTTCTTAGTAATTCTTAGTAATTAAAAATGAAATTATTTACTAGACATCTATCATCAGTTGAAAAATAAGGAGATTCCAACTTATTTTTTACTGTGATGTACTGATATGAACAACAGTTTTCTAATATAAAGTATGACTTTGAGAAGCCAATTATTAGTTTTGAGTTATGCTTGGAAATGAAAATTGTGACACATTTACTTTGAACATGTTTCAAGGACATCCAAGCACTGAGTCAAATTAATAGAGGTAGAAATACTTATGTTTCTTCATTTCACATTTTATTTAGAAATATTCAATATAACATACTTAAATGAGATTTATTTTTACATGAAATAAGTAATTATTAAAATGTAAATAATCATACATAATTATGAATAAGTTATGAAATCTGTGTTATTTTAGACTGTGTGGTATTTGCCAGTCCAGGTGAGGTCCCTTGCATTGCTGCCATCCTTCCTAATGGATATGCCATTCAGCAGGTGTGACTGCTCCCTTCAAAGGTGGCTGATTCCTAGACCCTTCCAACTTAACCATTGTAAGGTTTTAAGTAAAACTGAAGAGAGATTAGACTATGGAACACACACAGTTTAAGTTTGAGAGTGTGTATGTTACATAAAGTATAATAACAGGTGTGAATTGGATGAAAATATCCAAAATGGATGTGCTGTTGTGAGTCAGTGTCCTGAGCATGCAATTAAGACAAAAGCTTTGATTTGACTACCACCAAAAACAACAAAAACCTATGTAAAGAAATAAAAAGGAGTTCAGTTCCTTTTGGGGCCTCCTTGGAGGTTACAAGGTGTTGTTTATGAGATTAGGTTCATTCCAGTGGAGTAAGTTTTATTTTTGAACAGCATTTCATTATAGTCATATGTGCCTATGAGGAAATTTCCCGGTCAGAAACTGGGCATTTGGTGTAGAGTGCACAGGGGCTGAGTGGCCTTCATTGCCTTGGGACCTTTTTTCTCTGGTTCTTTCTTCCCTTACCCTGTCTCCTCCCCCGCAAAAAAAATCCCCAGGAAAAAATGAAACTTTCCTCAGGCCACAAGATTTTCTTCAGTCCTTGGGGGATCCCCAGACGTGCCTTTCTCAGAAACCTGTCTCCTTCGCTGGATTCTATTTAACCATGTGCATATTTTCACTTGAGCTGGACAGCAGTGTCAGGCTTGGCCTGAGCAGAGGGAACTCCTGCCAGTTAAAGTAATGATTAAAAAAAAGCCAAAATAACCATGAAATTAGACTTAAGGTCAAGGCTACAAATTATGTGAGATAATAAAATAATGCTTTGTCATAAAAAGGTTTTTGCAAGCTGATGCTTGGGGACTTTGATAAATACTGATTACCTCCTGGATAAGTCTCCTGGAGCTTTCCCTAGTGGGCGATAGACCTGCAGGGCAGCGAGAGGCAGGCCGAGGCCCTGCTAGCTGAGGGAGAAGGACGCAGCTAAGGATAAGATGGGGCTACAGAGCACGTAGATGGACCTGAACTTCAAGCAGCAGCAAGTCATACACTGGAGTGAGAAAACAGCCAGAGAGGGGTTCTTCACCTGGGGACTATGACCTAAAAAAATATCATTGGTGTCTTTTGTAATCTAACATATTTTATTTTGTGTATTTGAAACTTTCCGAGAAGGGACCCAGTGGTTTCATCAGACTTTGAGAGCCAGAGGGGCTAGCAGGGAGGTAGAAGTTGATCTAAGAATCCTGACATCAACTGAAGACAGTAAAAGGAAGCCAGATGGGAAGGACTTTATAGGGCTTCTGGCACCAGGCTGGGGAATTTGTGTCCAGTGGCATTGAGGTTGGATTGGAATGGGGCATGCCAGAAAACAAGGAGGTTATCAGTTGTAGTCTAGATGAGTGGTCATTGGGGCCTTGGGAATGGAGAGGGTGGGACAGATTACGAGGTGGGATCAGTTCTCTCTTAAAATTACAACCTCATATCATTTCTCAACCATTGTGCTTCAGGTATTTTTTCAGTTTGAATCATGTTGTAAATTAATTGTTCCCCAAGAAAAGACTTGAAGGAATAGAAAGAAGATATGAAATGGGTAGTAATTAGAAGACTTGGGATTTTCCTCTGCCACTGGCTGTTTTTTATTTAAAATACCTATTTTATATTTCAGTTGGATAAGCCTTTATGAGATAGCGTGGTTGCTAGCACAGGCACTGTGCTGAGCGCTGAAACAACAAAGAAGAGCTCCCCTGCCCTCAAGGAGCTCACCCACACTCATCAGCCAAGACAAAAACCATTTACAGTTGTTAAGTGGGAACATATTTGCTTCTTAATATTGAGATCGTTGACGTTAAAATGAGACTTTTTGTGAAAAATGTTCTGAGATTTTTTGCGTAATAAGAGCTAATGTCATTATTGGGAATATTTTTGGTAAATGAAAAGTAAAATTTGTTGTTGAATCTTTTCTTCAGGCATGTCTGATGCTTTGTGATCCCTTTTGGGGTTTTCTCAGCAAAGATCCTGGAGTGCTTTGTCGTTTGTTCTCTAGTTCATTTGATAGATGAGGAAACCGAGGAAAACAAGGTTAATGACTTGCCCAGGTCACACAGCTAGAAAATGTTTGAGGCTGGAATTGAACTCAGGAAGATGCATTTTTCTGTCTCCAGGTCAGCGACCCTATCTACTATGCCACCTAGTGGCCAGGATTTGAATTAACTACATTAGTGAACAAATGTTTCTATATCCTGGGCACCATGAAAGTGAACAAAAGAATTATATTCTCTAGGAGAAATGTGTAAATGTAAGAAGTAAATACAAAGTGATTTGTAGGATGCTGGTTCTGAAGGAGGAAGGGAAGGGACCTCTGTGTGAGGGGAAAGCTGGAGATTGTAATTCAAAGGCAGAGATAGGGAGGAAGGAAATGCATTCCAGGCTTGAGAGATGGCCAGTGCAAAGGCATGGGAGATGGGAAATGATCTGACTGAAGGATGTGGGAGTTATTTGTCAGACATGCTCTAGGAATATCCAATTAGTCGCTGTAGATGGGGGGGGGGTCATGGCTCTGCTGCTGCTATTGCTGCTGCTGCTGTGCTTTGCAACCTCCCTTGCACCCCACCGTGGCTGCTGCCAGCCGAGCCTTTGGAGGCCTCCTGGGAGGAGGAAACACCAGCAGGTCAGGGCCGAGCACCCCTGACTCCTGCATAGGCTTCGCGTTCAGAGCGCCCCTGGCCTATGCTTGTGCTTGTGCATGTGCCAGAGCCTCCACACCGAGGGGAACAAGGCCTTTGCTGAATTCCTGACGAATGAAATTAAAGAGGAGAGGAAAATCCAGAAAAACAAATCCATCCCCAAGATGTCTGGAGATTGGGAACTGGGTGTGGAAGGGTCAGAGACTGTTAGTCCAGAGATTAGCAGGTGAGACAATCACAGTCACATTTAATATTAACAACAGCATCCCACTGACATTTGATGATGAGCCATCAGAAGAACAGAAAGTCCAGGAACAGCAAGAGCCTGAACTTATATCAACCCCACCTCATGGTGGAGGTCGTGAAGGATGAAACCAAGAAGGCCCTTGTGCTGGACTGCCAGTATCCAGAGGATGAGGTTGCACAGGAAGATGAAGATGAGAGTGACATCTTCTCCATCCATGAAGTTAGATTTCAGCCCACCACCAAATCCAACTGGAAGGATACAAACTACACCCTCAACACAGATTCCCTGGACTGGGCCCTGTACGACCACTTGATGGACTTGCTAATCTTGGGGTAGACAACACCTTTGCAGATGAGCTGAGCATAGCCTTAGAGCACCAGGAGTACATCAACTTTATGAAAGACCTGAAAGGGTTTGTCAAGTGTCAGTGGGGAGGCCTGAGGCCAAGGCCCTGCTGGGCACCCAGAGCCCTTCCTTCCAAGAGAACATTTCCTAGAAGCTATTGTAGAGAAAAGTGCTGCAAAATACTACCAGGCCTAAATTATGTTCCCGAGCCCTTTTATTTTTCTTTGCTGGCATTTTTGTACACCACCACAGAATGACAAAAAATAAAACCCTCGGACACTCCCCCAAAAAAAGTAGATGAGGGGTGCGATTGTAAGTGGGGAGACCTTCTCACCAAACCAGATGAGGGACACTGAAGGCCCGAGTAGGGTGAAGGCCCTGTGTGTGCAGAGAAGGAAGTAGATGCAAAAAGTAGACTGAATAGGACTTTGGGGCTGAATGTAAGGGAAAAGAAAGAGCTGCAGGGGACAGAGGGACAGGAAGCTGGTAGCCTCTGTCCCTACAGAACCAGGGTGGGACTATGATGCACATGTATGGCAATGCCCCAAAAGTGAGGAGGTAGTGTAGATACACCCAGAGTGAAGGTGAGAAGTGAGATGGGGGAATCATTGAGCTTTGAAAGCACCATGAGGAGATTCCCAGCTGACAGGGTTTGGGGAGAAGAGAAAAGAACCTTGGCCTTGACCCTGCTAGGAAGGTGGGTAGAGGAGGTCAAGGGAACAGGTTTCCTAGTAGTTTGATTGTTTCCAATCAAGTTAGATTGATTTGTTGCACCTACTTAAACAATACCCTCCTGAGTGTTCCACTTCCATGTTCACAACTCCTTTATTTGATGGTAAGCATTTTTGTTCCATCCTGCTCTGTGCCCCATTTTTCTCCTTCACTATGATTTCTGTGTGCCGCCCCCCCCCCCTCCTCTCTGGTTACCTTATCCTCCCTTCCCTTTTTCTACCCCTTTGGCAGTCAGGTGGCCTTCACTGACCCACCACAGCAGCTCTTAAGTCTCTCATTACATCCCTAAGACTCTCTTCATACTTGACTGAAAAAATGGAAGGCATTCACTGAGAGTTCTCTCTGCTCTCCTCCAACTGGCACAGTGTCTAGAACTGTTGGCCCAGACTAGAGTCAGGAAGACCTGATTTCAGGTTCCGCCTCTTGCCCAGAATGGCTGTCTGACCTTGGGCAAACCACTTACGTGCTTTCTGCCTCAGTCTCTTCATCTGTAAAAAGGGTAGTAATAATAGCACCTACCATACAGGGGTGTGGTCAGCACCGAGTGAGATCCAAGTTATGGTGCGCTTAGTGCAGCACCAGGTGCATATTAAGCACTTAATAGACACTTAGTTCAGTGACTTGATCTGTGCTATTACAGTAGGATTCTGCTTTGTGAAACAAGGTTGTTCTGCTATATATGTCATAGATAGCTTTATATATGATAAAATTATATAGGCTCAATATGAGTATTTCACTACTTGTTGATAGGGAGAAAAGGTTAGAACTACACCAAGTCACTTCCCCTCTCTAGGCTCAGTTTCCTCATGTAAAATCAAAAGAGTTGGGCTAGAGAACCTCTGAGGGCCTTTCCAACTCTTAGACCATTTAGAAGTTGGGCAAATTCATACAAGTTTGGTTTGCAGAATGGTAATACAGGGTTTGATATCCATCTGAATTTCTCACTGTCTGTTAAATTTTCCTTAATGTCTGTTACAGTAACTTCAGATGTTGTTCATGTATTTGTAATATTACCTAAAATTGACCTAGTAGCGCTGGTGACACTTGTAAGCTTGGTGACAATTTTTCCATTTTTGGTTCATGGGTAGGTTGGAAGGGAGAGAATTTGTTGCTTTTCTTGAGTTCAGAATATGCATTCTGTCCCACTCTCAGATGACTGTGGGAAGGAATGTGGAACAGGGTGCCCCCTAAATTATGACTGAGCTTTCAGTAGGGAACAAGGAGTGGTTTGTCCTCCCTTAAAAGTAAAGTAAAACAGATCCTGAGACATTGTTATTGCTTCCTGGATTGAGACTGAAAGGCATGTTGTGTATGCATAGAGCTCCCTCTGATTCCTGGGGTTGTGATGGTTTCCTTGTGTGATGGAGGGGCAAGTGGTGATGTCTTCTCTCTGGGCCCCAGTTTTCTTATATGTAAAATGTTAGTGTGGGGCAGAATGGTTTCTAAGATGGCGCCTACCTCTGCCATTATAGTTAAACTTTCTTGTTTAGTTCCCCTTTTTGTTTCTGTTTCAGGAATCATGGCGCAAGTTGCAATGTCTACGGTGTCAGTTGATGATGAGGAGTCTTCAGAGAGCAGAATGGTGGTGACGTTCCTCATGTCTGCCCTTGAGTCAATGGTAAGATGGAACTAATGTTAGTTACCTGTATATGTGTAGTGGGGTGATCATCTCCCATGACACTTAAGTCATGGATTAGATTAGATTGAGTTTTTGTGAAATCCAATAGTGCAGCTGCTTGATGGTCGTTGCTGGATCATTGTAATTCTGTCTTTTCCCAAAGGATGCAGTGAACTTGGCAACAAATGAGGTATTCGTTTTTGTTTTTTTTTAACATGTACATTCATTGACTTTCTACAATTGGGTATTCATGTTGTTATTACCATGATTGAGAAAATTTTTCTTAAACTTTAAGTGGTGAATTCACCTTTATGTTCACTTTTTATTTGAAGTTGTCGTAGAATCTATGAACTTGTCTATCATGGTGTGGTGACAGTATTTCTCATCTGTCCATTTTTTCATGATTTATTTGAAATCAGTCTTTCAACATGATTAAATCAGGTATTGTTAATGGTTAAATATATGCATTATTTCTCAGTATCATTTAAAAAAAATAACCAACTACTCAATCACCTTGTGTAATTATAGTTTTTAACAAACTGATGAAACATCATTTCCCCCTGCCTTCTAGAGCACACATATTATGAGAGCAATCTGATTGCCTTATAGACTCAAATAATAGTTGATTCAGAATAAAGAATCAGATTTAATCATTTGTACTGTTAATAAACGAACATGAGTAGCCCTAGACTATATGGCTTTAAAATATTACCCAACAGGCTGATTCCGAACTCTCCCTGATTGAGCTAGTTTCTTTTTCCAGGTTTTATAGATTAATATATCTCTCAAGCTAAATGATTATAAAAAAGCTTTTAAAAAAATCATAACATTTTATTCTTAATGCTGTTTATTTCTTTTTTATCAATGTAATGTGAACCTTATTTGTAGTTTACTTTAATTGAAACAAGACTCTTTGGTAATTATATAGAAATAATAGTAATTTTATAAAGTATTCTTGTTCACAAAATCATAGGTCCTAAGGCCTGGGATGGTGCAGTCTTTCTTGGAGCATCCTTGTCCTCATCCTTGGAAAAACCATCCCTTTAATTCTGTGCCTGCATTCTCTCTGTAGTCGCCAAAGTAAGGACAAGATCACTATTCCCATGTCAATCATTTAGATAATGAGAAAGCTGAATCAGATGACTTTTGAATACCTTTGACAGAGGGTTGGAACTGCTGCTTCTTTTAGGTGCTTAAAGCAGAATAACCTCTGAAACCAAGCTTTCACGTTCACCTGTCCCTGAGTTTGTACTGGGAAATAATCTATAGCCACAGATTCTGCTCCTAATTGAACTGGGCCAGCAAATGATGGTTTTTCCTGAAAGTGGACATGATGAAAGTATGGCTGCATCATTACCATGCCATTACTGGGATAACAATTTAAAACACAGCTCTATTGATAGATAGTACTTTTAAAGTCTAAGTTCTTAGGATGACAAGAGTAATGACAAGGAAGTACATATAAGGACCTTGTTGTCTTCATTTGACATCGAGCCATTCCTAGCCATGGCTTAGTTAACTCTAAAGGGTCTTATCCAGGTATGCACAGAAGATTTCATATCTTTTAAAGTCACTTTTTAAATTATTCACTTCAGTTTTAAAAAATATGTTCCAGTAGTGGTTTGGATATGGAATAAAAATAATTAGGATGTCTCAATCCAAAAAGATTGAAATCGATTCTGTAGGCGATAAAAGCATGAGTGGAAAATAGCCACTTTTCTTTCAACATATAATATTCTCCTTGTTATTATATAGGGAATCATCTAGTTTTTTGTGATTCATTAATTATAATACATGTTTGTGTTTGTATATGTCTGCATGATTTTTATTTGAGACTATTTAAAAATTTTTTTTTAGTGTAAAGAACTTGCCAAATCAAAGGCAGAAGTAGCCTGCATTGCTGTGTATGAGACAGATGTGTTTGTCGTTGGCACTGAGCGAGGACGGGCTTTTGTCAACACCAGGAAAGATTTTCAGAAGGATTTTGTAAAATACTGTAAGTGCTTATAAAGTGTCTGTGGATTTCAGCATTCATATTTAAAAGACATTTCCATCCTTGACTCCTTGAACTCAGCAGAGAGCACCACAATGGCTAATGATTAAAATTCTGGGTATTAGGAGACTGATGAACATGTAACAGTTTAAAGAAAAGAGTTACATGACTTCAGTGCTTTGTATTCCTGGAAACTCCATATACTAAGGCAGCAGATGGAAAAGCGTCTTTCCTAAGTTTTATAATATGCCATAGCATATGAAAACTACTAGGTTTTTGTAATTTTCCCCTCTTTTTGTGTAAATCCTATAAAAGGAGAGCAGTGTACCTTTAAGTACTGAATGATAGAAAATTCTATTGAAACCCAGGAAGGAAAAGAATTTGTGATAGGGCTGTCCAACATGTAAAACAGCCTACTTCTGCTACCTGAATGGGATCTCTGCCCATTTACAGGGAAGGGAATCCAGTGTGAGGCATCTGGTTAAACTATGAAGAAACTAGCTAATTGATGACCTAACATTAGCAGGTCATTAACACCCATGGCTAATTGAACAGCTAGCCCTGTAATCCTTTTTTACAGAATTTAACAAGAATTCTGAGAAGCATATTACCATATGATATTTTCAGTAATAGTAACCCTGCAACACAATTAGAGTGGGAGATTCTTTGACCTTAAGGTTTTTGTATATACATTTTTAGTGCTGATGACATTATGTGCCATCTGCCATCTGAACCCACAAAGATAGGTTTTCTCCTCTTGGTATCTGTATTTACATTATTTTCCTTTATTACTGGGTAATTATGTATTGTTCCACCCATAAGAATTGAGAAAGAAGCATTAGGAGAGCTGTTCTTATTTGCAAATATGCCTTCTTGTCTATTTGTTGGTGTTTATAGTTTCTTCCACTTACTGGTAATTAGATTCCATAAAGAAATACTCCAGAATATGTATTGTCACAGACTATTTATTCAATGCAATTCTTGGGCATATATATTGTTAATTTCTTTGTAAATTATTTTGACCATAAGGGACCAGTGAAAGGTGAACATTATCCTGAAACTTCTTTCTGTCAGGATGATTAAGGTACAAAATTCTTGAGGAGGCCTGTTAGGGCCCAGAATGGGTCTTTCTGTACATCTTTTTCCATTGCCAGACTCTGTTCTTTGTGACATTTCTCCGTGTTCCTTAAATAAGTATTATAGTTTATGGATTTCAAGATGATTGCTGCCATGATCTTCTTCACCATCTTTTAGTTATACTTTTGTTTACCATTATCTGTTTCTTTTTTCCTTCACATTTCTTCCCCTCCCTCACCCCTCCAAATTTAGATGATATTGACTGGATTGCAGTGAAAATATGTAGGCATGAGGAGGTTTTGATCCTTCATATGTCCTCCTTATAGGTGTTGCTGAAGGTGAAAAGGCCGCAGAACTTCACAAGATGAGGGCCACGTCTCACCCGAATAGGACGACCGTCGACGCCGTGGAGATTGAAACTCTTAGGAAAACAGTGGAGGACTATTTTTGCTTTTGCTATGGTAAAATACACAGCTAGTAGCCTTTGATTGATTTTTAACCAACTGCACTATTCCTCCAAACATAGCAAGCCTGTGGCACAAGCTACTTTACTTAGTGGGTAGTTGTTTTAAGATGAGTTGTTTTTAACTTTTAAGTTTATCTTGTAAACTTTGTAAAGAAAGACATTTTAAGAGATTTATTTGCAGGTATCTTAAGGAAGAAAGGATTTTGCTCTCTATACTGTCATGGAAGATTTGTGTCTTCTCTAGTCAATAATAACATTTCTGACACTTGTCTTTAACGCTATTTGAAGTTCCATGTTGCTGGGCAGAAGCACCTCGTAGAGGTATTTGTTGTTTGTTTGAAGGATGA